>OY757020.1:138341792-139000792 GCA_963580285.1 Lucinisca nassula
GAAATAAATTATTGGTTTAGACTCATATTCTAGACAGGTTTTTAATTATTTGGACCCCATTTTGATTTATATCAGTCTTTGAATCGACTGCCTATTCGATATTCGCAAAATTGCAGTATGTTTCCTCTGGCTTTCTTTGCCGGATCATTACAGGGTCACTGATGAGGCTTTATTAGCCGAAACTACGTAGTATGACCCATCTTCTTTCTTATGAATGTTTTCATTGTTCTTAAAGGAACTCATTTTTGATTTTTATTTGCCTTCACTGCAGCTGGTGTTGTGCCGTGTGGCGGCCGTAAAACGTCCCCCCGTACATCAACCATAGTGCAGTTTATATTTTACTTTTGGTCCTGAGAGATCAGCGTGAATATTCTGAGAAATCAGAAATAAATTATTGGTTTAGACTCAAATTCTAGACAGGTTTTTAATTATTTGGACCCCATTTTGATTTATATCAGTCTTTGAATCGACTGCCTATTCGATATTCGCAAAATTGCAGTATGTTTCCTCTGGCTTTCTTTGCCGGATCATTACAGGGTCACTGATGAGGCTTTAATAGCCGAAACTACGTAGTATGACCCATCTTCTTTCTTATGAATGTTTTCATTGCTCTTAAAGGAACTCATTTTTGATTTTTATTTACATGTGTGTTTATATGTACATTCAGTGCACAGGTACTTGGCACGTTGTTTCGAAAAAAAGTGTTTTTGTTTGTTTGATTGATTTTAGGTTCAACGTCCTCGTCAACACTGTAAATGTCATTTTGTTGACGTTGCTTCCAATTTTGTTGGACTTTTATCCGACAATGAGATGAAATGACATCTCAAGCCCTGCCGGCAGATGAAACCAATAGGGTGTATAAGCATGGACGGTCCGATTCGCACCGCTTTGCCTGGGCAGTTTCTCTGTGGTTGTTTGATTTTTGTGTTCACGGAGATGTTGCACTACTGAGTTAGGAGGCCTTCATGCGGACTAAATAAATTGTCTGAATCGCGACGGAAGTAAGGGCGAGGTTTGTGGCCAGGTAAAATCGATTTTTTTTAAAAAAAACCGCCCAGTCGCGGTTTATTTTTGTTTATGGTTCATGTGGTTTGTCTTTGAGTGTTTGTGTCGCTTATATTATTTTGTTTTGGATAGCCAGTTGGCCATTTTGTTGGAAAGTAACTGCCCTTTTGGCTTTCCGCTGTTGATGTTTCCATTAGGGTCTGTTGTTCCATGTTTGTGTTTCTTTCTCTTTGGTGTCTCTGATGGGAGCCGATTCCTGACCATTGCCTTCACTTCTATTTTAGATCATCTAAGCGGTTTACCAGTACTCGTGTGCGGGTCGGTTTCAGCTTTGGGTGGAAGCATCATGCAGCCCATCTATTTCTTCAAGGCCCGATGGACGGGGGCCATCTAAAATGTGTGAAATATATCAAATGACCGAAATCAACAACAACAACAACAACAACAACAACAAAAATCAGCATTTTTAGATTTTTTATTGGTTGTTGTGTTTCGTCTCATATTTTCAATACGCCTCCAAAAGGAAATGCAGTCGAACTTCGATGGCTCGAACACGTTTGGGACCATAAAAATTTGTTCGAGGCAGGGATAGTTCGAGCCACTAAGATTACTGCCAGGAGGTTTGAGATACTTTTGGACACTGATTTTATTCGGTGTTCTTTTATGAAAATGTATGCTGTGTGTATTCATTAGAATCGCCTCATGGAGGCGATTCTAATGAATATACACAACATACATTTGCAAGATAAAAGCCTAAAATCACCTTAATTATCCCCACTATTTCTTATGTAGGTATTTCCCTAGGGGCTGAAGAACGGGTTCGACTCAGCCATGGTAATCGAGCCAGCGTTGTTCGAGCCATTGAAGTTCTACTGTAACTTTAATTACCTCACATAGCTGACAGGCTTGCGGGATTTGTTGGTTTGTGGTTTAACGACATATCAACTCTCGTGGGTCATTTTGTGTCTTCTCCCAGAAAAAGTATGAGAAGAGACAGAAGAGATAGTAGAGGAGAAGAAAGCAAGGGAGAGATGAGAAAATTGAACGGAAGTGTAGAAAGTAGAAGAAGTGACAATATTCCCCTTCTACCCTTACCTGCTGTAATGACGACAGGCCTCGCACAACTGTAAACTAATATCAGCTGGAGATACACATCACCTTTGCCTCGCCCAACCACCCAGAAGAAATGTAAACAAAAATAAAGCACCTGCTTTGATATCGCGCGACTGGATTAATGAATAATAACGTCAACTTCGAAACGCGATGTCTTGAAACGACGTCATCCACCAAACTCATTCCTTCACAATTATAGATTTCAACATAAAAAAAACAACTCCAGCAAAATTAGTTAGTATTATTTGACTATACACAAATAAGGTGCATGAGGACTGTTAGCTATAGACTGTGACTATTTTATAAAGACGCAGAAACCAGCCACTGCCTTTTGGCAAACAGACCCATGTGAGATGCTGCAGACTGCCGTCTGATCAGGGTCCACACTAGTTGCTTAAATTCTTGGTTAAACGAAATAGTTTAAGTCTCAAGTCGTGTCTATAGGGAGCAGCAGGACGCGGGTTCGAAACCTGTTGCGGTCGGCAGCATTCTTTCATGAGACTGATCATGAAATCTTCCAGCCCCCGCCCATCGGGGCTTGAAGAAATAGACTAGGCTGCATAATGGTTCTACGCAGAGCCGAAACCGACTGCACATGAGTACTTGTAAACCGTTTACATGTTATAAGCCTGCCAAGCAGGAAAGGTGGTGCGAGTCGGACCGTCCGTGCATATAAACCCTATTGGTTTCATTGAGCGGCAGGGCTTGAGAAGTCATTTCATCTCAATATCGGGTAAAAGTCTCACAAAATTGAAAGTTGCCTATACAGTGTTGACGGGGACATAAACCCTCAATTCAAGTAAATTTCCTACGGTCATTCTCTCCCTTCCCCTGTTTCAAGAAGGACAATTGGCAGTTTCAGGTGAAAGTATGTACACTGTACTGGTTTATCGCTTACGGGAAAAGTGTGGAAAATGGCCTAAATTGCGTTGCATCGGCCGTTGAACTCAAATACGAACAAACAAACAGACTCAAGTCAAGGCTATCTACTGTCGACAAGTAAGGTGCGGTCAATTTGACCCTCTTAAGATGTCAAGTTTGTTTTGTTTGATTTGATGTTTAAAGTCTCCGTCAACACTATAAAGGTCATTTTGGAGACGTTGCTTCCAATTTTGTGGACTTTTACCCGACATTGTGATGAAATGACATCTCAAGCCCTGTCGCCCAATGAAACCAATAGGGTTTATAAGCGTGGACGGTCCAACTCGCACTTCTTTGCCTGGGCAGGCTTAGATCCTCTAAGCGGTTTACCAGGGTTCGTGTGCGGTCAGATTTAGCTATGCGTGGAAGCATCATGCAGCCCATTTATTTCTTCAAGCCCCAATGGGGCTGTAAGATGTCAAGTAAAAAAATTACTTCACCTGAAAATGTCTACGGTTTAGGTCGTCTGCTTCCCATTCTTGCCAACTTTAAACATATTGTTTATGTATGCAAACAATGTGGATCCTGATCAAACTGCTCCTTGAGGAGCAACAATAACTCTAACAGTACCCGACAGACAACAAAGCAGACGACAACTTTTGCTGGCATCTTTGTATCGTTTACGGGATACAGACGAAATAAACCGTAGCCCGTTGACGGGCCTTTCCGGCTATTGAACATAAGCGCGTAAGACTGAAACACAAAACAACAAAAATTGTACTGAATATTTTGTACTTTAATATTGCGTTTAAACGAGTACCCACAATCTACGGCCGGCCTCGGTAGCTATGTCGGAATCACGTCTGACTGGTGATCAGGAGGACGCGGGTTCGATTCCTGCCGGGGTCGGCAACATTCTTACGTGGAGAATTAAATCTTTTCTACGGTCATTCTCTCCCTTCCGTTTATTCAAGAAGAGCTGTTGTCAGTTTCTGGCGAAAGAATGTGCACTGTACTGGTCAACTACTTACGTATGAGCCTGCCCAGGAAAAGTATGGATAGGTAAACTGACCGGCTCAAAAATGACCTAAATAGTGTTGACTGGGCCATTAAACTCCAATACAAACAAACAAACAAAACTCGCAATCTACGCTATGGAGCAGAGCTACCAACCGCTTGCTATCAGTCTATCGCATAACCAGTACAAGGCACATTCTTTCACCAGAGAGAGAAGAGACAGTATGCTAATACTGTATAACAAAGGTCTAAAGGGTGCTGCAAGCATTCAAACAGATGACCTTGTTCTCCCAGCTAGAAGGTGTAGAAATCACCATTCAATGGCGTTCAAGAAACGACATTCACAAAAATCCATTCTTCCCTCGGGCCAGTAGAGATTGGAATGCTCTTCCCGATCCGAACATTTCCAAGCCTCAAGGTGGTGGGGATACTGTAGCTAAGTTTACCTCTTTGGTGAAAATGCTAGGGACTAGCTTCCTGTATCGTGGGTCCTACATGTATACATGGTGGTCGTAGTATCACTATTCTGACTCCGATAGCAATATTTACCGTTTCTCTGTACAGGCGTGATTCAGTCAAGTTATCAAAATGGGATATATCAAGGCTAATCTACGTCTCTAATCAAAACATTCAGGCAGTGATAATCGCAGCTGATCGTACAAAGAAAAAAACGAAGCTAGCAGCTAATCGTACAGTCGCCAACATGATAGGCCCTGTACAAAGCAGTTATTATTTTGATGGCAGGAATATAGAACTAGTAAACGGGTATTGAGATATGCTGGTTTATAACCTTATTTGGCTCTCGCTAATTTATTACATGTGTAAACTGACCACATGACAGACAAAATGTAAAATAGTAACGATCGCCGCAACCGAGGATGAGATAAATCACTGATGCGGCATCAGAATCGTTTTCTTGTGAAGAACAGGACGCATTATGATTGCAAATCGAGGTAAATTTGAAAAGAAACGTCTCTTACCTTCCAAAACACGTGTTCAACAAAAGTGTAAGTAATGAATTTTATTGATTTTTTGTGTTATTTATAAATATCATGTAAAGCAGCTAACGATTTTTGGGCGTACAGTAACAGCAGCTTCCGATTTCAGATACTGTACGATGGTCAACTGTGCGAGTACAGGGGTGACAACCTACGTCTTAGCAGAGATGTCGTATCAGAAGCGGCCATGTTGGTGTAAATAGGGTAAATAAAATGCTTCAAACTAGATATATACATTACGAGTCTTCAGAAAACATACTTCAGCTGGTAACGAACAATATTTGCATTCCATCAGTGAGCTAATTCCACCTAGAACCATTGAAAAGTCTTCGATAGCTTCGCGGCAAGATTTGAGTCGGCGCTGTAAATAATGGTAGTTCCGACATCATTGCCAAATCAGCTTGTGTCGAATTATTTAAAGAAAAGGCCACATTTCTGAGACAGATTTCAGTATGTTTGATTCTTTTATGTCCTAATACACCGACTGCGCCTACTTGTTGTGACAATTGCCTTTTGTGTAGTAAACGCCGGCTTCGAGCCTCGCTCGGATCACATGTGAGACGCCAAGTTCTGCAACGGAAGGTCAGGTGATTTTTCTCCGGGTACTCCGGTTTTCCCCCACCTCTGATTAACGATCGGCTCGATATGAGTGAAATAATCTTGAAAGGGCCGTAAAACCAAACCCCCCCCCCCAAAAAAAAGTAAACGCCGGCAAACCTACGAATGGTTATGACGTCACTGCTCTGACGTAGGTTGTTCCCCCTGGAGTAGCCGAGCTATCTAAGTGAGATTTAACGTCCCCGTCAACACTATTTAGCTCAATTTGTAGACGTTGCTTCTAATTTTGTGGGACTTTTACTTAATTAAACCTAAATTCAGGGTAGGGTTTATTTGCTTGGGCTGTCCGATTCCCATTACTTTGCCTGGGCAGGCTTAGACATTCTAGACGGTTTACCAGTAGCCTATTCTAAAATATGTGGTCTGTTTAAGCTCTGTGTGGAAGCACCATGCAGCCTAATCTACATGTATTTCTCATAGAACCCCTAGTTCTTAAATATTTCGAATGTCTAGCAACGAACGAGGAGTCAGTACTGTTTGTTGGTAGTTAAATCTTCAACACAATCTTATTTTTTATTATTTTCCCCATCGTTTTGCCGTTTTTCTCTTCTTGCTTCAGAAGCATACATATCTCTTATGGTCACTTTATAAGCATATCAGGACGACTCTTTTTCAATACGGAATTTATTTATTTATCTTTTTATATTTATTTATTTATTTATTTATAGAGGATCTTACACTCATGGTCATTTCATATGACATTTATGAAACGAGCCTTTGGCGATTTTCATAAATTTTATATGAAATGACCACGAGTGTAAGATTCTCTTTATCACATGACTACTTTAAATTGGATTTTATCGCATTTTTATTTGACATTTTCTTCTGCGAAAAATGTATTGTTGACATGGACGTCGTCATGACGTTACTTAATCCCGCCAAAGTGTTATTACACGTGTGGTCATACGATTTTTATTACACGACGTTATCCACCGCTTATCAACGACGTCATATGATAAATTTATTTATTTATTTATTTTGGTAAAACTGTAGACCTAGACATGTATCTTACATTGAATCAAAAAACTTTAATACTGGTTTTCTAGTTGGACCCCCGCCCATCGTGGCTTAGGGAACTAGATTAGGTTGCATGGTGCTACCATGCAGAGCAAAGTCCGACCACACATATGCACTGGTAAACTGCTTACAGGATCTATGCCTGCGCGGACAAAGTTGTGCGTGTCGGACCGTCCATGCATATAAACCATTGGTTTCATTGGGCGGCAGTGCTTGTCATTTCATCTCAATGTCGGATAAAAGTTCCACAAAATTGGAAGCAACGTCTCCAAAATGACCTATGTAGTGTTGACGGGGACGTTAAACCTCGAATTAAACAAATGGTTGACCTCGGCTATGGTGCTAGTTAACTTACTAGACTCCGCCGTCCTAATAAATTTGGAGCATAGTGGGCATGTGTCCATGCAACAGTAGACTTATAAAGTCTGATGAGATGTGACTTTTTTTTACAAAGTACATGTGATCCTTAGAGGAAAGTATATACCCCTTCCTCAAATCTCTCTCTTGAGCTCTCATCACTAGATTTTTGAGTCAGGATAAAATAAAATCTGGCGTTGCATGGTGGCATAATATAAAATATGGAATGCATGAGCACACCTTTTAACATCTAGGACTTATATAAGTCTATTGCAACAGGTGCCGAATGTTGTTTGTTTGTTTGTTTGTTTTTCTAATTTTATCATATCTCAGTACTATAACACATGCTTGTGACAAAGTACATACCACATTCATATCTCCAAAACGGTAATTTGCGATAAAAAATTGTGATTATTAGTTTTGAGGCGATGGCCCCAGAGAGATTAGAAGAGAGTGAAATTGTCTTACTGCAAAATGCCCATTTTGTACAGGAAACCCAAAACGGGTAATTGGCAAACAGTACAGATCCAGATCAAATGCCGTTTTCTGCGGCGTGTGATCTGGGCCTACGCTGTTTGCAAATAATTAACAATTTTCAAAATAAGTTTGGAAGGAAACACAACCTGCATGGCATCCTAAATTTTGAAATAATGTGGTGCTCATATAATGTAGCAGATTCCATTCAGTACAAAATGGGTTAAAAGTACTCAGTTCTAGAAAACAGAGTATTCTCTAGACCAATTTGAAAATAGCGGGTGATGGTAAAACAGTGCAGGTCCAGATCAAATGCCGGCTTCTGCGGCGTCGGATCGGGACCTACGCTGTTTTCCCAAATAGATTTTGAAAAAGAAAAACACAACCTGACATCCCTAAATTTTGAAATGATCTTGTGCTTCTTTAGGTAGCAGATTCCATTCAGTATGGTATTAGAAAGTTTAGCAGAGTTCAGTTATATTCGCCCTGGTTAAGAATACACATATGTCACATGACCTCGTTGATAAGCAGTGGGTAATGTCGTGTAATAAATATCGTATGACCACGCGTGTAATAACACTTTTGCGGGGTTAAATAACGTCATGTCGACGTCCATGTCGACCATGCCTTTTTTGGTGGAAAATTTGTCAAATTTAAAGGCGAGGCAATCCTACTAAAAGTGGTCATATGATAAACAGAATCTTACACTCGTGGTCATTTCATATGAAATTTATGAAACTCTCTGAAGGCTCGTTTCATAAATTTCATATGAAATGACCACTCGTGTAAGATCCCCTATAAGTCATTTTTGGGGTGTTTCTGATCAATAAAGAAGTTATTTTTATTATAGAAAATATCGTATCGCATTCGTTGACGACATAGAACTGGCTTGTTTTTTTTTAGAGCATGCACAATCGAACGAGTAGGATTTTAAGGATAGACCAATCTAGTAACAGCTTGTGAGGGTAAAACTTGTGACTACCGTGGTAATAGGACGTTTCGTGCTGGAGACGTTTTGTCCCAAACTGTCACAAAACCAGGGCGCAATTGTTCCTATTCCGCAAATAATTCTACCGGGGATTGGTAATGAAGAATCAAGAACCTTTTCTATTGATACTTTAACAATATAGGGGACGTTGAAGATACCACTTGAGAAACTATTTGCAACAGATTCTGATTGCTTTGTTTCTAATGTTCTTGTAAACACTGATATATTTTTTTATAGATTTATATAGTTTAAATACCGGCAAGATATGTTAAAGAAAAATAAGCCTTTTTTCTTAAATGGAAATTATTATCAACCACAACAACAATGAAAACAATTTTGGTGACCAAACAGTTCCTCAGTAACTTGGCTGTCGTTAATGTTTTCTGTTAAGATTTCTGCTTTGGATCAAATACATGAAAACCGTCAAGTGTACAAATTTTCTGGGTCAGATTAGCTAGTTTCGTCAAATTAGGCCTCATCACTGACCCCCAATATATTCTAGCCCTATTTGAACTACTATATTCTTTAAGCCTGATTAAAAAAAAATACTAACAAGATGCAAAATTTGCCTAATACTATCCAAAGATTACAAACCATCGCGCCATCAGCACTGTCAGGGCTTTGATTATTTATCCAGTGTGTGTGTGGATTCGGGTTTAACGTCGCTTTCAACAATTTTTCAGTCTTATGAAGACGGTGTCGGTTGCGACCGGGAGCTCAATGCTCACTTTTATAGTGCTGCTTCACTGAAGTATCATGCCCCAGACACATTACATGATACCACACCCAGTCACATTATCCTGACACTGGGTCGACCAGTCCTAGCTCTACCCCGTAATACCGCTTAGAGAATCTAAGCCTGTCCAGGAACCGCGGTGCGAGACGGACCGTCCATGCTAATAAACCCTATTGGTTTCATTGGGCGACAGGGCTTGAGGTGTCATTTCATCTCAATGTCGGGTAAAAGTCCCACAAAATTGGAAGCAACGTCTCCAAAATGACCTTTACAGTGTTGACGGGGACGTTAAACCTCAAATCAAACAAATCTACCCCGTAAATCTGAGTGCCAAGCGAGGACCAGCTAGTACCATTCTTAACGACTTTTGTATGTCGCGGATCGAACCCGTGACCTCCCGTTCCCCGGAGCGGACACTCTACCAACTGAGCTATCGGGGCAGGTACAATTATTTATCGAAGTGGATAATGACAAACTTTGTATATACTCTGTTCTGTTCTGTTCATTTTGGAGGCGTTGCTTCCAATTTTTTAGGGACTTTTACCCGACACTGAGATTAAATGACATTCAAGTCCTGCCGCCCCATGAAACCAATAGGGCTTGTAAACATGGACGGTCCGACTGGCACCACCTTTCCTGGACAGGCTAAGAACATCCAAGCAGTTTACCAGTACTCGTATGCGATCAGTTTCAGCTCTGCGTAGAAGCACCATGCAGCCCAATCTACATGTATTTCTTCAAGACCCAACACCTACAAAGAGCAAGTTCTTAGGAGTACCCATAATATGAAATATTTTGTTTTGTTTTTTTAACATATCACAACATTTCCTTAATCTTGGGTTGGTTTGTTTCACTTGAGGTTTAACGCCCCTGTCTACACATTTTAGGTCATTTTGGAGACATTGTTTCCAGATTTGTGTGACATTGTTTCCGACACTGAGATGAAATGACTTCCAAAGCCCAATAGGGTCTATATGCAGGGACGGTCTGATTCGTACCAATTGCCTGGGCAGGCCTGGACCTTCTAGGCGTTTCACCAATACGTACTCATGTGCGGTCGGTTTCAGCTCTGCGTGGAAGTATCAGCAGCCTAATCTATTTCTCCGAACCCAGTCGATGGGCGGGGGCCACCATAATCTTGAGGTGTCATCTACATACATTAGGTGGCAATGCTTCATTTTTTCGTAACGAACGCAGTTCTGTATACAGTCAGTTTTGTTTGATTAAGGTTTAATGTCCCCGTCAACATTGTATAGGTCATTTTGGAGACATTACCGCAAATTTTGTTGGATTTTGACCCGACATTGGGATGAAATGACATCTCAAGCCCTGTCGCCCAATGAAACCGATAGGGTTTATAAGCATGGACGGTCCGACTCTCAGTACCGCTTTGCCTGGGCAGCCTTAGATTCTCTAAGCGGTTTACCAGTACCCGTGTGCGGTCGGTTTCAGCTCTGCGTGGAAGCAGCATGCAGCACATCTATTTATTCGAGCCCCGATGGGCGGGGGCAATATACAGTCACTACTATGTAAGTACCGTATATGTGTACCTGGTTAGGCCCCCGCCCATCGGGGCTTGAAGAAATATATGGGCTGCATGATGCTTCCACGCAGAGCTGAAGCTGACCCGCATACGAGTACTGGTAAACCGCTTAGAGGATCTAAGCCTGCCCAGGCCAAGCGGTGCGAGTCGGCCCGTCCATGCTTATAAACCCTATTGGTTTCATTGGGCGACACGGCTTGAGATGTCATTTCATCTCAATGTCGGGTAAAAGTCCCACAAAATTGGAAGCAACGTCTCCAAAATGACCTTTACAGTGTTGGCGGGGACGTTAAACCTCAAATCAAACAAACAAAATATGTGTACCTGGTGATAGCCAAAGATCACATTATTTAACTTAATTCCAGCAAATTATGATGAATGTGCCATATACATGTACATTCAATACTGTCGATTATGAAAACACGCCTAAACAAATTCATTTTTATCGCCGAAAAAAAGGAAAATTTTAAGAAGAAAAAATTTGATATTTTTCTTATTTCTGCTCAAAATATAGATTGTAGGTACTCGTTAGAACCGCTTCATCGAGACGGTTCTAACGAGTACCCACAATCTATATTTTAGAGCAGAAATAAGAAAAAATAAGGTTTACCTCTGCAAACCCCCAGTTTTACTGTATAAAAGTGGTGTTCAAGGGGGTCAAAATTATAGAGGCCTGTCTTCGTTATGCGACTGGGCCATAAATTAAAAATAATTAAAATAAACATTAATTATCTAGTCTAACAAACTAAGAAAGCTGTACAAGAACACCCCATTTAAATAATATTCAGCAGTTCAGCAGTTCAGCGTTTTAGTCACTGTCTGCTGATCCGCAACATGCTGAATTCAGCAGGTTTTTCATCGTTTTAGACAGGACTTCCCCATTTTTTATTGTTAATTACCGGATATGAATGTTAAACATCGTTTTACATTTCCTGACAAACAGTATTAAACAGAGACAAAAGTAATTTGCTAACCTGCAGTATATTTGATTGAATGAGACCAGATTTATTCTCAGCACATGTCCCTTATCCGTCAAAAATCACATGCTAGGATATAAATGCCGAAAATTAATTAGAGTTCAAGGCAATGCTGTTTCTTCTTAAATACACATAGATAATAAAAATATTATGGTGACCGAACATCGATCTAGCTAACGGAAGAATCATCAAATAACTCAAGAAACAACAGAGAAATAGCAAAAGATGGTGTAAAATACGCAGACTTCATGCACACGGGGTGGGGGTGGGGGTGGGGGCGGGGGGCTCCAGTTAGCGTCCCGATCCGAAGGACGGTGCATGTGTGAATTCGGGTTTGGTTTAAGCGTTTATTTCTTTGTATAACATAAAATGGTACAATACAAATGAAGATGAATCATTAAGTACAATTATACAATGGGATTCAGAAGAAAGTCTACTGACTTATGAAGATCTGTCTCCCATTTTTGCAACAGATAATAGTACTATATTGATATGTGACTGTTAATGAAGCAAGTGACAGATTATGACTATTGTATGTTCTTGGCTGTTTGCCTAATTCATGTTGATATGTTCTATCTTAAGGAGGGTGGGGAGTAATTCTTTTCTCTTTAGATTTTTTTTATTTGCTTATATTTTGTAGCTTGAAATCTCTGCACTCGTTTGCCCGTATAAAAATATAGGCACACCAGGCTTTTTTTCGATCTTTTTAGCCTTAAAGATGGGTACTGTTTTCGAATTTATCGAATGTTTCAATAGTTACCCCAGTCATTGACAAATTGTCGATAACAATTGTTTAAAACAATATTTCCAAGTTTGGTTAAAAAAAAACACAATGCAGGATAATGTCATGTTTGCGTACCTATGTGTGAAAGACAAACTCTTTCACAGATTTTTGTCGAAACACCTATTTACAAATGTCCTTTTCTGCATGTTTTGCTGTTTTGAGATGCAATTTTCGCTATATTTGAAAAAAAGAATGCATTTTTCGTCTTTAGATTTTTCTTATTTTCACATATATTGTGTAATACTATTAGATACACGAAATAGGCGTGAAATTTGACCATGTCACCAGGCATCTGAGAGAAATATTGCAGAAAAAATTACCCCACCCCCCAATAAAAATGGCTAAAAAAGCATTAAGATATTCTGTAAATGACAAGAACAAGGATTATACCTTTATTATTGCACATACTTTTGCTTCCTTAATGTGATATGAATCAAAGTATTTCATTAGAATTGAAACACAATTTCATTTATAAGTTTTATGGTGTGAATCATGGATTTTTCTGGCCAAAAAATGCATGTTCTGATATAGCCATATTGTCGTTTTGTTCATGTTTAAAAGATATGAAGCCATTAACATTGTCGCAGACGTTCAAACAATGTCAGATATATGTTATTAATATACCTGGGAAACAATATTATACATTTTTAGCTTTCTTTTTTTGACAATTTATTACCCCACCCCCTAATGAAATGGGTTGAAATTGATAAAAAAAAAAAAAAAAAAAATACAATTAGCTGATGCAAAAGAATATAAAAATTTCCTTTTTCCCATTTAAGTTCCTGCCAACGTAATAGGGAAAGTAGAAACACTTCTAATTATTTTTTTCTATAATTTTGACAAGTTTTTTTTTTTTCCATGCCATATTGACCGGAAACGCTATTTAATTATCTATTGTCGGTTTATGCAAACTGTGAAAGGGAGGTGAGATAAGTTATCCTTTTACTTTCCGAAAGTGGATAGAAGTGATGGCAATGACCTGGAATCGATACAATTACCCAACACCTCCGATCAGACACATCAAAGGGAAAGAACCACGAACATGAATAACTAGACCGTAATGGAAACATCACTAGCGGAAAGCCAAAATGGCAGTTGCATTCCCACATAGTGGCTTTCGTGGACCTTGAAAAGGCATTTGGTTGAGTGTCTCGGAAAGTCATCTGTGAGGCACAGAGAAAATTTGAAGTGGAGGAGTGGAATGTTCGAATGGTCCAGTGGGTGTATGCTAATTCGCGGAGCCGTATGCGTTTTTGTGTTGGTTCCATTGAAGAATTCGAATTGAAGGTCGGTGTTCCTCAAGGCTCTTTTCTCAGCCTAATGCATTTCATCATTGTGCTTTATGTCTTGTCATGCGAGTTCTGTTCGGGGGGGGGGGGGGGGGGGTTGGGGGGGGGGGGGCTTTTTAATCATAGCTGAATCACTTCAGTGTGCTACACCACTTCAAAGGCGTCGCCTAAAAACTTATCATGTATATAGTCTCTACAATGTATGATAGCCCCGAACTGGCCTTGGAGAAAAAGATTGTGCTGCATGATACTTACCCAATCACTCATGAGTACGAGTAGACCGTCCTGCCCAGGTAAAGTGGTGCAGGACGGACGGTCCTTATAAACATATAGATTGTTTTCACTGGCTGTCAGGTTTCATCTCAATGTCGGGTAAAAAGACCCACAAATTGGGAAGTAGCCTAACCTCTCCAAAATGACCAATGTTATGTTGACGTTAAAATGACATCTCAAGCCCTGCCGCTCAACGAAACCAATAGGGTTTATATGCATGGACGGTTCGACTCGGACCCATTTTCCTGGGCAGGTTTAGACCCTCTAAGCGGTTTACTAGTTCTCACGTGCGGTCGGTTTCAGCTCTGCGTGAAAGCATCGGCAGCCCGATTGGCTGGAGCCGGTACATTGACAAAATTCTGTTATGATGGTGGATGTGTGGGCATACAAAGGCTCCGTGTGGCACAACCTTAACCATCATCTTTATATTCGAAACAGATCAAAGGGATTTTTTCTTGTACATCTTTTGCTTATGCTTGATTATTGTTTGTTTGATTTGAGGTTTAACGTCCCCGTCAACACTGTAAAGGTCATTTTTGAGGCGTCGCTTCCAATTTTGTGGGACATTTACCCGACCTTATGATGAAATGTCAACTAAAACCCCGCCGCCAATTGAACCAATAGAGTTTATTAACATGTACAGGCCGACTCGCACCGCTTTGCCTGGGCAGGCTTAGATCCTCTAAGCAGTTTACCAGTAGGCCTACACCTGTTGAGTGCAAGATCCTAATTATGGGTGCTGGCACAGGCTATTTGTTCACTGAGATGGCTTAACAGTAATTGAACCTGAGACTGCGACTGACAGTTAAAAGAATATTGTGCGCTGCCAGGCATTACAGTCTGCACTTTTAGTTATCAAATATGGCAGTGTTTTCTTTCCAGATATATGACGTCACGCAAACTAAAGTAAACGTCACTATTGATTCATTGTATTGTTTTTGTTGACAAAGTATGGCCGTGGAATATGTGAACTGATAGACTCTTCGAGGCTATATTTTTGACACCAATGGAAAAATAAAGTAAACATCGTGCGTTAAAGAGAGTTCAGATTTGCCATGGACAGCTGATGGGCTGCAATCGGAGGAAACAAACTAGTAGCTCGAAAAATACAGGGTTAGTCTGTTTATCCCTCTAGTTTCCTGTGCTTCCAGCCATGCGGACTAGACCGGAAAGTAGTCTATGAAGTCGCAAAATAATTTATAACAAAATGCACATTGCAATGGTTATTAAATGTTACAAAAACCTCAGAAAACACTTTGAAAACTAAATAGAAACAAAAATCATTTTGAGGTAAAAATTCGAACCTGATTACGGCAGAGTCAATTATGCGCGACCCTCCTTAAGGTAGCATTACACTAAATACTGGGAGGTACCGGGTTTTATCACTTTGGGACAGAGCTTTTAGTTGCGTTCTAAATACCAGACTTGCTTCCATTGGATATATATCCCATGTTTTATTTCAATGTGAGAAAATGATAGGTATAAGGGACTAAAATGATGCATGTTTTATAAATATATCTGCAAGCTCAAAGAATTTTTTTGCTGATTTTATATGGTCACCCCTCCTTTAAAAATGTTGGTTTTATTTACTCCGTTCTAGCAGGTCAACAAACATGGTTGATTGTAACTTGAAAATGAGCCGGACAACATGTGGATTTTTTCTCATTAACTTGTTGGGCTAGGATGGCTCTATAAACAAGTAAGGTTTGAAAAGTTTTGTATGTGTAGTTTTTGTGGGAGCAGGTAAAAGGTTACTATTGTCGCCTATGGAAAACATTTAGTGGAAAGCTACCTATAGCAAAAGTAGACCACTATCCTGTTTTCAGTCATTACATACTATTTCCACACATTTGTAGGTTCTGTCCAATTCTGTTTCATGAAATGTATCCTCATGGCATGTATTTTGACATAGTACTTTGAAGCCATGTAAATCAGTTTTTATTGATGTGTTTGGAAAGGAGACTTGCAGTAATTGTATTTGCACAAACACAAGAAAGAATCAACTCCATCTGGAATATAAGTGTAAGGTTTCATGGCACTAGGACTATGTCTCAAACCAAAGCAAAACTTCAAAATTGTCTCTCCAAACAGCCCGCTGCAATATCCGGATAAGTTTTCTCATCCGTTATAAGTGTTATTTCATTGTATTCATGTAAAAGGATGTGGACAGATATATTCAGCTATTCCTCATGGCATTAAGGCATTTATTAACATTTTCTTGGCATTTTTGTCCTCAAAATATCCTCAAAAATGCCATTTTTACTTTAAATAGGGGGTAAAGGTGTGAAAATAGCCATAAAAATGAGTATTGGTGCTATTTAGGCATAATTCTCTGCATGTTAGGATTTAATTGTTTCAAAGACATTGGAGAAGAACCACTGATGCAAGCCGGTGTCTGGGTTCCATTCCAGAAAGAGATAAACTTTTGCGCTTTTCAAAAACTATGGTTTGTTCGGCTTTCATTGTTGAATCTGAAAGTGATAACTTTATCGCAAACTTGAAAGATTCTGTGTGACTGAACTTTTATTATGCATGACTAAATTATTACATATGACCTAAATTTCTATTTGGCAATTCTTTTGATGCAACATAAAGAAAATAAGGGTTTGGTATAGGTAGCATTACACTAAATACTGGGAGGTACCGGGTTTTATCACTTTGGGACAGAGCTTTTAGTTGCGTTCTAAATACCAGACTTGCTTCCATTGGATATATATCCCATGTTTTATTTCAATGTGAGAAAATGATAGGTATAAGGGACTAAAATGATGCATGTTTTATAAATATATCTGCAAGCTCAAAGAATTTTTTTGCTGATTTTATATGGTCACCCCTCCTTTAAAAATGTTGGTTTTATTTACTCCGTTCTAGCAGGTCAACAAACATGGTTGATTGTAACTTGAAAATGAGCCGGACAACATGTGGATTTTTTCTCATTAACTTGTTGGGCTAGGATGGCTCTATAAACAAGTAAGGTTTGAAAAGTTTTGTATGTGTAGTTTTTGTGGGAGCAGGTAAAAGGTTACTATTGTCGCCTATGGAAAACATTTAGTGGAAAGCTACCTATAGCAAAAGTAGACCACTATCCTGTTTTCAGTCATTACATACTATTTCCACACATTTGTAGGTTCTGTCCAATTCTGTTTCATGAAATGTATCCTCATGGCATGTATTTTGACATAGTACTTTGAAGCCATGTAAATCAGTTTTTATTGATGTGTTTGGAAAGGAGACTTGCAGTAATTGTATTTGCACAAACACAAGAAAGAATCAACTCCATCTGGAATATAAGTGTAAGGTTTCATGGCACTAGGACTATGTCTCAAACCAAAGCAAAACTTCAAAATTGTCTCTCCAAACAGCCCGCTGCAATATCCGGATAAGTTTTCTCATCCGTTATAAGTGTTATTTCATTGTATTCATGTAAAAGGATGTGGACAGATATATTCAGCTATTCCTCATGGCATTAAGGCATTTATTAACATTTTCTTGGCATTTTTGTCCTCAAAATATCCTCAAAAATGCCATTTTTACTTTAAATAGGGGGTAAAGGTGTGAAAATAGCCATAAAAATGAGTATTGGTGCTATTTAGGCATAATTCTCTGCATGTTAGGATTTAATTGTTTCAAAGACATTGGAGAAGAACCACTGATGCAAGCCGGTGTCTGGGTTCCATTCCAGAAAGAGATAAACTTTTGCGCTTTTCAAAAACTATGGTTTGTTCGGCTTTCATTGTTGAATCTGAAAGTGATAACTTTATCGCAAACTTGAAAGATTCTGTGTGACTGAACTTTTATTATGCATGACTAAATTATTACATATGACCTAAATTTCTATTTGGCAATTCTTTTGATGCAACATAAAGAAAATAAGGGTTTGGTATAGGTAGCATTACACTAAATACTGGGAGGTACCGGGTTTTATCACTTTGGGACAGAGCTTTTAGTTGCGTTCTAAATACCAGACTTGCTTCCATTGGATATATATCCCATGTTTTATTTCAATGTGAGAAAATGATAGGTATAAGGGACTAAAATGATGCATGTTTTATAAATATATCTGCAAGCTCAAAGAATTTTTTTGCTGATTTTATATGGTCACCCCTCCTTTAAAAATGTTGGTTTTATTTACTCCGTTCTAGCAGGTCAACAAACATGGTTGATTGTAACTTGAAAATGAGCCGGACAACATGTGGATTTTTTCTCATTAACTTGTTGGGCTAGGATGGCTCTATAAACAAGTAAGGTTTGAAAAGTTTTGTATGTGTAGTTTTTGTGGGAGCAGGTAAAAGGTTACTATTGTCGCCTATGGAAAACATTTAGTGGATAGATGGCGGCTCCACGGGGGGCGTAGAAATACCAGGTGCAAGAAAATTCACTATAAGTAATATAAGGTACATCATTTTTTTTAAATCGCGTCAGGCTAAGATTGGCAGTAGCTCGATTCTTGACATTAACAAGATAACTTTGTTCTGTCATATAAATTTAAGAAGAAAAAATCGAAAATTGCACATGTTATCTAACTTTGACATTTCATACCATTACTGAATTCGGGTTTAACGTCACTTTCAACAATTTTTCAGTCATATCACGACGGTGTCTGTTTTCGACAGGGAGCTCAATGCTCACTTAAATAGTGCTGCCTCACTGAAGTATCATGTCCCAGACACATTACATGATACCACACCAAGTCACATTATCCTGACACTGTGTCGACCAGTCCTAGGTCTACCCCGTAAATCTGAGTGCCAAGCGAGGAGCAGCTAGTGGCATTTTTAACGACTTTGGTATGTCGCGGCCCGGGATCGAACCCGCGACCTTCCATTCCCCGGTGCGGACACTCTACCAACTGAGCTATCGGGGCCGGTACGAAGGACGGTGCACTTTTTGGTATTCACCCCGGTAAATGACGCGAATGGAGCGTGTTCGGACACCGATATAATCACCGCCTCCGGGTGTCGAACGGGGGGCCTCTAGCATCAGCGGCAAGTGCACTAACCACTGAGCTATCACGCTCACCTCTTTGGTGAGAGCTAGGTTTGGCGTCAGTTTTACAAACATTGCTTTATTTTTACTTCATAACGGGTTGCACGCCGTGTTAGTCAAGGGAGGTAATTTAATACATGCTACAGAAATATATAGCGTTATTGTAAAAGATCCATTAACATTTGTTTTATTAACTGCAAGGTTTGATAAGTAACCTATATGAAATAAAAGATAAACAATAAAGTTATAAAATCTAGTGAAAAACAAATTGTAAAGCTATTGTATATATGAAATAATACTGAGTACATTTCTAAATCTGTTATATAAAACATTGACCTACTTTCTCTAGATATTTAAGAAATTATAAATTATCATCGGTGTATTCATGGAATGAAACTAAATAGTGCAAAAATTTATTTTTGACGGTACTAACAAGTCAGTGCCAACTATTTAATCGAGTAAAGGTTATTATTTGTATTGTTGTCTATCTGTCTACCTGTTTTGAACTTACAGTCCTTTCAAGATTATTTTGCTCATAGCCAACCGGTCATCAATCGGCGACGTATCCTAAAAAAAAAAAAAATGGCGTGAACTTTGCGTCTCACGTGACCGATTAATGATGATTAAGACGGAAATTTTAATATGAAATAAAGGCACTGCCTTTTGAGCAAACACTCATTTACACCCCTATCTATCTATCTATCTTCATATATTGAGTTAATGACTCAGTTAATTTGCAGCGTGGAAACTTTAAAGTACCCTGAAGCACTAGTGTTATACTATAGATTTGGGGCTTATCATCATTTTGTAAATCTTGGGAAGGTAGAAATCCACAGGTAGCCAGATAGCTCACTGTGTCTCATACAATTCCCATGGCTTTATTTTATACCCCTGAGTGATAGTTTTCGAAAAGTTGTAATTTCTTGGCCAGACGAGAAGAGCTTTCCACCCTACCGAGAAGTTCCGGTAAATGCTTCGGCATATGCTCCGGTTACTCGTTGGTCCAGTCGCCGTGCCGGGTTTTACCGTCTAACCTTTGCGGCTCAGTGTGGTACGTTTCAGTTAATTTAAACGCATGACGTAGTTTCGAAGCTTTGCCGAGACCAAACTTCAGCGTTTGATGCATCGGTCTTGAAAAGAGCTTTTTAAAATTATTTCGACGCATTTTGTGTTTCTGTTGTAAAAAGTCTTAACTCCTTTTGGTTTTGAGAAGCATTTTTTGGATAGGAATACAATTCTCATGCACTCTGTAAAGATGGCGGATTATCGCGTGAAATTGAACGAGATTCCAGGCGAGATTTGGGTGCCTAAGTATGTTGTTCCAGTCTCTCTACAGTAAAGCAAACACTTCGTGTGTTTGCTATAATCAGAATTATAACTGGTGACACGTCAAATTGCATTCATACATCAGGAATTGTGTTGTGGGAAGTTAGTCCTTAGCTCTAACCAAAGAGGTAAATTTAGTTACACAATCATCAGCACCTTCAGCTTTCGAAATAATCGAATCGGGAATGGGTTATTCTATGAAAGCTAAGGATTAACCGCAGAACTGAAAAGCATTGATTGTACAAGTATTTTCCGGCCAGACCACCCAACCACGCCCAAACAGGCCCCATCACCACGAAAACTCCACAAATGAACCGACCACAGTAGGCCTACACTATGATGATGCGCAGGGAGACATTTTACGGCCGCCACACATTCCCTTAACACCAGCTGTAGTGACGTTAAATATGGTCTATAAAAAAGCAAAAACTATAGGGGAGACAAGGGATGGTTAATGCACGGAGCAAGTTAATGCAGGCGCAGTAATCCATGAATGACATCAACAATTGTGACTTTAAAAAGTCCTTGATATACGTCATCTTCTACGGAAGTTTTGAAAGTTCTGGACAGCAAATAAGAGTTTGGTGAAAATAAGTTCAATATTGACACCAGTATGTAACTTTTCGGATATTTTGTAATTTTTCGTTTTCCGACACTTCGTGATTCATTTATCCAAATAGCCCAGTTCAATAACATGATTTACTTACCATGCCAAGATTTACTTCTCTTGACTATTGATGGCGTTGTGTATTGATCACCAAAAATGGCGTCGAACAAAGAGGACGAATGCGATAATCACGAATGCCATAAAATGCAATTTCCTTCGGTCAAGGACGTCCTCCTGTGCAGTGAGAATCATCCCCTGCGCATGTTGAAGTCACCGGCCAATTTAGTCGGGGATTTGAAATTCGTAGCACTCGTATTTAAAGAGTTTAATGCACCTTATTTTCTAACACATAACTATGATATGAAATTGTTGAGAAGTCTCTAAGTATCTTCAAAATGGACATCACGTGAACTAGTCCGTGAAATGAAGACCCCCCTACACCCCACTTTATATAGAGAAAACGGGGGTTTACGGGGGTATACAATATTTTTCTTATTTCTGCTCCAAAACATAGGTTGTGGGTACTCGTTAGAACCGCCTCACAGAGGCGGTTCTAACGAGCACCCGCAACCTATGTTTTGAACATTTATAACAAAACTATCAAGGATTTTCATCAGAAAATTAGACATTTTGGAGGTGTGAAAAATGCACTATGTCGCACGGGTGAGTTATCGTAATGAGATAGAAAATCAAACAAGAGGCCAATGGGCCACTATGCTCACCAGAGCTCGTGGGGTAGGATGGGGCACTGCCAACCGGCAATCATGTATTTAAATAAACCATGGAAGCCAATGCAATTTTGACCCAATCAGCCTATTGGCTTCAGATGATCAATGCTGTTGCAGGAAAACAGACAATAATTGACAACTGCCAATCTGTGGCAACCAATAGGCCTAAAATTATATGGCAGATAGACCATTGTTTAAGGAATATTTCCATAAAAGTTTGACAAAATATCTTGAAAGGCGTAAATGTCAGTTTCTGGCGAAAGAATGTGCACTGCACTGTTTAACCGCTTACGTATAACCCTGCCTATAGAAAAAAGTGTGGATAGGTAAACTGACCGGCTCAGTAATGACCTTGTTTGTTTGTTTGTTTGTATTGGAGTTTTACGGCCCAGTCAACACTATTTTAGGTCATTTTTGAACCGGTCAGTCTACCTATCCACACTATTCCTGGCAAGCTAATCGTTAGCGGTTAACCAGTACAGTGCCCATTCTGTCGCCAAAAACTGACAACTGTCCTTCTTGAGAAAGCGGAAGGGAGAAAATGACAGTAGAAAAGATTTAATGATCGATCTTCTCCACGAAAGACTGTTGCCGGCCCCGTGCAATATTGGCCTAAATAATGTTGAATGGGCCGTTGAACCCTAAAAGAAACAAACAAATAAACAAACAAACAAACAAACTGACCGACTGACTGACTGACTAACTGACTTTACTTTACTTTACATTACTTTACTTTACATTACTTTGCTGTTCATTACTTTACTGTACAATACTTTACTGTACATTACATTTCTTTACATTATTTTACAATACTTTCCTTTACATTACTTTACATTACTTTACAGTATTTTACTTAACTTTACTTTACTTACGAGGAACATAGGAGAAAATCAACAGTTGAACCCCGCTGAACCAAGCAACAGACATAAAAGTTCCGGCTTCAGCCTGAACCCCGATCCCCCGGCGTGCAGTTAAAGAGGAACGTATGTCGTTCTGATAAACATTTCTGCCAAGAAATTTTAAAATCCATCCAGAAATAAAGAAATTATTGACTGGGATCTTACACGAGTGGTTATTTCATATGAAATTCAGGAAACGAGCCTTCATGACGTTACAAATTCCGCCAAAGTGTTATTACATGTGTGGTCATACGATTTTAATTACAGGAGGTTATCCACTGCTTGTCAAAGACGCCATTTGATAAAATAATAATGATAATAATAAACTTGTTTTCACCTTTGGGCGCTTAGTATGACGTTGAGCTACTGTCCTAGCTGGGTCTTGCGTGCGACAAACTTCTGGCAAGTAATATCATAATCTATCCAGGAATAACAAAGGTATTGACCACACACACATCACAAAAAAACAACAACATTTACTTTACGTTTGACCTCTAAGTATGACCTTGACCTTTGAGGTACCAACCACGGTCTTGCGCACGACAAAATTGTCTTATGATGGTTTTCATTTCTGCCAAGTAATATTTCCAAATCCATAGGTATTGAAGCCCCCCGCATCGTGGCTTGGCTGCATGATGCATACACGCAGGGCTGAAACCGCGAAACTGACCAAACATAAGTACTGGTAAACCGCTAAGACGATCTAAGCCTGCCTAGGCAAACTCGCACCGTCCCTACATATAAACTCCTTAGTTCATTTCGGCGGCAGGGCTTGAGCTGTCATTTCATCTCTATGTCGGGTAAAAGTCCCACAGAATTGGAAGCAACGCCTCCAAAAATACCTGAATAGTGTTGACGGGGTCGTTTTGTTTGTTTGATTGTTTGACTTGAGGTTTAAAGTCCCAGTCAACACTATTAAGGTCATTTTGGAGACGTGGCTTCCAATTTCGTGGGACTTAAACCCGACATTGAGATGAAATGACTTCTCAAGCCCTGCCACCCAATGAAACCAAAATGCTTATTTGCACTGGACGGTCTGACTCACACCACTTTGCCTGGGTAGGCTTATTCTTATTAGCGGTTTACCAGTTAGACCTGTTGCAGCTCTGCTTGGAAGAAGCATGCAGCCCAATCTATTTATCCTAGCCCCGATGAGCGGGGCGGGAAGACGGGGACGTAAAACCTCAAATCAAACAAACAGAGGTACTGACGGGACACATGAAAAAGATACTTTTTTCTTTAACTTGGACCTCGAAAATGACTTTGACCTTGGAGGTACAGACCTGGTCCTGTGCACGACGCACCGTGTTATTGCGGTTACCATATCTGACAAGTAATCTCAGAATTTATCCAGGAAAAACAAGTTTAAATGGCCAGGCAAGAAAGAAAGACCCTTATGACCTTGACCTTTGGCGCATCAACCTGTGTTTTAAGGGTGACACATCGTCATGACCTTATACATATTCTTATAAAATTACATTGTTTACTTGAGGTCTAACGTCCCCGTCAACACTTGTTTACAGCCCTCACACAATCCCAGACACCAACTGTAGTGACGTTAAATATGTTCTGTAACAGGGTTATCCTTTGGAAGCAAGGAATACACCACAGAACAGGAATATATGAAGTGCACATGTTTCTGGGCAAGACTAGCTAGTTTCGGCCAAAAAGGCCTTATCATGGACCCTCAAATATTTTAAAAATTCCACAATGGAATCAATGATCCCAAAGGACAAGAAAATATAAACTACACTATGATGAAGGGCAGGGAGACTTTTTACGGCCGCCACACAATCCCAGACACCAGCTGTAGCGACGTTAAATATGTTCTATAAAAGGATTATCCTTTGAAAGCAAGGAATACACCACAGAACAGGAAAATATGAAGTGCACATGTTTCTGGGCAAGACTAGCTAGTTTCGGTCAATTAGACCTCATCAGTGACCTTCAAATATTTTCAAAATTTCACAATGGAATCAATGATCCCAAAGGACAAGAAAATATAAACTACACTATGAAGTAGGGCAGGGAGACATTACGACCGCCACAAATTCCAAGACACCAGCTGTAGTGACGTTAAATATGTTCTATAAAAGGATTATCCTTTGAAAGCAAGGAATACACCACAGAACAAGAAAATATGAAGTACACATGTTTCTGGGCCAGACTAGCTAGTATCGGCCAATTAGACCTGATCAGTGACCCTCAAATATTTTCAAAATTTCACAATGGAATCAATGATCCCAAGGGACAAGAAAATATAAACTACACTATGATGTAGGGCAGTGAGACTTTTTACGTCCGCCACACAATCCCAGAAACCAGCTGTAGTGACGTTAAATATGTTCTATAAATGGGCTATCCTTTGGAAGCATGGAATACACCACAGAACAGGAAAATATGAAGTGTACATGTTTGTGGGCCAGACTAGCTAGTTTCGGCCAGTTAGGCCTCATCAGTGACCCTCAAATATTTTCAAAATTTCACAATGGAATCAATGATCCCAAAGGACAAGAAAATATAAACTTCACTATGATGTAGGACAGGGAGACTTTTTAGGGCCGCCACACAATCCCAGACACCAGCTGTAGTGACGTTAAATATGTTCTATAAAAGGGTTATCCATTGGAAGCAAGGAATACACCACACATTACGAAAACACATCGATACAAATACATTGTAAACATCATAGTGTAGTTTATATTTTCTTGTCCTTTTGGATCATTGATTACATTGTGGAGTTTTGAAAATATTTTAGGGTCAATGATGAGGCCTAAATGGCCGACACTAGCTAGTCTGGCCCAGAAAACATGTACACTCCATATTTTCCAGTTCTTTGTTGTATTCCTTGCTTCCAAAGGATAACCCTTTATAGAACATATTTACCACCAAAACAAAGACACATTTTAGATGAAAAATCGTGATATTTTTCTTACTTCTGTTCAAAAGATTGAAAAATAGATAGATAGATAGATAGATAGATAGATAAATATATAGATAGATAGATAGATAGATAGATAGATAGATAGATAGATAGATAGATAGATAGATAGATAGATAGATAGATAGATAGATAGATAGATAGATAGATAGATAGATAGACAGACAGACCGACCGACCGACCGACAGACAGACAGACAGACAGATAGATAGATAGATAGATAGATAGATAGATAGATAGATAGATAGATAGATAGATAGATAGATAGATAGATAGATAGATAGATAGATAGATAGATAGATAGATAGATAAATAGATAGATAGATAGATCCTAAAGAAATTACACTAGTCACTCAGATGCGTTGAAACGATTGACATTTGGAAGGCGACTCACGAGTGCCAAAGGCGCGAGTGGGCGGAGAACACGAGAGGGGGTTTTCTTCAATCCTGTGTGTGTGTGGGGGGGGGGGGGGGGGGAGTGTGTGTTTGTGTGTGTGTGTGGGGGGAGACATCACCCAAAGAAACTGTTTTTGAAATTTAGGACGACTGTAGGTGCAAAAAAGCAAATGATGAAAATGAATGAAAAAATAAAAAATAATGATAAAAAAATAACGAATCTTTGTCATCATATCGTCATAGTGACGTTAGACATAATTTGTTTGATATGAGGTTTACCATCTCTATCAACACTCTATAGGTCATTCTGGAGACGATACTTGCGATTTTGGGGACTTTTAACCGACATTGAGATGAAATGACATCTCAAGCCCTGGCGCCCAAAGAAACTAACAGGGTTTATATGCATAGATGGTCCAACTCGCACTTCTTTTCCTGGGCAGGCTTAGAACCTCTAAACTGTTTTCCAGTACTTATGTTTTTGTTTGTTTAATATGAGGTTTAACGTCCCCGTCAACACTGTAAATGTCATTTTGGAGACGTTGCTTCCAATTTCGTGGGACTTTTACCCGGCATTGAGATGAAATGACATCCCAAGCCCTGTCGCCCAATGAAACCAATAGGTTTATTAGCATGGACGGTCCGCCACCAGTACTCATTAGCGGTCGGTTCAGTCAGCTCTGCGTGGAAGCATCGTGCAGCCCGATCTATTTCCTGAAGCCCCGATGGGCGGGTGCAGAACCTTAGACATATGACGTGGCATCACGAAAACAAGCCTTTTTTAATTTTAACCCTCGTAAGTCCCACGTGTATATAATAAAACTGAGGTTTACAGGGGTATACATTATTTTCTTATTTTTGCTCAAAAAACATAGATTGTGGGTATTCGTGAGAATCGCCTCGTTGAGACGGTTCTAACGAGTTCCCACTATCTATCTTTGAGCAGAAATATGAAAAACAAAATATCAGAATTTCTCATCTGAAAATGTTCATTTTTCGGTGGTATAATTTTCAGTATATTTGAATAGGCGTGTTTTCGTTATGGGAAAAAAGCAATGAGGATTAAACGCCCTCAGTTCAGGACTTTTCTGCCCAAAGTTTAAAATTTCCTGGTTGGTTTGTCTTATCATCCATGATGATAGAACAAGAATTGTTAATTGAGCCCCGACAAGCAAATTTGTGTCTTCGAGCATTCCGTCATGACAAATTTTAACTGCGCATGCCCAGCCATTCAGAGGGGCCAGGGATATGGCTTTCTGTCTGAAGGTTCCTCTTGATTCACTGCTTGTATGAGCGAGCAGCGAGGTTCTGGCGAGACTGCGCGGATGCGCAGGCTCGCCTGAACCTCCGCTGCTCGCATAGGCGATAAGTACCAAAATCGCTTGACGGGGCCAAATTAATGATATGGTGAAGACAGAAGAAAGTTTATATATAAAATCTTAGCCTAATTATAATAATTAATTTTTCAAAAGTGATCACCTTTGACGAGCGCTTTGATCTTAATGTGTTACAGCCAGCAAATGACTGCAAAGTTAAGCTAAATAAAAGGAATATGCTAATCACATTGTTTTAAGTGGGAAAATTCATTGATGAGGCGGTTCGAGTCTTTCACAGTTAATCATTTACCACCTGCGGTCAGCGTGAATTTGGCAAAACCACTGTAAGAGAAAACAACCTTTTTCGCGTGCGCGCGTGCATGCATGAGTGTGTATGAGTTTCATTTTTCTCTGTAGGTCGATTTTTTCTAATGGGGCAAAATACTGGCAGCCCCCCCCCCCCCCCCCCCCCCCCTCCATGTCGCCCCTATTCCGACGCCCGTGTAAATCAGCACCAAATAACACATCTCATTTGTTATATTTCTGTTCTAAAACATAGATTGTGGGCAATTAGATGTATCTATGTTTTGAGCATATATAAATAATTAAAAAAGATCGGTGTGTTTCAGTTTTACAGATATAAAAATCACTTTTTGTCACAGTCGTGATTTTGTAATAAAAGCTGCTGATCAAACTGCCTTGTGACAAAGACCGCTTTTCATCTTTATTTTTGGGTAAAATGGTAAACCACCCTTATCTTCCAATAGTTCTGTACTTCAGACTGTTGTGTGTCTAGATTTACCCACCAGCCCACAGGCAGTGTGTTGGAATATTACCTTTTGTAGGTGATTACATAGCCTAGCCACTAGGCGTTACAATTAAAGTCATCTTTTGCACTAAAATGTACATTGTATAAACGTTTAGCTAGTCTAGTCTCTCTGGCTCAATTTAATAATCCTAAGATTTGAGACTCTACCAAATAGACTTGCCATTACTAAGAAGGTGATAATTTTTTAAACCAATAAAAAAAAAACAAAAAAAAAACAAACAAAAAAAAAAAAAAAAAGATGTGTTTGTGAAACACGAACATGTCCCCGGGCATGGTCATTTTTATTCAAAGTTGCTCACAGTTCAAGATTTTGGTTTGTGTGGGAAGCCCTTGACACAAGAAACTTACATGCCAAATATAAAAGCTCTATCTTAAACGGTTCAAAAGTTAGGAACAATAATATTTTTTCTTTAAAGTAGGTCACGGTCACAGGTCAAAAAATTTGCATGAATGTAAAGCTATTGTCACAAGGAACCTACATGCCAAATATTAAGGTTCTATCTTAAACGGTTCAAAAGTTATGAACAATTCTTTTTTACTTTTAAGTATGTCAAAGGTCAAGGTCATGGTCCAAACATTGTGGATGTATTAAAAGCTCTAATCACAGGGAACCTACATGTCAAATATAAAAGCTCTATCCCAAACGGTTCGAAAGTTATGACCAAAAATGTTTATTTTTTATGTAGGTCAAAGGTCAAGGTCAGAGGTCAAAGTTTTTGCATGAATGTAAAGCGTTTATCACAAGGAACCTACATGCTAAATATGAAGGCTGTATCTCTAATGGTTCAAAAGTTATGACCAATGTTAAATTTTTCTTTTATGTAGGTCAAAGGTCAAGGTCACAGGTCAAAATTTCTTGTGTGAATGTAAAGCTCTTGTCACAAGGAACCTACATGCAAAATATGAAGGCTCTATCTCAAACCCTTCAAAAGTTATGACCAAAATGTTATTTTTTATTTTAAGTAGGTCAAAGGTCAAGGTCAAGGTCACATGTCAAAAGTTTTGACATGAATGTAAAGATTTTGTCACAAGAAACATACATGCTAAATATGAAGGCTGTATCTCAAGTGGTTCAAAAGTTATGACCAATGTAATTATTTTCTTTTATGTAGGTCAAAGGTCAAGGTCAAGGTCACAGATCAAAATTTTTTGTGTGGATGTAAAGCTCTTGTCACAAGGAAGCTACATGCAAAACATGAAGGCTATGTCTCAAACGGTTCAAAAGTTATGACCAAACTGTTATTTTTTTTATTTTAAGTAGGTCAAAGGTCAAGGTCAAGGTCACAGGTCAAAATTTTTTGCATGAATGTAAAGCTTTTGTCACAAGGAACTTACATGCTAAATATGACGGCTGTATCTCAAGTGGTTCAAAAGTTATGACCAATGTTATTTTTTGTTCTATTAAGTAGGTCAAAGGTCAAGGTCAAAGGTCAAATTTTTTTGTGTGAATGTAAAGCTCTTGTCACAAGGAAGCTACATGCAAAACATGAAGGCTCTGTCTCAAACGGTTCAAAAGTTATGACCAAAATGTTATTTTTTATTTTAAGTAGGTCAAAGGTCAAGGTCAAGGTCACAGGTCAAAATTTTTTGCATGAATGTAAAGCTTTTGTCACAAGGAACTTACATGCTAAATATGAAGGCTGTATCTCAAGTGGTTCAAAAGTTATGACCAATGTTATTTTTTTCTATTAAGTAGGTCAAAGGTCAAGGTCACAGGTCAATTTTTTTGCATGAATGTGAAGGTCTTGTCACAAGGATCCTTCAGGCCAAATATGAAAGCTCTATCTCAAACGTTTAAAAGTTATGGCCAACGTTAAAGTTGTCCACGTACAAACCAACAAACAAACAGACAGGGCAAAAACAATATGTCCCCGCTTTCGCTACAGGGGACATAAAAAATGATCAGACTTTTTTATCGGACTAGTAGCAAGTCAAGTGATTACACAGATGTGGTTAAACAGTAAAGTCAATTAATCTGAAAAGGGCTGCAATTTAAACATCAATATCACTAATCTTCACACCATGGACCAAAACTTGGTTTCAGAGGCCAGGAAGACGGTCTATCGACTGGTTAGAGACCAACAGAACATGCACCATTTCTTCTTACATGCTTTTCAATTAAGAAATAGATCAGCTCTAACTGTGATTTGTTGTGTAATAAATCACAGTTTGGAGGTCAGTTGTAAAGAAGACAAATCACAAGCGCGTAGCGCGCGTGATTTGTCTACTTACAACTGACCGACAAACTGTGATTTATTACCCAACAAATCACTGGCTAGAGCTGTTCTATTTCGATTCTAACACGCTGAAAATCGGCAATAATGTTGTTGTTCCTTCAAAATCTCACAACTTTTCGCCATTGTTAGAAGAAATCCCGCTAAAATTATCGACTGAAACACATGTATTTATATCCTTTTCTAACGTTTTCGATGCGATAAAATGACGTTACACCGTCTAACGTCAAGTAAATCGACTAGTGACGTCATAAATTTGCAGTTTTAATGACGTCACACGTCACGCTCTTCCGAGCTGTGATTTGTTGCAGAATAAAACACAGTTATTTTGCATTGCCTATATAGGCACGCTGTGTTAGAATGAATGATAGAGATTTATCAGTGAAATATAAATCGATATAATCACTGTTTCAAACAGTGAAAATACGATTTTTTATTTTTCACTGTTTGGGACTACTTTTTTCTTCAAATCTAACTCTAATTTCAATTTTATCTTTGTCAGATAACTGAACAATACTGAAATGTGTTCTAATTGACGCATAGCCCGTTCATGTGTGACGGGGACGTTACTGACGTCATTTATGACGCTGACGTCACGTCTTTTGTCGCGCGACGTTAGACTTGCCAGCAACTTCTTTGGAAAACTACTCTCTCAACTATTTCATTAATCATTCATAATAATACCATCCTAGGCCACATCTCAGGTGCAAACTTTAGTTTACACCCAATAGTATACCCACTAAACACGATGGACACCACTAAATTGGCGCAGAACGAACAGGAACAAAGATAATTTTCTCCGAATGTGAGCGACACCATTAAAGACGCTAAATATTGCCTTTTGAAGCATGTAAGAAACAGAAAATTTGATTTTTTCAGTGCAAGATCAAATTTTATTTCACTCAAGAACACCAAAACTGCCGTCGTAGGTTCGAGCCTCGCTCGGGCCACGTGTGAGACGCCAAGTTCTGCATCGGAAGGTCAGCTGGTTTTTCTCCGGGTACTCCGGTTTTCGCCCACCTCTGATTAACGATCGGCTCGATATGAGTGAAATAATCTTGAAAGGGCCGTAAAACCCAAACCAAAAAAAAAACACCAAAACTGCTATGTTCACTCGTGGCTACGCCACGCTAAAATCAAGGAGGCGAGCTATAACATCGAGCGATAATTTTTATCGAGCTATAAAAATTCGGCTATTTACGACAATGTGCCGATGTTGTCCGAGTACGCTGCGGTGTACCCAGTTTGACCTGGCGGATCGTAACAATACTGTTTGGGCATTATTTTTTATAGCACGGTTTGCCTATGATGCTAGAGGTTGTGGATTTGATCCACGGCACAGGCGATAAAATTTCATATGTATTTCAACGACAGTACTTATGATGCACACAGAGGGGGGAGGGGGCGGGGGGTCGAGTGAGAGCACAAGCGCTTGAGTTGTGCTTATAGGTTTCTTATATAGAGTTATTCTAACACTGACATCATTTACAGAGATAAATGTCACACCGTGTATGTTCATGTTTAGTTATTGCATGTGCAGCTTAAATGTTTTCTTTCTACCTCTTTGCCTTAATCCCTGGAGTGGACAAAGCCTGTGTACATTTTATGCACTGCAGAGATGTGCATGATGAAAGCCTACCTTGCGGTAGGGTCGTTAACCAGCAGAAGGGGTGACATTTCCTGCACAGGGGGTCCTCCAGTTAATGTCCCGATCTGTAGGACGGTACTTTATGACAACCACTCATGCAAATGATGGCAGTCGAGCGTGTTCGGACACCGAAATTGTATTACCGAGATCGAACCGGGGCCCCACTAGCATCAGAGGCAGGTGCACTTCGCGTTCCGTAAATATCCCAACAGTTACTACATAATTACTGTGTAGGCTTTGTTCCTGTTAATCGTGAGTGTTTGCGAATAATGATCCACCATGTCCATCGTAATATAAGAAAGAAAGAAAGAAAGAAAGAAAGAAAGAAAGAAAGAAAGAACGCATCACGTGAACAAGTCCGTGAAATGAAGACACCCCCCACTAAACCCCTCTTTATATAGAGAAAACTGGGGTTTAAGCGGGTATACATTATTTTCCTTATTTCTGCTCCAAGACATAGGTTGGGGTCCTCTCGTTAGAACCGCCTCAATGAGACGGGTTCTAACGAGCACCCACAACCTATGTTTGCAGTATTTATAAGAAAAATATCAGGGATTTTCATCAGAAAAGTACGTAGACATGTTGGAGATGATAAGCATGCACTATGTCGCACGGGTGTGTTATCGTAATGGAAAGAAAGGACATTGTATCAGATGCAACTTTGGTATACATCGTTCAAGACTGCAAAAAAAAAAAAAAAAAAAAAACTGCCTGTTAGAAATTATGCGGATAATTTGAGCGATAAATGAACATGGCACTTTTTTTAAATGAACATGGCACTTTTGAAATCGACATACTCGCCGAAAACGTATCTATCTATCTATCTATCTATCTATCTATCTATCTATCTATCTATCTATCTATCTATCTATCTATCTATCTATCTATCTATCTATCTATCTATCTATCTATCTATCTATCTATCTATCTATCTATCTATCTATCTAATCTATCTATCTATCTATCTATCTATCTATCTATCTATCTATCTATCTATCTATCTATCTATCTATCTATCTATCTATATATCTATCTATCTATCTATCTATCTATCTATCTATCTATCTATCTATCTATCTAATTTTACCATTACCTTTGTTATGTTGTTCGCTAATATAGAGTTTAGCATAATAGACTAAATAAAAAATAACACCACTTAATTAAAATTAACATCAGTTATAAGAACTCACCCTGTTTTAACTAATTAAAACGTATTTACATTGCCTTCTGTCGGCCCCCGCCCATCGTGGCTTAAAGAAATAGACTGCAGGAAAGCGTGGTTTTGTTTGTATTCGAGTTTAACGGCCCAATCAACACTATTTTAGGTCATTTTTGAGTAGGTCAGTTTACCTATCAACTCTTCTCCTGGCCAGGCTTATACGTAAGCGGTTGACCAGTACAGAGCACATTCTTTCGTCAGAAACTGACAACTTCCCTTCTTGAATCAGCGAAAGGGAGAGAATGACCGTAGAAGATATTTAATGATCAATCTCCACGAAAGAATGTAGCCGATACCGGCAGGTATCGAACATGCATTCTTCTGATCACCAGTCAGACGCGTATCCGACAGAGCTACCGAGGCCGCCTATCAAGCAAATGTGGTACGAGTCGGACCGTCCGTGCAAAACCCTGTCTATCTATCTTCTTATACTGAGTCGGTTATACTTGGCCATTACCTCAGTTGATTGGGTGGCTAAATTTAGAATTTAGCTAAAAAAAGAGAAGAAAAAAAAAAAAAAAAAAAAGAGAGAGGCACTGGGTGCGTCCTTAAAACTATTTACAATCTGCATAACAGAGGTATCCTAAAACGCCCACCTCTGAGTCTCAATCTTACACTGTATGGGCTTTAAACTCTTCTGCGGACTTGGCATTCACCGCAGAGGAGGGAATACTATTCCATTGGGGGAATAGTTCTAGGAAAGAAGGAGTTCTTCAGGGCATCACTATAGGACTGGTATCTACGATATTGTGAGTCGTTTACTTTTGATGCCTTTGTTTGGGTCGACACTGTTACAGGGGTCAAGTACCTATCTTTATTAATAGACACTGAATCAGAGTGTATCTTGTAGAAGAAGGTTAAAGAGGACTGCTCACGACGGGCTTCCAGGGACGGCCACACTAGCTCATTAAGCATGTCACCGACGCTACTTCTATTTCGCCATCGCCTACAGGTCCATCGAGCAGCTGTCCTCTGCACCTTCTCCACCTGCTGAGTCTGAGTTTTAACATAGGGATGCCAAATGGGTGATGCATATTCAAGTTGAGGGCGAATCAATGTTTTATATGCAACATCCTTTGTCTGCCTAGGTGCAAAGGCCAAGTTCCGTCCTAGGAATCCTAAAGTCCTAGTTGCTCTAGATGTAATCTCAGAGATATGTTGACCCCAATCAAGATCGTCAGTGATGGTGATACCAAGATATTTGGCGGATTGAACATGCTCCAAAATTTGCTGGTGAAGTGTATAGTCAAACTGAATTTGCTTGTCCGGAGGGTGTCGTGACACCCTCATTGAGTGACATTGAACTTCATCTGCCAATCGGCCTCCCACTGTGCAAGTTGATCCAGGTCATCTTTTAAAATAAGACAGTCTGAAGAAGAATATATGTTCCTATACAGGACACAATCATCAGCAAACAAACGGACCGATGACCTGATATTATCGGGGAGATCATTAATGAAAACCAAGAAAAGGACCGGTCCAAGGACCGAACCTTAGGGGACTCCAGATAAAACAGGGACTGGATCAGACGGTTGGCCATCAAGTACAACTTGTTGTGAGCGCCCAGAGAGCCATGAGCTAATACACCTATGTGTGGATCCTCTTATCCCATAGTACTCCAGTTAATGTAATAGCCTTCTGTTAGGTACCGTGCCAAAGGCATTAGCGAAGTCCATGATGATCAAGTCTGTCTGTTTGTGGCCACGGTTTATGGCCCCATCCAGATTGCTCACAATGTCACGGTAAAATTGAACAAGCTGCGTTTCGCAAGACCTTTGACTTCGGAAACCATGTTGACAGTCAGCAAGAATGCTCTCAAAGGCTAAAGGCTTGTTGATGTTGCTTACTAATATATCTTCCAGGGTTTTGCAACAGGTGGTTGGTTTCATTGGTCGGCAGGGGATGAGATGTCATTTCATCTCAATGTTGGGTATTTAACACACAAAATTGGAAGCAATGTCTCCAAAATGACCAATATATAGCGTTAACAGGGACGTTGAGTGAGTGAGTGTTTGCGTTTTACGTCTCACCAACAGCTAAAGACTCATCCGAAAGTCTGGAGAAGCCCGGGGTCGATCCTGCGATCTCTGGTTTACAAGGCGAGTAGCGTAACCACTACACCGCGGAGGCTTCTAAACAGGGACGTTAAACCTAAAAACAAACATATAGCCCCGGCCATCGTGCCTTTGACACACATGCATTGCCCTCTGTTGTTTCCCATTTAAACCCACACCTACTTTCCTGTTACAATGTAATCTCAAGTTTGTTTTACTAACTTCGATACCACCGTTACTCAGAACCTTTCCCCCCCCCCCCCCCACCCCCCCAAAAAAAAAAATGACCGTAATTTGCGTCTCAATCTATATACTGAGTCGGTCACACTTGGCCGTAACCTCAGCTAAAATAAATACTATGATGCCAACGGGCATGTGGGCAATTTAACACGTTGAGAATGTTTCGACGACGGACCGTATTGCATGTTACCCTACAGTATGGCAGTAGATCCGCCGCTATCGACACAATGTACTAAATGACCGAACTTTTCATTGTGTATTAAATCCTTATGTTATTGTTTTTCATTACTTTGTCTACTGTTCGTAACGAAATACACTGATTATTATTTTTAAGGATTTAGCTCATTATCAACCTCTTCAACACTGTATAGGTCATAATATATCGTTGCAATGGCTACAAGTGGCGCTCTGAAAGTTTCAGTGTTTGGACATAGTTTCGTGAAAAGGCTCAATTATTTCATTGCTGATAATCCAACATGCCCAAATCTAGGTTTGTCACCATCCGAATTTGCAGTAGGTGTTTACGGTATCGGGGGTTTAAATCGTTTAACCGACAACCGTTTGCACAGGTATGATGAGAAGGCTTCGAGGCAGTGATATATTAATTCTAGATTTGGGTTCCAACTGCCTTTGCGACCCAACCATAGGTGTTTTGACCTTTGTTGATAAGCTGCTAAAATATGTGGAAACATTGCAGACTGATTTTGAGGTGAAAGTGGTAGCTGTGACACAGATCCTAAAAAGGGCAAAAGAGCCATACCCTGGTTACAACAATAAGGTTGTTATAGTGAATGAATATATAGAGTATCTTCTGCAGAGAGGTCTCTATGTAGGCATTTACTTGTGGCACCATAGAGGATTATGGCTGTCCGACAATTTTTCATTTGACGGCATACATTTGTCATGGGATGTAGGCTACTCAAAATATTATAGAAGCATCCGAGATCGAGATGCAGTTTTGGAATGAAGCATAGGCTTTAGAGACTTAGTTTTACTTATAGTCAGTCCTTGGCTTTCTTTAAGAATTTTATGGTCTAAAGGCCAAATCCACACTATTCAGTTCATAATGCCTATGCACACTTTTCGCCTTGCCTACATTCAGTTATTGTTTTTTTCATTGATAGTTTTGGAGTTTAATGACCCGTTCAACAATACTCAGGTCATATCTAGTAGGTCAGTTAACCTATGCACACTTTTCACCTTCAGCCATACCATTTTTTCCACCGATGTATCTTTTTAGTTTAACAGTCCAGTCAACACTTTTCAGAACATATCGAGCTGTCAGATAAGCTATCCACACTTTTCACATATAGGCAGTCTTGTTGGAGTTTCACAACCCAGTTCACATTTTTCGGGTTATATCCAGCTGGTCAGTTGACCTTTGCACTCTTGTCTTGGGTATGGTTATATATATGAAATTGGTTTAACAATACATTGCAGTTTCTTTTGCCATAAACTGACAACTGCCCTTCTTGAATCAGCGGATGGGATTCTCTTGACCATTCAGTTGCAGTTTCTTGAGTAAGAAAACAAGTAAGTAAGAGAATAATTTTGCCTGTGATTTTATCACTAAACTACAATTAGTCACTGCCTCGAAGTAGAACAGTCATTCAGAGCCATGAAATTTTGCTACTATACAATATTTTCAATTTCCCTCTTGGTAACAGCTTTGAATTTACATTAACATTTGATAAGGTATGTGTTCTCTATTGAAAAAAGCAAGATTGCAACTTGGGTGTCCCATACCCTAACTTTCAGAAGTTGTGACACAATCCCATAGGCCTCATGGCAAACATTATTGTAGAAACTATTGACACATGAAGTATCATTGAAGTTTTCGGGTTGTAACAGCTTTGATTCTACGGTAAGATAACATACAGTGTATGCTCTCTGTTGAAAATACTGTAACATTGCAAATTGGGCGTCCCTTATCATAACTTTAAGAAGTTGTGACACAATCCAATATGCCTCTTTGCAAACAGTACTGTAAAACCTAATCACACACTGAGTATCATTGAATTATTCAGGTTGTAACAGCTTTGAATTTACAGTAACGTGACATACTGTATGTGCTCTCTATTGAAAAACAGCAAGATTGCAAATTGGGCGTCCCATACCATTACTTTCAGAAATTGTGACTCAATCTCTTAGACCTCATGGGAAACATTATTGTTGAAACTATTGACGCATGAAGTATCATTGAAGTTTTCAGGTTGTAAAACTTTTGAATTTACAGTAACAGAGCATACTGTACGTGCTTTTTATTGAAACGACAGGAAGTTTGCAACTTGGGCGTCCCATACCATAACTTTTAGAAGTTGTGACACAATCTGATATGCCTCATTGCAAAACAGTATCGTATCAACTCATCACACATGAAGTATCATTGAATTATTCAGGTTGTAACAGCTTTGAATTTATAGTAACATTACATACAGTATGTGCTTTCTATTAAAAAAAACAGCAGTATTACAACTTGGGTGTCCCATACCATATCTTTCCGAAGCTGTGACACAATCTCATAGGCCTCATTGAAAACATTATTGAAGAAACTATTGACACATGAAGTATCATTGAAGTTTTCAGGTTGTAACAGCTTCGAATTTACAGTAACATAGCATACAGTACATGCTTTCTATTGAAATAACAGCAAGATTTCTAATTGGGCGTCCCATACCATAACTTCTTTAAGTTGTGACACAATCTCATATGCCTCATTGCAAGCAGTATTGTAAAACCTCATCACACATGAAGTATCATTGAATTATTCAAGTTGTAACAGCTTTGCATTTACAGTAACATAACATTCAGTATGTGCTTTCTATTAAAAACAGCAAGATTGCACTTCGGGCGTCCCATACCATAACTTTCAGAAATTGTGACACAATCCCATATGCCTCCTTGCAAACATTATTGTAGAACCATTTGACACATGAAGTATTATTGAAGTTTTCAGGTTGTAACAGCTTTGAATATACAGTAACATAGCATACAGTACGTGCTTTCCATTGAAATAACAGCAAGATTGCACTTTTGGCGTCCCATACCACAACTTTCAGAAGTTGTGACACAATCTCATAGTCCTCATTGCAAACTATATTGTAGAAACTATTGACATATGAAGTATCATTGGAGTTTTCAGGTTGTAACACCTTTGAATTTACAGTAACATAACATACAGTGTATGCTTTCTGTTGAAAATACTGCAACATTGCAAATTGGGCGCCCCATTCCATATTTTTTAGAAGTTGTGACACAATCCCATATGCCTCGTTGCAAAAAGTATTGTAAAACCTCATCACACATGAAGTATCACTTAATTATTCAGGTTGTAACAGCGTTGAATTTACAGTAACATAACATACAGTATGTGCTTTCTATTAAAAACAGCAAGATTGCAACTTGGGCGTCCCATACCACAACTTTCAGAAGTTGTGACACAATCTCATAGGCCTCATTGCAAACATTATTAGAGAAACTATTAACACATGAAGTATCATAGAAGTTTTCAGGTTGTAACACCGTTGAATTTACAGCAACATAGCATACTGTACGTGCTTTTTATTGAAAAGACAGCAAGTTTGCAACTTGGGCGTCCCATACAATTACTTTTAGAAGTTGTGACACAATCCGATATGCCTCATTGCAAACAGTATTGTATCAACTCATCACACATGAAGTATCATTGAATTATTCAGGTTGTAACAGCTTTGAATTTACAGTAACATAACATACAGCATGTGCTTTCTATTAAAAAAACAGCAAGATTACAACTTGGGCGTCCCATACCATAACTTTCCGAAGCTGTGACACAATCTCATAGGCCTCATTGCAAACATTATTGTAGAAACTATTGACACATGAAGTATCATTAAAGTTTTCAGGTTGTAACAGCTTTGAATTTACAGTAACATAGCATACAGTACGTGTTTTCTATTGAAATAACAGCAAGATTGCAAATTGGGTGTCCCATACCATAACTTTTAGAAGTTGTGACACAATCTCATATACCTCATTGCAAGCAGTATTGTAAAACCTCATCACACATGAATTATCATTGAATTTTTCAGGTTGTAACAGCTTTGTATTTACAGTAACATAACATTCAGTATGTGCTTTCTATTAAAAAACTACAAGATTGCACTTTGGGCGACCCATACCATAACTTCCAGAAGCTGTGACACAATCCCATATGCCTCCTTGCAAACATTATTGAAGAAACATTTGACACATGAAGTATCATTGAAATTTTCAGGTTGTAACAGCTTTGAATTTACAGTAACATAGCATACAGTACGTGCTTTCCATTGAAATAACAGCAAGATTGCACTTTTGGCGTCCCATACCACAACTTTTAGAAGTTGTGACACAATCTCATAGGCCTCATTGCAAACATTATTATAGAAACTTTTGACATATGAAGTATCATTGGAGTTTTCAGGTTGTAACACCTTTGAATTTACAGTAACATAAACATACAGTGTATGCTTTCTGTTGAAAATACTGCAACATTGCAAATTGGGCGCCCCATTCCATACTTTTTAGAAGATGTGACACAATCCCATATGCCTCGTCGCAAAAAGTATTGTAAAACCTCATCATACATGAAGTATCATTAAATTATTCAGGTTGTAACAGCTTTGTATTTACAGTAACATAACATACAGTATGTGCTTTCTATTTAAAACAGCAAGATTGCAACTTTGGCGTCCCATATCACAACTTTCAGAAGCTGTGACACAATCTCAATAGCCTCATTGCAAACATTATTTGAGAAGCTATTGACACATGAAGTATTATTGAAGTTTTCAGGTTGTAACACCTTTGAATTTACAGTAACATAGCATACTGTACGTGCTTTTTATTGAAAAGACAGCAAGTTTGCAACTTGGGCGTCCCATACCATTACTTTAAGAAGTTGTGACACAATGCGGTATGCCTGATTGCAAACAGTATTGTATCAACTCAATACACATGAAGTATCATTGAATTATTCAGGTTGTAACAGCTTTGAATTTACAGTAACATAACATACAGTATGTGCTTTCTATTAAAAAAAAAACAGCAAGATTACAACTCGGGCGTCCTATACCATAACCTTCCGAATCTGTGACACAATCTCATAGGCATCATTGCTAACATTATTGTAGAAACTATTGACACATGAAGTATCATTGAAGTTTTCAGGTTGTAACAGCTTCCAATCTACAGTAACATAGCATACAGTACATGTTTTCTATTGAAATAACAGCAAGATTGCTAATTGGGCGTCCCATACCATAACTTTAAGAAGTTGTGACACACTCTCATATGCCTCATTGCAAGCAGTATTGTACAACCTCATCACACATGAATTATCATTGAATTTTTCAGGTTGTAACAGCTTTGTATTTACAGTAACATAACATTCAGTATGTGTTTTCTATTAAAAAACTACAAGATTGCACTTTGGGCGTCCCATACTATAACTTTCAGAAGTTGTGACACAATCCCATATGCCTCCTTGCAAACATTATTGCAGAAACATTTGACACATGAAGTATCATTGAAATTTTCAGGTTGTAACAGCTTTGAATTTACAGTAACATAGCATACAGTACGTGCTTTCCATTGAAATAACAGCAAGATTGCACTTTTGGCGCCCCATACCACAACTTTCAGAAGTTGTGACACAATCTCATAGGCCTCATTGCAAACATTATTGTAGAAACTATTGACATATGAAGTATCATTGGAGTTTTCAGGTTGCAACACCTTTGAATTTACAGTAACATAACATACAGTGTATGCTTTCTGTTGAAAATACTGCAACATTGCAAATTGGGCGTCCCATTCCATAACTTTTAGAAGCTGTGACACAATCCAATATGCCTCGTTGCAAAAAGTATTGTAAAACCTCATCACACATGAAGTATCATTAAATTATTCGGGTTGTAACAGCTTTGAATTTACAGTAACATAACATACAGTATGTGCTTTCCATTGAAATAACAGCAAGATTGCACTTTTGGCGTCCCATACCACAAGTTTCAGAAGTTGTGACACAATCTCAAAGGCCTCATTGCAAACATTTTTGTAGAAACTTTTGACATATGAAGTATCATTGGAGTTTTCAGGTTGTAACACCTTTGAATTTACAGTAACATAACATACAGTGTATGCTTTCTGTTGAAAATACTGCAACATTGCAAATTGGGCGCCCTATTCCATACTTTTTAGAAGTTGTGACACAATCCCATATGCCTCGTCGCAAAAAGTATTGTAAAACCTCATCACACATGAAATATCATTAAATTATTCAGGTTATAACAGCTTTGAATGTACAGTAACATAACATACAGTATGTACTTTCTATTTAAAACAGCAAGATTGCAACTTTGGGGTCCCATATCACAACTTTCAGAAGCTGTGACACAATCTCAATAGTCTCATTGCAAACATTATTAGAGAAACTATTGACACATGAAGTATCATTGAAGTTTTCAGGTTGTAACACCTTTGAATTTACAGTAACATAGCATACTGTACGTGCTTTTTATTGAAAAGACAGCAAGTTTGCAACTTGGGCGTCCCATACCATTACTTTTGGAAGTTGTGACACAATCCGGTATGCCTAATTGCAAACAGTATTGTATCAACTCAATACACATGAAGTATCATTGAATTATTCAGGTTGTAACAGCGTTGAATTTACAGTAACATAACATACAGTATGTGCTTTCTATTAAAAAAAACAGCAAGGTTACAACTCGGGCGTCCTATACCATAACCTTCCGAATCTGTGACACAATCTAATAGGCATCATTGCAAACATTATTGTAGAAACTATTGACACATGAAGTATCATTGAAGTTTTCAGGTTGTAACAGCTTCCAATTTACAGTAACATAGCATACAGTACATGTTTTCTATTGAAATAACAGCAAGATTGCTAATTGGGCGTCCCATACCATAACTTTTAGAAGTTGTGACACAATCTCATATGCCTCATTGCAAGCAGTATTGTAAAACCTCACCACACATGAATTATCATTGAATGATTCAGGTTGTAACAGCTTTGCATTTACAGTAACATAACATTCAGTATGTGCTTTCTATTAAAAAAACAACAAGATTGCACTTTGGGCGTCCCATACTATAACTTTCAGAAGTTGTGACACAATCCCATATGCCTCCTTGCAAACATTATTGCAGAAACATTTGACACATGAAGTATCATTGAAATTTTCAGGTTGTAACACCTTTGAATTTACAGTAACATAGCATACAGTACGTGCTTTCCATTGAAATAACAGCAACATTGCATTTTTGGCGTCCCATACCACAACTTTCAGAAGTTGTGACACAATCTCATAGGCATCATTGCTTACATTATTGTAGAAACTATTGACATATGAAGTATCATTGGAATTTTCAGGTTGTAACACCTTTGAATTTACAGTAACATAACATACAGTGTATGCTTTCTGTTGAAAATACTGCAACATTGCAAATTGGGCGTCCCATTCCATTACTTTTAGAAGTTGTGACACAATCCCATATGCCTCGTTGCAAAAAGTATTGTAAAACCTCATCACACATGAAGTATCATTAAATTATTCGGGTTGTAACAGCTTTGAATTTACAGTAACATAACATACAGTATGTGCTTTCCATTGAAATAACAGCATGATTGCACTTTTGGCGTCCCATACCACAAGTTTCAGAAGTTGTGACACAATCTCATAGGCCTCATTGCAAACATTATTGTAGAAACTATTGACATATGAAGTATCATTGGAGTTTTCAGGTTGTAACACCTTTGAATTTACAGTAACATAACATACAGTGTATGCTTTCTGTTGAAAATACTGCAACATTGCAAATTGGGCGCCCCATTCCATACTTTTTAGAAGTTGTGACACAATCCCATATGCCTCGTCGCAAAAAGTATTGTAAAACCTCATCACACATGAAGTATCATTAAATTATTCAGGATGCAACAGCTTTGAATTTTCAGTAACATAACATACAGTATGTACTTTCTATTTAAAACAGCAAGATTGCAAATTTGGCGTCCCATATCACAACTTTCAGAAGCTGTGACACAATCTCAATAGTCTCATTGCAAACATTATTAGAGAAACTATTGACACATGATGTATCATTGAAGTTTTCAGGTTGTAACACCTTTGAATTTACAGTAACATAGCATACTGTACGTGCTTTTTATTGAAAAGACAGCAAGTTTGCAACTTGGGCGTCCCATGCCATTACTTTAAGAAGTTGTGACACAATCCGGTATGCCTCATTGCAAACAGTATTGTATCAACTCAATACACATGAAGTATCATTGAATTATTCAGGTTGTAACAGCGTTGAATTTACAGTAACATAACATACAGTATGTGCTTTCTATTAAAAAAAAAACAGCAAGATTACAACTCGGGCGTCCTATACCATAACCTTCCGAATCTGTGACACAATCTAATAGGCATCATTGCAAACATTATTGTAGAAACTATTGACACATGAAGTATCATTGAAGTTTTCAGGTTGTAACAGCTTCCAATTTACAGTAACATAGCATACAGTACATGTTTTCTATTGAAATAACAGCAAGATTGCTAATTGGGCGTTCCATACCATAACTTTTAGAAGTTGTGACACAATCTCATATGCCTCATTGCAAGCAGTATTGTAAAACCTCACCACACATGAATTATCATTGAATGATTCAGGTAGTAACAGCTTTGCATTTACAGTAACATAACATTCAGTATGTGCTTTCTATTAAAAAAACAACAAGATTGCACTTTGGGCGTCCCATACTATAACTTTCAGAAGTTGTGACACAATCCCATATGCCTCCTTGCAAACATTATTTCAGAAACATTTGACACATGAAGTATCATTGAAATTTTCAGGTTGTAACACCTTTGAATTTACAGTAACATAGCATACAGTACGTGCTTTCCATTGAAATAACAGCAACATTGCACTTTTGGCGTCCCATACCACAACTTTCAGAAGTTGTGACACAATCTCATAGGCATCATTGCTTACATTATTGTAGAAACTATTGACATATGAAGTATCGTTGGAATTTTCAGGTTGTAATACCTTTGAATTTACAGTAACATAACATACAGTGTATGCTTTCTGTTGAAAATACTGCAACATTGCAAATTGTGCGTCCCATTCCATAACTTTTAGAAGTTGTGACACAATCCCATATGCCTCGTTGCAAAAAGTATTATAAAACCTCATCACACATGAAGTATCATTAAATTATTCGGGTTGTAACAGCTTTGAATTTACAGTAACATAACATACAGTATGTGCTTTCCATTGAAATAACAGCATGATTGCACTTTTGGCGTCCCATACCACAAGTTTCAGAAGTTGTGACACAACCTCATAGGCCTCATTGCAAACATTATTGTAGAAACTATTGACATATGAAGTATCATTGGAGTTTTCAGGTTGTAACACCTTTGAATTTACAGTAACATAACATACAGTGTATGCTTTCTGTTGAAAATACTGCAACATTGCAAATTGGGCGCCCCATTCCATACTTTTTAGAAGTTGTGACACAATCCCATATGCCTCGTCGCAAAAAGTATTGTAAAACCTCATCACACATGAAGTATCATTAAATTATTCAGGTTGTAACAGCTTTGAATTTACAGTAACATAACACACAGTATGTACTTTCTATTTAAAACAGCAAGATTGCAACTTTGGCGTCCCATATCACAACTTTCAGAAGCTGTGACACAATTTCATCAATAGTCTCACTGCAAACATTATTAGATAAACTATTGACACATGATGTATCATTGAAGTTTTCAGGTTGTAACACCTTTGAATTTACAGTAACATAGCATACTGTACGTGCTTTTTATTGAAAAGACAGCAAGTTTGTAACTTGGGCGTCCCATGCCATTACTTTAAGAAGTTGTGACACAATCCGGTATGCCTAATTGCAAACAGTATTGTATCAACTCAATACACATGAAGTATCATTGAATTATTCAGGTTGTAACAGCGTTGAATTTACAGTAACATAACATACAGTATGTGCTTTCTATTAAAAAAAAAAACAGCAAGATTACAACTCGGGCGTCCTATACCATAACCTTCCGAATCTGTGACACAATCTAATAGGCATCATTGCAAACATTATTGTAGAAACTATTGACACATGAAGTATCGTTGAAGTTTTCAGGTTGTAACAGCTTCCAATTTACAGTAACATAGCATACAGTACATGTTTTCTATTGAAATAACAGCAAGATTGCTAATTGGGCGTTCCATACCATAACTTTTAGAAGTTGTGACACAATCTCATATGCCTCATTGCAAGCAGTATTGTAAAACCTCACCACACATGAATTATCATTGAATGATTCAGGTTGTAACAGCTTTGCATTTACAGTAACATAACATTCAGTATGTGCTTTCTATTAAAAAAACAACAAGATTGCACTTTGGGCGTCCCATACTATAACTTTCAGAAGTTGTGACACAATCCCATATGCCTCCTTGCAAACATTATTGCAGAAACATTTGACACATGAAGTATCATTGAAATTTTCAGGTTGTAACACCTTTGAATTTACAGTAACATAGCATACAGTACGTGCTTTCCATTGAAATAACAGCAACATTGCACTTTTGGCGTCCCATACCACAACTTTCAGAAGTTGTGACACAATCTCATAGGCATCATTGCTTATATTATTGTAGAAACTATTGACATATGAAGTATCGTTGGAATTTTCAGGTTGTAATACCTTTGAATTTACAGTAACATAACATACAGTGTATGCTTTCTGTTGAAAATACTGCAACATTGCAAATTGTGCGTCCCATTCCATAACTTTTAGAAGTTGTGACACAATCCCATATGCCTCGTTGCAAAAAGTATTGTAAAACCTCATCACACATGAAGTATCATTAAATTATTCGGGTTGTAACAGCTTTGAATTTACAGTAACATAACATACAGTATGTGCTTTCCATTGAAATAACAGCATGATTGCACTTTTGGCGTCCCATACCACACGTTTCAGAAGTTGTGACACAATCTCATAGGCCTCATTGCAAACATTATTGTAGAAACTATTGACATATGAAGTATCATTGGAGTTTTCAGGTTGTAACACCTTTGAATTTACAGTAACATAACATACAGTGTATGCTTTCTGTTGAAAATACTGCAACATTGCAAATTGGGCGCCCCATTCCATACTTTTTAGAAGTTGTGACACAATCCCATATGCCTCGTCGCAAAAAGTATTGTTAAACCTCATCACACATGAAGTATCATTAAATTATTCAGGTTGTAACAGCTTTGAATTTACAGTAACATAACATACAGTATGTACTTTCTATTTAAAACAGCAAGATTGCAACTTTGGCGTCCCATATCACAACTTTCAGAAGCTGTGACACAATCTCAATAGTCTCATTGCAAACATTATTAGAGAAACTATTGACACATGATGTATCATTGAAGTTTTCAGGTTGTAACACCTTTGAATTTACAGTAACATAGCATACTGTACGTGCTTTTTATTGAAAAGACAGCAAGTTTGCAACTTGGGCGTCCCATGCCATTACTTTAAGAAGTTGTGACACAATCCGGTATGCCTCATTGCAAACAGTATTGTATCAACTCAATACACATGAAGTATCATTGAATTATTCAGGTTGTAACACCTTTGAATTTACAGTAACATAACATACAGTGTATGCTTTCTGTTGAAAATACTGCAACATTGCAAATTGGGCGCCCCATTCCATACTTTTTAGAAGTTGTGACACAATCCCATATGCCTCGTCGCAAAAAGTATTGTAAAACCTCATCACACATGAAGTATCATTAAATTATTCAGGTTGTAACAGCTTTGAATTTACAGTAACATAACATACAGTATGTACTTTCTATTTAAAACAGCAAGATTGCAACTTTGGCGTCCCATATCACAACTTTCAGAAGCTGTGACACAATCTCAATAGTCTCATTGCAAACATTATTAGATAAACTATTGACACATGATGTATCATTGAAGTTTTCAGGTTGTAACACCTTTGAATTTACAGTAACATAGCATACTGTACGTGCTTTTTATTGAAAAGACAGCAAGTTTGCAACTTGGGCGTCCCATGCCATTACTTTAAGAAGTTGTGACACAATCCGGTATGCATCATTGCAAACAGTATTGTATCAACTCAATACACATGAAGTATCATTGAATTATTCAGGTTGTAACAGCGTTGAATTTACAGTAACATAACATACAGTATGTGCTTTCTATTAAAAAAAAAAAAACAGCAAGATTACAACTCGGGCGTCCTATACCATAACCTTCCGAATCTGTGACACAATCTAATAGGCATCATTGCAAACATTATTGTAGAAACTATTGACACATGAAGTATCATTGAAGTTTTCAGGTTGTAACAGCTTCCAATTTACAGTAACATAGCATACAGTACATGTTTTCTATTGAAATAACAGCAAGATTGCTAATTGGGCGTTCCATACCATAACTTTTAGAAGTTGTGACACAATCTCATATGCCTCATTGCAAGCAGTATTGTAAAACCTCACCACACATGAATTATCATTGAATGATTCAGGTTGTAACAGCTTTGCATTTACAGTAACATAACATTCAGTATGTGCTTTCTATTAAAAAAACAACAAGATTGCACTTTGGGCGTCCCATACTATAACTTTCAGAAGTTGTGACACAATCCCATATGCCTCCTTGCAAACATTATTGCAGAAACATTTGACACATGAAGTATCATTGAAATTTTCAGGTTGTAACACCTTTGAATTTACAGTAACATAGCATACAGTACGTGCTTTCCATTGAAATAACAGCAACATTGCAATTTTGGCGTCCCATACCACAACTTTCAGAAGTTGTGACACAATCTCATAGGCATCATTGCTTACATTATTGTAGAAACTATTGACATATGAAGTATCGTTGGAATTTTCAGGTTGTAATACCTTTGAATTTACAGTAACATAACATACAGTGTATGCTTTCTGTTGAAAATACTGCAACATTGCAAATTGTGCGTCCCATTCCATAACTTTTAGAAGTTGTGACACAATCCCATATGCCTCGTTGCAAAAAGTATTATAAAACCTCATCACACATGAAGTATCATTAAATTATTCGGGTTGTAACAGCTTTGAATTTACAGTAACATAACATACAGTATGTGCTTTCCATTGAAATAACAGCATGATTGCACTTTTGGCGTCCCATACCACAAGTTTCAGAAGTTGTGACACAATCTCATAGGCCTCATTGCAAACATTATTGTAGAAACTATTGACATATGAAGTATCATTGGAGTTTTCAGGTTGTAACACCTTTGAATTTACAGTAACATAACATACAGTGTATGCTTTCTGTTGAAAATACTGCAACATTGCAAATTGGGCGCCCCATTCCATACTTTTTAGAAGTTGTGACACAATCCCATATGCCTCGTCGCAAAAAGTATTGTAAAACCTCATCACACATGAAGTATCATTAAATTATTCAGGTTGTAACAGCTTTGAATTTACAGTAACATAACATACAGTATGTACTTTCTATTTAAAACAGCAAGATTGCAACTTTGGCGTCCCATATCACAACTTTCAGAAGCTGTGACACAATCTCAATAGTCTCACTGCAAACATTATTAGAGAAACTATTGACACATGATGTATCATTGAAGTTTTCAGGTTGTAACACCTTTGAATTTACAGTAACATAGCATACTGTACGTGCTTTTTATTGAAAAGACAGCAAGTTTGCAACTTGGGCGTCCCATGCCATTACTTTAAGAAGTTGTGACACAATCCGGTATGCCTCATTGCAAACAGTATTGTATCAACTCAATACACATGAAGTATCATTGAATTATTCAGGTTGTAACAGCGTTGAATTTACAGTAACATAACATACAGTATGTGCTTTCTATTAAAAAAAAAACAGCAAGATTACAACTCGGGCGTCCTATGCCATAACCTTCCGAATCTGTGACACAATCTAATAGGCATCATTGCAAACATTATTGTAGAAACTATTGACACATGAAGTATCATTGAAGTTTTCAGGTTGTAACAGCTTCCAATTTACAGTAACATAGCATACAGTACATGTTTTCTATTGAAATAACAGCAAGATTGCTAATTGGGCGTTCCATACCATAACTTTTAGAAGTTGTGACACAATCTCATATGCCTCATTGCAAGCAGTATTGTAAAACCTCACCACACATGAATTATCATTGAATGATTCAGGTTGTAACAGCTTTGCATTTACAGTAACATAACATTCAGTATGTGCTTTCTATTAAACAAACAACAAGATTGCACTTTGGGCGTCCCATACTATAACTTTCAGAAGTTGTGACACAATCCCATATGCCTCCTTGCAAACATTATTGCAGAAACATTTGACACATGAAGTATCATTGAAATTTTCAGGTTGTAACACCTTTGAATTTACAGTAACATAGCATACAGTACGTGCTTTCCATTGAAATAACAGCAACATTGCACTTTTGGCGTCCCATACCACAACTTTCAGAAGTTGTGACACAATCTCATAGGCATCATTGCTTACATTATTGTAGAAACTATTGACATATGAAGTATCATTGGAATTTTCAGGTTGTAACACCTTTGAATTTACAGTAACATAACATACAGTGTATGCTTTCTGTTGAAAATACTGCAACATTGCAAATTGTGCGTCCCATCCCATAACTTTTAGAAGTTGTGACACAATCCCATATGCCTCGTTGCAAAAAGTATTGTAAAACCTCATCACACATGAAGTATCATTAAATTATTCGGGTTGTAACAGCTTTGAATTTACAGTAACATAACATACAGTATGTGCTTTCCATTGAAATAACAGCATGATTGCACTTTTGGCGTCCCATACCACAAGTTTCAGAAGTTGTGACACAATCTAATAGGCCTCATTGCAAACATTATTTAAGAAACTATTGACATATGAAGTATCATTGGAGTTTTCAGGTTGTAACACCTTTGAATTTACAGTAACATAACATACAGTGTATGCTTTCTGTTGAAAATACTGCAACATTGCAAATTGGGCGCCCCATTCCATACTTTTTTAGAAGTTGTGACACAATCCCATATGCCTCGTCGCAAAAAGTATTGTAAAACCTCATCACACATGAAGTATCATTAAATTATTCAGGTTGTAACAGCTTTGAATTTTCAGTAACATAACATACAGTATGTGCTTTCTATTTAAAACAGCAAGATTGCAACTTTGGCGTCCCATATCACAACTTTCAGAAGCAGTGACACAATCTCAATAGCCTCATTGCAAACTTTATTAGAGAAACTATTGGCACATGAAGTATCATTGAAGTTTTCAGGTTTTAACACCTTTGAATTTACAGTAACATAGCATACTGTACGTGCTTTTTATTGAAAAGTCTCATTGCAAACATTATTAGAGAAACTATTGACACATGAAGTATCATTGAATTATTCAGGTTGTAACACCTTTGAATTTACAGTAACATAGCATACTGTACATGCTTTTTATTGAAAAGACAGCAAGTTTGCAACTTGGGCGTCCCATACCATTACTTTAAGAAGTTGTGACACAATCCGGTATGCCTCATTGCAAACAGTATTGTATCAACTCAATACAGATGAAGTATCATTGAATTATTCAGGTTGTAACAGCTTTGCATTTACAGTAACATAACATAAAGTATGTGCTTTCTATTAAAAAAAAAAAAAACAGCAAGATTACAACTCGGGCGTCCCATATCACAACTTTCTGAAGATGTGTCACAATCTCAATAGCCTCATTGCAAACATTATTAAAGAAACTATTGACACATGAAGTATCATTGAAGTTTTCAGGTTGTAACACCTTTGAATTTACAGTAAAAAGCATACAGTACGTGTTTTCTATTGAAATAACTGCAAGATTGCTAATTGGGCGTCCCATACCATAACTTTTAGAAGTTGTGACACAATCACATATGCCTCATTGCAAGCAGTATTGTAAAACCTCATCACACATGAATTATCATTGAATTATTCAGGTTGTAACACCTTTGAATTTACAGCAACATAGCATACTGTACGTCCTTTTTATTGAAAAGACAGCAAGTTTGCAACTTGGGCGTTCCATACCATTACTTTTGGAAGTTGTGTCACAATCCGATAAGCCTCATTGCAAACAGTATTGTATCAACTCATCACACATGAAGTATCATTGAATTATTCAGGTTGTAACAGCTTTGAATTTACAGTAACATAACATATAGCATGTGCTTTCTATTAAAAACTAGAAATGCGTCCATAGGACACGGATGCCCCCGCCCAAAAATATGTCTATGTTCGTATTCATCCATAGAAAGTTATTGACAGTGTTTAAGTTTTGGACCCTTTTTATGCCATTTGACCTCCAAGTATGACCTTGGAGGTACGGATCTGGGTTTGCACGTGACACATTGTCTCATGATGGTTAACATTTCTTCAAAATAATTTCAAAATCCATCCAAAAATAAGTAAGTTATTGTCTGCGTTTAAGTTTCGGACCCTTTTTTTTACCTTTGACCTCCAAGTATGACCTTGACCTTTGAGGTACGGACCTGGATTTTGCATGTGACACATCGACTCATGATGGTTAACATTTCTACAAAGTAATCTCAAAACCCATCCAGAAATAAAAAAGTTATTGACTGCGTTTAAGTTTCGGACCCTTTTTTTGACCTTTGACCTCCAAGTATGACCTTGACCTTGGAGGTACGGACCTGGGTTTTGCATGTGACACATCAACTCATGATGGTTGACATTTTTCCAAAGTAATTTCAAAATCCATCCAGAAATAAGAAAGTTATTGACTGCGTTTAAGTTTCGGACCCTTTTTTTTGACATTTGACCTCTAAGTATGACCTTGACCTTGGAGGTAAGGACCTGGGTTTTGCACGTGACACGTCGTCTCATGATGGTTAACATTTCTGCCGAGTAATTTTAAAATCCATCAAGAAATAAGGAAGTTGTTGACTGCGTTTAAGTTTCGGACGCATGGACGGACGCACGGAAGGACGAACGGACGGACGGACGGACGAACGGACAGGGGCAACGCTATATGCCCTTTCCACCATTCTTCGAATGGCGGGGGCATAAAACAACAGCAAGATTACAACTATACATGTTTATCAACATCAGATTATCGCTCGATAGCACCGGAAACGGTGAGTCTATTCACCCCACGACACCCACCGACACACCACGACACCCACCGACACCCCACGACACTTTAATTATGATATATTCAGACCAAAACAAAGCTTAAAAAATATTTTTATGTATTAATTAGTGGCAATTAACCCTTTTAAAAACATAAACACCAACGACTTTTTCGAATTCACCCCATGACATCGATTTACTTGTATTCGTACTTGATTTTATCACCCCACGACGCAGCCTTACGCACCAATAATAGTCACAAGAGGAGCAAATTATCGGAAAGCACACAGAAATACCAAAAAGCACTTTGTAAATGAGGGTACATGTACATTGCGGGGGCACATGTTAAAAGTGAATTTTAGGCCTATGTATTCGATCTATATCGATAATTTTACATGAAAAACTTCAAAATTGATCCCAAATCCTCTAGGTTATTGTCAGAAAGTTATGGGACGTCCAATTTGCAATGTTGCAACAGAAAGCACACACTATGTTATGTTACTGAAAATTCAAAGTTGTTAGGCCTACAACCTGAAAACTTCAATGATACTTTATTTGTGAGAAGGTTTTACAATACTGTTTGCAATGAGACATATTGGATTGTGTCACAACTTCCTAAAGTTAAAGTATGGGACGCCGAAGTTGCAATCTTGCTGTTTTTTTTTTCAATAGAAAGCACATTCTGTATGTTATGTTACTGTAAATTCAAAGCTGTTACAACCTGAAAACTTCAATGATATTTCATGTGTGAATAGGTATTACAGTACTCTTTGCAATGAGACATATGCGATTGTGTCATAACTTCTACAAGTTATGGCATGGGATACCCAATTTGCAATGATGCGGTATTTTTCAATAGAAAGCACATACTGTATGTTATGTTACTGTAAATTCAAAGCTGTTACAACCTGAAAACTTCAATGATACGTCATGTGTGAATAGGTTTTACAATACTGTTTGTAATGAGGCATATGGGATTGTGTCACAACTTCTGAAAATTATGGTATGGGACGCCAAACTTGCAATGTTGCGTAACTTTCAATAGAAAGCACACACTGTATGTAATGTTACTGTAAGTTCAAAGCTGTTACAACCTGAAAACTTCAATGATATTTCATGTATGAATAGGTTTTACAATACTGTTTGCAATGAGGCCTATGGGATTGTGTCACAACTTCTGAAAGTTATGGTATGGGTCGCCAAATTTGCAAAGTTGCGTTACTTTCAATAGAAAGCACATACTGTATGTAATGTTACTGTAAATTCAAAGGTGTTACATCCATAAAACTTCAATAATTAATACTTCATGTGTGAATAGCTTGTTTTTATATTGTTTTCAAAGAGGCATATGGGATTGTGTCACAACTTCTGAAAGTCATGGTATGGGACGTCCAGTTTGCAATGTTGCAGTATTTTCAATAGAAAGCACACACTGTATGTTATGTTACTGTAAACTCAAAGCTGTTACAACCTGAAATCTTCATTGAAACTTCATGTGTCAATAGTTTTTACAATACAGTTTGCAATGAAGCCTATGGGATTGTGTCTCAACTTCTGAAAATTATTGAATGGGACACCCAATTTGCAAAGTTGCGGTATTTTCAATAGAAAGCACACACTGTATCTTATGTTACTAAAATATCAAAGCTGTTACAACCTGAAAACTTCAATGATACTTAATGTGTGAATAGGTTAAGCAATATTGTTTACAGTGAGGCCCATGGGATTGTGTGACAACTTCTGAAGGTTATGGTATGGGACGTCCAATTTGCAATGTTGCGTTACTTTCAATAGAAAACACATACTGTATGTAATGTTACTGTAAATTCAAAGCTGTTACAACCTGATAACTTCAATGATACTTCATGTGTGAATAGGTTTAACAATATTGTTTGAAATGAGGCTAATGGGATTGTTTCACAACTTCTGAAAGATATGGTATGGGACGTCCAATTTGCAATGTTGCGATACTTTCAATAGATAGCACATACTGTATGTAATGTTACTGTAAATTCAAAGCTGTTACAACCTGAAAACTTCAATGATACTTCATGTGTGAATAGGTTTTACAAGATTGTTTGCAAAGAGGCATATGGGATTGTGTCACAACTTCTGAAAGGTATGGTATGGTACGCCAAACTTGCAATTTTGCAGTATTTTCAATACAAAGCACACACTGTATGTTATGTTACTATAACATCAAAGCTGTTACAACCTGAAAACTTCAACGATACTTCATGTGTGAATAGGTTTTTTAATATTGTTTGCAAAGAGGCATATGGGATTGTGTCACAACTTCTGAAATTTATGGTATGGGACGTCCAGTTTGCAATGTTGCAGTATTTTCATTAGAAAGCACACACTGTGTGTTATGTTACTGTAAATTCAAAGCTGTTACAACCTGAAAACTTCAATGAAACTTCATGTGTCAATAGTTTTTATAATCCTGTTTGCAATGAGGCCTATGGGATTGTGTCACAACTTCTGAAAACTATTGAATGGGCGCCCAATTTGCAAAGTTGCGTTACTTTCAATAGAAAGCACATACTGTATCTTATGTTACTGCAAATTCAAAGCTGTTACAACCTGAAAACTTCAATGGCACTTCATGTGTGAATAGGTTTTACAATCCTGTTTGCATTGAGGCCTATTGGACTGTGTCACAGCTTTTGACAATGATGGTATGGGACACCCAATTTGCAATATTTCGGTATTTTCAATAGAAAGCACATACAGAATGTTATGTTACCGTAAATTCAAAGCTGTTACAACCTGAAAACTTCAATGATACTGCATGTGTAAATAGGTTTCACAATACTGTTTCCAATGAGGCCTATGGGATTGTGTCACAATTTCTGAAAGTTATGGTATGGTACGCCCATTTTGCAATGTTGCAGTATTTTCAATAGAAAGCACACACTGTAAGTTATGTTACTGTAAATTGAAAGCTGTTACAACCTGAAGACTTCAATGATACTTCACGTCTCAATAGGTTTTACAATACTTTTTACAATGAGGCATATGGGATTGTGTCACAGCTTCTGAAAGTAGTGGTATGGGACGCCCAATTTGCAATGTTGCTTTATTTTCAATAGAAAGCACATACTGTATGTAATGTTACTGTAAATTCAAAGCTGTTACAACCTGACATTTTTGATGATACTTCATGTGTGAATAGTTTTTCCAATACTGTTTGCAATGGGCCATATGGGATTGTGTCACAACTACTGAAAGTTATGGTATGGGACGCCCAATGTGCAATGGTGCAGTATTTTCAATATAATGCACACAATGTATGTTATGTTACTGTAAATTCAAAGCTGTTACAACCTGAAAACTTCAATGATACTTCATGTGTCAATAGTTTTTACAATACTGTTTGCCATGAGGCATATGAGATTGTGTCACAACTTCTGAATGTATGGTATGGGACGCCCAAGTTGCAATGTTGCGTTATTTTCAATAGAAAGCACATACTGTATGTAATGTCTTGTAAATTCTGAGCTGTTACAACCTGAAAACTTCAATGATACTTCATGTGTGAATAGGTTATACAATACTTATTGCAATGAGGCATCTGGGATTGTGTCACAGCTTCTGAAAATTATGGTATGGGACGCCAAATTTGCAATGTTGCGTTACTTTTATAACAAAACACATATTGTATGTAAAGTAGAAGTAAAACAAAGATCAGGAATTGATACAATTAACTTACTCCATCCATAAAAGACACCAAAGGGAAAGAAATACAAACATTAAGCGACCAGACCATAATGGAAACCTAAACAAAGGAAGGCCATATGGACAGTTACTTTCCCACAAAATGGCCATATGGCCATCCAAAATTAAAAGACACAAGTGATACACACAGTAAGTAACAAACAACAACATAAATAAATCGCCACAGAAGAGCCGCCTTGGAACGGTCAGTGGAAGATTTCCACTGGGGGGCTTAAATCGATTTTACGTGGCCACAATCCTCGCCCTTACTTCCGTCGCGATTTGGACAAATAATTTGTTCAGTCCGCATGAAGGCCTCCTAACTCATCAGTGCAACATCTCCGTGAACACAGAAATCAAAGAACCACAGAGGTGAGACAACGGTGAGGACTCGACAGCAAGAAACCACTGAAATGCTGGAGCAAAAGAAAACCAACAGTTAGACTCCGATGAGCCCGACCAGAGACAGAGCATCAGGCACCAACCAACATTATCTCTTTAATTTTCAATAAGCCTTTACGTTGGAGCCGTCATAGAATCTGAGGCCTGACCCACCGGCGTGCAATTAAAGAGGGAAGCAAAGTTGCCAACCGTGATTGGGTTAACTACCATGCATGCAGTCTGTCGTATAATATCCATGTTGTACCCAATCTTTTTATATCGAAGAATGATTTTACGAAATTGGGTGCTAAAGTCATTGCGGTTATATATTTTTCTGAATTTATATACTAAGTCACCATAAAATTCGGGTTCCGATAGACCTTGTTGCAGAAGAGATTTAAGTCCAATATTGAATTTTGAAATTAAATCAGAATGGCGTCTATAAAATTTTGAAAAGGCTTTGCGTAGTTTATGGTACCGATAACCCTGATTAAGAAGTTGAGCCGTTAATAATTTATTACGAGTGTTGACGTCAGTTACATGACTACACACTCTAGCAAATCGAATTAATTGCGAAATATAAACGCCATAGGATGGCGCACGAGGAACATCACCATCCAAAAAAGGAAAATTTACAATCTCAAAATCAAAGTCATCGCGTTTATCATAAATTTTGCACGAAACAAATCCATCTACAATAGATAGATGTAAATCCAAAAACGGGGCCTCGTTATCAGAAGAATTTGCTTTATTTAACTGAAGTTCTAGGGGGTAAATCTGACTGATCAAACCATCAAAATAGGTATTATCAATATTTAATAAATCATCTAAATATCTAGAAGTAGAGCTAAAAGCTTCAATAATTTCAGATTGGTTATCAATGGAAAGCGACAAAATGAAGTCTCTTTCATAACAATACAAGAACAGATCAGCCACAAGAGGTGCGCAATTAGTACCCATCGGAATACCCACAATTTGTCTAAATAACTTAGTACCGAATCTAATATAAATATTGTCAAGTAGAAAGGTGAGGGCATCACACACTTTCTGACATGACCAAAGTGTATAATTCTTATGCTCTTTAGAAGTGAAAAATGCATTTCTGACATTACATGCAAGATAGAGAGAATCTTCTCTGTGAAAAGCTCATTCAATTAAATCATTAAGCTTTTCTTTTATAAGATTATGAGGAAGTGTAGTGTAAAGAGTGGAAAAATCGTAGGTAGACAGACTAGAAGCACGAAACTGTCTAGATTTCAATTTATTTAAAACCTCATTCGAATTTTTTATAGACCAAAACAGATTTCTTCCTGATCTTTCAAAGACTTTATCACAATATTTAATTACATGCGTTTTAATAGCAGTAAGACAGGAAGTTAATAATTTAGAAAGTTCAGTGGTAGTGCAAGAACTAGAATTTGCAATAAACCGTGCTTTGTAAGGTTTTTTATGAAGTTTTGGTAACCAGTATAGCGTAGGAAGCTTGTCTTGGCCTTCGTTAACACACACAGCAAACTTGGTGGCTGAAAGACAAACATGTTTATCTACTATAGCTCTCTCTTCAGCCAAAGGCTGAAGTTCATAGGCCTTAGTACCACCAAGCTCCTGCTTAAGCGTGTTAACATAGTGGAGCCGTCACACAACGACGACGTTGTTAGCGGCCTTGTCTGCAGGGGCCAAAACAAACTTCTTATGAAATTCTTGAATACCTAGTTTAAGATGACGTAAAGACGTCTTGGGCTTAGGAGGTAATAAGTTAGTATTTTGAGAATAGAAAGAAATGCGTTTATTCACTAGTCTTAAAATGCTAAGTTTCCAGTCCTTTAGGGCTTTATACTCAACATACTCTCGCTTACACCATCGATTACCGAATTCATTCAAGGAAGCAGCGATTTCATCTCTACATTTACTGAAATCAATTTTAGAAGGAAACCGATATTTCGGTCCTTTAGAAATTATATTCCTTATCCTAGAATCAGGAATAATTTTCAAATTGCCAGTAATTACATGACCAGCAGCAGGATAGCAATACTTTGAGTTTTTACAATCACATGAATCAGGAGTATTAGTATCAATATCAAGATCTGAAACAAGTTTATTGAAATTAAAAATGATAGATCTAACAGGTTTGTTATATTTATAGCAAATTATAGGTGTTTCAGTATTTTGAAAATAAGCAGGAATGGAAGAAAGCACCGACCTCTCACGGAAGATACTGGGCAAATCTATAAAATCCATACCCTTATTAATGAAGGATATTTTGAAGAAATGACGTTTATGATTAATTTCAGAATCAATGTAAGGACGGAGAGTATGCTGAGTATAGCCTCTAGTTAAGAGAGCCGCATCATATAACTGATGAGAACTATCGTAGAATTTATTCGCCTCGGTGTCCAGAAGACGTAAAACAGAAACGGGTAATGAACTTAAAAATGAAAGCATAGAGTGGCGTCCATGATTTATTAATATAATTGACAGTCACTTCAGTCTAGTATTGTTTCGTTTAAACGCACGTGATTTACGTTTAAAGTTACCATTTTTCCTGGTGCCGTGAGATCTAGTTCTGCGTTTTCGACATTCCAGGAGTGAGAAAATGTCAAAGTCCGGCATTCTGGAAATATTACCCTCATGATAAATGTTGTCATTGAATCCCAGTTGAAAAGGGGTCTGTAAAAATTTAATCCATTTCAGTTCAGCTTCGTGTCTTTTGATTATTTTGAATCTAGATGTAGAATTTGCATCGTAATAAAGTTTTTCCACTGGTTGTATAATAATGTTATTTACAGAATGACCTGTACGTCGAAAGTGACGGTACAAGAAAGTGTCAGTTTTCTTAGGCTTACTCATTCTACGATAATGCTCATTCAATCTAGTTTTAAGCATGCGGTTAGTTTGACCGGCGTACTGCATATTACAGTTTGCAGCACGTCAAGTAATTAGATAAATTAAATCTGTAGACTGTCATGTCAAATCAGACATGTTAACTACAGAGAAGCGTCTACCGTTTACAGATGAAGTAACGGTAGACGCAGTGCTTAAATGCGAACAACATCTGCACCTCTTGGCATTGCACTTAGAAATACTAGGATACATTCCACTTCTTTTCCACGGATTAGTATATTTTCGAAGGCTGGGTGATTTGAGAGGAGATAGTCTTATACAAAGACTACTCCCAAAAACATTGGTATTGCCTGCTCCTTTGAGATTAACTGAAGTTACAGAAGACAAATTTAAGGGTCTAACCAATACCGAAGGCAACATAGTATTAAAGTTCTTAATAGAATGGGGAATCCGTAGAGAAGAAGCAGAGTGTAACCTAAGGGGTGATATTGTTACTGTTAATTCAAAGCTGTTACAACCTTAAACTTCAATGATATTGCACGTGTGAAAAGGCTTTTCAATACTGTTTCCGATTAGGCCTATGGGATTGTGTCACAACTTCTGAAAATTATGGTATGGGACGCCTAACTTGCAATTTTGCAGTATTTTCAATAGAAAGCACACACTGTATGTTATGTTACTGTAAATTCATAGCTGTTACAACCTGAAAACTTCAATGATACTTCATGTGTGAAAAGGTTTTACAATACTGTTGGCAATGAGGCTTATGGGATTGTGTAACAACTTCTGAAAGTTATGGTACGGGATGCCAAATTTGCAATGTTGCGTTACCTTCAATTGAAAGCATATACTGTATGTAATGTTACTGTAAATTCAAAGCTGTTACAACCTGAAAACTTCAATGGTACTTCAATTGTGAAAAGGTTTTACAATACTGTTTGCAATGAGGCATATGGGATTGTGTCACAGTTTCTGAAAGTTATGGTATGCGACGACAAATATGGAATTTTACAGTATTTTCAATATAAAGCACACACTGTATGTTATGTTACTGTAAATTCAAAGCTGTTACAACCTGAACACTTCAATGATACTTCATGTGTCAATAGGTTTTACAATACTGTTTGCAATGAGCCACATGGGATTGTGTCACAACATCTGTATATTATGGTATGGGACGCCCAATTTGCAATGTTGCCGTATTTTAAATAGAAAGCACATACAGTATGTTATGTTACTGTAAATTCAAAGTTGTTACAACCTAAAAACTTCAATGATACTTCATGGGTGAATAGGTTTTACAATCCTGTGTGCAATGAGGCCTATGGCACAGTTTCTGAAAGTTAGCGTATGGGACGCCCAATTTGCAATGATGCGGTATTTTCAATAGAAACCACATACAGAAAGTTATGTTACTGTAAATTCAAAGCTGTTACAACTTGAAAACTTCAATGATACTTCATGTGTGAATAGGTTTAACAATATTGTTTACAATGAGGCCAATGGGATTGTGTCACAACTTCTGAAAGTTATGGTATGGGACACCCAATTGGCAATGTTGCGGTATTTTCAATAGAAAGCACATGCAGTATGTTATGTTACTGTAAATTCAAAGTTGTTACAACCTGAAAACTTGAATGATACTTTATGTTTGAATAGGTTTTACAATCCTGTTTGCAATGAGGCCTATTTGACTGTGTCACAGCTTTTGACAATGATGGTATGGGACACCCAATTTGCAATATTTCGGTATTTTCAATAGAAAGCGCATACAGAATTTTATGTTACTGTAAATTCAAAGCTGTTACAACCTGAAAATTTCAATTATACGTCATGTTTGAAAAGGTTTAGCAATACTGTTTGCAATAAGGCCTATGAGATTGTGTAACATCTTCTGAAATTGATGGCATGGGACGTCCAATTTGCAATGTTGCAGTATTTTCAAAAGAAAGCACACACTGTATGTTATGTTACTGTCCTTTCAAAGCTGTTACAACCTGAAAACTTCAATGATACTTCATGTGTGAATAATTTTTCCAATACTGTTTGCAATGAGCCGTATGGGATTGTGTCACAACTACTGAAAGTTATGGTATGGGACGCCCGATTTGCAATGGTGCAGTATTTTCAATATAAAGCACACACTGTATGTTATGTTACTGTAAATTCAACGCTGTTACAACCTGAAAACTTCAATGATACTACATGTGTCAATATTTTTTACAATCATGTTTGCCATGAGGCATATGAGATTGTGTCACAACTTCTGAAAGTTATGGTATGGGACGCCCAAGTTGCAATGTTGCGTTTCTTTCAATAGAAAGCACATACTGTATGTAATGTTACTGTAAATTCAAAGATGTTACATCCTGAAAACTTCAATAATACTTCATGTGTGAATAGGTTTTTTAATATTGTTTGCAAAGAGGCATATGGGATTGTGTCACAACTTCTGACAGTTATGGTATGGGACATCCAGTTTACAATGTTGCAGTATTTTCAATAGAAAGCACACACTGTATGTTATGTTACTGTAAATTCAAAGCTGTTACAACCTGAAAACTTCAATGTGTCAATAGTTTTTACAATACTGTTTGCAATGAGGCCTATGGGATCGGGTCACAACTTCTGAAAAGTATTGCATGGGACGCCTAATTTGAAAAGTTGCGTTACTTTCAATAGAAAGCACATACTGTTATTACTGTATCTTATGTTACTGTAAATTCAAAGCTGTTACAACCTGAAAACTTCAATGACACTTCATGTGTGAATAGGTTTTACAATCCTGTTTGCATTGAGGTCTATTGGACTGTGTCACAGCTTTTGACAATGATGGTATGGGACACCCAATTCGCAATATTTCGGTATTTTCAATAGAAAGCACATACAGAATGTTATATTGCCGTAAATTCAAAGCTGTGACAACCTGAAAACTTCAATGATACTGCACGTGTGAATATGTTTTACAATACTGTTTCCAATGAGGCCTATGGGATTGTGTCACAATTTCTGAAAGTTATGGTATGGTACGCCCATTTTGCAATGTTGCAGTATTTTCAATAGAAAGCACACACTGTAAGTTATGTTACTGTAAATTGAAAGCTGTTACAACCTGAAGACTTCAATGATACTTCACGTCTCAATAGGTTTTACAATACTTTTTACAATGAGGCATATGGGATTGTGTCACAGCCTCTGAAAGTAATGGTATGGGACGCCCAATTTGCAATGTTGCTTTATTTTCAATAGAAAGCACATACTGTATGTAATATTACTGTAAATTCAAAGCTGTTACATCCTGAAAACTTCAATTATACTTCATGTGTGAATAGGTTTTTTAATATTGTTTGCAAAGAGGCATATGGGATTGTGTCACAACTTCTGAAATTTATGGTATGGGACGTCCAGTTTGCAATGTTGCAGTATTTTCATTAGAAAGCACACACTGTATGTTATGTTACTGTAAATTCAAAGCTGTTACAACCTGAAAACTTCAATGAAACTTCATGTGTCAATAGTTTCTACAATACTGTTTGCAATGAGGCCTATGGGATTGTGTCACAACTTCTGAAAAATATTGAATGGGCGCCTAATTTGCAAAGTTGCGTTACTTTCAATAGAAAGCACATACTGTATCTTATGTTACTGTAAATTCAAAGCTGTTATAACCTGAAAACTTCAATGACACTTCATGTGTGAATAGGTTTTACAATCCTATTTGCATTTAGGCCTATTTGACTGTGTCACAGCTTTTGACAATGATGGTATGGGACACCCAATTCGCAATATTTCGGTATTTTCAATAGAAAGCACATACAGAATGTTATGTTGCCGTAAATTCAAAGCTGTTACAACGTGAAAACTTCAATGATACTGCACGTGTGAATAGGTTTTACAATACTGTTTCCAATGAGGCCTATGGGATTGTGTCACAATTTCTGAAAGTTATGGTATGGTACGCCCATTTTGCAATGTTGCAGTATTTTCAATAGAAAACACACAATGTAAGTTATGTTCCTGTAAATTGAAAGCTGTTACAAACTGAAGACTTCAATGATACTTCACGTCTCAATAGGTTTTACAATACTTTTTACAATGAGGCATATGGGATTGTGTCACAGCTTCTGAAAGTAATGGTATGGGACGCCCAATTTGCAATGTTGCGATATTTTCAATAGAAAGCACATACTGTATGTAATGTTACTGTAAATTCAAAGCTGTTACAACCTGAAATTTTTTATGATACTTCATGTGTGAATAGTTTTTCCAATACTGTTTGCAATGAGCCATATGGGATTGTGTCACAACTACTGAAAGTTATGGTATGGGACGCCCAATGTGCAATGGTGCAGTATTTTCAATAAAAAGCACAAACTGTATGTTATATTACTGTAAATTCAAAGCTGTTACAACCTGAAAACTTCAATGATACTTTATGTGTCAATAGTTTTTACAATACTGTTTGCCATGAGGCATATGAGATTGTGTCACAACTTCTGAAAGTTATGGTATTGGACGCCCAAGTTGCAATGTTGCGTTATTTTCAATAGAAACCACAGACTGTATGTAATGTTCTTGTAAATTCTGAGCTGTTACAACCTGAAAACTTCAATGATACTTCATGTGTGAATAGGTTATACAATACTTATTGCAATGAGGCATCTTGGATTGTGTCACAGCTTTTGAAAATTATGGTATGGGGCGCCAAATTTGCAATGTTGCGTTACTTTTATTAGAATTTTAACACATATTGTATGTAATGTTAATGTAAATTCAAAGCTGTTACAACCTTAAACTTTGAACAATGATATTTCATGTGTGAAAAGGCTTTTCAATACTGTTTCCAATGAGGCCTATGGGATTGTGTCACAACTTCTGAAAATTATGGTATGGGACGCCTAATTTGCAATTTTGCAGTATTTTCAATAGAAAGCACACACTGTATGTTATGTTACTGTAAATTCATAGTTGTTACAACCTGAAAACTTCAATGATACTTCATGTGTGAATAGGTTTTACAATACTGTTGGCAATGAGGCTTATGGGATTGTGTCACATCTTCTGAAAGTTATGGTATGGGACGCCAAATCTGCAATGTTGCGTTACCTTCAATAGAAATCATATACTGTATGTAATGTTACTGTAAATTCAAAGCTGTTACAACCTGAAAACTTCAATGGTACTTCAATTGTGAAAAGGTTTTACAATACTGTTTGCAATGAGGCATATGGGATTGTGTCACAGTTTCTGAAAGTTATGGTATGGGACGATAAATTTGGAATTTTACAGTATTTTCAATAGAAAGCACACACTGTATGTTATGTTACTGTAAATTCAAAGCTGTTACAACCTGAAAACTTCAATGATACTTTATGTGTCAATAGTTTTTACAATACTGTTTGCCATGAGGCATATGAGATTGTGTCACAACTTCTGAAAATTATGGTATGGGACGCCTAATTTGCAATTTTGCAGTATTTTCAATAGAAAGCACACACTGTATGTTATGTTACTGTAAATTCATAGCTGTTACAACCTGAAAACTTCAATGATACTTCATGTGTGAATAGGTTTTACAATACTGTTGGCAATGAGGCTTATGGGATTGTGTCACATCTTCTGAAAGTTGTGGTATGGGACGCCAAATTTGCAATGTTGCGTTACCTTCAATAGAAAACATATACTGTATGTAATGTTACTGTAAATTCAAAGCTGTTACAACCTGAAAACTTCAATGGTACTTCAATTGTGAAAAGGTTTTACAATACTGTTTGCAATGAGGCATATGGGATTGTGTCACAGTTTCTGAAAGTTATGGTATGGGACGATAAATTTGGAATTTTACAGTATTTTCAATAGAAAGCACACACTGTATGTTATGTTACTGTAAATTCAAAGCTGTTACAACCTGAACACTTCAATGATACTTCATGTGTCAATAGGTTTTACAATACTGTTTGCAATGAGCCACATGGGATTGTGTCACAACATCTGTATATTATGGTATGGGATGCCCAATTTGCAATGTTGCCATATTTTAAATAGAAAGCACATACAGTATGTTTTGTTACTGTAAATTCAAAGTTGTTACAACCTGAAAACTTCAATGATACTTCATGGGTGAATAGGTTTTACAATCCTGTGTGCAATGAGGCATATGGCACAGCTTTTGACAGTGATGGTATGGGGCACCCAATTTGCAATATTTCGGTATTTTCAATAGAAAGCACATACTGTATGTAATGTTACTGTAAATTCAAAGCTGTTACAACCTGAAAACTTCAATGATACTTCATTTGTAAATAGGTTTTACAATAATGTTTACAATGAGGCATATGGGATTGTGTCACAACTTCTGAAAGATATGGTATGGGACGCCCAATTTGCAATGTTGTGGTATTTTCAATAGAAACCACATACAGTAAGTTATGTTACTGTAAATTCAAAGCTGTTACAACTTGAAAACTTCAATGATACTTCATGTGTGAATAGGTTTAACAATATTGTTTACAATGAGGCCTATGGGATTGTGTCACAACTTCTGAAAGTTATGGTATGGGACACCCAATTAGCAATGTTGCGGTATTTTCAATAGAAAGCACATGCAGTATGTTATGATACTGTAAATTCAAAGTTGTTACAACCTGAAAACTTCAATGATACTTTATGTTTGAATAGGTTTAACAATCCTGTTTGCAATGAGGCCTATGGGATTGTGTCACAATTTCTGAAAGTTATGGTATGGTACGCCCATTTTGCAATGTTGCAGTACATGTATTTTCAATAGAAAGCACACACTGTAAGTTATGTTACTGTAAATTGAAAGCTGTTACAACCTGAAGACTTCAATAATACTTCACGTCTCAATAGGTTTTACAATACTTTTTACAATGAGGCATATGGGATTGTGTCACAGCTTCTGAAAGTTATGGTATGGGACGCCCAATTTGCAATGTTGCTTTATTTTCAATAGAAAGCACATACTGTATGTAATGTTACTGTAAATTCAAAGCTGTTACAACCTGAAAACTTTGATGATACTTCATTTGTGAATAGGCTTAACAATATTGTTTGCAATGAGGCTTATGGGATTGTGTCACAACTTCTGAAAGTTATGGTATGGGATGCCCAAGTTGCAATCTTGCTTTTTTTTTTTTTTCAATAAAAAGCACAAACTGTATGTTATATTACTGTAATTTCAAAGCTGTTTCAACCTGAAAACTTCAATGACACTTCATGTGTGAGTAGGTTTTACAATACTGTTTGCAATGAGGCATATGGGATTGTGTCACAACTTCTGAAAGTTATGGTATTGGACGCCCAAGTTGCATTCTTGCTGTATTTTCAAAAGCAGGCACACACTTTGTGTTTTGTGCAGTCAAGTTATTTATACATACCATTATCAAGTGAAGACTAGCCTAATTTAAAATGTGATATTTTTTATAAGTCCTTGTGGCTTGTGTGCAGCCTGTCTGTGGTTATAAACCCTATTGGTTCCTTTGGGCGACAGGGCTTGAGATGTCATTTCATCGAAATCTCAATGTGTATCTATCTATCTAACTTCTCATACTGAGTCGGTCATATTTGGCCATTACCTCAGTTAGGTGTGCGGCTAAATTTAGAATTTAGCATAAAAAAATAATCATCACTGGATGAGCCCTTAAAACTATTTACAATCCGAACACAGAGGCATCCTAAAACGCATACCTCCGAGTCTCAATCTTATACTGTGCGGTCTTGGCATTCCTCGCAGAAGATGGAAGACTATTCCACTGAGGAATAGTTCTAGTAAAGAAAGAGTTTTTCAGGGCATCACTACAGGACTGGTACGTTTAATACTGTAGAAGCCTCCGTGGTGCAGTGGTTACGCTACTCGCCTTGTAAACCAGGGGTCGCAGGATCGATCCTGGGCTCTACAGACTTTCGGATGAGTCTTTAAACCGAGGTCCGTCTCCGTATGACTTTGGCTGTTGGTGGGACGTAAAACTCTACACTCACTCACCTTTGATACTGTGAGTTATTTGCTCTTGATGCCCTTGTCCGGGTCGACACTGTTGTAGGGGTCAAGTACATATCCTTGTTAATTGATAATGTCGGGTACAAGTCCCCCAAAATTGGAAGCAACGTCTCCAAAATGACCTTTTCAGTGCTGACGGGGACGTTAAATATCAAATTTGTTTGTTTTGATCTGGCGTAAACATACGGAAATGCCCGACGAAGACTAATGCTCGATTCTACTGCTCGGAAATTTTATAGCTCGGTAGCTTGATTTCGGTCTACGCCACTCGTGAAAATAACAGTTTTGGTGTTCATTCGATGAAATAAAATTCGATCTTACACTGATTAAAATCAAATATCCTCTCTATGGTTTCGTCTATGTATGGTACTGACTGAGAGTACCGGCCAAAATTCGTCCTTATTATTACATGTAATGAAAGCGTGTCCGAAAAATTATTTATAGTTTCTTAAGTATCCAGAATAAGTCATTCAGTGTTTTACATAACAGATTTTCTTATTTATATTATTTCATCATTACAGTAGCTTTACCTTTTTTTTTAATCTTCACTGAATTTTATAACCTTCTAATGTTTATTGTTTATTTCAGTTAAATTACTAATTGATTTAACCTTACTTCAGTCAACCAAATGTTAATGAAATTAGCCTATACATGTCTCTGTAGAATCTATAGAGTTACCTCCCTTGAATTACACGGCATGTAACCCATTATGAAGTAAAACTATAGTAATGTGGCTACATAATTACTGTTGTCGGAAGATAAGTTGACAGTGACGTAAAAGAGTAAACCATCACGGTTGTACCGTTATCATTATCACATCCTTCATTAGCTGGTAAGACAGACTGTACCGTTATAATAATCGTGAACGAAGCGTCACAGTGGACAGTGCTTAACAACAAAAACTTTCACTGATGTCACTTTCAACTTAGCCTCCTTTAGGCTTATAGGGAAAATCTTAACAAATAAAAATCTTCTTCTCTGAAACCGCAAGGCCCATGTCTTTGATATTTGGTATGAAGCTTCATCTGGTAGACCTCTACCAAGAGTGTTCAAATTATAGCCCTGAGACCAAAAATGCCCCCACTCCGGGGCCCTTTAGTTTTACATAGACTTATATAGGGAACATCTTGAAAAATCTTCTCTGAAATCACAAGGCCTAGGTCTTTGATATTTTGTATGAAGCTTCATCTAGTGGACCTATATCAAGATTATTCAAATTATAGCCCTGAGACCAAAAAATGCCCCCGCCCCGGGGCCCTTTGATTGTAAATAGCTAGACTTAGAAAATCTTTAAAAATCTTCTGCTTTGAAACCACAAGGCCTAGGTCTTTGATATTTGGTGTGAAGTTTCATCTAGTGGACCTCTATCAAGATTGTTCAAATTATAGCCCTGGGGCCAACAATGCCCCCACCAAGACCCTTTGGTTTTACATAGACTTATATAGGGAAATCTTTCAAAATCTTCTTCCCTGAAACTGCAAGGCTCATGTCTTTGATATTTGGTTTGGAGCTTCATCTAGTGGACCTCTACCAAGATTGTTCAAATTATAGCCCTCGGGCCACAAATGCCCCCGCCCCGGGGCCCGATGGTTTTACATAGACTAATATATAGAGATAATCTTAGAAAATCTCCTTCTCTGAAACGGCAAGGCCCATGTTTTTGATATTTGGTGTGAAGCTTCATCTAGTGGACCTCTATCAATATTGTTTTTATTATAGCCCTGAGGGAAATTATCAGGCAGGTGACCATTTGAAATATAAGGAGTCAGCGGCAGGGGCGCCCATCCTGGGCATAATGGTCGACGATAGGGGAAGTCTCTTCCTTTCCAAGTACCCGCGGACGTCTTCGTCTCCGCTTACCGGGGACGGCTGGCAGCACGTACGCCCCCTTCAGCTGGTGGCAGCGCCAGCTGAACTTTGCGGATGTGGTGTTTCATTCCCGGACCACCTCTAAGTGGAGGAGCACATTCATGCAAACTAGAAGTGGAGGCAATGATCAGGAATAGATACAATCAACCCACAGCTCCCATCAGAGACACCAAAGGGAAAGAAGCACAAACATTAAACAACAAACCTAATGATAACACCAATAGCGGAAAGCCAAAAGGACAGTTACTTTCCAACAAAATGGCAAATAGGCTATCCAAAATGAAATAATATAAGCGACACAAACACCCAAAGACAAACACCCAAAGAAAAACCATAACAAAAACAAACCGCGACAGAAAAAACGCCTTGGAACGGTCAGCGGAAACGAATTCCACTTGGGGGCTTAAATCGATTTTACGTGGCCACAATCCTCGGTCTTACTTTCGTAAAATATGTTCTATGAAAGGGCTATCCTTTGGAAGTAAGGAATACACCACAGAACTGGAAAATATGAAGTGTACATGTTTTCTGGGCCAGACTAGCTAGTTTCGGCCATTTAGGCCTCATCAGTGACCCTCAAATATTTTCTGCTTGAGGAGCTAAACGTCGCCCTCCCTGGGGACAAATCCAATTTATGGTTCGATAATCAATATGACTCCATGGCCTACAAGCGACTGTGCGATGAGTTCGCAGTTGCGGATTGGAGGCAAAAGCTGGACCACGGGTGTCAAGGCTTCGGAGCTTTTAGTACCTTCAGGAAAATACCGCATAACTCATATGGCCCATTCTTTCACCCGAGGCAAGCGAGATATTTCAAAGGGGTTGACGATGATCATTCTCGATAAATCAGAAGGCTTCACGCAAGCGGGTGTCGAGCGCCTCGACGACTCGATTCGGACTTACGTTTGGGCAATCTTGGGATCGCAAGCTCAGACCCGTTCCAACATTCTATAAGTCGGTACGGGGTTCGACACTCAAAAGCAATTTAAAGCGAATCTCGACGACGCCATCGCCTCGCCCGTCGACATCCCCGGCAGCATCGATAGCTATCAAGAGACGTTGCAATATGCATCGGCACACCACTGGATTACGTGTATAAATAACAGTGCACAGAAATACAAATATATGAAATAAATTATGAAGCTAGCCCTACCAAGCGTCGTAGTTGAAAGGCTAGTAAGGAGCTGACTTATGCAATTATATTATATACATGTATATAAATAACAAGTACTGAGTGACAGTACCGACAAAAATGTCTTGCATTCATATTTTCGTTATATGAATTTAATGTGTGTCCGAAACATTTATATATTTTCTTAAGTATATAGAATAAGTCGGTCAGTGTTTTACATAATAGATTTTCTTATTTATATAATTCTATCATTGCACTAGCTTTATCTTTTTCTAAATTTTCACTGAATTGTGTTACCTTTACTGTTTATCTTTTATTTCAGTTAAATTATTAATTTAACATTACAGTCAATCAAACGAATGTTAATACGTATCCGGTATCTCTGTAGTATATATAGAATTATATCCCTTGATTTACATGGCATGTAACCCGTTATGAAGTAAAAATATAGTAATGATAGAGGACACACTGGTAAAGGCAAGCGCGCAGGGTAAGGAAATTTTTCCGCTCAGGATAAGGAAGAAAATGGCGGAATCGGCATCACATGTGCAGGTTTGTTGTTGTTCTAGATCTCGTGTTATGGTAACTGATCAATACGGTTGCTCACATTAGCTTCACGGAAGACACATATTATTCACAAATGTATCTGCGATGGTCCGAATTCGACAGTTGCAGCCAATCAAACAGAGAACCGGACACAGTGGAGCTACTCAACCACGAAATCTCATTATTTTACATGAAACGCTCTTCTGGGAAGATGGCATGCACTTTTTCGTTGGTTGTAGACATTCACATGATAAATCGGACTGTTGCAAAAACGATTTAAGGAAAATTTGAAATTCGAAGGCCCACAGTGAGAAATCCTAGTTTCATTTTCAATACAACGCCCACGGGCAAGGAAATGGGTACAATGCATATGATAAGACTCAAATTTTTCCGGGGAAAATGGTAGTTGTATGGTCGTAGCACTAGTAAATTTTCATCTCAGATTAGGTTTTCCGATATTAATAATTAGTTCTACATAGTTTAAAGCACCAATTGTGACCTTTAGGAAACGTTCAAAATTATTTTTATCTTGGCATATGCATTGCTCTGGGTCTTGCAATATACCCCCCCCCCCCACACACACACACACACACACTATGAATCTAGGACGATTTGGCCCGGACGATTTGGCCTAGGACAATTCGGCCTAGGAGAATTTGGCCAACAAAAAAATATTGGGTAGGACAATTTGGCCAGGTTAATATAATGTCAAGTTCAAATTGACAATTAAATGGTTTTGGGTTTGTTTTCAGTAATGCTTGTGGAAGGAACATTTTAAAGAAGATTTTAATCAATTAGAAACTTTATTTTGTTTTCAAACTAAATCTTTAAGCAGCCACATTGATAAGTAACCATAACACGAGATCTGGAACAACAACAAACCTACACATGTGATGCCGATTCCGCCATTTTCTTCCTTATCCTGAGCGGAAAAAATTCCTTATCCAGTGCGTTTGTTCCTTACCCTGCGCGCTTGCCTTTACCAGTGTGGAGGATATTTATACTTTTTTGTCTCCTATTACTGCTACTCGCTCACATCTGAGCATTACGAGCAGGATTTCCTGGGTGGTAACCAGTACTTTTTTTATTATTTTATACTGGCTTAATGTATTCTCGCGGTTTATGTATTCTCGCGGTTTTTGTAATTTTCCGTCATAACAAACCGCCGCGCCGCCTAGAGAATGTTTTCATTGGAAAATCTCTGTCGCAGAGGCTCACGCTTCAGTTGACATACCCAGAATAGAGAAATGAACCGTTTAAAGGTGAGTTTTCAATGTGAAAAAAATGTATAAACAAAACACAACATAAATGTCACTGACCTGCGGAACCCGGGAAGGGACATTTGTTCCAGTTTCTAGCAGAACAGAATTTAGAACAATAAAATAAGGCGTGGAGAGAAAAACAAGAAATATGTCGTTGAAACGACATAATATTGTTTTCCTTTCCACTCTGAAAAAGTAGCATGGAAATTAAAACGATAAAATTAGAATGGAACAGAAAACAAAAATATGTCGTTTAAACGCCATATTTCTTGTTTTCTGTCCCACTCTGTAAAAAGCAGCGTGGAATTTAAAACAATAAAAATAGAATGGAACAGAAAACAAAAATATGTCGTTTAAACGACATATTTAGCTTAAGTCATGGTCTGTTGTCCGTCGTCCGTCGTTAACACATCTCCTCCTCAACCAGAAGTCAGATTAAGCTGATTCCTGGTGGGAGCCATTCCGGTGACATGCAGATTAAGATTGGCTAAAATGGTTCCGTTATCACGGCTTATACTCCTATCATATTATAACCGACTCGTCAACGAGTACCCACACCATAGGTATTGGAGCAGAAAATAGAAAATGTAGGCCGGACTGAGACAGTCGCGTCATAAGTTCAGCAACAAGTGTTAACAAGTGCCTGTCGTGAACAACATGTAAAGTAGAAGTAAAACAAAGATCAGGGATCGATACAATTAACTTACTTCACCCATCAAAGACACCAAAGGGAAAGAAACACAAACATGAAGCGACCAGACCATAATGGAAACCTAAACAAAGGATGGCCGTAAGGACAGTTATTTTCCCACAAAATGGCCAAATGGCCATCCAAAGTAAAAAGACACAAGTGAAACACACAGTGAGTAGTAACAAACAACAACATAAATAAACCGCCACAGAAGAACCGCCTTGGAACGGTCAGTTGAAAGAATTCAACTGGGGGGGGGGGGGAGGGGGGTGCTTAAATCGATTTTACGTGACCACAATCCTCGCCCTTACTTCCGTTGCGATTTAGACAAATAATTTGTTCAGTCCGCAAGAAGGCCTCCTAACTCATCAGTGCAACATCTCCGTGAACACCACAAATAATCAAAGAACCACAGAGGTGAGACAACGGTGAGGACTCGACAGCAAAAAAAAACACTGAAATGCTGGAGCAAAAGAAAACCAACAGTTAGACTCCGATGGGCCCTACCAGAGACAGAGCATCAGGCACCAACCAACATTACCTTGAATTAGATCTCTCTAATTCTCAATAAGCCTTTACGTTGGAACCGTCATAGAATCTGAGGCCTGACCCACCGGCGTGTACGTGGCGTTTACATAGATATTCATTAGTTTTCTTATTCTTTTCTCAAAACCATAGATTGTTGGAATACGATACAATCGCCTCATTGAGGCAGTTCTAGAGAGAACAGAGAATCTATGTTTTCAATTGGAAAGTAGAAAAATATCAATAATTTTCATCTAAACTTTTCTACCTCAAGAGTGGAGAAGGACGCTTATTACGAAAACACCCCTATACAAATGCATTGTAAAGTTAACCGCCGAAAAAACCCGGAATTTTTCATCGAGGCGGTTCTAACGAGTACCCACAATATATATTTAAAAGCAGAAATAAGAAAAATAAGGTTTACCCCTGTTAATCCAAGTTTTGCTATATATAAAAGTGGGGTTCAAGGGGGTCAAAATTATATAGACGTGTTTTCTGAATGACTTTAAGCTCTTCGGTGACGGGATGAGAAAGGATAAAGACAACAACAAATGTGTGGCATGTAATAAAATAATTATAACACAGAAATCATAAATGCATTATCACAGTTTATGTTACACTGTCTGCCATGATATATCAATATCTTATCCGCCCCTACCAATCGGGCTTGGAGAAATAGATTGGGCTGCAGGATGCTTCCACGCAGAGCTGATACCGACTGCACATGAGTACTGGTAATCCGCTTAGAACCTCTAAGCCTGCCAAGGAAAATTGATGCGAGTCTATGCTTATAAACCCTATTGGTTTCATTGGGCGGCAGGGATTGAGATGTCATTTCATCTCAATGTCGGGTAAAAGTCTCAACGTCTCCAAAATGACCTAAATAGTGTTGACCGGGACATTAAACCTCAAATCAAATCAAAAATATCAATATCTCAAGTACTTACAAATCTATGGCGAAGCGAGATATGGACAAGGGCATCTCAACACGCCATTATGTCTTACGCGTTCGGAGCAATAAACAACAAATTGTGGAATCACGCCTGGTATTTCCTAGGTGACGTCTCAATCCTGCCGGCCTCGGTAACTCAGTCGGATGCGCGTCTGACTAGTGATTAGGAGGACGCAGGTTCGATGCCTGTCGGAGTCGGCAATAGTCTTTGGTAGATATTGATCATGAAATGTTTTCTACGGTCATTCTCTCCCTTCCACTGGTTCAAGAAGAGCATTTGTCATTTTCTGGCCAAAGAATGTGCACCGTACTGGTAAACCACTTACGTATAAGCCTGCCAAGTACGTATGGATATTACCGGTAAATAATTAACCGGCTCAAAATGACATGAATAGTGTTGACTGGGCCGTTAAAATGCTAATACAAACAAAACGTCTCAATCCTATCATTATTTCTCTCCCGTCATCTTACAGAATATTTAATGTGAAACATCAGAATCTTACCCAAAATACAGCCAAACTTCACCAACTCATGAAGGTTGTTCGAACTAATGAAGATTACTCAAAACGTCAAGTGAGATAACGTTCATCTTCTAGAGATATCTTATTACTCTTCTATTAAATAAAGCAATGCTGTGTGTACTCATTAGAATCGCCTCGTTGAGGCGATTCTAATGAGCCATACAACATGACCTTTCAAATAAAACAAAAACTTCCAGACGTTTTCCTGAATACATTGATATCTGGAACTATGAGATGAATTCCTTCGGGACACAAGAACGAGGTTCGAGTTAGCCATGGTAAACGGGTCTTTCGCGTTCGAATTATCGAGGTTTCACTGTTTCTATAATTCGAATATCCAACCACGTGATTCGGTATGAAGAGAAAAAAGAAAACATGTCGCCAATTTTCTGTTAGCCCATTGAAAATATTAACTAGGTGCATGTAGCTATGGTATAATTAATAAATAGAACAGCTCTAGCAGTGATTTGTTGAGTAATAAATCACAGCTTGTAGGTTAGTTATACAGTAGTTCAAAACACAAGCGCGTAGCACGAGTGATTGTCTACTTACAACTGACCAAAAACTTAATTTTTCACTCAACAAATCATATTCCCGAGCTGATCTTTTTCGATTTTGACAGCCTGGGTAAAAGTCAACAATAATTTTGTTGTACTGCGATTCGAACCCACACACAGATGCGGCGACGTCACCTAGCACTGCAGTGGCCGACGTCCCTACCAACAGGGCTACAGAGGCATCAAATGATGCAGATGCCTCTAGAGCGCAGTTGTTAAGGACGTCGGCAACTACAGTGCTAGGCGACGTCGCCGTATTCTGTGTGTGGGTTCGAATCGCAGTCAAAGCACAATTCATTTATCCCTGATTGTGTCTCCACTATGGTTGTAAAGACCCGAAAAAAAGATTGTTGTAGCCATCAAACCTCCAAACCTTTCGCCATCGTCAGCAGAAATCCCGCCAAACGTTTTGACTGTACCACACACATTTTATGTCTGATGCGTGAAAATGACGTTTAACCGTCTAACATGATGCATGTCGTCGAGTGTCGTTTTAAAACGGCGGATTTTCACGTCACGCTCTTTTTCACAGTGGCTTATTGTAGAACATTGTCACTCGGCTGTTCTATCCTAATGCGAGAGAGAAGCTATTACCCAGCGGGCAAACGCTATTTATGCAACGTCGATGCAACGTCATGACGTTGCATCGGCAACGTCATGACGTTGCATCGACATTGTTGCGGCGTTGCGTAGACGCCATCGGCCCACTGGGTAAATACTTAGCATTCACTGATATACATCACAATAACACCCCTATATAATTCCGGCACCCTTGAACCCATCTTTATATAGTTAAACTGTGTTTTTCATGGGTAAACCTTATTTCTTTTATTTCTACTCTAAAATTTAGGTAGTGGGTACTCGTTAGAACCGATGAGGCGGTTCTAACGTGTACCCACAATCTATATTTTGAGCAGAAATAAGAAAAATATCACATTTTTTTCGTCTAAAAGTTTCGTTTTTTAGGTGGTAACATTACAATGTATTTGTATAGGAGTGTTTTCGTAATGAATTCAGCGAAAACACCTGACGCTCCAAGATAGTTTTGGTCTCTGAATCTCCTCACAATAATTGCTCCGATCCTTAAAGTCTATATGTCACTGAGTCCCTATGTGTATTTAATAACAAACCATGTCACTTCCCATTTTTCTTCTCCTTCGCTCACTATAAAACTGGTATTCCATCTTTGTCATTGCCTGTCCGAGTGGCGTACCAACTTTGTTGCCATAGTTACCAGAGTTTGTATTTGGAATACTTTCTGAAAACACTGAGGCTTTCTCTGGGAGTTGTTCTGGTTCCTTTTCATTGCCCTGAAACAGTTAGTTTATAGAGTTTCTTTCATTATTCCGCTGTAAAGGTCTCCCCGTACATTCATTTAAAACTCTTATTTTCCCCATCCTCGGGGATTGTATTTGCAATTTACTCTTCATGTGGACTGAGGCTTAAGGTAAGGATTATTTGCCTAAATCACGACCGAACCAAGGACGAGTAGTGTGGCCGCCATTCATTACGCAAACACGCCTATGCAAATACATTGCCACCTATATCGCCGAAAAAAATGAAAATTTTATGATGAAAAATTGTGATATTTTTCTTATTTCTGCTCAAAATATAGATTGTGGGCACTCGTTAGAACCGCCTCATGGAGGCGGACCGCCGCATGGAGGCGGTTCTAACGAATACCGTCAATCTATACTTTAGAGCAGAAATAAAAAAATAAGGTATACCCCCGGAAACCCCAGTTTTACTATATAATAGTGGGGTTGAAGGGGGTCAAAATTATATAGGCGTGTTTTCGTGATGGATTATTTGCCTAAACGACGACCGAACCAAGGGCGAGCAGTGTGGCCATTTATGACCCCCCCCCCCCCCACCCCCCCCCCCCCCCCCCACCCCACACACACACACGCCCAGGACATTCCTGTATACTGACCGTTCCCATGCGGTTCTTCTGTCGCCGTTGATTTTTGTTATAGTTTTTCCTTGCATGTGTGTATTGCTTACATTTTTTTTATTTTGTGGGCAGCCATTTGGCCATTGTGTGGGTTTTAGCTTTCCGCTTGCGGTGTCTTCATTAGGGTTAAGGTTATGAGCCTGGAAAAGGAGGTTGTGGACCCAGCTTTTAGCCATGTATGAGACAATAGCCACATGATATAATTATGAAAACTGATGAGAAATACTTAGCTGTTATTTTTTTTTCTTGCAGGGTATTATATGTGCATTAAAACACATAAAGAAAACAAAGTGAACAGTCCTCCTGAATTTTCTGTTGTGATAATAATTGTACATGTGGTATCTCTGAATTTCCAAGACTGAATTTTCACTTTGAGGCAGGGTTACCTCCCTTAGACAGTTAGAATGCTTGAAATTGCCACATGACACCCTTGTTTTTTTGTATAATTTTGTAGTTGGCAGTTTGTTTACCATGTTTTGGGGTAAGAAAATCAATTTGAAATGCAGATTAATCAGGTACAGGGTCAAATATTAACATGTAAGCTTATGGAAATGTAAATAGAAGACCATAACCTAAACCGAAAGTAGAAATCATCACCTCTGTCCTGTTTTTGGTCATTACATAATATTTTCACAAATTTGAAGGTTCTATGTAATTCTGTGTCATAAACTGGATCTTCCTGACATGTATTTTGCTACAAAAACTGTAAAATTTGTAACTTTAGTGCTAATTTAGGTCTAACTGGGCCATTTGATCAACTTTGTGCTTCTGATCCATGTAAATGGAGGAGGGGCGGGAGGGGGTAGGGGTTGCTTTGCTCTAAATGCCATGTTAATCAGTGTTGTCATTTGTCTGTTTGGAAAGGAGTCTTGCAGTAGGTGTATGAACATAACATAAGTAAAAGAATCTACTCCATCTGGAATATATGGCAATCAGGCTTGGTCCAAAGCAAAATTTCAAAAATTATTTCTCCGAACAGCCCGCTGCAATATCGCGACAAGTTTTCTCATCTGTTATAAGTTCTAATTGGTTATATTCATGTTACTGATCTGAACAGATATTTTCAGCTGTTTCTTATGGCATTAAGGCATTTATGACCATTTTCATCAATGTTTTGTTTTCAAAATATCCTCAAAATGCCTTTTTTTACTTAAAGTAGGGGGTATAGGTGTAGGAACAACCATAACTTCTACATAGGTGTGCTATTTAGGCATAATTTAGTGCATTTTAGGACTGAAGTATTCCAAAGACACATGAGACGAACCACTGATGCAAGCCGGTCTCTGGGTTCCAGTCCAGAAAGAGGTAACTTTGCGCTTTTTTTCACAAAATATGGTTTGTTCGGCTTTCATCGTAAAATCTGAAGGCGATAACTTTTTTGCAAACTTGAAAGATTCTTTGTCACTGAACATTTAGTATGCATGACTACATTATTATATATGATCTAAATTTCTATTTGGCAATTCTTTTGATGGATTATAAGGAAAATAAGATTTGGTTAAGGTTATGAGCCTGGAAAAGGAGGTTGTGGACCGAGCTTTTAGCCATGTATGAGACAATAGTCACATTTGATTGGATATAATTATGAAACTGATGAGAAATACTTAGCTGTATTTTTTTTCTTTGCAGGGTATTATATGTGCATTAAACACATAAAGAAAACAAAGTGAACTGTCTCCTCCTGAATTTTCTGTTGTGATAATTAATTGTACATGTGGTATCTCTGAATTTCCAAGACTGAATTTTCACTTTGAGGCAGGGTTACCTCCCTTAGACAGTTAGAATGCTTGAAATTGCCACATGACACCCTTGTTTTTTTTGTATAATTTTGTAGTTGGCAGTTTGTTTACCATGTTTTGGGGTAAGAAAATCAATTTGAAATGCAGATTAATCAGGTACAGGGTCAAATATTAACATGTAAGCTTATGGAAATGTAAATAGGAAGACCATAACCTTAATTAAGTTATTTCATGTTCGTGTTTCTTTCCCTTTGGTGTCTCTGATGGGGAGGTGTGGGCTAATTGTTCGATTCCTGAGCATTGACTTCACCGCTGTGGGTTAATCAGAGCGCGAGTGATGAAGCATTAGGGATAGCTGTATTGAAATCTGTCATTTGGGGAGGAGGTAAATTGGCGGTTTCACAGATCGTTCCAAGGCGGTTCTTCTGTCGCTTTTTTATGTTATGGTTGTTTTCGAGTGTGTGTTTCGCTAGTATATTGTTGTTTTGGATAGCCAGTTGGCCATTTTGTGTGGAAGTAACTGTCCCTTTTGGCTTTCCGCTATTGGTGTTTCCGTTAGGGTATGTTGTTTCATGTTTGTGTTTCATTTCCTTTGGTGTCTCTGATGGGAACTGTGGGTTAATTCTATCGATTCCTGACCATTGCCTTCACTTCTATTTTGCGGTCGGAAATTTCGTTTAACGGCAAGGACTTATTGAAAAAAAAAATGGTCAAGAAACTCACGATCTCTTGTTTGAATTAGCCAAGGTAAACAAACTTGAGTTATGGAAGTCTCGCTGCATTAGGAGAAATGAATATATGATAAAAAAAACACACACACACACAAAAAACACGGAAATTCATATTTATTTAAATTGGGGTTTGAAGGGATGCTCATTACAAGGACGTGTTAACCCATAAAATGCCAATCACGACAATTGTCGTCTGCTTTGTCGTAGGCCGGTTACTTTAAAGCTATATTTGCAAACAGTGTGGATCCAGATCAGACTGCTCCTCTAAGAGCAGTCTGATCTGGGTCCACACTGTTTGCCTGTATGCCAAAATATTTTAAATACGTTTGAAAAAAAAGATTCAGCGGACGACATAAGCAGACGACAATTTCAGTTGCAGTTTTTCTCGGCCTTGTAAGTGTTAACATAATGAATAACAACAAAAACGTCATCCTCGCGACCATTATCAACAACAACAATAACAAAATAGAAGACTTTGTTATGTGTAACATAAGGACAGGGTCAATATATATTACTTGTTTTACAATAATTTATATAAAGCAAACAAGAAGGTTAATAATTTTAAAAATACCGACCCAATTTGTTAGTATCTGCACACCAGCCCTGATAAGTTTTCCTTATGCTGCTGAATACATTTATTTAGCCACACCCATTTCTGACCGTTAACAAATAAAATTACTTGATGTAAAAAGCATTCATTGAATTCATAAACTGCATGACAAACAGTGAAGATCCAGATCAGGTGGCTTCTGGTCTTGATCTACACTGTTTTTAAAAGTAGGAGCTGTTATGTTAAGCGTCATGCTTGTTAGCTCAAACTTGGGTCATTTTGAACATGCAACATTTTTGCATCTACGTTGATCCGACGTTAGTTAGACGTCATGCGCCCGCTCGGCTAGTTCTTAGCTGGAGACGGCATTAGCCATTTCCGATTACAGCTATTGTCAGATATGCTAGCGCCCATTTGAAAACAATCGTGTTAACAAATCCGTAAAATGAACACCCATCTAAATCCCATTCTATACAGAGAAAATTTTGGTTTACAGGGGTATACATTATTGTGCTTATTTCTACTCCAAGGTATAGGTTGTGGTACGCGTTAGACCCGCCTCGGGGAGGCGGCTCTATCGAGCACCTACAATCACACAGGTTGTGTGTAATCATTAGAACCGCCCCAATAAGGCGGTTCTAACTGGCACCTACAATTGGAGTATAAATGAGAAACAATCGGAAAAGTAGCCAGAGAATGCACTATGTCACATGGGTATGTTATCGTTATGAATGAAGACACAGATGAGACACCATAAAACACCGCGCATGCTCAGTGTCTTTTTTGTTTGATAAAATAGAGATTTTAGTAAAAAATTACAATAAATCCGACACCCCTAAAAATAAAAATTGAATTGAAAATCTACAATACGGAAGATTCTACTTGTTTAAAAGGGGTTATTTAAGCATTATTTTAAAACCCGATCATGCATCACGCAGCGACTATCAGGCTAACAAGTACATGAAAAGAACATCCGTCTAAACCCCACTTTATATAGAGAAAACTGGGGTTTACGGGGGTAAATATTAGTTTGCTTATTTCTGCACCAATACATAGGTTGTGGGTACCCGTTAGAACCGCTTCTTTGGGACGGTTCTAACGAGCACTCACAACCTATGATTTGAGTATAAATAAGAATTATATCAAATATTTTCATGGGAAAAGTATCCATTTTGAAGATATTGTGAAAGACTGCTTTTAACCCGATTGACAGGTATCATCAAACCACTGCCAGTACTGATGGGTTAATTGACTCTGAAATGATCCTGAATGATGACACTGGCTGTAAACATCTGGTTTAATCTTTACAGCTAACATCGCACCGTACGTCAGTCGCCCGCGTAATCCTAACGGTTTGCAAGAACAACGATAATCCATGGTTATTTCATTGCAACCCCTCGGAAGTTATGTAAACACTCGGCTGAATGTTTAATTAACTTCCGAGGGATAAGGCAAATGTTGTTGGGCGATTATAGGGATCAGACCATGTTTTTTTTTTATGCATTAACATTTGCCAGGTCCCGAGGAAGCTGTTTGAACACTAGGCCGCCATGCAGATTGTTCAAATATTTTCCGAGGGACCCGGCAAATGATACCATAACTGGTCGTTCTTCTTGGATAACATAAGATGCCAAGAAAAACGCAGCGGAAAATATCTTCTTGCACACCAGACAAGGAAATCCGTGATTTTACCCTGGGCTAGAAATTTATGTTCTGACCCTGGTGTTCCGACCCCAAATCGAATATAATCGCGTGTTTGATAAATGCACTGGTTGATTACAACCTCATGCGTGGCGTCGTCATGCGTGACGTCACTAAACATTCCTGTTGTGTCATCACAAAATGGCGGACGTCGGTAACCGAAGTGACAGCAGCATTAAAAAATTCGCAATAGAAATAGAAGGTATGCAAGAAAAAAGAATCCAATATGGGTGTGAGGGGTGGATAGAAAAATCCGTCCCTCGGGATCACTGCCCGGCATCACTCGGCAAGCCTCGTGATACCGGACAGTGTCTCTCGGGACGGATTTTTCAATCCACCCCTCACACCCATATAAGATTCTTATAGTCTATGTCACCTACTGCAGTTTCTTGTAAATTTTTCAAACACATTTTTGCATACAGTCAAGCAGTATTGGTCCTGATCAGACTGCTACTCTAGGAGCAAACTGATCAGGGTTCAAACTGTTTGCAACAATGACTTTTAACGTAACCAGCTGGCATTAAAGCAGACGACAATTGTTGTGAATGGCATCTGAAGGACTACCTAGGATGCATTTTCATTTAAATCTAATAACATGCAAGACCAAGCAAATTCCGCAATCAAAAGCAACATACACTGACCGAGACAAGGAGAAACAAACCCAAAACAAACGAAACCAATCAACGCATGGACACATATGTTGTTAAGTTTAGTCACACAAACACATTCAACGAGTTAATCAAATACAGAATCTCCGGCTCTGGCAAACTTTGGTATTAATATCTTTTCGCTTGTTCACCTTATTTGCATTATCTGCTGGTTCCTAGTCTGAAGCTTATAAGTGTTGGAAAAACAGGTAACCAGACCCCCCTGACCTTGAAAGGTCAGGGGGGTGGTCTGGTTATCTGTTTTTCCGATATTGACAATGTGCAAGCTCGGAGCCAGCAAATAATGCAAATATGGTGACTATGATTTGAAGGAGACAGTCCTAGAAGGGTTTTCTCGTGAAGAAAAATATGCTCCTTTGGAACAGTTACGTTATCCCTTATCCTGCTTAACACTGCGACAATCCCCTACCTTGGTAGTGTAGATCCAGATCAGATTAAGAAGCCATCTGATCAGGATCTACGCTGTTTATCGTGCAGTTTGTGAGTTTTACAACCGCACTATATCAAGTAATTTGACTGGTGGACAGTCAGAAATCGATCAGCTAGTGGACCACTGCTGGAAAGAGGAAAAATATTGTTAAGGATTTTTTGTCTCCCTTGTATGTGAAGCCATTCACCTTTAGTTAAAATCATTAAAAATGTAGCATTCAATTCAACTTACCTTCGTACTACTTAATATCTGTAATATGTTTCGGATATAAACTTTTTTGGTAAAATGCAGTGCCCTAGCCAAAATACGTTCAAATGGCGTATGGTAGCAGAAGGCAAACATATATTATAAATGAAATTACCCAGTATCATTTCGACATTTTTCGATATAGACAGAGCCTGATGCATTGATTGATTGATTGATTGATTGATTGATTGATTGATTGATTGATTGATTGATTGACTGACTGACTGACTTACTGATTGATTGATTGATTGATTGATTGATTGATTGATTGATTGATTGGGGTTTAACGACACGTCAACCATTGTGGGCTTGTGGGCCATTTTGTGTCGTCTCCAGAGAAAGGGAGAAAAGAGATAGACGAGATAGTAGAGGAACAGGAGGTAGGGGTTGGGGGCAGAGAGGAAAAGGAATGGCAGTGTAGAAACAGAAGAAATAACACCCCCTCCCCTCTACCCTTGCCTGCTGCCCAACTATAGTCAATATTAGTCAGACGCACCAGTGACGCAAGATACACGTCACCGTGGCCCTAACCTAGCCACCCCATCTGAAGTGATGAACACACCGCTCAGAATTTGCCTTTCACGTGTAATTAAATAGAGGTCATAGATGAAATATGGGTTGAATACGAAGACAACGCGCACTTTCGCACATCCAGGCTCTGAGAAATAGATTGAGCACCATGGTGCTTCCGTGAAGAGCTGAAACAGACATTAAGTACTTGTAAACCGCTAAGCCTGCTCAGGCAAAGTGGTACGAGTCGGACCGTCCCTGCATATAAACGATCCAAACCGCACTGTAAATAGAGAAAACTGGGGTTTACAGGGTATACATTATTTTGCTTGCTACTGCTCCAAGACATACGTTTTGGGTACTTGTCAGGGCCGCCCCAATGAGGCGGTTCTAAAGAGCACCAACAACTATGTTCGGAGTATAAATACGAAATAATGCATAAATTTTCATCGGAAAAGTAGCCATTTTGAAGAAATGAAATAATTCACTATATTGCACTTGTATGCTATAGTAATGACTCAGTCTCTATGTTGTTTTGTTCAAAAAATAAGAAAAACGATATACAGTGTACATGGTCATGTATACCTTGCAACCCCGCTTCTGTCAAAATAAAGGTGTATTTACAGGAGTATTCTTTGAGTCGAAGATTGGAAACTTGACTCCTCATCATAACATTTGACAGAATAGATGTACTGAAGTAGGAGTAGTCATTAATGTCTACCTTTGGTCCTCGTCTGGACGCAGGTTCACAATCATTCATGCTGTTTAAACCCTAACATTGAGGAACGATGTATTTTGAAGCCATATTTTACCTTTGGTTGACACATTGGGGAAACGAGGCAGAGGGGTTAGTAGTTGAAATGAGCCTAGAGAGATGGACAGGGAGATAAAATGTGTAGAAACAGAAGAAATAACCCCCTTCTACTCCGCAAGGACAGCAAACATTTCCTATCTGTAAGCGGAAATCAGTTAGGTAATCTGGAGGGTACAAGACTCTAGGGTAGTAAACCAACGAACGCATTCGAATGTATAAAATTGGCATGCCATAATAAGAAATTTACGATATATTTTTGACCTGTGCCATGATCACGACCACCCTGAGGAAGCGCGTGCATATATTCTATGTCTGTCTACCTCATGTAATGTAAAATATCTGGATAAATATACTGTACCTGTGCGTCAAATTCTGCCAAGAATCCCCAGTTATTTTCCCTGAAAAGAAAAGAACGTTTGAAACATTAAAGAAGCAGTGTACTGTCTTGTATTATTATTATTATTATTATTATTATTATTATAAAGTTAAGGTCAACATCAGTGTCTTCAGGGGTCATATGGTATCTTTCATCACGATAACACGCCTATATAATTTTGACCCCCTTGAACCCCACTTTTATACAGTAAAACTGGGGTTTAGCGGGTAAACCTTATTTTTCTTATTTCTGCTCTGGAATGTGGATTGTGGGTATTCGTTAGAACCGCCTCGATGCGGCGGTTCTAACGAGACTCAAGATCTCTATTTTGGGCAGAAATTAAGAAAATTTCACAATTTGTTTTCATCTTAAGTTTCCTTTTTCGGCGATAAAATTTACAATGTATTTGTATAGGCGTGTTTTCTTAATGCCTTCGCACTCATTTCACTTACATGCCTATGCAAAATTTTGCCGTATCACGGTATCAAATCTCTGTATCAAAATCATAGCATCAGATAAGTATTTTATGATAACTGAAGGATAGTTTTCCTAATAACTCTATAAGATAAAAGACGTATGTTGTGGGTACTCATTGGAACTATCTCGCCGAGGTGGTTATAATGAGTACCCACAATATAGGGATTTTTATGGAAAATTGACAAAAACTATCCTCCGGTTATCACAAAATACTTACATTATCTGTTGCTATGGAAATGCAATGCAAAGTATCAATTGCAAGTGGGGCTTACCAGTTTTTCAGACATCGTTTTTCTTCTGTGTCTACACTTTGTTTCCATACTTTGTCTGTTGTCACTAGGTCATAAAAAGTTTTTATGGAGGATTGACAAAAACTATCCTCCGGTTATCACAAATTACTTACCTTTTCCGCTGCCATGGGAATGAAATACATGGTATCAAATGTGGCTTACCAGTTTTTCAGACATCGTTTTTCTGTGTCAACACTCTGTTTCCATACTTTGTCTGTTGTCACTAGGTCACATTTGGATGATTCTCCCTCCTTCTGGGCTCTGGGTGCTGTCTCTGTGGCAATCTGTCTCCTCCCAGCTGGGACACAACTGTCATGGTATTGACTAGAAAAAAAAGAGAAACAAACAAATGCTGAGGGGCAAGAAAAAGTCCCTTCGCACTTTCAATGCTCAAGAAGAATAGGGGCTTGCAAATTGTCATCTAAAGTCTATGAGCAGCCGCATCATACCAACACGTCCTTGTAATAAACACCACTTCAAATCCCACTTTATATAGAGAAAACTGGGGTTTATGAGGCTATACACTATTTTTCTTATTTTAGCTCCAAGACATAGGTTGTGGGTACTCGTTAGAACCGCCTCAATGAGGCGGTTCTAACGAGCGCCCACAACATATGTTTGCAGTATAAATAAGACAAGTATCACTGATTTTAATCGGAAAAGTAGCCATTTTGGAGATGTGGAGAATTGCACTATGTCGCAGGGGCGTGTTACCTACCGTAATGGAAAGTCCCTCCGTACTTTCAATGCCCAAATTGACCGGGGGCCTTGCCACGCAATGCTTCAAATTATCATCTTAAGTCTATGGGCAGCCTCATCATGCTAACAAGTCCATGCAATAAACACCACTCTGAACCCCACTTTATATAGAGAAAACTGGGGTTTACAGGGGTATACCTTATTTTTTACACCTGTGCCAAGGCAAAGGTTGTGGGTACTCGTTAGAACCGCCTCGATGAGGCGGTTCTATCGAGCATCCACAAAATATGTTTGGGATATAAATAAAACATGTATCATAAATTTCATCGGAAAGTGGCCACTTTGGAGATATGAAAGAATGGTGTGTTTTGCAGAGGCTCTTGAACATTTTTGCTTTTCGCCATTTCGAAAGATACTATTTAGGTTGGCACTCGCCCATCGGGGCTTGACAAAATAGATTGGACTGCATGATGCTTCCACGCAGAGCTGAAACCGTCCAGGTATGAGTACTGGTGAACCGTTTAGAAGGGCTAAACCTGGCCAGACGAAGGTGGTGCGATTCGGACCGACCATGCATATAAACGCTACTGGTTTCATTAGGCGGCAAGGATTGAGATGTCATTTCATCTCAAATGTCGGGTAAAAATCCCACAAAGTTGGAACCAAAGTCTCCAAAATGATCTAAATAGTGTTGATGGGGACGTTAAACCTCAAATCAAACTAACAAACTTTTACCCTACATTGTAGATGAAAGGACATCTAAATCCCTGCTAGTCCCGCACTGTAAAGATCAGAGCGAGCGAGGAGAGGTAAGACTAAATCCCTGCCACCCTATGAAACCAACAGGATGTATAGGCATTTTCAGTCTGAATCGCATCACTTTGTCTGGACAGGCTTAGACCGTCTAAGCGGTTTATCAGTGCTCCAAGTATAATTTGTTGATGCTTCTTAGAACATTCTTATTGAAGCAGTTCTAAAGAGTATCCACAACCTATGTTTGAGAACAGATATAAGAAAAACAATATGGCGTACCCATGTACACTACAGTTGCCTTCATATAAAGTATAGTATAGGGTCTACAGTTTGTTCATTACACGGGCTCGTTAATAACATGTGGACATTTTTCCCAGATGGAGCTGTATTTCCCTTGAGAGTTTAGAAGCAGCCTCCGTGGTGTAGTGGTTATGCCACTCGCCATGTAAACAAGGGGTCGCAGGATCGATCCCGGGCTTCTCCAGACTTTTGGATGACTCTTTAAGCCGAGGTCCAGTCTCCGTATGATCTTAGCTGTTGGCGAGACGTAAAACTCAAATTCTCACTCCCTTGAGAGTTAACCGCCGTGGAAAAACCATCCAAATTTGAAGGAGGCATAAATATCTCTCTCTCTCTCTCTCTCTCTCTCTCTCTCTCTCTCTCTCTCTCTCTCTCTCTCTCTCTCTCTCTCTCTCTCTCTCTCTCAAAATGAAAGCTCACTCTCAAAACTGAACAACATGCGATGTTAGAGAAGATAGATCATTATGAGCAAGGCATCAAAAATAAAAAGAAATACTTTTAGAAGTAAGAAAGTAAAACAAAAATGTGAATGTAAACAAAAAAAAATGATAGAATACATGTCTCCTATAAGATTCGAATTTGGATCTCTAAACAACCACTTGATAGACAGAAGGAAACATAAACAAGCATTGTACACAAAGTACAGTAAAATTCCTATATTAAGACCACCTTTGGAACGGTTCAAAAGTGGTCTTTAAGACCACTTTTGAACCGTCCCAAAGGTGGTCCCTGACCAGAGGACACTGCTTTCATAAAACACAAAAAAGAATAACTGGATCCCCCTAAATAAACTTTTTAAACCAGAATAATTCTTAATTTTAGGCGGTCTTAATAGCGGAATTTTACTGTAATCGGTTGTCCTGGTGGTAAACTCTTTTCTGCCTCGGAATAAAAGTACATTGATTATTTATTAACAAGACTGATTGATTTACCTGCAATAAAAAAGTTAGATCATGGCATATTGATCTGTACCAACCCATGCAATCATGACATCCTATGGTTTTGTTTGTTTGACTCGAGGTTTAACATCATTTTGGTGACGTCGATGCCAATTTTGTGGGATTTTTACCCGATACTGAGGTGAAATGACATCTCAAGCCCTGCCGCCCAATGAAACAAATATGGTTTATAAGCATGGACGGTCCGACTCAGACCGCTTTGCTTGTGCATGCTTAGTTCCTCTAAGTGGTTTACCAGTACTCAAGTGCAGTCAGTTTCAGCTCTGCGTGAAAGCATCATGCAGCCCAAGCTATTTCTTTAAGCCCCGATGGGCTGGGCAGGACATCCTATGGAAGGAAATGCGGCGTCTGATCTGGGCCTCCGCTCTTCGTGCGAGATGTTTGGGAAATTGTGGTAAATTTGCAAGAAATAACGCACATCAGATACCCATAAAAGTTGTAAAGGGTCTATTGGAAGCTGTTTAATGGAAGGTTGTATTTGTCCTATATGAGTTGGTGTTAAATATGAAACAGTATGAGACAAGAAGTCATGAAGCTACAATAACACACGGAAGACAACAAGCCCTAGCAACGCATAAACAAACTGCTGTGATCTATGATTAAAACAGATAATACTGAAAAATAATTTCAATGATATCGATCAATAAAATGAACCCCAGCACAAAATAACCTGTCTTCCGGTTTTGCGAAAAGTTGAGACACAGACCAGGCTGTTTAGCTACCCATACCAGCTGGCGCGGTGAAATTTCAGAAAAAGAAACTAGATGTATTGAACTATCAGAGTAGCGAACATTAAGGAGTAGATGCGCAGTCTGATCTGAACCTTAATTGTTCGCAAATGGCAAAATAGTTTGTCTCATGACGTGACTGAAATCATAGAACATATTTTGACATTTAAATTTTAAACTTTAAGCCGCGTCGCTTGAATGTTGAACTTAAAACATGGAGCATTCTGCAACTCTGCGCATGGGCAAAACATACAATGAAAAGTTTCATAATGAAATATCTTCCTGAATTATACCAAACTATGCTTACGGGGCTATCGGGGCTTGAAGAAATAGATGGGCTGCATGATGCTTCCACGCACCGCACACGAGTACTGATTAACCTCTTAGAGGATCTAAGCCTGGCCAGTCAAAGCGGTGCAAGTTGGACGTCCATGCTTTAGAAACCCTATTGGTTTCATTGGGTGACAGGGCATGGGATGTCGGGTACCTCCAAAATGGCCTATGCAGTGTTGACGGGGACGTTAAACCTTAAAACAAACAAAGAAAGAGACAATGCTTTATCAGGACTTACGGAAAAACTTTATCTCCCTTCCGCTGATTCAAGAAGGGTAGTTGTCAGTTTCTGGCGAAAGAATGTGTATTGTACTGGTTAACCGCTTACGTATAAGCCTGCACAGGAAAAGAGTGGATACGTAAACTGACCGGCTCAAAAATGACCTAAATAGTGTTGAATGGGCCGTTTAAACCCCAATACAAACAACACAAAACGACAAAACTTTCCCTGGGACTCAAACACGAGTTCGAATCAGCCCTGGGTGTTCGAGCAATCGAAGTGTTACTGTAATATTAACGTGTACATTTGAACTTTGATAACTCGAACATCTTTTGGACCATGACAATTTGTTCGAAATAGGGACAGTTCGAATTATTGAGGTTTTATCATAGTTTCAGGTCATGAAGCATTACGAAAACACGCCTATATAGATATATTGTAAACTTTACCGCCGAAAAAAACGAACATTTTAAGATAAAAAAATGTGATATTTTTCTTACTTCTATTTTGATGCAGAAATGAGAAAAGTAAGGTTCAACCTGCAAACCGCAGTTTTACTATTTTAAGGGTCAACATTATATAGGCGTGTTTTCGTGATGTATAATTGGGACCACCTCTCTACAAAAAATAGAGGATATTTGATTTTTTCAGTTTAAGATCGAATTTTATTTTATCGAATGAACACCAAAACTGTTATTTTCACGAGTGGCGTAGCCACGAGTGAAAATAGCAGTTTTGGTGTTCATGAGTGAAATAAAATTTTATTTTGCACTGAAAAATCAAATTTTCTGTTTCTTACATGCTTCAAAAGGCAATCTTTAGCGTCTTTAATGGTGTCGCTCACATTCGGAGAAAATTATCTTTGTTCCTGTTCGTTTCGCGTCAATTTAGTGGCGTCCATCGTGTTTAGTGGGTATACTATTGGGTGTAAACTGAAAGTTTGCACCTGAGAAATGGCCTGGGATGGTATTATTATGAATGATTAATGAAATAATTGAGAGAGTAGTTTTCCAAAGAAGTTGCTGGCAAGTCTAACGTCGCGCGACAAAAGACGTGACGTCAGCGTCATAAATGACGTCAGTAACGTCCCCGTCACACATGAACGGGCTATGCGTCAATTAGAACACATTTCAGTATTGTTCAGTTATCTGACAAAGATAAAATTGAAATTAGAGTTAGATTTGAAGAAAAAAGTAGTCCCAAACAGTGAAAATAAAAAATCGTATTTTCACTGTTTGAAACAGTGAAAATATCGATTTATATTTTACTGATAAATCTCTATCATTCATTGAAAAGCATGTAAGAAAGAAGTATGCTATGTGTACTCATTAGAATCGCCTCCATGAGGCTATTCTAATGAGTACACACATCAAAATTTTCACTGATCAAACCAGAAAAGCCTCCATTAAATATCCAAAATACAGTAGAACTTCGATGGCTCGAACACCGATGGCTCGTTTACCATGGATGTGTCGAACACATTCCCAATCCCCTAGGGAATATGAAATAGGCGGGGTAATTTAGGAGATTCACGTCTTTTATATTACAAATGTATGCTGTGTGTACTCATTAGAATCGCCTCATTGAGGCGATTCTAATGAGTATACACAGCATACATTTTCATTATAGAATACCGAAAAAGATGTCCAAAAGTATCTCGTTATGCGTCCTGGCAGTAACCTTCAGTGGCTCGAATTACCCCTGTCTCGAACAGATTTTAGAGGTACCTCAGGTGTTCGAGCCACCGACGTTCGACTGTATATATATATCTGGTGGTATTGGAGGCTCAAGAATGAGCTAAAATTAGCCATGGAAAAAGAGTTATCCATGTTCGATTTTTCAAAGTTTCACTCATCATGTGCGCCCCCACCCATCGGGGCCTGGAGAAATAGATCTGGCTGCACGGTGCTTCCGCGCAGAGCTGAAACCGACCGAACTTGAGTACTGGTAAACAGCTTAGGTCTAAGCCTGCCAAGGAAAAGTGATGCGAGTCGGACCAATCCTTAAACCCTAGCGGTTTCTACGGGCGGTAGGGCGCGAGATGTCATTTCATCTCAATGTCGGGTAAAAGTCCCACAAACTCGGAAGCAACATCTCCAAAATGACCTTAATAGTGTTGACGGGGACGTAAAACCTCAACTCAAACTCAAACCCAAACAATTCACTCATCATGTTACAATAGGGTACTGTTCAGGAATTGCACGACCCGCAGAAAAAGCCACCGACTGAAGTCGGTTGATTTTCTAAGAGTGCCCTAAAATCACCGTGTCATTCTGTCATTCTGTCAGTCTGTCTGTCCGTCCGTAACCCGTTTGTGAAAATTGGTGATAGTGACTTAACCGCTTGGAATATTTAAACAATTTTTGGCATACTGATCGATATCAATGAGATCTAACCAATGAACTTGCGAAATATTACATTCCATTTAGTATAGCCTCGCCGAGGCGAAAAATGTGAAAATTTTCGAACTGCTTCTCCTCGGAAACCGTTGGGCCGATTGAAGTCAAATTTCATATGGAGCCTCTATGGGATGGGGGAAACCAAAATTTGCTCATGGGGTCCAGGTCACATGACCAAAATGGCCACCAAGCCATATATGGTCTGTCTGTCCGTCCGTAACCCGTTTGTGAAAATTGGTGATAGTGACTTAACCGCTTGGAATATTTAAACATTTTTTGGCATACTGATAGATATCAATGAGATCTAACCAATGAACTTGCGAAATATTACATTCCATTTAGTATAGCCTCGCCGAGGCGAAACATGTGAAAATTTTCGAACTGCTTCTCCTCGGAAACCGTTGGGCCGATTGAAGTAAAATTTCATATGGAGCCTCTATGGGATGGGGAAAATCAAAATTTGCTCATGGGGTCCAGGTCACATGACCAAAATGGCCGCCAAGCCATATATGGTCTGTCTGTCTGTCCGTCCGTAACCCGTTTGTGAAAATAGGTAATAGTGACTTAACCGCTTGGAATATTTAAACAATTTTGGCATACTGATAGATATCAATGAGATCTAACCAATGAACTTGCGAAATATTACATTCCATTTAGTATAGCCTCGCCAAGACGAAAAATGTGAAAATTTTCGAACAGCTTCTCCTCGGAAACCGTTGGGCCGATTGAAGTCAAATTTCATATGGAGCCTCTATGGGAAGGGTGAAACCAAAATTTGCTCCTGGGGTCCAGGTCACATGACCAAAATGGCCGCCACGCCATATATGGTCTGTCTGTCTGTCCGTCCGTAACACGTTGGTGAAATTTGGTGATAGTGACTTAACCGCTTGGAATATTTAAACAATTTTTGGCATACTGATAGATATCAATGAGATCTAACCAATTAACTTGCGAAATATTACATTCCATTTAGTATAGCCTCGCCGAGGCGAAAAATGTGAAAATTTTCGAACTGCTTCTCCTCGGAAACCGTTGGGCCGATTGAAGTCAAATTTCATATGGAGCCTCTATGGGATGGGGAAAATCAAAATTTGCTCATGGGGTCCAGGTCACATGACCAAAATGGCCGCCAAGCCATATATGGTAAAAACCCTACAAAAATAGTCCTCTCCAGAACCACTGGGCAGATTTCCACGAAACGTAATAAATAGCATCTGGGACGTAGGCCCATCATAAATTGCTAAAATGGTGACCCTGGTTGACCTTGACATTCTTTTTGCCTAGGTCAAACTTTGACACATATGCTTTTGTATTGGAAAAGTGAGAATGCATTTTATCCTGCAAACGCTTCAGAATACAGTACTAAAGTATAAGATATATTTTTGCTCCTTACGATAAGGCGCATTTATTGGGGGAACCGTTTTAGGTCCAGGTTACATGACCAAAATGGCCGCCATACCATTATGGTAACACTCATAAAGCTAAAAGCATCCGGCGGGTCGTGCACTTCAGCTGAAGCACTGGTTGTGGTTATTAATTACATAAAGATGCCCGTGCGATTAACAATTTTAAAAATCCAGCCTTTTACGTACAAAACTATAGGAGTCAGAGGGGTATTCAACGTGCTCCTTATGTTTGCTCCAAAACATTGAATGTGGGTCCTCCGGTTAGGACCGCCACTGTCTTAACAGCAGATATAAGAAAAATATCGCACATTTTCATCATACATGTACATGTATATTCCCCATTTTTTAGGAATTAATAAAGGATCTTACATGAGTGGTCATGCTTTATTGACTTTATTAAACGAGTTGAGGAAAAGGGATAAAATGCGAGGCTATGCCGGGCATTTTATCCCTTTTCCTTAACGGGTTTAATAAATTCAACAACACATGAACACGAATGTAAGATTCTATATATCATATGACTTTTAAAACGCCTTTTATTCACGATTTTTTAACAAAATGTCAATATTTCGCCATTAGTAAACGCGACGTTAAGGACGACGTTCATGTAACGTTTTGAGCCGTATCTAACTAATTTGCATATTTAATCCACTTGTGGATTATCGAATTTATTACATGGCGTTATTACATTCTCAGACGCGACGTCATGTGATAAAAAAAGAATATGTCTTACGTTTCTGTCACTATAATACTAGATACATTACCTTTTATTGAAATAACTAAACATCATTCCAGTAGCCATTTTGTTTGATTACACATGAAGGATTAAAGTCACAATCTCTCCAGTACTATGCGGTTTTTGATTTAGTCTAATAGAACAGAATGTCACGTGAACAAATCTGTGAAATGACAAGCCCGGTATGCCCGACTTTATATATGTAAAGGAAAACTGGGTCATTTCTTTTTTTCCAAATCATAGGTTGTGGGTTCTCGTAAGAACCGCCTCGATGAGGCGCTTCTTACGAGAACCCCCCAGCCTATTGCATAAATAAGAAAATCGTGATGATGACAGGTTTATATAATGAAAACCCTTTTTAATCCCACATTATTATTATTATTTTTATCATTATTATTATTTTTATTATTATTATTACAAAAAAAATGGATTTACATGGGTAAACATTATTTCCCTTTTTTCTTTTATCAGACATAGCTTGTGGGAACTCGTTAGGACCGTCTCAAGGGGGCTGTTCTGACGAGCACCATAACCAAATTGTGGGAATATCAATAAGAAAAATATAACAAATTTCCATCAGAAAAAGAACCATTTTGGAGATATGAAGGAATGCTCTTTATCACACGGGCGCCTTATCGTAATGTCCTCAAGAAAAAAAAATGTTTTTTTTTTCCTCCAGAGCCATCAAGAATAGTATTGTGGTGCATGGGTGAATATAATGCACTCGTCTTAATTACAATTTCCAGAATTTTATATATCAAGAACTACAATGTACACATTATATACACATATTCTCAAAATATGGAAGAACTTTTGATAAAGTCTAAAATGTCATTATTTCCTTCTATACACTTCAGCCTACACCAGTTAATTTATTCAAACAATTTGTAGGTCCAGTAACACGAAATGTAATCCTTTCTCTTGTTTCCGATATTTTAATTACGGCCTTGTGTTACCTTGTAAATGTAATTACAGCGTCAAAGGGTATAAGCTGTGTCCTCCGAAAACCTCTATACTCTATACTATACTCTATACCGAAAACTAAGAATATAGATATCTAAGCATGGACCACCCTAAATTCATTCCCTAAGAACACCCAAGAGTATATGGAAGGCTAACGCGTACATCGAAAGCTCAGATCAGCCTGCGCAATGCGCAGGCTGATCTGAGCTTTCGATGGCCGCGCATGTCAGAATGCTCTTACTGTGGGTCGGCGCAGAATTGTCCTGTACGAATACCCTGTTCTCATTAACAGCCTGAGCATTCTAGCATTACGATAATGGACACACAGTTTGGTATGGGCAGTTCACAGACATCCGTGGGCCTGTGGTAAGTTAAAACCTCTTATACATGCTCAGGGTAGAGCGTGATATATAGTCCCCGTATGTAGCCGCTTGATCATGGAGGTTTTCTTGTGAACCAACGGGCTTTTACAGCACTATATGGACAATAATCTCTTTCAGCCCAGTGATTATTGTCTCTTTTATGTCTACTATCAATACGGAATCAAAAGGCCCAATCTTCTATTCTATCATTTATCGACAAGTTCAATTGAAAGTCCTGTGTAAAAATTGTTGCAAAATCGCCGACAGTGAGTTAAGGTTCTTCCGACTCCGAAGAAATATCACGTGAAGTTTCTGTCCACGAGCCCAAAATGTGGTCATTTTGACATTAAATGCGTCAGATGCGCAGGTAAATACATTTTTAAAGTATTTTCCTTTATTTTTTTTTTTCAAACAACAGTATGTCACACATGAGACGCCAAGTTCTGCAACGGAAGGTCAGGTGGTATTTCTCCGGCTATTCCGGTTTTCGCCCACCTCTGGTTAACGATCTGCTCGATATGAATGAAATAATCTTGAATGGACGTTAAAACAAAAACAAATGAAAGCGTCAAATGCACTGAAATGACAGATTCTATGAGAAAATCATAACACTGTGTAAACTTACAGAACGCCTTTCTAAAAAGATCTTAAAATCTAGAAAGGTAGTTCTGCAAATTCCAATATATGATATGTTTGCAGATGTCTATAGACCGGTGGTATTATGAAACGCCATTCGATGTTTCAAATTTTTAAACGAAACTATTTACGTTTTTAAAACCAAACATTAAAATTCAAGTTTTAACAATGCTACTGTTCATAAGTAACATTTTTTGTCTGGTCGATTGTGGATACCTCTCCCAAAAGATACTCTATGAGAAAGACATTGGAGGAGAAAGTACATGGATTCCATTGGCTTGAAGAAATGTTTGAGTAAGAACAGCACAATGAGCCCGCGCGTAATCCTGCTGGATAAGATATCCTGGATTCTGAGCGTGAACAAATAAATGGAACCATGTGATGTCGAAGTACTTGATTGATGTAACGTCTCGCTGTTCAGTCCACGTCTCAGCCATGACCTTGAATGTTCTTAATGGCACTAAGCTGCGTTCGCTAACTGCATGCAAGTCCTCGCCACACAATTACGCTTATTCCGCCCGATGTGTCACGCTCTATTACGCACGCGTCGCCTCGGCATACCTTACACCTATAGCTCGAAACACACGAAAAAAACAATCGGCGTGATTCACGCTGAAGTGCGATTTGTCACTGAAACGCATATTACGTCAGTCACTTAGACGCCAATTTACGTATTTCATGCACTAGCGTAATTGTTCTGCACTGTGTCGACGCATTAACTTTGGTCAGGACAGGGACGTCTAGCTCTCAAGCGTGCATCGCATAAGGGCGAAGAACAGTGTCAGTGCTTATTAGTCGGTAGTTGAGACCCCTTTTTTATCTACAGGTACAGTGTAGCAGCTGTCGGCGGAAATCTGTTTCGCATATGCGTCTAACGGATGAATCAATCTTGACGTACTGACGTCGGTCTTCCGCTACGTCGACGTCCACTAGCGTCTTCTGGATATAGTAAGATGTAGCTCCAATAGACGATTGATCACACACACGTGGCACCCGGAATCAGAGTCTACGTCTTCCGCTTTCTGACCAACTTCTAACTGTTCAGGGGCACGCTTACGATCCTTTAATGAAAAATGTTGCAATACGCTCTCATTTATTGCTTTTTGAGAACAAATTTCAGTTTCTTCCTTTCTATGCACGACCTTACATTACACATCAAAAGTTTGATCCTGAACATGTGGTTTCTATCCATACTGGTGTGAAGGTGGTGCACAGGATCGACGTGGCCGGACTGGTAACCAGACGTTACGGTTGACTGATTTAACCTTTTTAGCTTAAGGGCATTGTGCCTAGGCGTGTTCTAATCGTGCAATCGTTTTGGTTTCAGAATCATAGCACTGAGAGTGTTGGTTGGGGTAATAGTCCTGGGCTGAGATTTAAACTGTTTCATTTAACTCAGAAATGCCAACAAATAGTGAAGATTTTGATAAGTAGTCGCGTTCTGCAGCGTCCGATCTTGGTCTACAATGTTTGCCAAGCTCACCCTATGATTCCAGGATAACCCCTTTCAGTCTTATGGAATACCCTGATCTCACTGCGACTACTTTCTACAAGAAAAAAGTTATTCTGACAATCAGTCATAGTCACGTAGACGTTAGCACGGAAGCGCTTTTCTTATTAGCAACTTCGGGTCGAATGCCAAACAATCAACCCAAACATAGCCGCGTCGTTTGTCAGTGTTGGGTACATGTAAGTTTTATCTGTAAAATCTGCACTTAAATCAAATGTTGGATCTGGCAAACAATGTAAACTCAGATCAAACGCCACAGAACACGATGTTGATCTTGTTCTACACGTTTTTGCATTAGTTACTAACATCTTAAGTTACGAATCAGTCCAAGTCCCCGTTCATGACCAGCCTGCATTTAAAGACAATCGGCATGAGTGTTGTCAGTGCTTTCATTTATTCACTTCCTTGAGTTTCTGGAGTGCACTCTTCCATCACCGAAGTTGGGCTCGCCCATTCTGCACAATATGGCACCTAGAATTATATCACAGGACCTACACTAAATATCTGTACCATATTCCAGGGTTGAAAGGGACAGACTTTCTTTCCAATTTCTCCACGCAAAGTCTAATATACACCTATGTTGTAACTGACCTAAACTTGACCTCGAAAGTCAGAAAACCCATTAATATTTTTTTCTTCAGCTGACCTGGTCCAACAGCAGGCTGGTCTTTAAGGATTAAATATTAACATCACTGTAATAAAACAGTATAAAACCTGAGCAGACTGCTGAGCAGACGCCGCATTGATCTGGGCATACAGTCTTTGCCAAACCCGTCGCATGATGCAGCTGATTCATATGAAATGCTGAATCTATTCTCTGATCGTCAAGTCGTCTGCATCAAAGGTTTGTATTCCGCTTATAGGATAACTAATACGCTTGTACAATTTTGATAACTGTGCCAAACCGGACTATATTTTGTGCGGACGCATATTACTATGGCGGTCAAAGCCGGAAGAAAGCGGGAACTACTTTAAAACCTGCAGGATAGCTAGAAATGGCTGTCATTAAAAAGGAACATAATGGTTGACAGTCCATGTAAATTGACTTGTGAAGCTTCACATGAACTGTCAAACCTTAATTTCTCTGCCAAAACATAAATATACATGTATCGTTATACGCTTCAGAATTTCCATTGTCCATTTAGGGTTATATACCTGTGCAAACTTTTTTCAGAGGACCACTTATCTACATCATGTTTACAAGTCCGTGAGTACCCCACATTATATAGAGAAAACGGCGGTTTACGGGGGTATACATCATTTTTCCTATTTCTGTTGGTGGTTCTAACGAACACCCCTCAACCTATGTTTGGAATATAAATAAGAAAACCACATTGAGTGCAGTTTGCCACACGGTTGTATTATAAAGCAACGAGCTAAGAGCTTACGGCAAGGCCATTCCTGGAACTGGATATTTTTTCTTGAAAATCCCATATTCTTTCTTTTTGATTTATTTATTTTTACCCCAGAGACAAACACAGTGGTCTACAGTTGGCTAGCAAGAATGCCGAATTTTCAGCTTAACGTTTACAGAAATAGTTAAGATAGTTTTCTAATATTGAGTGTTGGTGTTAATGCTCGTTACAACCACACAGTGTTGGTGGTTGTTGCTTGTTACAACCACAGAGTGTTAGTATTTGGTGCTTGTTACAACCACTTAGTGTTGGTGTTGGTGCTTGTTACACCCACAGTGTTGGCGTTTGGTGCTGGATACAACCACAGAGTATTGGTGTTTGGTGCTTGTTACAAACACAGAGTATTGGAGTTTGGTGCTTGTTACAACCACTGTGTGTTGGTGTTTGGTGCTTGTTACAACCACAGAGTGTTAGTATTTGGTGCTTGTTACAACCACAGAGTGTTAGTGTTAGTGTTAGTGCTTGTTACAACCAATGAGTGTTGGTGCTGGTGCTTGTTACAATCACACAGTGTTGGTGTTTGGTGCTTGTTACAACCACAGAGTATTGGTGTTTGGTGCTTGTTACAAACACATAGTATTGGTGTTTGGTGCTTGTTACAACCACTGTGTGTTGTTGTTTGGTGCTTGTTACAACCATAGATTATTGAAATATGGTGCTTATTACAACCATAGAGTGTTGTCGTTTGGTGCTTGCTACAACCACAAAGCGTTGCTGTGTGGTGCTTGTTACAACCACAGAGTGTTGTTGTTGGTGCTTGTTACAACCACAGAGTGTTAGTGCTAGTGTTAGTGCTTGTTACAACCAATGAGTGTTGGTGCTGGTGCTTGTTACAACTACAGAGTGTTGGTGTTTGGTGCTTGTTACAACCCGAAAGTTTTTTGTTGGTGCTTGTTACAACCACAGAGTGTTGGTGTTGGTGTTTGTTACAACCATAGAGTGTTTGTGTTGGTGCTTGTTACAACCAAACAGTATTAATATTGGTGCTTGTTACAACCACAGAGTATTGGTGTGTTGGTGTTTGCTACAACCATAGAGTATCGGTGTTTGTGCTTGTTACAACCGCAGGGTATTGGTGTTGATGCTTATTACAACCACAGAGTGTTGGTGTTGGTGCTTGTATGTTGCATACCATGAAGTAACACTCATTTTCTTTTCCGCATGTGCGTGCGTGTATGTGTGCCTATTGGTTTCTTATATTCGACTATGAAGTCAACTATACCTTAACAGTGACCTCCTGTTAGACTTTCTAATGAAATAATTTTCGTGTCACCGCAAGGCAAACTTTAATTTCCGATATAATGATCTATTTTCATCGCCTAACGTTGATAATAGCTGACTGAACAAATATTTTATAACTAACTTAACAAATAACTTGTTGTAACGGTAGCAATAACGATTTTATATACAGTCAAATAATTTGGCCAGCGCAAGAGAAAAGGTTCTTAATGCCTAGGCGAGCAGCAAAGACTCAGCCGAGACTGCGCATGCGCAGTCTCGACTGAGTCTTTGTTGCTCGCAGGTACTGCAGAGAGGTCATAAAGAATTGGCATTATGTCCATCGGAGAATTCAATGAGCTCAAGAGTGTGAACTGCGACAAGGAAAAAACATGTCTTCGAGACAATGATAAGCGTACGTGTCTGTGAACTATGTTGGAGGCATAGATGTTTCCTTCATGACAGTGATTAGTAGAAGTCTATGAGGAAGGCGAAGGCTCTGATCAGACCGTGCCCATGCGCAGATTCAGTTGAGCGGTCGTTCGCCGACAGTTATTTACATGTAGGAGGTTCTCTAATGTAGTGGCTCAAATTTGATAAATTATGAATATTCATAGATATTGCATATTAATTATTCATCATATTCTACTCTTATACACACTTATAAGTGTGTATGTGCATGTGTGTGCGTGCGCGCGCAAGTGTACGTGCGTGTGTGTGTTACACGAATAAGCATATTGCACTGAGTGGGATTTCAAATAAAGTATTGCCCGTACAATACATTTACCCGAACTTCAATGACTCGAACTCCTTTGGGACAAACTTGTTCAAGACGGCCCAAGACGAGCCATTGGGGGTAATTTAGAGCCCTATGTCAAAATGATTTGGATTTATTTGATTGATGTTCTTAAATATAAAGGTGTGTTGTATGTTCTCGTTAGAATTGCTTCATCGCTGCGATTCTAATGAGTACACACAAGAAAGCTTTTCAAGACAAAGTAAGAAAAAACAACGCTATCAATTATCCCTATTTCTATCTAGGAAGAAGTTATAGGGTCTCAAAAAAGAATTCTAAACGACCGTGGTTTTTGTTTGACGGTTTGTTTATATCGGAGTTTAACGACCCAGTCAACACTATTTTAGGTCATTTTGAGCCGGTCAGTTAGCCTATCCACACTTTCCTGGGCAACCTTATACGTAAGCGGTTAACCAGTACAGTGCACATTCTTTCGCCAGAAACTGACAACTGCCCTTCTTGAATCAGCGGAAGGGAGAAAATGACCGTAGAAAATATTTCATGATCAATCTCCACGAAAGAATGTTGCCGATCCCGGCAGCTATCGAACCCGTGTTCTCCTGATCACCAGTCAGACGCGCATCCGACTGACCTACCGAGGCCGGCTAAACAACCGTGGTAAACTAACTATCAGTGTTCGAGCTATTAAAGTTTTACCGTATATTTGAGAGACAGTAGGATTACCTTTCCGTGCGTCATAAAGCATTCTTTCATATCTGTGATATACAGTCGAACTTCAATGGCTCGAACCCCTTTGGGACCATGAAAATTTGTTCGAGACAGCGGTAGTTCGAGCCACTGAGGTAACTGTCAGGAGGCATAACGAGATACTTTTAGACATCTTTTCGGTGTTCTATAATGAATATGTATGCTGTGTGTACTCATTAGAATCGCCGCATCGACGCGATTCTAATGAGTACACACAGCATACATTTACAAGATAAAAGACAAAAATCTCCTTATTTATCCCGCGCTATTTTTTATGTAGAGGATTTCGCTAGGGGCTCAAGAATCGGTTCGACTCATCCATGGTACGCGAGCCATCAGTGTTCGAGCCATTGAAGTTCTACTGTATTTCGTATTGTTGCTTCAAACAACGGTTGTGGGTGCTCGTTAGAACCGCCTCATTGAGGCGGTTCTAACGAGTACCCACAACCTATGTCTTAGAGCAGGAATAAGAAAAATAATATACACCCCAGTAAACCTCCGTTTTCTGTATATAAAGTGGGGCTTAGAGGGGAATTCGTTTCACAGACTTGATGACATGAGAGGTGCGACTGAAAATCAATTCACATTTTTGCACATCATAATTTGCATGAGCCACAAAACGTGTGAATTGGTCATAAAGCAACAGAGTTAATTAGATTCTAGTCCAGCTTGAATCAAAGCAGTGAGGGTGCTGATGGGCCATTTGTTTGTGAACTTCGCATTTTAATAAGGCTTAAAGAATATTGTCTTTCTGTGTTGGTTTTGCGGCCCTTTCAAGAAAATTTCACTTATATCGAGCCGATCGTTAATCAGAAGTGGGCGCACACCGGAGAACCCGGAGGTAAACCACCTGACCCGTTAAAGACTATAGATTAAGTCGGGCTTGGATATATTTGAGGGTCATTGAATAGGACAAATTTGCTATAACGGGGTACTTGTGTACTCTCAAGTATTCTGTTATGCTGTGTGTTCTTGCATAGCACACATAAACAACAGGTGGTGTCAAGGGACGGGTTGGTCACTGTGAAATCCTTTGGAGTCATCGATTTTCACATCACGTGAACACGTCCGTGAAATTAACACCCCCTTACACCCCACTTTATAGAGAGAAAACTGGAGTTTAGAGGGGTTTACATTATTTTTCTTATTTCTGCTCCAGTACATAGGTTGTGGGTATTCGTTAGAACCGCCTCATTGAGGCGGTTCTAACGAGCACCCACAACCTATGTTTTGAGAAAAAATAAGAAAAAATATCATGGATTTTCATCAGAAAAGTAGCCATTTTGGAGATGTGAAAAATGCACTATGTCGCACGGGTGTGTTATCGTAATGAAATACTTTCAAAACCCCAATGGGATCAATGATCAATGTTTTATATTGAAAAAAAAAAGTGGATTTACACGGGTGTACATTTTATGTCTTATTTCTGCTCAAAGATAAAAATTGTGGATACTCGGTAGAGCCGCACTTCAGAGGTGGTCCTAACGCGTTAACTATGTGAGAAATATATATAAAAAAATACGAAAAAATTTTTTTTTTTTTTATTTTGTTAAATTTTCAATATATTGAATAGGTATGTTTTCGTAATGATGCGGCCCGATCTATTTCTCCAAGCGTCGCTGGACGGGGTTGGGGTGGGAGAGAGGGAGTGGGGGTTCACAGATTGTCGGTGTTCAGTGAGTACCAACAATGTATATTTTCAGCAAAATAGGATAAGATAAGCTTAGTCTTCTCTCGAGGGTATTTAGCACCTGGTAAATACGACTGTATGTTACAAGGCATCAGAGACAGTTCTAACAAATACCCTTGTATACAGTTTGTTTTGAACACAAATGGGGATATGGCAGATTTTTGTCTTAATAAGATAACTGACAGAAAACAATGCTATGTAAACAGTCTGGTCCAAGACTAGTTAAGCAAAGATGCAAATAATTACATAGATGCTGAAAGAAAAAACATAAAACGCGCTGTTTGTTTTAGATGCAGAAATAATAAAAAATACGCTACTTTTTATTAAAAAACACACACAATCACACACAAACAATATCATTTTGAGAACTATAATAGAAAGCCATTACAATACTATGGATGTGTTACCCTGATGCATGTGCTGCCAATCAGAACCAAGCTATCAGTCACCAATGGACTTGCACAGTGTTTATCGTATTGCGATGATTTCTAATGTGAAATGTAAGTCTAACCTGTGTTTGTGTTTCATTCCGTTTGATGTGCATTGAATTCTACCTTGGGTTAGAACTCTACAAGCATTTCTTGAGATATTTTTAATGAGGGTCGTTTAAAATGATCACACGACCACTTAGTTACATGTGCACATACAAGTACATGCATAATGTTTGCTAACCCATATATTCCCGCCCATAGGGGCTTGAAGAAATATATGGACTACATGATGCTTCCACGCAGAGCTGAATCCGACCCGCACACTAGTACTGGTAAACCGCTTCGAGGATCTAAGCCTGTCCAGGAACCGCGGTGCGAGGCGGACCGTCAATGCTAATAAACCCGATTGGTTTCATTGGGCGACAGGGCTTGAGATGTCTTTTCATCTCAATGTCGGGTAAAAGTTGGAAGCAACGTCTCCAAAATGACCTTTATAGTGTTGACGGGGACGTTAAACCTCAAATCAAACAAAACAAAAACCCATATATTCCTGGCGTCTCTTTTATGGGACATTGGCAAACAGTGTAGACCCAGATCAGACGCCACAAAACGACATGTTCAGGAAACGGTCTGTATACCCGCACAACCAGGAGAAGATTACCATATAGCGCACAAGATCACGTAAATGCGCGAACTGTGCAATTATTTTCTATTTTCTAGCAGTGGTTTTCGTTTGCCGTGGCACGAAAGAAAAGGCGTGCATTAGCTGTGGTGATTTAGCAAACAGATGTTAGAGCCTTCATCTGAATTCTTTCGAAGGAAATTATGGTTGTGGTCATTGAAAGACATTATGATAACACACCCGCGCAACATAGTGCATTTTTCAAATCTCCAAAATGGCTACTTTTCTGATGATGAAAACCCTTGATAATTTCAAATTTATACTGCAAACATAGGTTCTGCGTACTCGTTAGAACCGCCCTAATGAGGCGGTTCTAACGAGTACCCACAACCTATTCTACGAGCAAAAATAAACAAAGCAGTGTATACCCACGTAAACCCCAGTTTTCTCTATATAAAGTGGTTTAAGGTGGTGTTCATTTCACGGACCTGTTCTCGTAATGTGCTTGACCTCGTATGCCAATGGTATTGGATTCTGGATAAATCATAACATACAGTGTATTTTGTGCTTGTAAAATTCCGCAAAAATGTTAATTTAAAATGTCTCCCCGTCCAAAATGTCAATTCAAAATGTCTCCCCTTGCTACATCATAGTGCAGATTATATTTTCATTTCCTTTGGTATCATTGAGCCCATTCTGGTTACTTTGAAAATCGAGTATCGCTTAAGCCGGTGCTAGGAGGCGTCTGCAGCCTTGCAAACTATATTGCTGTGTTTATATGAATAATAAAACCGAGTCTCCAGTTTTCGTTCTTTTATGTGTTCTTTGTTTCCAAAAGCAATCCACAGTTAATCATTCCTATGTAAATGTATTAGCTACCTCCTATTTACGTATGAGAATACCATACATTATGCTCTCCTATTGCCTTTAAAATCTGAATCTGAATCTAAAATGTTATTATCTTAACTCCTCCATATGTGGCACTATGTTTCTGCTTAACAGAACAGTTTGTATAGGATTGTAAGACAAATGCTTTGAACATACGTGTGCATGTCCTATGTGACTGCTAGAGTTTATTCCTTTTTACCCAAAACAGAGATGAAATATTTATAATAAACCTTCGATAACTCGAACATAGATAGCCCGGTTAATTTAAACTCACTTCTGCGTCCCATTACGATAACACACCCGTGCGACAAAGTGTTAAATTCCTATATTAAGATCACCTTTATGATGTTCAAAAGTAGTATTTAAGTCCACTTTTGAACACCCACAAAGGGTTTCTCATGACAGGAGACTCTAGGTGTAGAAAACAACTAAAGAATACCTTCTCGAACGTCTTCTAAAAGCAGTTTTAGTCTTAATTTTAGGCGGTCTTTTTATATCTCCAAAATGGTTACTTTTATGATGAAAATCCGTCTTTTTTTTTTTTTTTTTACTTAACTATTCTGAAAACATAGGTTTTGGGTGCTAATTAGAACCCACAACCTATGTCTTGGAGCAGAAATATGAAAAAAAAAATGATGTATCCCTCGTATAACCCAGTTTTTCTCTATATGTATAATGTGAGATGAAGTGAGTTTTATGGGGTGTTCGTTTCACGGACTTGTTAACATGTTGCTAGGGAACTATTCCAAAAGCCAGATATCCATAAGAGAAGTTTACCTAATTATATCCTATAAAGGATGTGTTATGTGTACTCATTAGAATCGCCTCCGTGGGCTAATTTTAATGAGTACACATACTACACCTTTATATTACAGAATATCGAGTGATTGCTTGATTTTAGGTTTAACATTTCCGTCAGCACTATTTAGGTCATTTTGGAGACGTTGCCTCATATTTATACCCCCACAAATGAAATTGGGGGGGGGGGGGGTATATAGGAGTGAACTTGTCGGTCTGTCGGTCTGTCGGTCGGTCTGTTGACTTGGTTTCCAGACGAAAACTCAAAAAGCGCTTCACCGATTTTTATAATTTTTGGTACACTGATGCACCATCATAAAATACAGGTCAAGTTTGATTCCACTACAATTCGTCAATTTTCGACATATTTATGGCCCCTTTCAAGTGAAAAAATTGCAAAATGCCGCTGTTGTACTATCAAGGCAGTTTTTGTGGGGGTATTAATCACCTTTAGTGATAGCTCTAGTTATGTTGGACTTTTACCCGAAATTGAGATGACAGCTCAAGCCCTGCTACCCAATGAAACCAATATGGGTTATATGTATGGGCGATGCAACTAGCACAACTTTGCCTGGACATGCTCAGACAATCCAAGTGGTGTACCAGTTCTCTTGTGCAGTCGGTTTCAGCTCTGCATGGAAGAACAATGCAGCCCAATCTGCTTCTCCAAGCCCCTATTGTCGTGGGGATAAAGAACATCGAACATCCGTGTGATATAGTACATTTTTCAAACCTCTAAAAAGGCAATGTTTCTGATTAAAATTTGTGATATTATTCTTATTTATACTCAAAACATGAGTTTTGGGTGCCCGTTAGAACCGCCTCATTGAGGCGGTTCTAACGAGTACCCACAACCTATGTCTTGGAGGAGAAATAAGAAAAATAATGTTTATCCCCGTAAGCCCCAGTTTTCTCTATATAAAGTGGAGTTTAGGGGGGTCTTTATTTCACGGACTTGTTCTTGTTCAAGTGATGTTTGTTTAGGATGTTTTTGAACGACCCACATCCTGTACATGTATTTACCATAGGTTTGTTGTTTGTTCCGGACCATCTTAGGAGAACAGAGGTTAGAACCCAGACTGAAAACCGTTGAAATGTCCTGCTCAAATCATAGTTGGTCTAGTCGGTATGTAAATATTCATGAGCAAGCCAAATACTATTTTCTGCTGATTTAAGCATATAAATGGCTACTTTTCTTATGAAAATCAGTGATATTTTTTCTAATTTAACTGCAAATATAGGTTATGGGTGCTCTTTAGAACAGCCTCATTGAGGCCGTTCTAACGAGTACAGCGGTTTTAACGAGTACCCACAACTTATGTCTTGGAACAGAAATAAAAAAATAATGTATACCAGGTTAAACACCAGTTTTCTCTGTATAAAGTGGGATTTAAGGCCCGTGTACAGATTCACGATTCTGACCACGATTCGCTACGGTTTGATGAATCATGGTCGACCGTAGTGAATCGTAGCAGCACCGAAGTAGCAACGTAGCAGGATGCGTCGTGATTCGAGGTGATTCGTGATAAAACGTACTGATTCGGGAACGTCCACGAATGTTTTAAACTGTTTAAAACATTCGTTTATGTGGGCGTGGTTCAGATCGTAGCGCAACCGTGACGCCATCGTAGACACCCGTAGTAGCACCGTGAGTATATTCGTGAGCACTCATGGGGTTCGGTAGGGATTCGTAGACTCCTTGTCTCCAGGATCCGGTACGGACCCTCACGGTGAGCTACGGTGGCTGTAAGGTTATACTACGGACGATTACGGTTGGCGATTGATCATAAACTCTTTTCTACGGTCATTCTCTCCCTTCCTCTGATTCAAGAAGGGCAGTTGTCAGTTTCTGGCAAAACAATGTGCACTGTACTGGTTAACCGCTTACGTATACGCCTGCCCAGGAAAAGGTGTGGATAGGTAAACTGACGGCTCAAAAATGACTTAAAATAGTGTTTACTGGGGCGTTAAACTTTAATACAAACAAACAAACAAACAAACGGACGACTACGCTTTATTACGGTATGCTACGGTCTTCTACGGACGATTACGGAAGCAGTACGGTCCTTCATGGTATGCCACGGCCCTTCTACGATGTCCGTGCGATTACTGTACGGTGCATCACGAATATACAAGAATGTCTACGGTCTGACTACGATTAGCTACGACTCATGACGATCTTCGGCCCCCGCCCATAGGGGCTTGAAGAAATATATGGGCTGCATGACTCGGATGCTTCCACGCAGAGCTGAATCCGGCCCGCACACAAGTACTGGTAAACCGCTTAGAGGAGTAAGCCTGTCCAGGAACCGCGGTGCGAGGCGGACCGTCCATGGTAATAAACCCTATTGGTTTCATTGGGCGACAGGGCGTGAAATGTCATTTCAATGTCGGGTAAAAGTCCCACAAAATTGGGAGCAACGTCTCCAAAATTATTTACAGTGTTGACGGGGACGTTAAACCTCAAATCAACCAACCATCATGCCGATCTAGCAGGAATGCGTCCACGACTAACTACGGTCGAGCTACAGTATACCACGATCTGTGAAGGAATGCCTTCTGATTTAAATGGAAGGAATGCCTTCTGAAATTCTGATTAAATTTCAAAATTCAATACTGGACTTAAATCTCTTCTGCAACAAGGTCTATCGGAACCCGAATTTTATGGTGACTTAGTATATAAATTTAGAAAAAATTATAACCGCAATGACTTCAGCACCCAATTTCGTAAAATCATTCTTCGATATAAAAAGATTGGGTACAACATAAATGTTATACGACAGACTGCATTCATGGTAGTTAACCCAATCACGGTTGACAACTTTGCTTCCCTCTTTAATTGCACGCCGGTGGGTCAGGCCTCAGATTCTATGACGGTTCCAACGTAAAGGGTTACGTTGGTTGGCACCTGATGCTCTGTCTCTGGTCGGGCTCATTGGAGTCTAACTGTTTTTTTTTTCTTTTGCTCCAACATTTCTGTTGCTTCTTGCTGTCGAATCCTCATCGTTGTTTCATCTCTGCGGTTGTTTGATTTTTGTGTTCACGGATATGTTGCACTGATGAGTTAGGAGGCTTTCATGCGGACTGAACATATTATTTGTCTTAATTGCGACGGAAGTAAGGGCGAGGATTGTGGCCACGTAAAATCGAATTAAGCCCCCAATGGAATTCGTTTCCGCTGACCATTCCAAGGCGGTTCTTATGTCGGTTTATTTTTGTTATGGTTTGTCTTTGGGTGTTTGTGTCGCTTATATTAATTTGTTTTGGATAGCCTTTTGGGCATTTCGTGGGAAAGTAACTGTCATATTGGCTTTCCGGTGTTGGTTTTTCCGTTCGGGTCTGTTGCTTCATGTTTGTGTTTCTTTCCCTTTGGTGTCTCTGATGGGAGCTGTGGGTTAAGTGTGGTAGCATTACACTAAATGCTGGGAGGTACCGGGTTTTATCACTTTGGGACAGAGCTTTTAGTTGCGTTCTAAATACCAGACTTGCTTCCATTGGATATATATACCATGTTTTATTTCAATGTGAGAAACTGATAGGTATAAGGGACTAAAATGATGCATGTTTTATAAATATATCTGCAAGCTCAAAGAAATTTTTGCTGATTTTATATGGTCACCCCTCCTTTAAAAATGTTGGTTTTATTTACTCCGTTCTAGCAGGTAAACAAACATGGTTGACTGTTACTTGAAAATGAGCCGCACAACATGTGGATTTTTTCTCATTAACTTGTTGGGCTAGGATGGCTCTATAAACAAGTAAGGTTTGAAAAGTTTTGTATGTGTAGTTTTTGTGGGAGCAGGTAAAAGGTTACTATTGTCGCCTATGGAAAACATTTAGTGGAAAGCTCCCGTGTATCGATTCCTGATCATTGCCTCCAATTATTTTTTTCCATTCCCACTCCGCTCTCACTACACTTACAGAGGACAACGTCTGTGAAATTACCGCTCGTTCTCTTCTTCTTAATTTTCTTCATGTCTTCGGTGCCATGCTTATCGTCCGAAGGCTGAAGCAAAACTGATAATTTAATAATGGTGGACGGCAATTTATTCATACCGTCACGTGATCGTCGTCATGTGTAGAAGGAGCGTGATAGCTCAGTGGTTAGTGCACTTGCCTCTGATGCTAGAGGTCCCGGGTTCGATCCCCGGCAGCGGTGTGAAAATTTCGATGTCCGAACACGCTCCATTGGCATCATTTCCAGGGATGAATGTCATAAAGTGCACCGTCCTTCGGATCGGGACGTTAACTGGAGGCCCCCTGTGCAGGGAGAACCATCCCCTGTGCAGGTTAAAGAACCCTACCGTAATTACATGATTACTGTGTAGGCTTTCATCCTGCAAAACTGGAGTGTATGTAATACACCGTCTGTGTCCCCTCCGGGGGTTAAGGCGAAACCGGAAGAAGAAGAAGAAGAAGAGAAGATCTTAGTAAACCGTGGCGCTTCCGTCAATAAGCATCGTGTCAAATCGTAGCGGCACCGTAATCAACCGTACGACTGCCGGGAATGACCGTGACAAACCGTGGGCATAACCGGCACAGATCGGCATGAACTCGTCGAAACACCGTACTGGTGTCGTAGAAAACCGTAGTAGCACCGTGATCATTCGTAGGCATCCGTAGATAACTTGATTTTTACCACGGTTCATCACGCTTCTCCACGAGTTTTGAAATCGTGGAGATACGGGGCGAATCGTTGCTACAACCGCTAATGTGTAAACTAGGCTCGAAGTGGTGGGTTGTTCATTTCACGGACTTGTTCACGTGACGCATATCCGTGCTCCTTGGTAAAGTGATGATAATGAATCTGATTATACATGTAGACCTGTGTTTTTTTGCGGGAGGGTATAGCTTTCTTTTCACAATAGCAACAATATCAACACGCATGTTATGGCTAATTCTACCTAACTGTGGTTTCAGTAAAATTAATGTAATGAAATGATTGACACTTTCAATGCATTAACTAGCATAAAAATATTTAGTAAGCTTATAATTTTATAGTTTATTGTTAACCGTGTCAATATTATTGTGCCAAAATATTAAATATTGTATAATTACGAAGATTTACCCGAGTAGCACCAAGTACAAACATGACTAAGGGAATGTGTGTTCTGTGAAGACATGAACCAGCCTGCACAACAGTTTAACCCATATACGACAATGGAATCTCCCACCTAATAAGTTTGGAGTGGTCCAGTTCCAATAATAGGGATGTCAGTTTCTTTTAAGTAAGTAGTAAACAAATGCGTGTACTTTGAAGAAACAATACATAACCAGATCAGTCGCCGCCTGCTGTGGCGTTTGATCTGGGCATACACTGTTTTCCAGTGTCCCCAAAAAGATCGCTAGGCATACATGTTTTAACCCGTATCCTGCTGTTCACGACAACCGCCTACCTTTGTCAACATTGTAGATCCAGATCAGATGGCTCCATTTGATCATGATCTACACAGTTTGTAATGCAGCTTGTGAACATATCAAGTGATTTGATTGTTCGTTGGTCAATGATGGGTGTGGCTAAATAAAATTAATTTACTTGAGCAGCATAAAGTTTAATTAGACGAAAGCCTTCTCTTTAAGCCAAAAGAACATTTGCGCCGAAGGCTATATATAACACACAGCGAAGACTCAGATCAGACTGCGAAGGTGTGTAGTCTGATCATTACGGAAAGACACCTATTCAAATGTATACTTATTGAGAATTTTGTCACCAAAAAAAAAAAAAAAACAGATAAAGTTTCCGATAGTTTTCATATTTCTGCTCCGTTGCGGAACATCGCATCTGGCCCGAGCGAGGCTCGAACCACAGCGTTGAAAGACCAAATGATAAAGAGTCCGCACTCATATCCAGAAGGCAGCAGAGGTCCGTCTTAGAGCATTGTACTTTCACCCGAGTGGCTGGGTTTCGAAAATCACTATAGGCAGGCATTTTTGTTTTCAGCTATGCCACATTCCTTTGTTACGTGGTAGTTTAATGTATATTTAAGAAATGAAATTTATTTTTCTGCAGTTCATGGAAGTATGAACGCAGTGGGTGGCGTGCAAAGTAAATGAACGCCGAAGGGGTTCATGTAAACTTTGCTAGTGGCCCACTGTCGTTCATACTTTCATGAAAAGCAGAAAAATTAAGTTTAGTTTTTATATTTACATTATTTGCCCCTCATCAAGGGGCGAAAAAATGCTTATAGGGCAAATTTTTAAAGCTGAAAAACATTTACACAACTGTTTTTCTACTAAGAGCGGAGCAGCGTTGACGTCATCGACGGCCGTAGAGAATAATGGTTTAGAATGACGTCACTTGGCGTCACTTGACGTCACTGAAAATCATGTGATTCGATGCGTTCATGGAAGTATGAACTACATTGTATAGGTTTACATTAGACTTTACACTGGAAAATGTAAATATATTGCATTTCATGTACAATGACATTCCGCTATTTAGACCATCTAAAATTAAAACCAATTCTACTTTAACCCATATATGACAATGGAATCTTCCATCTTATAAATTTGGAGTTGTCCATTTTCAATTATAGGGGTGTCAGATTTGTTTTGTTTAATGTAAGTTGTACAAAAATGTATGTTCTTTGAGCAAACAGTGTAGACCCAGATCAGACGCCGCGTTATGCGGCGTCTGATCTGGGTCTACACTGTTTGCCAACGTCCCAAAAAAGGGCCACTAGGCATATATGGGTTAAAAAGCTTATTTAGTAGGTTTCAGTTATTCTTTCTTTGTGACTTCTGCATACCGTGTCCTCCGATCAGAGACCACCTTTGGGACTGTTGAAAAGCGGTCTTTTGACCACCATTGGGGCTGTTCTAAAGACCACTTTTCATCAGTCCAAAAGGTGGTCTTTATATAAGAATTTACTTTATTGACGCTGCTTCCCATTTTGTGGGACTTTTACCCGACATTGAGATGAAATGACATCTCAAGTTCTTCCACCCAATTAAACCAATAGGGTTTATAAACCTGGACGGTCCGACTCGCACCGCTTTGCCTGGGCAGGCTTAGATCCATATCGACAAACTTCCAAGGGAGATAATTCACAAGGTATAAATGCGAGAGTTATAGTTCTTCCGCACTGAACGTCGTCTAATGCTGATTAATATTTATACGAAGTTTCGTGAAGCTACCTCTAACCGTTTTCAAGCTATAGAACGGACACGAATGTGTGACAGACGGACAGACGGACAGACAGACGCCCGGAGGGAAAACAATATGTCTCTCCGAAAAACATTTTTTCGGAGGAGACATAATAAGAAACACGGTAGCTATTTTTTTTTCTTTCGTGCGGTGAACTTGGGTCTCTTTATGGTAAGTTATTGTTGACATACAATGATAAAACATTTCAATATTGTTCTCGTATCATTCCATAATCCCTTCAAAATCGTTAATGTAAATAAAAATATAGATTCATATCAATAAATGCCATGGTAAACATTGTTTTTCTCGGTGCCAGTATTTATATGAAAGATTAGCGTTGAAAGTACACTAACATTCCAATATTAAGACCACCTTTGGGACTGTTCAAAAGTGGTCTTAAAGACCACTTTTGAACGGTCCCAAAAGTGGTCTCTGATCAGAGGACTTTGCATGTAGCAAATACAAAGAAAGAACAACTGCAACATACCCAAATTAGATTTTGCAAGCAGAATTGATCTTAGGTGATCTTAATGGCGGAATTTCACTACACTTACTAAACTTAACATTTTCTATTTCCATACTACCGACCCTATAATCCGTCGTGTTAACATATCCTAGCAAATAAAGGGGCATGCACGGATGTTTAATAGTTTCATTAGAAAAACATACTTGCGAAAACTTGCCTATACAAATGCATTGTAAACTTTACCGCCGTAAAACGAACATTTTAAGATGCAACAAAATTGTGATATTTTTCTTATTTCTGCTCAAAATATAAATTGTGTGTACACATTAGAAGCGCCTCATCGAGGCGGTTCTAACGAGTACTCACAATCGATATTTTAGAGCAGAAATAAGACAAACGAGGTTACCCCTGTAAACCCCAGTTTTACTATATAAAAGTGGGGTTCAAGTTGGGGGGGGGGGGTGAAAATTATATAGGCGTGTTTTCGTGATGCACGCGGAGGAAAAAAAAAACGTTCCTCTCTTATGGTTTACTTTTCAGATGCAAGTTTGTGATTTTAAGGAATGTCTTTTATCCGTTAGACTCCACACGAACCTCCGCCCATCCGGAGGTTTTGGAGTGGGCTGCATGGTTCTTCCATGCAGAGCTGTAACCGACCGCACATGTACACTGATAAACCGCTTTGGAGGTCTAAAATAGAAGTAAGGGCAACGATCAGGAATCGATACAATTAGCCTACAGCTCCCATCAGAGACACCAAGGGAAGAAACACAAACATGAAATAACTAGACCCATATGGAAACAGCATTAGCGGAAAGCCAAAATAACAGCTACTTTCCCACAAATGGCCAATTGGCTATCGAAAACAAAAACTATAAGCGATACACACACTCAAAGACAAACCATAAAAAAATCAGCGACAGTAAAACTTCTTCGAACAGTTAGTGTGTGTGTTGGGTGCGGGGTGGGAGGGGGTAGCTTAAAATATAGATTATACGTTGCCGCTTTCCTGTCCTTTCTTCCGTCGCGTTTTAGACAAATAAGCCTGCCAAGGCAGAGTGTTGCGAGTCGGACCTTCCCTGCATATAAACCTTACTGGCGGTAGGACTTTACATGCCATGTCATCTCCCTGTCGGCAAAAGTTCACTAAATTGGAAGCAAATTCTTCGAATTGATCTAAATAGTGTTGGCGGGGACGTAAACCCTCAACAAGACACGAACACATTACGGACAATGTACAGTAAAATTCCGCTATTAAGACCACCTAAAATTAAGACTTATTCTGCTTCTAAAAACTGATAGGCTATAGTTATTCTTTCTGTGTTTTCTGCATATGGTGCCATCTGTCAGGGTCCACCTTTGGGACTTTTCAAAAGTGGTCTTAAAGACCACTTTTGAAGAGTACAAAGGTGGTCTTAATATAGGAAATTGACTGTATTTAGTTCTAGACAGGGGTAGTTGAATAAACATAGGGTTTATCATTGTGTCAGGTCAGAAGATATAACGGTTATAAATAAGGCCAAAAAACCGTATTTACGCTGAACCGACCGACCCTGATTTCTTGTGCCGACCCTACAATTTTTATGACCATTCCCCCCCCCCCCCCCCCCCCCCCCCCCACAACCAAAAAAATCTTACCAACCGACCTTAATATTCTCTAGCGTTTTGGATAAACAAAACTCATACTTTTGCTTCCTTGAAGCGCTCCAAACCTCATTATTTGAATGTCTTCTGGTAATATGGTATGGTTGGAATTAAGTCCTTTTCAAAGTTTTTTTTTGCTCTTTTTCCATCAAATAAAAAGTTGACAAAATAAAAAGAAGTTTCATCGAGCTATCGATCCTATTTTTAGCATGTTAGCGGAAACACGGCTATTTTTATTTTTATGCATGACGCATTTTGTCATTCTTCTACAAAACAAAAACTGGTATGTTTTGCTTATTTATAAGAATCGCCTCGTCGAGACGATTCTTATGAGTACACATAACATACATTATCAGTTACCCCCTATATTAATGGCATTGTAACGCCTTGACCTGATATCTCAGGACAAGTGAGCTACATCAGGTATACTGGGTCCCTGCTTGGACCCTAGCGGTTTGTTTCGGCGGTAGAGTTTGAGATGTTGTCATTTCATCTCAATGTCGTAACGTCTCCAAAATCACATACATAGTGTTGACGGGGACGTAAAACCTCAATACAAACAAACAACTCCACTGTATATAAGGAAAAGTGTAGTATGCAATTCCGTGTTTTGGTTCGAAATCATTGAATTTGGATATTCGTCAGAACCGCCCCACTGAAGTCGTATTCACGCACCTACCATTGGGTATTCGAAGAACAGATTGAACCCCTGACCCCGACAGAACTTGAGTACTGGTAAACCGCTTTATGCGAGTCGGACCATTCCTTGAACCCACATGGATTTTTTATCAAAATCTCATGGGTCAATGACTCTTATCCTGCTGAATACATTTATTTAACCACACCCAATTCAGACTAACTACAAATCTTGGTACTTGATACAATGTATTCGTTAAACTCACAAAGTGTAGACCCTGATCAGATTGCCTTTACCCATCTGATCTGGATCTAGACTTTTGCAAAGGTAGGGTTATCGTGCTCAGTAGAATAAGGGTTCATTTTCCAGACATCACGTGAACTAGTCCGTGGAATGAAGACCCCCTAAACCCCACTTTATATAATGAAAAATGGGGGTTTACGGGGGTATACATTATTTTTTCTTATTTTTATTCCATGTGGGTACTCGTTAGAACCGCCTCATTGAGGCGGTAGGTTGTGGGTACTCGTTAGAACCGCCCCACGACCTATGTTAGCAGTATTTGTAAGAAAAAAATCACGGATTTTCATCAGGAAAGTAGCTATTTTGGAGATGAGAAATCTGCATTATATCGCACGGGTGTGTTAGCGTTATGGGTATGTCAGTTGGAACCTACCTTTTTCTTGTTGCTAGCATATAGCTTGCTGCCATTTTGATGCCTTTTAATATAAATCAGATAACGCCAAGTGAAGATGGTTAACAATTATTGATGTGTTTACAACACTAAGAACTGAGATTCAATATCCACATTTAATGAGAAGAAAAAAAATCCTAACTTCTGTTACATTTATTGTCATATATTTATTTCCATTTTTAATGTATAAAAGTTATATTTTTCTTCAATACACATAAACATAACTTCATTTGGTATGTTATCTTACATATGAACTGGTAACCCCAATAAAATAATATGCTATTTTCATGTTTGTTGCAACTTATGGATCGGTTTGATCGGAAGTGTCAATACGCGCTTATAGATTGCTTATTAAGTAGCCGACTTAAATACCACTGGGAGATATCAAAGTTCATGTTCATCTCATGGCAAATTAGTTTTTTCGTTATTATAAAGTCCATTTAGTAAAGACTTTTGCAAACCCTACTTTACATGGTGAAAGGATAGTCATCATATAGGCATAGATGTCCAAGAAAAACCACAATCAAAGAGTACAATTTGTTTGATTTGAGGTTTAACGTCCCCGTCAACACTGTAAAGGTCATTTTGGAGACGTTGCTTCCAATTTTGTGGGACTTTTACCCGACATTGAGATGAAATGACATCTCAAGCTCTGCCGCCCAATGAAACCAATAGGGTTTATATGCATGGAATTGCACCGTTTTGCCTGGGCAGGCTTAGATCCTCTAAGCGGTTTACCAGTACTCGTGTGCAGGCCGGATTCAGCTCTGCGTGGAAGCATCATGCAGCCAATCTATTTATTCAAGCCCCGATGAGCGGGGGCCAAAAGAGTGCAGTCCACTAACTCAGCGGAAGAGTAATTTACAATATAATAATAAACTAATCACAAACAGCAAGTTCGTGTACACCTAATGTGCATCCCTGTAAATCCCACTTTCTATAGAGAAAACGGGGTTTAGAGGTGTATATATCATTCTCTGTTTCTGCTGCAAGACATAGGTTGTGGGTACTCGTTAGAACCGCCTCAATGAGGCGGTTCTAACGAGCACCTACAAGCTATGTTTGAAATAAGAATGAGAAATATCACAAGTTTTCACCAGAAAAGTAACAATTTGAAGCATGAAAGAATTATCTATGTCAAACAGATGTGTTAGCGTAATGGTTTATTTTCTGTTAGAGTGAGTGAGTTTCAGTTTTACGTCCCACCAACAGCTAAGGTCATACGGAGACGGGACCTCGGTTTAAAGACTCATCCGAAAGTCTGGAGAAGCCCGGGATCGGTCCTGCGATCCCTGGTTTACAAGGCGAGTAGCGTAATCACTGCACCACGGAGGCTTCTAGCATTTTCTGTTAGAATGATGCGGCGTGTTTTCGTGATGTTGGTTTTACGGTCCTTTCAAGATTATTTCACTCATATCGAGCAGATCGTTAATCAGAGGTGGCCGAAAACCAGAGTACCGGAGGGAACCCACCTGACCTTCTGTTGCAGAACTTGGCGTCGCACATCTGAACCACAGCTGTGAGAGGTCGTATGATCAAAAGTCAGCGCTCTTATCCGCTTCGCCACGGAGGCCCATCGAAGAATGGGATTACTTTTCAAGGGGCTAAAAACAAATTCGAATGAACCATGGTAAACGAGCTTGGGGTTCGAGGTAGTGGGGTTTCACTGTGTACAGGACCATCTCTGACAGGTAAATATATACGCCAAAACATCAGGTCTAATCCTTTGAGCTCGCACATGATATAAAGGCCCCATAGCAGTCTCCGAGTTATGTTTACTTTAAATGCGCATACTCATCCAATTAATCGAGCTAGAAGCATGAGTTTTTGCATGCAGCTTCATCGATGTCTGTTCTACACGATTGCGATCAGCAAATGCTCTGGCGAGACTGCGCACATGCGCAGACTCGCCAGAGCCTTTGCAGATCGCGCATGCGCTAATCATCTTTTTCACGTGACCTGACTCTTTTGACTTTAATCTTTTCAAAGATAATCTTTAGCTAGGCTACCCGCTATAAATACGGCATTCATTAATAAATAAAGCGTTATTGATACAATAATCTAAAACGTGTATTAAATAATAATCCGTTTACTAGTGATAGATATAAAACACATTATGAATTGATTTCAAAAGATAATTTTATCCCTTTCACCCCTGAGTTTCGGATTTGGACTTTTTTTCATTTCTAAATTTGGACACGCCCATTCTATTAATAGGGAGCAGAGTAAATAAACATTAACATGATGGCAAACAGTGTACACCCTGATTAGACGGCTCATAATGAGTCGCATCATCAGAATCCACACTCTGCATATTTTGTAACATTACATGTCTAAAGGGCTGAAAGGGAAAAAAACAAAGACGTGTAAACATAAACAAAAATATAAGATACCCGCGAAGAATTGAATGCAAAATATATACACATTATGTCAAAGAAATATGCGGGAAGAAATAAACAGATATTCCTACAAGACATTACATGCAACGTTTGTTTGTTTTAGTTGAGGCTTAACGTCGCCGTCAACATTATTTAGGTCATCTGATAGGCTGGGCGCATTAACGTTTTTAGGCAGCATCGTATGAAACTTTTCATACATGTAACTTGTACGAACTCGTTATCAAGCGCCTACAGCCTCTAACGAAACAAACCTGACACCCCTATACAGTAGAACTTCGATGGCTCGAACACCGTTGGCTCGTTTACCATGGATGTGTCGAACCCATTCTTGAGCCCATTGCGAAATCCTGTACATAAGAAATAGTGGGGGATAATTAAGGAGACTTTAGTCTTTTATCTTGCAAATCTATGCTGTGTGTACTCATTAGAATCGCCTCGATGAGGCGATTCTAATGAGTAGACACGGCATACATTTTCATTATGGAACACCGGAAAGATATCTAATAGTATATCGTATACCTCCTGACAGCAACCTCAGTGGCTCGAACTATCCCTGTCTCGAACAGATTTTCGAGGCCCCAAAGGTGTTCGAGCCATTGAAGTTCAACTGTAATGTGAAGTGAATCACTTGAAACTTATTTAGGTGGAAGATTCTGTAACAGGTGAAAAAAGTCTTATCACCTTTACCCGGCCGGGAATCGAACCCGGTCCGCAGGATCGATAGGCCAACACTCTACCGCGTCGCTATACCGGAAGGTATATACCTATACCCTGTGACATTCTCCCCCTCCACATTGAAATTCTTTCTGGGAGTCCGAGAATCACGTGAAGTTCTAATGCACAAGTGGGTTATTTACGGTGGGCGGCAAATGTAACAGTTGGAAATCAAAGGAATGAGAGTACTGGTTGGTCGATCGTCTCTGAGTGTGGGTTGGGAATAGAGTTCTGAACTGAGAATTGAACTGTTCGTTTAACTTTAAGCCAGCACAGTAGATCTGATCAGATATCGCGTTATGTGGCGTCTGATTATGTAGATTCTGTTTGCCACAGCCCAAGTGCACGAGCACAGTCCACCCGCCCCAGCCCATCGAGGCTTGAATAAATAGATGGGCTGCATGTTGCTTCCACGCATAGCTGAAACCGACCGCACACGAGTACTGGTAAACCTCTTAGAGAGTCTAAGCCTGTCCATGCCAAGCGGTGCAAGTCGGACCGCCCATGGCATGCTCATAAACCCTATTGGTTTCATTGCGCGACAGGGCTTGAGATGTCATTTCACCTCAGTGTCGGGTAAAAGTCCCATAAAATTGGAAGTAACGTCTCCAAATGACCGATACAGTGTTGACGGGGACGTTAAATTTCAAATGAAACAAACAAACGAGCACAGTCCAGAATGTTCTTCTTACGCTGCGTTCTGACGTCTTAGGGATGCTATAAACAACCAGTATTTGAATTTTGTACAAGGTCAGCGGCAGTCAGATGGTCTGTGATAGTCACGTGGACAATAGGAAGCAACATGTTGTCTGCTTTATAACGTAGACTGCATGTGGGTACCCGTTTAAACGCTTCCTTATAAGGAAAATATTCAGTTTAATTCGTCAAATTATTTACATGTACATGTACTTGTCATTTGGACAACATTCTTTCGTTGAGATTGATCATGAAATCTTTTCTACGGTCATTCTCTCCCTTCCGTATAAGTCAGTTGTCAGTTTCTGGCGAAAGAATGTGCACTGTACTGGTTAGCCACTTACGTATAAGTCTGCCCAGAAAAGTGTATGTATGTAAATTGACCGGCTCAAAAATGACCTAAAGTAGTGTTGACTGGGCCGTTTGACTCTAATACAAAAAACTTTGTTATTTGTAAATGTGTTTAATTATTTCCCTTCTGTATACACGTATATTGATATAGAGTATTAATTGACAATGCTTAATCTCATATTCAACACAATCTGTGCTGGAAAATCATTAAATGTTTAACATTTTATCCAGCTGCAAACAGTGTAGATCCATCGATGGCTTCTGATCAGCATCTACAATGTTTGTCATAGTTTCTCCTCTCTTTTTTCTCCTCGCACAGTCCCACCACTGCATCCCAGCTCCTGAATAACAGTGATCTGTAACAGAGCCCCTTCAGCGATATGTTAAAACAAAATGGTCATTTTACCTGTTGATGCAGGCCCGCACCCAGTTGGGAGGGTCAAAACGCAGCCCCTCCTCTTTTTTTTTAAATTATCTCAGGGTCATGCAGTTTTGTCCTTATTTTATGCTCAAAAACATAGATTGCGGGTAATAGTTAGAACCACTTCATTGAGGCTGTCCTAACAATGACCTGTCAAAATACGTTTCCATCTGTGTGTGTGTGTGTGTGTGTGTGTGTGTGTGTGTGTGTGTGTGTGTGTGTGTGTGTGAATTCGGGTTTAACGTCGCTTACAACAATTTTTCAGTCATATCACGACGGTGTCTGGTTGCGACAGGGAGCTCAATGCTCACGTTTATAGTGCTGCCACACTGAAGTATCATGTCCCAGACACATTACATGATACCACACCCAGTCACTTTATCCTGACACTGGATCGACCAGTCCTAGCTCTACCCCGTAAATCTGAGTGCCAAACGAGGAGCAGCTAGTACCATTTTTAACGACTTTGGTATGTCACGGCCCGGGATCGAACCCGAGACCTCCCGTTCCCCGGAGCGGACACTCTACCAACTGAGCTATCGGGGCCGGTACGTTTCCATCTAACTTATGTTAGATCTGGAGACAGGAAAGATGCCATTTAAGCGCACGGGCGTGTTACAGTAATGTGAAGATTCTAAAAGATCAACATGGATGGAAAACTCCGTTGTCTGTCGTTGTTCATTATTATCAATCATACTTTTCAATCAGTTACTCACAAAACACTTATACAAACATTATACAAACCGATTCCGTGACTTTTTTCCGTGATTTTTTGGCGTGACTTTCTGCCCTACATTACGCAAACACGCCTATACAAATTCATTGCCACCTTTTTCGCAAAAAAAATGAAATATTTATGATGAAAAAGTGTGATATTTTTCTTATTTCTGCTCCAAATATAAATTGTGGGCACTCGTTAGAACCGCCTCATCGCGGCGGTTCTAACTTATACCCACAATCTATATTTTAGAGCAGAAATAAGAAAAATAAGGTATACCCCCGGACATCCCAGTTTTACTGTATAAAAGTGGGGTTCAAGGGGGTCAAAATTATATAGGCGTGTTTTCGTGGTGCATTCGAATATTCATCGGAAAAGTGTATGCTTTTCCCCATCAACACCATTTTAGTAATTTTGAGACGTTGCTTCCGACTTTGTGGGATCTTACCCGACATTGAGATGACATGAATTGTCAAAGAAAAAGCTTCGACCCATCGAGGCTTGAAGATATAGACTGGGCTGCATGATGCTTCCATGCAGAGCTGAAACCGGCCACCATGAGTACTGCTTAGGGGTCTAAGCCTACCGAGGTAAAGTGGTGCGAGTCGAGCCGTCCCTAAATATCAATCCTTTTGATTTATTTGGACGGCAGGTCTTGAGATGTCATTTCATCTCAATGTTTGGAAAACGCTTCACAAAATTAGAAAAAAATCGTCTCCAAAATGACCTTAACTGTGTTGACGGGGTCGTGAAACCTTAATTCAAACAGCTAGGTTTTATGGACATTCGGTGAATATGATTAGACCAAACAAAAGGGGAAATACTAAACCAATAAACTCTTCTTCTTCTATCTGATACAACACAGACTGCAAGTGTTCGCTCATTGAGACGGTTCCTACGAGTACCCGCACTCTATATTTCAGAGCAAGGAACAGGTAAATTAATGCATGTCTATGTCATCACTTTGACAGTCCCGGAATAAAATACCCCTTTAACCCTATTCATATAAAGAAAAGTGTGGTTTATATTTCGTGGTTATTTTCAGATCGAGCAAGGAGTCCAAAAGGCGCAGACGGAATGGCAAACAGTGCAGACCCTGATCCGACTGCTCCTGCAGGCGTAGTCTGATCTGGGTGTTAATGTTGGCTCAGGTCTGTCTGTCCCAATATTTAGGATTATTACGGTAAAACTACACAACAGCATATTTTGTTTAATTTTATTTCACCCAAGACTTTTTAACCGTTTAGATGTCCTTGTTGTTTACAAAATGTAAACCTGGAATTTCTGAATAAACTGAAACTGAAATTAACCACCATTTTCAAAAATACAGTTATTCAATACATTAATAACCAAAACAAAACAATTATTTTACATGTATAATACCGGCCCCCGCCCATCGGGGCTTGGAGAAATGGATTGGGTTGCATGGTGCTAAAACTGACCAAACACGAGGACATGCACAAGTAGAACGACAAAGCTTGCCCAGGCAAAGTGATGTGAGTTCAATGCATATACGGCTCTTGGTTTCATTGGGCGGCCGGGCTTGAGATGTCATTTCATCTCAGTTTGGATAAAAGCCCCCCCCCCCCCCAAATTGGAAGCAACGTCTCCAAAATGACCTAAATAGTGATGGCGGCACGTTAAACCTTATTTCAAACAAACAAGCATGCACTCCAGAAAAAAACCTGCTGATACCGACCGCACACGAGTACTTGTGAACCGCTTAGAGGAGCGTAGCCTGCCCAGGCAAAGCGGTGCGCGTCGGACCGTCCATGCTTGGTTTCATGGGGCGACGGGGATTGAGATGTCATTTCGTCTAAATGTCGGGTAAAAGTCCAATACAATTGGAAGCAGCGTCTCCAAAATGATCTATACAGTGTTGATGGGACGTTCAACCTCAAATCAAACATTAGAGTTGGGCGAAAACTGGAGAAAATGACGAAAAACCAACAGACCTTCCGTTAATGAACTTGGCATCTTACACGTCAACCGAGCGAGGTCGAATCCACACTGTAGAGGGACTTAATGATGATTTAGAGACAGCTATACGGAGGCAAGCAAATATATGATAAAAATAGCAAAAAAAGGAACAGAATATGGCACAAATAATCCGAGCTTCTGCATCGATTATGCTGAACAAGCATTGTTGATAGAACTTGGAACTACTTGACCGCGCAGGCTCGGTTTCGTTTGTTTATGTTTAGATTTTACGCCACCCCACCCCACCCCCATCCCCTCAACACTGTTTAGGTTATTTTGGAGATGTTGTTTCCAATTTTGTGGAACTTTTGCCTGACAATGAGGCGTGTTTGTAAAACTTTGGTATTATAAGTACACACTTAAAGGTTCTCTCGTAAGTGTTTGTGGCCCTAAAAAGGGCCTTTGTATCTATGACGACAAATGTCATAGCAGGTTGTAATTTTCATCTATAAAGCCTTCATCTTCCTCCGGACAATCGTGTGCCTGTGCTGTGTAATCCAAAATGGCGAGACATAAACGGCATTGTAGCCAATCATTATCGGCGTATACATCACGTGGTTCTTCGGGACATCTATGTGGATCGGTAGGAGATTCCAGTATGGAGAAACACTTGTCGCACTCATGAAGATACAAGGAGTTAAGTTGTCGGAGTTGAAACGATATCCCATTCGAGCACCAGTGAAGTTGTTGCGGAAAGTCAAGTATACAATCACATTCGGTACATTCCAGCCATATTTGGTTTAAACCATGGAAATGTCCAACAAGATCTGCCAATTCCAACTGGAACAAAATGTCGCTCGGTAATCCCTCATCAGCCGGTGACATAGTCGATTAGTTTCGTACATGCAACAAACCACCCTCAAATGTAGCATATGCGGGTATTTATACAAGAAGGTTATTTATAAACAGATGCGATGAACAAGTTAAAACACGAGGTGTGAAAATCGCATACCTGGCCTAACGAGTGTATTCAACTATTATCAGAAGGTGTGAAATATTTGAGTCACGTACGTCGTGGGAAAACCTATATTTCGACATTGGTAAACAACAAACCAGACTGCATAACCTCGCTGTCTGAGCAGCAGCTTTGTGTTCGCTTCTCGTCACGTGAACAAGTCCGTGAAATGAACACCCCCTTAAATAAAAATCAAAAATGAGTCCCTTAAACCCCACTTTAGATTACGAAAACACGCCTATACAAATAAATTGTAGATGTTACCGCCAAAAAATAGAAATTTTCAGATGAAAAATTTCAATATTATTCTTATTTATGCTCCGAACATAGATTGTGGATACTCGTTAGAACCGCCTCGACGAGGCGGTTCTAACGAGTACCCACAATCTATGTTTTGAGCGGAAATAAGAAAAATAATGTATACCCCTGCAAACCCCAGTTTTACTATATAAAAGTGGGGTTGAAGGGGGTCAAATTTATACAGGCGTGTTTTCGTGATGATAACTGCGAAAAAACTGAGGTTTACATGGGTACACATTATTTTCCAAATTTATACTTCAGGACAAAGGTCTTCTTTTAATTGAGGTTTAACATCCCTGTCAACACTGTAAAGGTAATTTTGGAGACGTTGCTTCCAATTTTGTGGGACTTTTACCCGACATTGATATGAAATGACATCTCAAGCCCTGTCGCCCAATGAAACCAATAGAGTTTATAAGCATGGACGGGCCGACTCGCACCGCTTTACCTGGGCAGGCTTAGATCCTCTAAGCGGTTTACCAGTACTCGTGCCACAGTGTGGTCGGATTTCAGCTCTGCGTGCAGCCCATTTATTTCTTCAAGCCCCAACAGGCGGGGGCCTTCCAGGACATAGGACGCAGTTCAAATTTCTCATTTAGCTAACTGGATCTACAAATTTTCAGATCACAGGCTGCGATAGTTTCCGAAAAATACTTTTTTTTCATACTTCCCGTACAAAAGCCTATGCGTTCAAAGTTGACCTTGGCCTAAAAGAAGCCAAGGTCATCCAGGAGTCTTCAATTGAACAGTTTGTCACTGGTTTCAGTACCCAATGCTACATACCAAGTTTCACGATAATCGGCCTACCGGTTCCGGAAGGGATTTTACCTTATATTAGCATGGCGGCCATATTGACCAGGTGACTAAACTCTTATTAATTTAATTTTATTTCCTCGTATTTGAACGTTTCATATGAACTTTGGCAATAACCAGGTGGTTTCTGAGGAAAATAAGATAAGATTTTCATATCTGATCTTTGACCATGGTCAAGGAATGACCTTGACCTTGACTACTCATGCAGTGTAATGTGCATATACCCATTTACTGCATCTACCAATTTTCAGGTCACAGGCTGCAATACATTGTTTTGACTTTTTCCCATACAAACGCCCACGTGACCAAGTGTGACTTTGACGTAATCCCGGGACATCCTTTGAACAACTTATACTTTGCTCGAGTATCCCAAGTTGCATGACTATAAGCTCAATTTACTCCGGAGAAGAAGATTTCTGAAGGCTTTTTTGTTACCTCATATGGGCAATGGCGGCTACCTATGTAGGTTGTGGTTACTCGTTAGAACCGTTTGGGAGATCTGAAAGAATGCACTATGTCACACGGATGTGTTATCGCAATGCATATGTTATCGTAACCATTGGACCATCACGTGATTAAGTCCGTGAAATGAGCACCCTCTAAACCCCACTTTATATAGAGAAAACTGGGGTTTACGGGAGTATACATTATTTTTCTTATTTCTACTCCAAGACATAGGTTGTGGGTACTCGTTAGAACCGCCTCAATGAGGCGGTTCTAACGAGCACCCACAACCTATATTTGCAGTATTTATAAGAAAAAATATCACAGAATTTCATCAGAAAAGAAGTTTTTTTGGTGCTGTGAAAAAAATGCACTATATCTCACGGGTGTGTTATCGTAACGTAAAGAACAAGTTGGAACCAGCCATTGTAACCGTGTCACCGGTGTTTCAGTCGTTGAAGTTTCACTGTGTATAGTTAGGATTCTAATGCACTAGAGTTTGTAACGCGACGTTTGATTGATTGGATAACGTCAAACTTTTGCGACAGTATAATCTGCGATATTGATTGTCGGAAACCTGACGTCATCACTATGATATAACGTCACATTTCATTGGTTGGCATTTAGGCTTTACGCAGTTCAAAGCGGTTATCGTTTTGTGCAAAATAGTACACTTTTGAGGAAAACAACTAAATGGGATAACTGTATTCAAAATTGTCATTTGGGGAGGTAAATCGTAGGTTTTACGGTACACTGGCGCGTCGCCATAAAACGAAACTCGATCGTAAAACCTCCGATTTACCTCTCCAATTGAAAATTTCGAATAAAATTATACCCTGAATAGATAGAAAACAAAAGGGCAGATGCGGCCCGCGCCCACCGGGGTGGGCTGCATTATGCGTCCACGCAGAGCTGAAACCGACCGTACACGAGTACTGGTAAAGCGCTTAGAGGATCTAAGCCTCACCAGGCAAAACGGTTTGAGTCGGACCGTCTATACTTATAAACCTTATTGGTTTAATTTGGGCGACAGGGCTGGAGATGATACTTCACCTCAATGTTGGGTAAAAGTCCAAAAATATGAAGCAACGTCTCCAAAATGACCTATACAGTGTTGGTGGGGACGTTAAACCTCAAATCCAACACAACTAATGGCTAGATGGGTATGGTTCGCTGAGGAAAATATGTCGTGCTTTTGCGTGACTGGAGCGCCTAAATGATATTGGCTTACAGTTGGGCAAGGCGTGCTGTCTTTGCAGCAGGTAAGGGTAGAAACGGGGGTTGGAATGTTGTTATATGATAAGTTTCTACCCGTCATTATTTTTTCTTTCAACACTTTCCTTCCCTTTCACCTCCTCTACTATCTCGCCTACCGCTTTTCTCCCTTTCTCCTGGAGGTGACACAAAATGACCCACAATGGTCGTCGTGTTGTTAAACCCCAACACAATCATCAACCAACTAAAGGGAGAATTATATAATGAGACACCAAGACAATAAGGTGATTGTCAACATTGTATATTTCAAATAACGTTTGTAAACAAAATCAAGCAATATCACAGTGTTATGGGCGGATATTGAGTACAGTAAAACTCTGCTATTAAGACCACCTGAAAGTAAGACTATTTCTGCTTTTAAAAGGTTATTTAGGAGGGAGCAGTTATTATTACTTTGTGTTTTATGAACACGTGTCCCGTTTTCAGGTACCACCTTTGGGACTGTTCAAAAGTGGTCTTTAAGACCACTTTTGAACAATTACAAATGTGGTCTTAATAAAGGAATTGTACTGTACTTGCATAATGGCTAAAGGGTAACAAATATATCAACTGTGCATGCCTTTTTTCAAACTCCCACTGTAACCAAGTTTTGGTTCTTATTTCTACTTTAGAGATTAAGGAAGTTATAATAATAATAAACGACCTTATTTATAGAGGGTAACACTTTTAGTAAACTAGTACTGATCTTCCATGTGGCCCTCTTTTCCTGGGTAGAAACCAGTACTAAGCTATGTGGATGAAGTCTCTTGCTCAAGGAAACAACACTTGCCGCTCGTGGGGATCGAACCCGGTACCTCTCGGCCCCGAGTCCGATACGTTACCACTGCACCACAGCGCTCCACATCATTATCATCATGTTAACAAGTCTATGAAATGAACAACTTTCTAAACTCCTCTTTATAGAGAAAACTGGGGTTTACGGGGGTTTACATTATTTTTCTTATGTATTGTCAAAGACATAGGTTGTGGATATTCGTTAGAATCGCCTCGAAAAGATGGTTCTAACGCGTACCTGCAATCTACGTTCTGAGTTTAAATGAGAAAGATATCACAAATTTTACGAATCTCAAAAGGAATCCAATCTCTTTTAAGATATTTTCTACTTTGTGTTCAAGCTAACCGTCACGTTGATGTAATTTTGTTTGAATTTCCATACATTTTAATGTAGTGTGTGCACGTCTGTGTATTATTTTAAACAAATTTCTATATGACTCCACTGCTAACATCACAGTATGTTACTTTCCATTACAATAACACACCAGTGCATCTTAATGCGTTTTTTACGCCCCGGAAAAGTCAATAGTCTGATAAAATTATTCGGATTTTATACTCAAAACATATACTGTGGGTACTCGTTAGAACCGCCTCATTGAGGCAGTCCTAACGAGTACCCACAACCTATGTCTATGAGCAGAAATAAGGAAAATAATGTCCCCCCCCCCCCCCACCCCTAAGCCCCCAGTTTTTTCAATATAAAATAGGGTGTAGGGGAGTATTCATTTTACGGACTTGTTAGCGTGATGCAGAGTATTTTCCCAACGTTATTTCAATTCATTTCTGTAGTTTATGTACCATATTTTGAATAAATAAATATGCTCAAACCAAAAGTAATTCACATATGTCTGCCCCTTGGTCGGATGCAAGTCTTAAGACTTTCTGTTTGCCCTTTTAGTTTGTACAATGAGTAGCTCGGAGAAAGGGACGGGCGTATAAAGAGTGAGTGTTCTTTTTTAGATCAAACTCTTTCGTTGAAGAGAAGACAAACCGAACGGAGCAGAAAATCAGTTTTGAAAACGAGTTGTCTTCCCTTAACCCGCTCAACGCTATAGGATGTAAATTTTAAGATAAAAAATTCTGATATTTTTTCATTTTTTTTGCTCAAAATGTAGGTTGTTGGTGCTCGTTGGAACTGCCTAAACGAGGCGGTTCTAACGAGTTCCCACAATCTTCGTTTTCGAGCAGAAATAAGAAACATGATATATAACCCCGTTAACCCCCGTTTTCCTGTATAAAACGGGGTTAAAGGGTTCAGAATTACATAGGCGTGTTTGCGTGATAGTGTTAGGGTGGAGTTACATGCATCCTTTGCAAATGCCATTTGAGCAGGGTAAGCCAAGTCCTCCCCAGATCATGTGGCCAACAAAACGGCGGTGTTCATGGTCTTTTGGTCCGCATGCAAAAAAAAAAAAAAACTGCAAAAGACACTCTGCCTAATCTTCTTGTGGACTCGGCGAAATTGACACCCGGTACTGCCACGCTCTGCAATCTTTACTGCAACTAATATACCTATATGCAAACAGTGTGTACCCAGATGAGAAGGTGCATAACAATATCATCACGATCTACACTGTTTGTTATCCTGTCGATAATTATAAACTGAACCTCGTTTTTACTAACAGATTATTCCAAATTTGAAGGGGGTGGTTGAATTAGGCAAAGATGACGTGTATCTTGCGTCACTGGGGCGCCCAACTGATATTGACTTACAATAGGGCAAGGCCAGGCCTGCTGAGCTTTTTTTTTTTTTTTTTTTTGGTTTTACGGCCCTTTCAAGATTATTTCACTCATATAGAGCCGATCGTATCAGAGGTGGGCGAAAACCGGAGTACCCGGAGAAAAACCACCTGACCTTCGGTTGCAGAACTTGGCGTCTCACATATGACCCGAGCGAGGCTCGAACCACAGCGGTGAGATACCTAATGATCAAGAGTCAGCGCTCTTAACCACTAGGCCACGGAGGCCCGTCCCTGCTGAGCTTGCAGCAGGTATGGGTAAGAGGGGGAGTGTTGTTATTTTTTTTTCTGTTTCTATACTTCACTTCATTTTTGTCTTTCTCTCCTATTTCTCAGTTTCATCTCCTCTGCTATCTCTTCTATCTTTTTTCTCCATTTCTCTGGGAGACGCCACTAAATGACCCACAAGGGTTGACGCGTCGTTAAACCAACATCAATCAATCAATCAATCAATCAATCAATCAATCCAGATTTGAAGAGAGTATGGCCCGTTTCAGAACGTCAGTGATGAGTTAGAAAGAATCAATTCCACTTAAGGTGAATGGGAACACCTTCAGGGGAGGCAACTCCTGCAAAAGTATTTTTGCCTCCCATGTCAATAGGGGTCAACTCATAAAGGAAAGAATTTGCTCCTAAGGAGCAAATTCTTTCCTTTAAAAGTTGACCCATTTGTCCGTGTGAGAGAGGTTATAGAAAAGTGTACAGGAAGTTCCGAAAGTTGTCTCCCTTTGAAAAATGGCGGCCAACTCTGCTAGGTGTTCTCATTCCCCTTAAGTATTTTCATCCTCATCCTTTAAAGTTTTTTCCACGTCTTCTCCTTCATCATGAAGCTATTTATCAAAAGTTCGAACATGCGGATTAACGCGCTTTGTCGCCTTAATGTCTCTGATCACATTTCCAGTCATGTAAAATTCAAACATGGCCGCCAGTTCTTTCGATCCGGGGAAATCGAACATTTCAAAGTCTTCTCCTCTACTATCTCTTCTATCACTTTTCTCAATTTCTCTTGGAGACGCCACAAAATGACCCACAAGGGTTGACGTGTCGTTAAACCAGAAACAATCAATCAATCAACCAATTAATCAATCATTCCAGCTTTGAAGAGAGTATGGCCCATTTCAGAACGTCAGTGATGAACGAGTTAAAAAAAATCAATTTCACTTAAGGTGAATGGGAACACCTTCAGGGGAGGCAACTCCTGCGAAAGTATTTTTGCCTCCCATGTCAACAGGGGTCAACTCTTAAAGAAAAGAATTTGCTCCTTAGGAGCAAATTCTTTTCTTTAAGAGTTGACCCATTTTTCCGTGGGAGGGAGCCAATAGAAAAGCGGACAATTAGTTTCCGAAAGTTGTCTCCCTTTGAAAAATGGCGGATAAAATAAGCTAGGTGTTCCCATTCCCCTTAAGTATTTTCATCCTCGTCCTTTAAAGTTTTTTCCAAGTCTTCTCCTTCATCGTGAAGCCATTTATCAAAAGTTCGAACATGCGGATTAACGCGCTTTGTCGCCTTAATGTCTCTGATCACATTTCCGGTCATGTAAAATTCAAACATGGCCGCAAGTTCTTTCGATCCGGGGAAGTCGAACATCTCAAAGTCTTTTATACGAACCTGCAAAGTGAAGAAACATTTTAATGTGACTGCATGAGTCAGGTCATGGCGAGCAGGTAAGGCTCTATCGCATCACGAAAACATGCCTATATAAATTTCATCCATTCTTTTTGTTTTTGATTTTAGTTTTACGGCCCTCTCAAGGTTATTTCACTCATATCGAGTCGATCGTTAATCAGAGGTGGGCGAAAACCGGAGTACTCGGACGAAAACCACCTGACCTTCCGTTGCAGAGCTTGGCGTCTCACATTTGACCCGAGCCAGACTTGAACCACAGCGGTGAGAGACCTAATGATTAAGCGTCAGCGCTCTTATCCACTAGACCACGGAGGCTCTTTCACCCCTTCAACGCTACGTTTATACAGAAAACTGGGCTTGACAGGGTTTACATTATTTTTTTTATTTCTGCTCAAAACATAGATTGTGGGTACTCGTTAGAACCGCCACGCCGCGGACGGTTCTGGCGAGTTACCACAATCTATGTTTTGCGCAGAAATATGAAAATGTCAGAAAAATTTATCATTTTTTGGTGGTAAAATTTCAATATATTTGAATAGGCTTGCTTTTGTAATGCAGCCTGCGCATGCGCGCAATCTCGCCGGAGCCTTTCAGCTCGCAGAAATGCAGATGCTTCATGAAAGAAGTCACGTGTCTATACAAACTATCCGGTTGCGCATGCGCACTTGAAGAATCTAACTGGGTCGCAGGGGCTTTTCTCAAATGCTGGGTCAGTTAGGGAAAGAAAGTGAGGATGAGTGTACAATTACAACTTTTTGTGGTATCTGATCTGGGTCTTCACTATTGTCAAAGATCCATGTCTCAATACTCTATGCAAAAATGCGCCTTCACACATTAAACTTAGCTGTGGTTGTTGTTGTTGTTGTAGCTACTCGCCGCAAAATCAGGGATCGTGGGCTCGAAACGGACTCTCAAGACTTTTGGACGAATCTTTAAAACAAGGTCTCTGTATGACTTAAGCTGTTGGTGGTATTTAACATTCAAACACACGCACATTTTCTTTCTTCTTCATCATCATCACCATTATCCTCATCATCATCATCATCATCATCAGTAGCAGCAGCATCTTCATCGTATGCCAAAGATGATGTATACATGCCCAGAGTCTTTTTTTGGACGATGGCAAATAGTGTAGACCCAGATCAGATGCTGCGTTCTGCAGCATCTGATCCGGGTCTACACAGTTTGCATAAAGTACAGGATCTTTTGTAAAGTGAACGAAACATAAAACAAAAGCTGAGAACCCATAAAATAATACTGAAGTAAACTGTGAAAAGGTTCAATGGGTCACACATTACGACAACATATCCATATGGCATAAAACTTTCTTACATATGATGAAAATTTGTTGTTTTCTTTTCTTATTTAGCATCCAAATATAGGTTATGGGTACACGTCAGAACCGCCACAATGAAGCGGTTCTGACGTGTACCCATAACCTATATTTGGATATAGTACTCACAACCTATGTATTGGAGCATAAATAATGTACAGCTCTGTAAACCCCAGATCTCTCCATATAAAGTGGGATTTACAGGACTGGGGTGTTCATGTCACGGACTTGTTAGCGTAATGATGTGCCATCAAACCTGTTTTTTGTTTGTTTGATTTGAGCTTTAATGTCCCCGTCAACACTGTAAAGGTCATTATTGAGACGTTGCTTCCAATTTTGTTGGACTTTTACCCGACATTGTCATGAAAAGACATCTCAAGCCCTGTTGCCCAATGAAACCAAAAGGGTTTATAAGCAGGGACGGTCTGACTCGCACCGCTTTGCCTGGACAGGCTTAGATCCTCTAAGCGGTTTACCAGAACTCGTGTGCGGTAAGTATCAATTCTGCGTGGAAGCATCCTGCTGTCTATCTATTTCTTCAAGCCCCGATGAGCGGGGTCCAAAGCGTTCAAATGACTTGTCGAACTGTTGTCTTCTTAAAAGCAAAAATAAACTAAATTTTTGAACGTGAAATCGTCTTACCTTTGGATGAATAAATTTCTTATTAAATATGTGTTTACTAAATGCCTTCGCTATTTCGGCAGTGGTGAGCCTGTCGGCGCCCAAGGACAGGGTTCTGTTGGAGTAGAATCTAGGACGGTTGAAGATGTGTAGACAACATGTACCTACATCAGCCACAGAGATCATGTCTAATGGTTGGTCCTCCATAGGTAAAGCTGGTGATAAACAGAATCAGTGCAGTAATTAAAAATGTCCGTGTAATAAATAGAGGATCTTCTGTTGTTTTTTGTTGGTTATTTTGAGTAGAGGATTTACGTCCTTGTCAATAATATTTAGGTCATTTTGGAGACGTTGCTTCCAAGTCTATGAGTCTTTTACCGACACAGATATTACCGAACCATGAGATGAAATGACATCTAAAGGCTCTACCACCCAATCAAACCGCAAGGATTTTACGCAGGGATTGTTCCACTAGCACCACTTTGCCTGCACAGGCTAAGATCGTCTAAGAGGTTTACCAGTAGTTTCAGCTGTACCCGAAAGCACAATACAGCCCAATTTATTTCTCCAAGAACCGATGGGCGTGGGTAAATGTCTTCCATGTACATGGTCACTGTCCTCAAAGAAAGGTTTTCTCCTAATATACGAAGTTACATGTAATACATTATCCTCATGTCAGACGGTGTTACAAATACCTTAAGCCATAACAATGGATCATCACGTGGACACAAAACAACTGCATTCAGACCAGGAATGCAATCTGAGTGGACACGCAGGTGATATAAGACGCTGCTTAGCGCAAATGCTTTGACACATCGTTTCGCCTGCTATGCCTAAAACTGTTAGATTCCACGGATACATAATGACCCAAAGCCTTTTATTCAGACCTGGAAAGCTGCATTCTATATGACGATGACACACTCGAGTGCTATATGGACGTCGATTATAACTGCTGAGCTAGCATGTTGCATTATTTGAATGTTGACTTTTACGATATATTCCTTACTTTTGTCGGCCAAGTATCGATCGTTGGTGCTCGTTAGAACAGCCTCAATGAGGCGGTTCCTGTGGGTACCGACAATCTATGTACCGGAGCAAAAATAAAGTATCCATGCCCCATTAAATCCTTTTTTTCTGTATATAAAGTTGGGATTGCATGGGCAATCATTTCACGGACTTGATAGCGCGATGAAATGGCTGCATCCAAAGGTTGATTTGATATTACATTAAATTCACGTGTTATGAGCAGTTGAACACTCTTGAAATTCTTTTTTTTTTTTCATTTGACGTTCCGACAAAGAATATAATCATTACAATAACACATCCGTGCGTCATAGTGCATTTTTTGCAGACCCAAAACGGTCAATTTTCTGAAGAAAATTTGTGATATTTTTCTTATTTGTACTCAAAACATAGGTTGTGAGTACTCGTTAGAACCGCCTCATTGAGGCGGTTCTAACGAGTACCCACAACCTATGTCTAGGAGCAGAAATAAGGAAAATAATGTTTACCCCCATAATACCCAGTTTTCTCTATATAAAGTGGAGTGTAAGGGGGTGTTTATTTCACGGACTTGTTAGCGTGATGATAAAGTCGTGTATTAAATTCGGTAATCCAATATTGGATTAAATATGCAAGTTAGTGAGATACGCCCCGTAACGTTACACGTACGATGTCCGTAACAACGTCGCGATTACTAATGGCGGAATACTGACATTTTTGTATATGATCGTGAATTAAATGCGTTTTAAATGTTATATGATAAACAGAATTTTGCATTCGTGTTTATGTATTATTGAATTTAATTAAACTCGTTGAGGAAAAGGGATACAATACTCGACACATCCTCGCATTTTATCCCTTTTCCTCAACTCGTTCTATTTCCAATAATACATGAACGCTCATGTAAGATTCTCTATTAAATATGAAAAGATGTGAAGTTTACAACGGTATACATAATATCCTTATGTTTGCTCATAAACGTGGACTGTCGATACTCGTTATAACAGGTTTCTCGCTGAGGCGCATCTAACATGTATCCACAGTCAGAATCAGTCTGCAGTAGAAATTACAAAAATAATATATTCCTCAGAAGTGTGTCATTTTTCAGCAGTAAAAAAAGTCCCTCTCTTCACATGGATGGGAAATCATACTGATGTTCGCTGAGTGCACAGTTGTTCATATAACTATGTAGGGGAAGGGCCGTAACTTATGTTGGTAGAACTTGTGGCCCAACCCCATTGCTCGATTTTGAGATGTAATAAAATACGTTTATAATTCACATACCTATGGCATAGACGCCGTGTTTCACTTTGTGTGGTTTGAACACAGTCTCGAAGTTTTCATACCAAAATGGGAGTCGAAGTATGGTATAGTTTATACCTGAAAGAAGAAAATGAATGTTAATTAGTGTATTGTAATGTCAGTAAAATTCCACTATTAAGACCATCAAAAAATTAAGACTAATTCTGCTTTAAAAAGCTTATTTTGAAGGCTTCACGTAATTTTCCTTCGCGATTTCTGCCCACAATATCCTCTGGTCATGGACCACCTTTGGGACTGTTCAAAAGTGGTCTTAAAGACCTGTTTTGAACAGTCCCAAAGTTGGTCTTTATATAGAAATTTTATTGTCTTCGTAAGAAAACGAAAGCTGAAACCCTGCAAAGCAAAGACGCATTCAGCATGTGCACAGTCTTTGGACGAGAGAGGTCTGATGACTAATACCAAGCAGAAACTATACAAACAAAGAACTTCCCTGTCTATGACCGCGTTTTAACAACAGTCAACGCGGAAATTATTTGTTTGTCACTTAGGGGGTAACTGTATTCAAAAATTCAAAATTGTCATTGGGGAGGTAAATCTAAGGGTTTACGGTGGGAAATTTCGTTTTACGGCGACGCGTCAGCGGAGCTGTAAAACGTAATTTGCGATCGTGAAACCGACGATTTACCTCCCCAAATGACAATTTTGCAATACAGTTATGCCCATTCTAATGAACTTCTACGATTGTTTTGTTAAAAACTGTATTATTTTGCACAAAACGGCTAGCGCTGTGAGCTACGTAAAACCAAATGCCACGGGCCTCCGTGGCCTAGTGGATAAGAGCGCTGACTCTTAGTCATTAGGTCTCTCACCGCCGTAGGTTCGAGCCTCGCTCGGGCCACGTGTGAGACGCCAAGTTCTGCAACGGAAGGTCAGGTGGTTTTTCTCCGGGTACTCCGGTTTTCGCCCACCTCTGATTAACGATCGGCTCGATATGAGTGAAATAATCTTGAAAGGGCCGTAAAACCCAAACCAAAAAAAAAAAAAAAAAAAACCAAATGCCAGCCAATGAAAAGCGACATTACGTGATGACGTCGGGTATCCGACAGTATATCGCAGAATATACTGTCGCAAATTTTCGACGTTATCCAATCAGATGTCGCGTTACATACCCAAGTGCATTAGAATTCTGGTCATCTTTCTTCTTGTTCTTTTCCAAGTTATATATTCGCGATCTGCACCCGCCAACAGCTGAAACTGATCATTGATTGGTTTGGCTTTTAAGGCAACCGCACATTGGGAATACCCCGAAACTGAGGCCTTAAATAATCAGAGTCACGTGGGTAATATCCCAGAGATCACTCTGATTCTCCGATCGTTGACGGCGCCTGCCGACTGTCATTAAATTCGAAACATACCTATGTTTAATAAACCGTTTGTTTTATTTAAACTTTGGCTAATTGGCAGGCAAGCTGATATTGGAATGGTAACATCAACTGACTATCCACTAACATGGACGTCCTTTCACATAGAACCAAAACATTAGAAAAACATGTCCATGTGAAAATAATGGCGTCCAACATGGTGTTAGAAACGACCGATATAAGGTAAAATTGTGGCATTTTGCGTTCAATGTAGACTGTGGGTGTTCGATAATGAGTACCCACAACCTATGTTTTAGAGCACAAACAATGCCGATAATGTATACCCCAGTAAACTTCACTTTTCTCTCTATAAAGTAGGGTATAGAGGGGCGGTCTATACACGGATTTGTTAACATGATGAACTAGATATGCGCGGTCAGCAAATTCTCGACTCAAGCTCGCATACGGTCATTCTGGCTAGTCCTTGTATCAGTCCCAGGATCGCCGAGGGACGTAGATAGCTCAACGACCCGCAACACAGCTAAAACTCTGATCAGACTTCGCGGCGGCACAGACTGTTCTGAGGCTTCGCTTTTCACGCGGTCGTTGTTGCACGCCAAATATTTCCTTAATTCCGCAGTGAAATCAATGATCCCAAAGGCCTAGAAAATATAATCCACTCTATGATGGACAGGGAGACTTTTTACGGCCGCCACACATTCCCTTAACATGCCTGCTGTGCCGCGGGCTTATTGCAGGTTTTTCTCGAGCCCCGGCTCATATTGGGCATGTTAGCGAGCAATGTTCTGAGAAAAGGGTGATCCAAGGTGCATGTAAGACACGGTGTACAGTACAAAACTAAAAATTAATGTGTGAACAAGATTTATCTTGGCCAAACTAGCTAGTTTCGGCCAATTAGGCCTAATCAGTGACCCTCCTAAAATATTTCCTTAAGTCAAAATACAGTGGAACTCCAATGGCTCGAACACCGATGGCTCGTTTAACTTGACTGATTCAAACTCCTTTGAACCCAAATAAAATTCTTCTGATAACTCCGGATAACCGATATGTAGAGATAAATCAGAGATATGTTTTCTTCTCATTTTACCATACTAACGTATAAAGGGGGAGGGCCGTAACTTATATTGGCATACCTGGTGGCACAACCCCTTTGTTTGAAAGGTGCAATAAAATACAGTAAAACCTGTCATAGTGGCCACTTCTAATAAAGAAGCAACATGTCTTAAGCAAGCATACACAATGTATTTGGTTCCCGAAATAGCAAAATGTATCAAAATCCAACCTGTATTAAACAAGCACCTGTCTTGGGCAAGCAAATTTCAATCATCCCTTAGGTGCTTAATACAGGTTGGACTGTATGTTTATACTGAAAACGTATCATGAAAGCGTATGTTGTGTGTACTCATTAGAATAGCCTCGATGAGGCGATTCTAATGAGTACATATAACATACTCATTTTTTAAAGAAAATAGAATGAATTATTCCCCTTATTCTACCTGACCTGGTACAATAGGCAACTGTCAATGGCTCGGGACTACCCGTGTCTCAGACATATTTTCATTGTCCCAGGGTTCGAGCTTGACTTACCGACTTCTCTAAGGTACTCCTCTATGGCTGCTTTACTGTCAAGATGTCCACAGTCCCTTCCTATTATCTTCTTGACATTCTCAGACCCATTATACACGACATGGGTCAAACCCTTATGTACAGCTGCATCTATTGTATTTAATCCCTGCAAGAACAACATAACAGCATCATGCCTTTTCATCACGAAAACACGCCTATATAACATTGACCTCTTTTATGCCACTTTAATATAGTAAAACTGGGGTTAACAAGGGGTATGCGTTATTTTTCTTTTTTCTGAATATAAAAATATCAGAACTTTTTGTCTTAAAATTTTCAATTTTTTGGTGCTAAATTGTTAATATATTTGATGTAATGTAAATGTTCTATAACCCCAGATGAACCATTCGACACACTTGGGCCATGGAAAATTGTTAAGTAGGATTAGTTAGAGCCACTGAGAGCAAAACAATTCCAGACTGAACGACATAATTGGGTAGATTAACATACATGGAATGTGGTGTGTACTCATTGGAATGGCCGTATCGAGAAATCTGAATTTCGTTTTTTGTTTGATTGTTGTTTTTTGTTTGTCTACCTGCTTGTCTGCTTGTGTGTCTGTTTGGAGTTAAACGGCCCAGATAACAATATCAATGTCATATCGAGCCGGTCAGTTTACCTTTCCACATTACCAGAACACATTACAAAATCATATTATTTTACATGAGTACACAGTTACCGCGTACAGTGCATATTCTTTCACCAGCAACTGGTAACTGCACTTCTTGAATGAGCAGAAGGGAGATAATGACTGTAGAACCTATTTCATGATTAATCTCCCCGAAAGAATATTGCCTCCTGATCGCCAGTCATTAGCTTACCGAGGTTGGTCTGGCACCATTACGATACATATAATACATCCGTTCTACATTGTCCAAAGTATGAAAATCCGTGATATTTTTTCTTATTTATACCTACAAACTAGGTTGTGGGTACTCGTACGAACTGCCTCATTGAGGCGGTTATAACGAGTACCCACAACCTATGACTTGGCGCGTTGATGAGAAAAACAATGTGTACCCCTGTAAACCCCAGTTTTCTATATATATAAAGTCGGGTTTAGTGGGGTATTCATTTCACGGATGGCCAGTTGGGGTCAGATGTGCCAGATTGTTAGGATAATGAAAATTGTTCAGGCGTATTCCCTGAGGTTTCATAAAAATCAAAAACTCTGGAGATGAAGCCGCCAGTAGTTTTACTACTGATCGTTCCAAGGCAGTATTTGATTCGTTCGTCGGTTTATGATTTATCTGCTGAAGTAGCCGAGAGAGAGAGATGAAGGTTAAAATGGCGAATAATATAAAAGACGTTACTGTTTCTCGAATTCGACAAATGAGTGTGGATTTTCAGTTTAAAGCACGTGGACAGTTTATTTGAATCCGGCAAACTGTGTGCCGCATTAGACCAAACTTGTCTTTGGACGGACAACCTAAGCTTATCTAGTATCGCCGACATTGTCATCTTACCAGAAACAACTCGTGGTAAACAAAACAATACAATAACACATCCGTGTGGCATAATGCATTCTTTCATATCTCCAAAAACGGTTATTTTTTCTGATGAAATTCTGTGATATATTTTCTTATTCAGACACCAAACATAGGTCGTGGGTGCTCGTTAGAACTGCCTCAATGAGGCGGTTCTAACGAGTACCCACAACCTATGTCTTGGAGCGAAAATAAGGAAAACAACGACAACCCACTTAAACCCAGTTTTCCATATATAAAGAGGGATTAACGGTGGTGTTCATTTCACGGACTTGTTAACGTGATGCACCAATGCTCGAACCATTACAGTTTCATTGAACACGGGTGCTCCGACAGTAAGCCTAAAACGCCTATCTATAGCTTTTATAATTTGAAGTTAATATACAAAGACCTGAACACGATCAAATATTTACATTTCCAGTGTAAAGCCTAATGAAAACCTAAAGAAAAATATGTAGTTCATAATTCCATGAACGCAACGAGTCACGTGATTTTCAGTGACGTCAAGTGACGTCAGTCTAAACCATGGTTCTCTGCAGGCGTTCGTAACGTCAACGATGTTCCGCTCTTTTCAGAAAAAAAAACAGCGAGTAAACGTTCTTCAGCTTTAAACCTTAGCCCTATAAGCATTTTTTCGCCCAGTGATGAGGGGCAGGGAATGTAAATATAAAAAATAAATACAAATTTTCTGCTTTTCATGAAAGTATGGACGACATTGGGTCGCTAGCAAAGTTTACATGAACCCCTTTGGGGTTCATTTACTTTGCACGCGACCCACTGCGTTCATATTTTAATGTACAGCAGAAAAATAAAATTCATTTCTTAACTGTCTGTATTGTGGTATGCCAACAGCTTGCTTTAGTCTTTCAAAACGCAGTGAGACGTGACTGCACTTTTAATTTTGGACTCGTCCGTGGTTTAGGTAAGTCGCCTGTAGTGGATATTTTTACACTGGGCGATAGTTACCGTCATATTCTTAATCTGGGGCGTCGTGTAACCAGGTTGACGGCCTGTCGTGACACTTTAGTAACACGTCTTCTGTCTTGGAGATCTAGGGTTCGAATCTTGGGCAGATGTTTTTTTGTTGTTTTTTTTATTTTTATTTTTTATTTTTACTTTTCTTTAACATTTTTTTCGAACCTATAAAATTGGATCACATGAGATGTTTGTTTGTTTGTTTGATTGATTTGAGGTTTATTGTCCCCGTCAAGTTTGGAGAAGTTGCTTCCAGTTTTGTGGGGTTTTTACCCGACAATGAGATGAAACGACATCTCAAACTCTGCCACCCAATAAAATAAAACGGGTTATATAAGTATGGACGGTCCAACCCGCACCACTTTGCCTGGGCAGGTTCGGACTTACTAAGCGGTTTACCATTGCTCATGTGTCGTCAGTTTCAGATCCGCTTGGAAGCATAGTGCAGCTCGATCTATTTCTTCAAACCCCGATGGGCGGGGCCATCACATAAGATGTATATTCATTTTATTGAAAAGATGGAAAGAACACAAGCGAAACGTTGCAGCTCGGATTCGAGAAGTATTATCAAAAATGTTACTATGATTGAACGTACGTTCATAGCCGTCAGTGAAGGCAAATGCGCTATTGAAATGAATCTGAAATTTGAATTGGGCTTTTACGGCCCAGGCAACACTATTTATGTCATTTTTGAGCCGGTCAGTTTACTAATCCACACATATCCTTGGCAAGCTTATACGTACGCGATTAACCAGTACAATGCACATTCTTTTTCCAGAAACTAACAACTGCCCTTCTTGAATTAGCAGAAAGGAGGGAATGGCCATGGAAAAGATTTCATGTTCAATCTCCATGAATAATGTTGCCGACCCCGGCACGTATCGAGCCCGCGTCCTATTGACCACCAGTCAGACGCGCATCCGACTGAACTACCGAGGCCGGCATCGAACATAAAGATATAATTGTTGAAGATAAAACAAACGAACAAAATATAAATAATGTAAACATAAAAAAATAAAGAATAACTTTAAACATAAAAAAGATAAAATAAAAATGAAAAATCAAATATAAAAAATGTGCCACTGGGACTCGAACCCTCGTCTAAAAGATTTTTAATGTGACTCCAGTACATCGCATTAACCACTCGGCCATGACTTCTAGCTAGATAGTATCAAAACATTGAGTTATGTCTTTAAAATCACGAGAAAAAAGTATCCGAAACCTGCTTTCCCTAAAAAATGGAATCGACTCGTCTCGCTTAAACTTTGAACTCTAAACTATAGGTCAGTGGATATGGAAACATGCAGACGCCAAACACTTCTTCATTCAAAGCATTTACATATGATCCCATATATGACTATGGAATATTCTACGTGATAGCCTGAGAACAGCCTATTTCTAATAACAGGGTGTTAGGAGTGTTTTGTGCTGAACCCTTTACAAAAAAGCCTCATTACGAAAACACGCCTATATAATTTTGACCACATTGAACCCCACTTTTATATAGTAATACTGGGTTTTACAGGAGTAAACTTTATTTTTCTCATTTCTGCTCTAAAATATAGATTGTGGGTACTCGTTACAACCGCCACACCGGGGCGGTTCTAACGGGTACCCACAATCTATATTTGGAGCAAAAATAAGAAAAATATCACAATTTTTTATCTTAAAATTTTCCTTTTTTATGGCTATAAAGATAACAATATATTTGTATAGACGTGTTTTCGTAATGTGGCCGGTAAGCAAACAGTGTAGGTCCAGGTCAGACACTGTGTTCTGCGGCGTCTGATCTGAGTCTATATTGTTTGCCAAAGACCCCCCAAAAGCAAAGCTAGACATATATGGGTTAGGACTATACACTGTTTCTGTCATAGAACTGGATTATATATTTACCCTACCTTGACTATTTCTTTTTCTTTGGTTTTGTCTTCCCAATAATGAGTTGTCAGAAACATGGCATTGGCACCATCCAGGGCTTTCTCTAGACTGGCTATGTCGTTCATGTTCGCTGTTACTATCACTGCACCTGTGCAATAACACTATAATTACATCGTGTAAGCGAGTTAGAAAAATAATTAAAGTTTACTTTAAATGGCAAAATTCGAACAATTTCATTTGACGATTTCATATTACTTTTTAACGCTATGGCGTTCATTCACTGCACCTGTGTAAAAATCATTTGACGATTTTATATTACTTTTTACATGTTTTCCAGACTCGATGCATATTTTGTTGGTGTGTACGTGCATACTATGTGATAACTTTGGCTCACCTTGAGCCCCGTCAAGATTGCCATGAATGCACATTTGTTTGTTTGTTTGATTTGAGGTTTAACGTCCCCCATCAAAACTGTATGGGTCATTTTGGATACGTTGCTTCCAATAAGTTTGTGGGCATTTTACCCGCCATTGAGATGAATGACATCTCAAGCCCTGTCACCCGATGAAACTAATAGAGTTTATAAGCATGAACGATCCGACTCGCACCGCTTTGCATGGGCAGACTTAGATCCTATAAGCGGTTTTACCAGTACTCGTGTACGGGTCGGTTTCAGCTCTGCGTGGAAGCAGCATGCAGCCCATATATTTCTTCAAGCCCTGATGGGCGGGGGCCAACTTTAGAGAGTTTTAAAGATCATTTAAGTGTACTTTGTGTCGCAAAATTCGAAACGATCATTTGACGATTTCATATTACTTCTTGCATTTTTTTCCAGACTCGATGCATATTTTGTTGGTGTGTACGTGCATACTGTGATATAACTTTGGATCACCTTGAGCCCCGGCAATATTGCCATGAATGAACAAGTAGGTTAGTGTTTTGCTTGCACCAGAGCAATGTTGAGTCTGCTGAAACCATTCTGAAGGAAAAACATTCTGCCTCTGTTGGTGGGATATTGATTGCTTGATTGATTGTTTGTTTGTTTGTTTGTTTGACCGGCTGGCCGAAGGATTGATCGATTGATTTTGATTGATTGATTGATTGTGTGTGACTGATTGGTTGATTGATTGGTTGATTGATTGTTTCTTTGGCCGACTGACCGAAAGACTGATTAATTGATGGTGTGTGATTGATTAATTGATTGATTGATTAAATGAATGATTGTTTCTTTGGCCGACTGACCGAAAGATTCATTGCTTGATTGTGATTGAATGATTGATTGATTAATCGTCCCATCGATCGATTGATTGACTGATTGATTGTGACTGACTGATTGATTGATCGATCGATCGATCAATCAGTCAGTCACAATCAATCAGTCAATCAATCGATCCATTGGACGATTAATCAATCAATCAATTACAATCAATCAATGAATATTTCGATCGATTGATTGATTGATTGATTGATTGATTGGCCGATTGATATACTTACCTTCTTCTGCTAGTTTTCGTGCTTTCTCACTTGACGGTCTTCGTGTGACTGCACGCACTCTGAAGTGAAGCGGATCTGTAAGTAGGGCTCGAGCCACCGCCCCTCCTAACTGACCCGTGGCACCAAACACTACCACAGTCCTCGGTTCATCATCTGGGAACTCTGAACTTGAACCACAACCCATCCTAAGGAATAAATGTTGCTAGTTATAAAATTAGTTATGAAAACAATGATCCGCTCAAACATGTTAACAAGGCCGTACACTGAATAGCCCTCTAAACCCAACACTATAAAGAGAAAACTGGGGTTTACAGGGGTATATGAGCCCCGCCAAGCGAATTTGTGTCTTCGAACATTCCGTCATGACAACTTTTAACTGCGCATGCCCAGCCATTCAGAGGGGCCAGGTGTATGGCTTTCTGTCTGAAGGTTCCTCTTGATTCACTGCTTGTATGAGCGAGCAGCGAAGGTTCTGGTGAGACTGCGCGGATGCGCAGGCTCGCCCGAACCTTCGCTGCTCGCATAGGCGATAAGTACCAAAATCGCTTGACGGGGCCAATATAATATTATTCTTAATTCTGTTCCAAGACATAGGTTGTGGTACTCGTTAGAGTCGCCATACAATCTATGTTTTGAGCAGAAATATACAAAATATCAGATTATTATTTTTTTTTTCTGAAAATGTTCATTTTGTTTGGTGGTACAACTTTCAACATATTACGAAAACACGCCTATTCCAATATACTGAAATTTTTACCACCATAAAAAAAATGAAATCTTTCGAAATCTTTTATTTTTTCTTCACAAACATAGATTGTGTGCACTCGTTAAAACCGCCTCGGCAACGCGGTTCTAAAGTGTAACCACAATCTTTGTTTATGAGCAGTTATTAGACAAAAATAACGTATAGCCCTGTAAACCCCAGTTTCACTGAATAAATGTGGGGTCAAATGGGGTCAAAATTGTACAGGTGTGTTTTCGTAATGTATTGAACAGGCGTGTTTTTTTTTGTAATGAATATAACTTGTTAAACAATGAGCCGTGCTAAGCAAAATTATGACATCGGACAAGGGTGCTCAGAGAAGGCTTAGATCAGACTGCGCATTGATAATCAGAGACAATGGCTAAACTAGAGTACCCGGAGAATGATTCACGAAATTTCATAGCAGATATCATCTGGGCCGCGTCAAGCGATTTTGGTACTTATCGCCTCTGCGAGCAGCGAAGGTTCAGGCGAGCCTGCGCATCCGCGCAGTCCCACCAGAACCTTCGCTGCTCGCTCATACAAGCAGTGAATCAAGAGGAACCTTCAGACAGAAAGCCATGTCCTCTCTGAATGGCTGAGCATGTGCAGTTAAAATTTGTCATGACTGAATGCTCATCTAATCCATCTCGTTCAAACAGGGACAGAACATATAGAGCACTCCGACGAAGCTCTTGGTCAATCACTTTTATTGTATTATCGTTTCTTTGAATAATAAGTCATTTTGAGACGACATCTCAAGCCCTGCAGCCCCATGAAACCAAAAGGGTTTATAGGCATGGACGGCCCGACTTGCACATCACTTTGCCAGGGCAGGGTTAGACCTTCTACGCGGTTTACCAGTATTCATGTGCGGTCGGTTGAAGCACAATGCGGCCCAATCTATTTCTTCTAGCATCGATGGGCGGGGGTCTTTTATTATATCTTGATGCCTGGACAGGATTATGTCTCACAGAGGTACTGTCTTGTCTCTGACTAGACCTTTATGATCGGAGATAAGTCGGTAATCCAGTTAACTGCTTTGGAATAGGGGCTGGGGTGTTCCGTTCCATTTCTCGGACGAATCCGGGCTCATGATGAAGCCACTCGAGTTATGAGGGTCGTCTTATTTTACCCTTTCCACCCTATGGATTGGTATGCATAGCTATGAGACACGTGTATATCCTGATCAGACGGCTAATAATGAACCGCCTGATCAGGATCTACATGGTCTTCCAGTTAATTTTGTTACTACATTATCTATGTAATAAATCCCTGTCTACAAGTGTGGACGTGTCCAAACCCATTGTATGCGGGAAACCCCTAAAGGGGTACCTTGGCAAACAGTGCAGGTCCAGATCAGACGCCGCAAAACGCGGTGTCAGGCCATTTTTTATTCTATGTTTGACGGAAAATTATGTCAGCAAATAGTGCAGGCCCTGATCAGACGCCGCGTTTTGCGGCGTCTGATCTGGACCTGCACTATTTGCTGACATAATTTTCCGTCAAACATAGAATAAAAAATGGCCTGACACCCCTGATATCACAAATGGACTTGTCCAGCATATAGCATTTAAAGAATGATAGATTCCATTTCAGAAAATTGGGAGTGAAAGGGTTATCGCGATGTCATCTGTAGATATAAATAGCAAAACCTTACTTGTATATTTCAGAAGAGCGTCCGTAGCAACCAAACATGTGGGTTGATCACCGATCTTGTAACTGAGTCATCTTGCACCACATTTCTACAGGTAGTCTCCTCAAAATATTCGACTTACAACAGTTTTTCCCCTTTGTTTACTTTAACTAAAAAAATGGGTGTTTCACAAGTTTGTAACATCTCCTATTAAATATATATCAGGTATTTATAGAAATGTCACTATAATTTGGACATTATTTTGCCCTCATGTCGGATAACACAAGAATTCAATAAATCAATGTTTTGTACACATGCTGTCTACCTGCCTGTAAAATGGCGACCCAATATTCACCAAGCTACCCAACTGTTTTGGATTAATATAATAAAAGCACAGATCAATACAGAGGTTATTTGAGGGTAAATAATCCACCCAATAAATAGAGCCAAAATTGATACTTTGTGGTTTAAGGCCCAGTAAACAGCTATGGGCATGTCGGACCGGGCAGTTACGAGTACCTGCACAGATCCTGGACAGGCTCAGACCCCCGTACCTAACGTAGCTGACAACAGCCATTGGGTGAACAATCTAGTCCTAAATCAAACCATTTTCGAATCGTATCCCAAGAGATCGAGCATTATTATTGTTAGGCAAGGACGGATAGGATTAAAAAAAAAAAAGTACAGGGGCCAGTTGTTCAAAACTAACGACGTCGTTAGTTAACGTATCGTTAAAACTTTGATCATTTATTATGGCAAATATGCTAATATTTTTGCTGAAAAAATGTGAGCAGCTTTTGCGGATCACATTTTTTCAGCAAAAATACCAAAATTTTACATAGTAAACTTGCTAGAACAGTTAACAATATGACCACTAACGAGCTCGTTAAGCTAACGATGCTTTGAACAACTGGGCCCAGAAGATTATCCCGCCCATCCCGTACCTGGAGCAGGCACAGTAGACCCTTCCTTGTCCTCATACACCCAGGCACTGTATGCTATCCAGCTCCATCGCTCAGTCATACCCCATGCGGCCAGGGATATGGCTTTCTGTCTAAAGGTTCCTCTTGATTCACTGCTTGTATGAGCGAGCAGCGAATGTTCTGGCGAGACTGCGCAAATACGCAGGCTCGTCTGAACCTTCGCTACTCGCATAGGCGATAATTGCAGAATATAACCTTTATTTGAGACAGTACCAGCATCTGATAATGACAACTTTCTCTTGCAAACCGCACTTTATATGGAGAAAAAGTGGGCTTTACGAAGAGATGCATTACTTTCCTCTATTGTTTTTCGTTAGAACTGCACCATGTTGGGTACCCTGAGTTTCTGAATTATCTTACTAAATAATCACTAGCATTTTTTGTTTGTTTGCAGCAAATCTGAACAAGAACACCGCATGCGGGTGCCAACGCTCGGCTTCAAAAATTCAAAGTCGAAAAAGGGACATAACTGTGCCAAAAATATTATGAGGGTTACCTCACCTATTGGTATGAGTTCCCCTTTTCATAATGAACAACTAGTCCGAGTTTAAAGTAAATGTGTTCAGTAATGACAGACATATTATAAAATGTCCAAGTTTTTGCACGGCTTCGCAGACGACGACGCAGACGACGCCATAGCTATAACAATACCTCGTCGTTTTCTTCGAAAACAGCAGAGCTAAAAATGATTTTTGAACTATTTTCTGCTAATAAATAGTTATGGCGAGTTGCGTTAAGCTACCGTAAATGTAGAGGGGCCCCGCCCATCAGGGCTTGGAGAAATAGATTGGGCTGCATGGTGCTTCCACCCACGCAGAGCTGAAACTGATCGCCTCTATGTACAAATATGGTAAACAGCTTTGAAGGACAAAGTCTACTCAAGTCTAGGCAAAGTGGTGCAAGCCAGAGCGTCTAGTACATATAAGCCCTATCGGTTTCATAAGTTGGCAGGGCTGGAGATGTCAATTAATCTGTCTCAGTGTTGGGTAAACGTCCAACAAAAATGGATGCTCCGTCTTCAAAATGACCTAATTAATGTTGATGGGGACATTAAACTTCAATTCAAATAAACAAACAGGCGATATCAATTTTCAATGGCTATATACTTGTACAATGTGTATTAGAAGCCTCCGTGATGTAGTGGTTATGCTACTCGCCTTGTAAACCAGGGATCGCAGGATCGATCCCGGGCTTCTCCAGACTTTCGCATGAGTCTTTAAACGGAGGTCCCGTCTCCGTATGACCTTAGCTGTTGGTGGGACGAAAACTCAAACACTCACAAACACTCACTGTACATCGGTCTTTTTCAGATCGAGAACCAAAGACGTGCGGAAAACGTCACACAAATGGGAATTTTGAGCACATGTTCACAGTCTGATCAGTTTTCACTGTGTTCTATATTGATTGTTCTTGACAAATACAGAAAAATTCCGCTATTAAGACCACCTAACATAAAGACTTATTCTGCTTTAAGAAAAACCTTATTTAGTCGGTTTCAGTAATTCTTTCCTTGTGTTTTCTGCATACAGTGTCCTCTGGTCAGAGACCACCTTTGGGATTGTTCAAAAGTGGTCTTAAAGACCACTTTTGAACAGTCCCAAAGGTGGGCTTACTATAGGGATTTTACTGTGGTTTCTTCAAGTAGTTAGGAATGTTGTTCATAGACTGAATTAAGAGCATATTCTTTAAGACCCTTTTTTGCTTCATTATAACGACGATATTTCTGCCCTTAATTATTGCCATTAATAAGAATTCCAATAGTGATTATTAAAATACTTACTTAATGGCCTTTTCCCCTCAGTTGCTCCAAGAAACAAATGTTGTGGTCATTTGATAGGATTACCTCGCCTCGCCGAGACAATGCTAGCAAATATCTTGGATTTACAAACTCATGTATACACAGTATTCTTGACTATCTCCAATAGTCCCTCCCATCTTAGGCTAGGGATGTGTTCCTTTTAAATTGCCGTTGCATTACGAAAACCCACCCCTGCAACATATCTCAAAAATGGCTGCTTTTCTGATGTAATATTTTTCTTATTTACACTGCAAACATAGATTATAGGTACTCGTTAGATCCGCCTCATTGAGGCGGTTCTAACGAGTACCCACAACCTATGTCATGGAGCAGAAATAAGAAAAATAATGTGCTCCCCCGTAAACCCTAGTTTTCTCAACATACAGTGGTTGTTAGGGGGTGTTCATTTGACGGACTTATTCTCGTGTTGTAACGAGTTTTGTCATATATCATATGAGCCCCGCCAAGCGAATTTGTGTCTTCGAGCATTCCGTCATGACAAATTTTAACTGCGCATGTCCAGCCATTCAGAGGGGCCAGGGATATGGCTTTCTGTCTGAAGGTTCCTTTTGATTCACTGCTTGTATGATCGAGCAGCGAAGGTTCTGGCGAGACTGCGCGGATGCGCAGGCTGGACTGAACCTTCGCTGCTCGCATAGGCGATTAGTACCAAAATCGCTTGACGGGGCTCAAATATCGGTATAAAGAGGATGAGCTGTAGCTTACACTTGATAATGCCATTTGATATCAAGTTTATCAGACAAGGCTTCGAGACCGCATGTAGACTCGCGAGGCTTGCCGAGTAATCCTACACGCGTTCTCGAGGCCGAGTCTGATAAACCTTATATCAAATAACACGAATCATGTATTCTATATAGTATTGTATGTTATGCAATGATATGTCACACAAACACTCCTGTGGAAATTTTGGGCCGATTTTGTGACCTATCTTTCAACATAACACCCATAATACAGATGCGAGTAGACATATATAGAGATAACTGCATGCGGTTTGCAGGGATCACAAGAATAGTTTTCTCTCCTTATTTGTTTTGGCTCTAAGACATAAAGTGTAATCGCACTGACTCTAACGAGCACCCACAACAACAGCTGGGGGAATATATGAGAGAACCATCACAAATTTTCATCAGCTCAATCACGTTGATGGATTATCGTTCCACATGCTGATGTTGATTGCTTAACCGAGGTGGCCATTATGGATGGTTTTACTGTACCGCCTCATATGTATCCACAAGATATATTTTAGAGCAGAAATAACAAAACTAAGGTTTCCTGTCAAAACGTTGTGCTCAAGGGTGTAAAATTATAAAGGTGTGCTTTCGTGATGATTTAAATTTCCATGTTGTTACGGACCGTACTTCCACCCTGGTAGATTATGCCTGGCTTCTAGGTTTATAACCACTCTCTTACAACTGCGTCAGCGAGTCGACTCTTTGACTCAGTGGTTATAACATTGGACTTTCAACCGAGCGGCCTGGGTTCCATTCCCACTATGTGCGTGGTTTTTATTCCACTACGCTTCTTTCCTTTGTTACGTCTTTCATGTCTGAAGATTGGGGCCTGCATGGGATCTGGTTTAACTTTGGGTGTTTGTGTCGCTTAAATTATTTTATTTTGCATAGCCTATTGACCAGTTTGTACGAAAGTAAGTGTTCTTTTGGCTTTCCGCTGTTGATGTTTCCATTGGGGTCAGTTGTTTCATGTTTGTGTTTCATTACCTTTGGTGTCTCTGATGGGAGCTGTGGGTTCATTGTATCGATTCCTGAACATTGGCTCCGCTTCTATTTTGACTTTGTCCAAAATGGCTTAGCGTCATCATAAATAAGGACTTTCTTGAAGAGGCGGTGTGTTACGGTCCGCAGTTCCTCCATTCTGTTATCTGTTTTAGTAAATCATCTAGATTGTATGCATAGCTTGTAGGTTTAAATCCACTCTCTGGACGGGCTTCCGTGGCCTAGTGGTTAAGAGCGCTGACTCTTGATCATTAGGTCTCTCACCGCTGTGGTTCGAGCCTCGCTCGGGTCACATGTGAGACGCCAAGTTCTGCTACAGAAGGTCAGGTGGTTTTTCTCCGGGTACTCCGGTTTTCGCCTACCTCTGATTAACGATCGGCTCGATATGAGTGAAATAATCTTGAAAGGGCCGTAAAACCAAAATCAAAAATGAATAAATAAATAAATAAATAAATAACCACTCTCTGACAACTGCGTCAGGAACTCGACTCTTTGACACAGAGCACTGGACTTTCACCCGTGCCATCCGGGTTCGATTTCCATCACGAAAACACGCCTATATCGATGTAACACCCCTTAAACCCCAATTTCATATAGTAAAACTGGGGTTTGCAGGGGTATAATTATTTTTCTTATTTCTGCTCAATAACATAGATTGTGGGTATACGTTTTAATTTTTGGTTGTAAAATTTACAATGTGTTTGTATAAGTGTGTTTTCGTAATGTCCACCATAGCTATGCTTCTTCCCATTGTTGTTGCTGTTCGGTTGTATATCTATAAGGCATTTTATCGCTGCCTATAATCTCCTGGTACTTAAGTAAGTCACTTGTACATTTCACTATGTGAAAAACACATGCTACTTATATTACAATGCACTTTAAAATATTTTTGTGCTACTGATGATTTCCATCAGTGCATCTGTCAGTTCCTTCCCTCCTTGCTTACTAATGTCCTCAATCATGCCTTGTCAACACTTTCAGGTTAATGTCTGTTACCAATCTGACATCCTCCCTGCCCAGAATCTCTTCAACATTATGCTCTAAAGTATCCCTTTCAGATTTAAATCTGTGTCAGTGGAACAGAAAATGATCTACATTCTCTTTCATATTGCATGTCTCGCACAAACTTGACAGATCTTTGTTTAACTTTGCCTGGTGATCATTTAAGATTGAATGTCCACACAGCAACTGACACAGCTTTTTCAAAATTTTATAGACGCCATTCTGATTTAATTTCAAAATTCAATATTGGACTTAAATCTCTTCTGCAACAAGGTCTATCGGAACCCGAATTTTATGGTGACTTAGTATATAAATTCAGAAAAATATATAACCGCAATGACTTCAGCACCCAATTTCGTAAAATCATTCTTCGATATAAAAAGATTGGGTACAACATGGATATTATACGACAGACTGCATGCATGGTAGTTAACCCAATCACGGTTGGCAACTTTGCTTCCCTCTTTAATTGAACGCCGGTGGGTCAGGCCTCAGATTCTATGACGGCTGCAACGTAAAGGCTTATTGAGAATTAGAGAGATAATGTTGGTTGGTGCCTGATGCTCTGTCTCTGGTCGGGCTCATCGGAGTCTAACTGTTGGTTTTCTTTTGCTCCAGCATTTCAGTGGTTTCTTGCTCTCGAGTCCTCACCGTTGTCTCACCTCTGTGGTTCTTTGATTTTTGTGTTCACGGAGATGTTGCACTGATGAGTTAGGAGGCCTTCATGCGGACGGAACAAATTATTTGTCTAAATCGCGACGGAAGTAGGGCGAGGATTGTGGCCACGTAAAATCGATTTAAGCCCCCCCAGTGGAAATCTTCCACTGACCGTTCCAAGGCGGCTCATCTGTGGCGATTTATTTATGTTGTTGTTTGTTACTTACTGTGTGTATCACTTGTGTCTTTTAATTTTGGATGGCCATATGGCCATTTTGTGGGAAAGTAACTGTCCTTATGGCCTTCCTTTGTTTAGTTTTCCATTATGGTCTGGTCGCTTAATAATAATAATAATCGACCTTATTTATAGAGGGTAACACATTTAGTACTAGTACTAATCTTCCATGTGGCCCTCTTTTCCTGGGTAGGAACCAGTACTAAGCAATGTGGATAAAGTTTCTTGCTTAAGGAAACAACACGTGGCACTTGCGAGGATCGAACCGGCTACCTCTCGATCTCAAATCCGATGCTTTACCACTGCACCACAGTGCTCCAGTGTTTGTATTTCTTTCCCTTTGGTGTCTTTTATGGTCGGAGTAAGTTAATTGTATCAATTCCTGATCTTTGTTTTACTTCTACTTACTGCAGAGAAAGTCATTCTGTCCCTATCTCCATGACAGATCCTTTTTCCCACTTCCCCAAATATTTCCTGCAATACGTTCACTTTCTCTGAGCACTTGAATCTTCTTTCCCATTTTTCCTTTCCCTGTGATTTACACTCCCGTACTGCTTCTTTCTTGTCCAGGGTCGGTTTTACCTCATTTTTTTTAAATTATTTCTGATGCTGCCGCCTTCGCCTGTTGATCTGCCAACTCGTTCCCCTCAATATCTTTGTGTCCCAGCGCCCAATGAACTTTGACAATATTCTCCCTATACCTTACCTTTGCTAAACTCTTCTTGATACTGAGAACTGTTTCAATCTTGTTAGTTGGCATTTCAGTACTGAAAGCAGTCTTAATAGCTGGTTGACAATCGGTCAGAATATGGACTACTCTGCATTTGAAGTCTAGATCAGCCAAGAATTCTAGCTCGATCTGTAGACCTACCAATTCTCCAGTGTAATTGTTAACTTTAGGAGAAACTCCCTTGTTCATCAAAACCGGTGTGCTGGAGTAACCCTCTAGGTAGACCACAGCACCAGCTCCAGTCGGATCGGGATTACCTAATGCTGATCCATCTGTGAACATTAATACACCATTTTTATCACAATTGCTTAGAAGTTCTAATATATTTTTCTTTCTGTTCTTCCTTGGAGAATGTGAATTCTTCCTTGTGTACACTTCCTTATTCTTTGATGAGCCCCATCGATTCCTTGGTTTATCTGAATTCCTTCTCAATGTTCTCAAACTCTAACATTCCCTTCAATTCCCTTAACATGGACATCAACAAATGAAAAATAGTAGATCTTCTACCCACAGTCTTATCCCCCTCTATCCATTCATTGAATTCTTCCCTGAGAGGATCATCTTCATACTTGGCACTGATTCTGATGACTTCTTGTGCTTGTCTTATCTTCAGCTGTAGGTCTATAGGCATGGTGTTTGTCAAGGCGTCCAAAGCTTCTGTGCTGGTACTGTTCAAACAACCTGATGCCTTTAGAATCGCTGACCTCTGAACCTTTCCAAACTCTTTACTGCTTTCTACAAGGGACTCGACTGTCACTGCTGCTCCATACTCCATCACAGGAAAAACCAAGGATTTGTAGAGTCTCATGTACACTGTTTGGCTGCATCCTCTATCTTCTTGAACGAAATTATCAAGACATTTCAAGGCACTGAAACCAGCCTTATATTTTACTTTTGGTCCTTTGAGATCAGCGTGAATATTCTGAGAAATCAGAAATAAATTATTGATTTAGACTCATATTCTAGACAGGTTTTTAATTATTCGGACCCTATTTTGATTTATATCAGTCTTTGAATCGACTGCCTATTCGAAATTCGCAAAATTGCAGTATGTTTCCTCTGGCTTTCTTTGCCGGATCATTACAGGGTCACTGATGAGGCTTTATTAGCCGAAACTACGTAGTATGACCCATCTTCTTTCTTATGAATGTTTTCATTGCTCTGAAAGGAACTCATTTTTGATTTTTATTTGTATTCTGTTGAATATGTTCGTGAAAGTTTAATTTGTCGTCTACTGTGACACCCAGAATTTTCTTTGGATTGGTTGTTTTTAAAATACTCTCGCCTAACTTCACCTTTGCCTCCACTTCTGAATCTCTGCCGTTATGTTTAAATACCATAGTCTCTGTTTTATCCGGTGCAATCAACATATTCCATCTCCTACACCAATCTAAAACAGATGCCAGTTTATCATTCAACACAGCACAACTTTCCCAAACACAGCTATCATCTGCAAATTCTGCATGATTACCTACCACTTCCTTCATTGAATCACTTGTATACAGATTACAAAGCACTGGACTGATAACTGATCATTGCGGTATGCCTACTGCAGACTGGAATGTAGGAGTTGTAAAATTGTTCACTTTCAGGAAGTACTTTCGGTCTAAAAGGAAGTTTTTCAGGTATAGCCATAATCTGCCAGTAATCCCGCTTTCAAATGCCTTTTTCAATAAACCTGCTGTCCATATTCTTTCATAGCAAGACTCATAATCCATCACTGCCAGCACTGTACTTTCCTTCCTATTCCTTGCTTCTGAAACTGAATTACACAGCCTCAAAAGAGACTGAACACATGACTTTTGCTTCCTATATGCGTACTGAGTTCTTGCTATACCACCTTCAATTTTCAACTTCCAAATCAGTCTTTTGCTGATAACTCTTTCCATTATCTTACCTATCACACTTTCTAAAGTAGTTGGCCTATACAATCTAACACTGTTGTAGTTTGTCTTTCCGGGTTTGGGATGCATTACCTTTGGGTCTAACTTAAAATCCTCAATGAGTACACCTTTGGACCAGCATTTCTGTATTAAATAGTGTAAACCTTTCACAATGGCTTCACCATCCCCTTTTTCAATAAAATATTAAACATTTTTTCTTCAGGGCTAGGTGCACTTTTATTTTGCAGTTGAGAAATTGCTGCTTCCACTTCTTCAATGTGAATATCACTATTTTTATGACCACATGTTTCTGGGAATTTTTATTCTTGAATCACCGTTTCCTCCAACCTTAATCTATCCCTAATCTCCTCTTCTACTGAATTGAACCACTTTTCATCATAATCCTTCACATCTAAGGTCTCCTTATCATACCTACCTTTCAATTCTACAAAAATCTCTTCATCTGACACATCCAATTAACCATCGTCTCTGACAATTGGTTGCACAACTGACTTAGTATTATCTTTTCTCACTGCATTTATCACTTTCCAAAACTGATCAGGCTTGTGAGGATCCATCATATCTACCATCTCAGTCAAATAATTTTCTCTAGCCTTGATTTCCTCCTCTTTGAATAATGTATGTACTTCCTGCACTCTATTCTCATTTGCTTCATCTTTGCGTTTTGCAAACATTCTTCTAGCCCTCTTGAAATCCTTCGCTAATTTGCTCAATGTTGAGTTACACCACCCTTTACTGTGACAACACACCTTCTTCTTTGGAATATACTCTTCCACATTTTGATGTATCACCTTTATGAGGTCTTTGTAGTCATCATTCACATCTGTGTCATTCGTTCTGTTGTCCAGCCATTCATCAATAGAATCTGTGCACACACTTTCCCAATGATCCCAATCGGTATTTTTGAAATCCAACTTCTCACAGATATCATCTTACATATACTCGCCAAGTCTAAATGTGATCAAACTGTGGTCTATATTAAGATACACTTCCTTTTGTACTCTCCATTCTGATAATCTATTCCTTAAAATTGTACTTGTTATGGTCAAATCTATGATTCTATCCTTTCTAGTAGGTGTTGAATTGGTAGCAACAGTCAGATCTTTATCCATCAAAAGCTCAAACAACTGATTCCCCAACTTATTTGCATCTCTGTCAAACCAGTATGGATGATACGCATTGAAAATCACCAATAATAACAACTGGTAAAGACTCTGTCATCAGCTTGCTTACAATTTTTCATTAAAACATCTAGGCTCTTTGTATCATTTGGTGGAATATAGACTGACCCTAATACAAAATTACACTCCTTTGAATAGATATTACACCACACAGCTTCTACCTTCTCCTTGTTGAACTCTTTTCTCTCGAAAACTTTAATATTTTTAGCTATCAGATTTGCTGCACCACCTCCTCTTTCTTGATTTCTTTCTGTAGCTATCTTATTCCACTTTCTTTTTAAGTAAGGATGCCAAATTTCAGACAGACCTAATCCATTGTTACGGCTTATTGTGTCGTAAGAATTTATGAATGGTATAAAGAAATCAAACTATTCGCCATGCAGTGTATTTTATTTTGTAACATCTCAAAAGATTATCACACGTTGTATATGAATGGCATGTAGAAAAATAATAAAAATGGCGCGATTTATAACAATTATAATACGGACACAACAACAAGGACGGATACATGTAAATAATAGCTTTGTAAAAGAGTAAAACCTACTGCCTCTCCTCCTTTTCTTGAGAGACTCCCATCCAAAGTGTTTCAGTATTCCAGTCATACTTCCAGTTTCAAATTTGTAATTGCTCGTAACAAATCTAGCTGCCCTATTCTAACTTTTTCAATCTCCTCCTGAAGAACTATACCAAGGGGTTTCCCAGAAATACCTACCATATTCCAAGATTGGGCGAAAGAGTCCCTTATATATTGCTCCTTTAACATCTTTGGGACATTGATAAAGATTTCTCCGCAAGAAGCCAAGTGTTCTAGATAATGCTTGTGTCATGTTAGATGGTCACACCTAGGTATTGAATGAAATGCACATTTTCGAGGACCGTTCCCTCTAAAGTGTAAGAAGCTACAATTTTGTTTGTTCTTTTCTTAGTTATCTGCATGATATTGCATTTAACTGGCTGAAATCTCATACCCCATTTTGTAGTCCAAAACCCTAATCTATCTATACCCATGTGAAGTTTCAATGAGTCCTCTGTGTTTCTAGTTTAACGATAGCAAACACAGTCATCTGCGAACAGTCTTATCGATATCAGTAGAACTTTATGTACAAAGAAAACAACAATGAACCCAAACAGTCCCTTGTGGGACACCAGACAAAACTGGAGCCCACATTGAAGTTTCCCCATAAACAACAACTGGCTGTTTCTGTAGCAAAGGAACGAATATATTCATTTAGGGTATTTCTGCCAATATCATAACGATATAGTTTGCATTTTTGTAGTTCATGAGGGGGTGGGGGCGTGGGGCGGGGGAGGGGGTGGGGTACGCGTGAAACGCTTTTTCTAAATCCAGGATAACTTATCCAACTGTCTTCCTTTGTTCAAGATTTTTACCCAAACATTTATTGCTGTGGCCAGCTAAGTTTCAACACTGTGCCTTTGCCTAAATGCATGTTGTATGTCAGACAAAAGTTGGTGTTCATCCAAGTGAGCCATAAAATTTGAGCAAATAATATACTCAAGCAACTTACATGGCACGCATGTCAGCGACACAGGACGATAGTTGCAAGTGAGAGCTCTATCTCCTTTCTTAAAGAGGGGACACATGTTTGCAAGAAGCCATTCTTTTGGGACTTCACCAGTATCTAGAGATTGCTGAAACAGGTGTGAAAACACTGGACCCAATTCATTTGTCAGTTCTTTAAGGTTCTAGGATAAATCTTATCAAGCCCTAAAGCTTTAGAGGGATTTAAGCCTTTAAGTAACTTTATAACTCTCTCCAATGAAATTACAATATTATCCATGGAAGGAGCCAATCTCACAATTTATGGAACCTCATTGTACTAGATTTTATTGAATGAATTATTGAACTGTGAACTGTGACAGTGATAGACGGCAAAACACGTGAACATAATGCGTTTTAAATGGACGGAAATGGAAGAGTCAGACTAGACTGAGCAGAGTACTCTCAGGTTGCATAAGAAAATGTGGATTATAATCGACCACGTTGCGGAAAAAAACAGACTGTTTGATCACACAGCAATCTCGTAGTAATTTAAAGAGTTTTTATCTGTTTATTTTTGCATCACGTGAACAAGTCCAAGAAATGAATACTTCCCAATTTTATATAGAGAAAACTGGGATTTATAGCGATATACATTATTTTGCGCTTTTCTACTCAAAGACATAGATTGGGGATACTCTGTGAGACGGTTCTAACGAGCACCCTCAGTCTATGTTTGCAGGATAAAAAAAGAAAAATATCGCACATTTCATCAGAAAAAAATAGCCAGTTAGGATATGAAAAAATGCACTATGTCGCATGGGTGTGTTATCGCAATGCACACAGCGGTAATACGTAGTTTGATTTATGTCTCCGCCATCTGCTTTTTACCCCGTGTTCCGGCTTACTCGTTTTACATGGGCAACACGAATTCTTCCGGCTTACTCGTTTTGTACGGGCAGCACCGAGCGTTAATAGTTCTTCGAACATATGTACTCAGCAAATACTCTGAGCAGTCTGATCGGAGTCTTCTCTGTGTTCTATGTGTTCCATGTGGGTGTTCCGTAACCCCATTATGATAACACATCCGTTCGACATAGTGCATTTTTCTGATCTCCATAATGGATACTTTCTGAAGAAACACCGTTATATTTTTCTTATTTTATTGTTCAAACATAGGTTGTGGGTGCTCGTTAGAACCACCTAACTGAGGCGGTCATAACGAGTACCGTGCTAGTTAGAACCGCCTCATTAAGGCTGTTCTAACAGGTACCCACAACCTATGTCTTAGAGTAGAAATAAGAAACATAATGTATACTCCAGTAAACCCCATTTTTATCTATATAAAGTGGGGTTAAAGGGGTGATTTTCTCACGTTATGCGGTGTTGCTTCATGATAAAAATATTGATCCGATTTCTTCTAATAATGTTGAAAGGTTGAGAGAATTTGAAACAACAAAATTATTGTTGATCTAAAGACAGAATCAAACTAGATCAGCTCCAGTGTGTGATTTGTTGAGTAATAAATGAGTGTGTCGACCAGTTGTTACTTAAATAACTAGCACTGCGTGCGCGTGATTCCATTTACTTAACAACAGACCTCTAAACTGTGATTTGTTACTAAAGATACCATTGCTAGATCTGATCTTTTTCTTGTTTAGATACACATATTTACATTGTACGTATATACACAAAAGTATATCAAAACAAAAATGTATAACAAAATGGGACGTTGGTAAACCTTTGCAACTGGACTACAGCCATTAACATACAACACAAGACTTGCCCAAGTCCCTACATTTACATTTTTATATTTTTTATATCAAATAAAAGTCCATTTATACCAAAAGAATATGTAAAAGTCTCTTTAGTCTTCATCTCTGAATGTAGGTTAATTTCACAATTTTCATACAATATTGTATTGCTATTTTATTTACAATGTATTTATTTTTTTATAAACAATTAATTCTACAATGGGCAACTAATTAACAGACTTGGGCAAGTCTACATACAACACTAACAGCGAGTAAAGATAAACACTGTCAAACAGGACTTTATACAACATGCACCAAGTATCGCAACAATGTCATACCGACTTGAATATAACATGTTCCGAGTTTTGAACCAATTTCATGCCGGCACTGCAAGCCTACTATTGAAAAAAAAATGTCTGTGATGACATCAGTATGACGTTACCCCTACTGGGCTCATGATAGTGTCATACGAATGATTGAACTAACGAGGCAAGTAGGAAAACTGGACGGAAACAGGACGGATAATCCGTGTATAAGACTTCGTTTATGGAAGACAATAGAAATAAGGCAGTTTTCAAGCTAACGATGATATGTCGAAATTAGTCATTGGATTGCAGAGGTTAACTGTAATTCTGTTGGTTTGCCTAATATCCCATAACGGGAATATTAATGTCAAGATTTAAGACTGTTATGAGCTCCAGACTTTCATGGCATTTGTCAAAGGGAGACAACTTTCGGGACTTCCTGTTCGTTTTTCTGTAAGCCCTGACCCGCTGAAAAGGGGGGCTACTCTTAAAGGAAAGAATTTGCTCCTAAGGAGCAAATTCTTTCCTTTAAGAGTTGTCCCCTATTGACATGGGAGACAAAACTACTTTTGCAGGAGTTGCTTCCCCTGAAGGTTTATCCATTCCCTTTAAGACTGTGATGAGCTCCAGACTTTCATGGCCTTTGTTTGATGCTGTTCTTCCATCTGTACTTCCTCAATAGGTTCTTCATTTCTTCCTTTCTTCTTCTTCTTCTTTCTTTTCTTTTTTGTACTAATGTTCCTCCCGACACACATGAGGACGCCGGCGGCGAAGTCGATGACAATAGCAAGTATAGCAATGACAAACGACCAACTAAGACTGTAGTTAAGTGACTTGAGAGTGACGGCGAATAGTATTGCACCGACCAATCCAAACACACCTGAAAATTAATACAACCTGTCATAATGGCCACTTCTATTAAGCAAGCAACCTGTTTGAATATGTTCTATAAAAGGGTTATCCTTTAGAAGCAAGGAATATACCACATAACTGAAAAATATGGAGTGTGCATGTTTTCTGGGCCAGACTAGCTAGTTTCGGCCAATTAGGCCTCATCAGTGACTCTCAGATATTTTCAAAATTCCACAATGGAATCATTGATCCCCAAGGACAAGAAAATATAATCTACACTATGATGTAGGGCAGGGAGACGTTTTACCGCCACCACACATTCCCACACACCAGCTGTAGTAAAGTTAAATATGTTCTATAAAAGGGTTTTTTGACAACATAATTCGGTTGTCAACACTGGCAAATTCGCAAATGTCACCTGTACTTAACAAGCGCATAAGCACCTGTATTAAGTAAGCACCTGTCTCAAGCAACAACCTCTTTGTGCTAGGTTATGGCTCTGCATGGTGTTTCTTTTTTCTACAGACGACATTTTGCAATTTTTTTTTCCAATTTTTCTCAGTTAACCGGAGACAATTTGCATGAGATGTCCAATCTTATTTGGTTTTTCCCCAGAGTATAGGATTGGACATCTCATGCAAACTGTGACAATCCTGTTTTCTGAGAACAGTAAGAACCAACAATTTGTCATCTGCTGAATTAGCACAGAGAGGGGTAAATGTTGACACAGGTTGGACTGTCATCACGAAAACACACCTACATAATTTTGACCCCCTTGAATAAAAATCAAAAATGAGTTCCTTTAAGAGCAATGAAAACATTCATAAGAAAGAAGATGGGCCATACTACGTAGTTTCGGCTAATAAAGCCTCATCAGTGACCCTGTAATGATCCGGCAAAGAAAGCCAGAGGAAACATACTGCAATTTTGCGAATTTCGAATAGGCAGTCGATTCAAAGACAAATCAAAATGGGGTCCAACTAATTAAAAACCTGTCTAGAATGAGTCTAAATCAATAATTTATTTCTGAATTCTCAGAATATTCACGATGATCTCAAAGGACCAAAAGTAAAGTATAAACTGCACTATGATTGATGTACGGGGAGACGTTTTACGGCCGCCACACGGCACAACACCAGCTGCAGTGAAGGCAAATAAAAATCAAAAATGAGTTCCTTTAAGAGCAATGAAAACATTCATAAGAAAGAAGATGGGCCATACTACGTAGTTTCGGCTAATAAAGCCTCATCAGTGACCCTGTAATGATCCGGCAAAGAAAGCCAGAGGAAACATACTGCAATTTTGCGAATTTCGAATAGGCAGTCCATTCAAAGACTGATATAAATCAAAATGGGGTCCAAATAATTAAAAATCTGTCTAGAATGAGTCTAAATCAATAATTTATTTCTGAATTCTCAGAATATGCCCGATGATCTCAAAGGACCAAAAGTAAAATATAAACCCACTTTTATATAGTAAAACTGGGGTTTACAGGGGTAAACCTTATTTTTCTTATTTCCGTTCGAAAATATAGATTGTGGGTACTCGTTAGAACCGCCTAATCTATATTTTGAGCAGAAATAAGAAAACTATCACAATTTTTCACCTTAAAACTTTCATATTTTTTTTCAGCGGTATAATTTGCAAAGTAAAGGGATGCCGGTAATGGAGTGACGTCACATTGTACAGGTGCGTGGAGTAAAGTCTTGGATCAGACTTTGTCACCTCGCAGTCTTTACAGAACCCTCACTTCCCACAGGACATAGCCAGGGCATGTATGTGAGAAGGTAGCAACAACTTTGTAGGGCTGGATAATCAGAGGTAAAATGAAAAGCAATCATCAGTCCTGTCATTGTGATCGATAATCGATAAGTAATCACTGTAGATTGGATCATAATTGTACCTTTCTGACTGTGACTCTTACCATATGTTATACATTATCCCCAGCAGGCACACGTCGCTAGGGCAACGGCAAATCACAATGTGACGTCACAATTTCGTGATGTGCCTGCTGGGTCGTGTGTATCAGGACAGACAGGTCTGAGCAAACAGTGTAGACCCAGATGAGACGTCGAATTTACGCTGTTTGCCACACATTCCGCTATTTTGATACAACTTTGGGTTGTAAATTATACTCATCGAATAATCGATTATTATCAAATCAGTAATGATACTCGCGCAATTTATCGATCGATTGTCCGATTAATCGTTCCAGCAGACAACACTGAGTATTTATGCATAAGTAAGACACACTGTACACGGCATACTTAAAGAATTAGCTACATCTGCTATTTTCTGATAAAATGAAATCTTACCGGAAGTATAAGCTGTAATGATTGCCCCTGTCGCCAGCTGTTTCTCCTCAAACAAACCACAGAGGAAGAATATCCCGAGAGCGAAGAACAAGAACATCCCTATCATAGCAAATATGTTGATAACAGCGCTGGCCATGATGCGACCCTTTTCTGCAAATGAAAAACTGATAACCGTAATGATCATAAACATGGAATAACTAGATCCTAACGGAAACATCAAAAGCGTAAAGCCAAAAGCATAGTTACTTTCCCACGAAGTGGCCAATTAGCTCTATATCAAAACAAAAAGATATAAGCGATCATAACAAAAATCAACCTCCTTGGAACGGTCAGTCAAACGCATTTCACGGTGTGTGTATGTGTGGTGGTGGTGGTGGTGGTGGTGGTGGTGGTGTGTGTGTGTGGGGGGGGGGGGCTGCTTAAATCGATTTCACGCATGTATGCGGCCGCAATCCTCGCCCTTACTTCCGCTACGATGTAGACAAATAATTTGTTCAGTCCGCATGGAGGCCTCCTAACTCATCAGTGCAAAATCTAACACAACCACAGAGATGAAACACCGGTGAGGACTCGACAGCAAGAAAACACTGAAATGTCCTCAATATGTTCGATTGTTTTTTCAATTTTTACAGTATCATAATCGAAACATCTGTGTGACTATCAAAAATTTTTTGAGACAGTTGTGGTAAATCATAGCACCAGGTCAACGACATACTGTTTCTATAACACTCCCGTGTGACATAATGCATTCTTTCATATCTCCAAAACTGGCTAATTTTCTGCTACAAAAATTGTGATATCGTCCTTATTTATCATCATTAAAACACGCCTATACAAATGCACAGAAAACTTTACCGCCGAAAATAAGATTATTTTAGATGAAAAATTGTGATATTTTCCTTATTTCTGCTCAAACTATAGATTGTTTGTACTAGTTAGAACCGCCTCATCGAGGCGGTTCTAACGAGTACCACAATCTATATTTTAGAGCAGAAACAAGAAAAATAAGATTTACCCCTGTCAACCCCGGTTTTCTCTGGAGGGGCGTTCATTACATGGACTAGTTAACTTGATGCATATCCACAAAACAGCTAATTTTCTGCTGCAAAAAGTGCGAAATCATCCCTATTTATATTCAAAACACAGGTAGTAAGTGCTCGTTAGAACCGCCTCGTATATTGAGGCGGTTCTAACGAGTACCCACAACCTATGTCTGGCAGTAGAAATACAAAAACAATGTTTATCCCTGTAAACCTGTAAACTCCAGTTTTCTCTATAAAAAGTGGGGTTTACAAACATATTTGCTGCACGGACTTGTTAATGTGATGTTGGGTGACGTTGAGGATATTGTCTCATTTAGAAAGAACATCAATAGCATTTCGTGAGTACTCTTTAGATTCGCGACGATGAGGCGCATAATATGCATAAAAATCCCTTTTCTGGAAATGGTAAAGAGAAAACCTGAATAAACGCCTGCAAGAGTCTCGGGTTAGCAATACAGAGTGCCGGGCTCGAAGTAATAGCACTTAAAACGCAACAAACAATATGTCATTTGCCTGTTAGGATCTGCAGAGAAAAGCACTTATAAATGTTTAAATGCCTATAAACTCATGAGAAGGACACATTTCTGCATATATGAGTTGAGCAAAAAATTTTTCTTTAAGTCGGTCCGATCTGAACAGACTTTAGGCGTGTTCACTAGGTTCTACTTGATATAAATTTCACTACATGAAAGTGAAATGAAAACTTCAATTATTCCTCTGCTTTATATAAGGTATTTGTATTGTAATACATGTGTACACATGTACATGTATGTGGTTATGCTTATTTCTGACCAGATTAAAAGATCTATCAGGCGGTTCTATCGAGCATCGAAATTTATCGAGCACCGCAATTTATATGTGGCGCAGAATAACAGGGTCAAATCCTTGATAACTTATTGAAGTCGTGGTTTGTAAAACGCCATGGGCCTAACGGGTAAGAGCGCTAACTCTAAAATAGCATGTCTCTCGCCGGTGTGGGTTCGAGCCTGGCTCGGGTCACATGTGAGACGCCAAGTTCTACAACGGAAGATCAGGTGATTTTCTCCAGGTACTCCGGTTTTAGCCCACGTCTGATTGACAGACTCAAAACAATGAAACAATCGGTCTTGATCGTCTTCAGCCATTATCATACATGACCACTTTCGTATGGCCTAGCTTGGGACAGGAAGTAATTCATTATTTCGAGTCGGTCGTTAATCAGAGATATGCGAAAACCAGGGTACTCGTACCCGGAGAGAAACCACCTGACCATCATTTGCAGACATTGGCGTCTCACGTGTGAACCAAGCGATGCTCGAACATGGAAACTATTCATAATAGACAAAACTTACCAGAACTATTTGCATCATAGTAGTAACTTGTGTCATAGCAGGTCTTGTTGATTTCCACACAGGTCTGGAACAACCCGGTATTCACAGGAGAGGATCCGCCTAGCTCCGCCCAGTGGGGCGTGGCCACAGCTGTCAGGAACATCACTATGGATACTATGTTCACGATCACAGCCACCACACTCCAGTGAAGTTTGCACTGACACGTCATTGCGTAGTCTGAATGGGAATTTGAACGTGTTACGTAGGTATTCTACATGCTTTGTTCGTTCTTAAACTGCTGAAACAACAAGAAACAAACTAACTATGTCGTCAAGCTAACAACGCTTACAGCAACTAGACCTTGAACAATCAAAAGACTTATAGCACTAGCAGCTTGAGTGTCTCTGAGTATATGCTTTAAAAGCAAAGATCCCGAATTTATTTAGCCTTATATATGTCTAGCACCAAAAAGATGAATTAGACGCCGCAGTACTCTCTCTCTCTCTCTCTCTCTCTCTCTCTCTCTCTCTCTCTCTCTCTCTCTCTCTCTCTCTCCTTTCTCTCTCTCCCTCTCTCTCTCTCTCTCGCCCTCTCTCCCTCTCCCTCTCCCTCTCTCCCTCTCCCTCTCTCTCTCTCTCTCTCTCTCTCTCTCCCTCCCTCCCTCTCTCTCCCTCTCTCTCTCTCTCCCTCTCTTCCTACACCTCTCTCCCTCTCTCTTTCGTTCTCTCTTTCTCTCTACCTCTCTCTCTCTCCCTCTCTCTCTCTCTCTCTCTCTCCTCTCTCTCCTCTCTCTCTCTCTCACTCTGTCCCTCTCTCTCTCCCCCTCTCTCTTTTCCTCTCCCTCTCTCTCTCTCTCTCTCTCCCTCTCTCCCTCTCCCTCTATCCCCTCTCTCCCTCTCTCCCTCTCTCTTTCTCTCTCTCTCTCTCCCTCCCTCTCCCTCTCTCTCTCCCTCTCTCCCTCTCTCTCCCTCTTTCCCTCTCTCCCTCTCCCTCTCTCCCTCTCTCTCTCTCTATCTTTCTCTCTTTCTCTCTATCTTTCTCTCTCCCTCTCTCTCTCCATCTCTCTCCCTCTCCCTCTCTCCCTCTCCCTCTCTCCTTCCCTCCCTCTCCCTCTCTCCCTCTCTCTCCCTCTCTCTCTCCCTCTCCCTCTCTCCCTCTCTTCCTCTCCCTCACTCTCTCTCTCTCTCTCTCCCTCTCTGAGAGAGATAGTCGGTGCATGACATGGTTCGGAAAACAACCTTTGTTTTCCGTGAAACTAGGGACCCGTTAATGGTAGATATGATGTTTTCGGAGAATAGTATTGCCTTGCAGATAGGTTACCTAGACTATCTTCTTTAAAAATGATTTAAGGTCTTTTAAGTGCATGACATTTTTGCAAATTTTGAGTACATGGCTACATGCGCAGTCTAACCATAGCCGTCGCGGTTCGCATATTTAGCAAGGGCATTTAATACATAACGATAACACCCCCGTGTACCATGTGATTCATATCTTCATAATGGTTACTTTTCTGATGAAAATTTGTGATAGTTTTAAACATTGGTTGAGGATGATCTATCGAGTACCCACAACCTATTTCTTGGAGGAGAAATAAGAAAAATAATGTATACCCCCGTAAACCCCAGTTCTCTATGTAAAGTCGGGTATGGGGGCTGTTTTTTTTTTTCACGGACTTGTTCACATGATGACATGGCGCAGCTAGTGTATACATAAATTTCTCTTTGATTTATATTTAATATACATTATCACTTAATTTCCAAGTGGCCAAATAAGTTCATCTGACTTCATGCGAAATTTAAAAAATTACATCTATTTCAACCAGCCATAAAACCATCATTATTTTTATTGCTTTCAAAACCTTTTTGATTTTTTATGAGTTTTTCTTGGCGGATCTGATTAACAGAGAAACCAATCATGTTTACATATCCGTGTTAAATAGATAAAGGTGCTATTTTTGACTACATGTTTTTCCATTATTAAGGATATACAAAATTTTCCTTATACGAGTACATAGTCAAGCATAGAGAAAGAAAATCATCTCATAGTTTCTACAATAGAAGAGTACTTTTGGAGACATGAAGGGAAGCTGATAAGCCGGCTCTTTTTGGGACGCAGGTAGAGTCGTTGCCTTCATCACGTGAACAAGTCCGTGAAATGAACATCCCTTTAAACCCTACTTTATATAGAGAAAACTGGGGTTTACGGGGGTATGCATTATTTTTCTTATTTCTGCTCCTAGACATAGGTTGTGGGTATTCGTTAGAACCGCCTCAATGGGGCGGTTATAACAAGCACTCACAACCTATGATAGCAGTGTAAATAAGAAAATTTTCACATATTTTCATCAGAAAAGTAGCCGTCTGTGAGATGTGGAAAAATACACTATGTCGCACGGATGTGTTATCGAAATGTTTGTCACGAAGTTGAGCAACGGATATCACGGTTCGGACCGTGTTGCTTGACTCCGTGGAGGACACTGCAAACGCTACAGTGGTATAATTCAGGCATGAGTATTTGTTTGTTCGATTTGAGGTTTAACGTCCCCGTCAACAGTACTTAAGTGATTTTGGAGACCCGACCTTGAGATGAAATGACGTCTCAATCCCTGTCGCCCAATGAAACGTATATACAATGTAGTAAAAATGCATGGACGGGCCGACTCGTACCAATTTGCCTGGGCAGGCTCAGACCAGTACACATGTCCGTCGGTTGCAGCTCTGCGAGGAAGCATGGTACAGCCCAATCTATTTCTACATGCCCCGATGGGCGGGAGCCTCTCAAGATTAATGAAAGTTCGCATCACCACGCTAACAAAGCCGTGCAGTGCATACCATTGTAAACCCCACTTTGTACAGAGAAAAAACTGAGATTTGCGGATGTATATACTTACACATTACGGAATCACACCTATTCAAATATATTGAAAGATACTACTACCCAAGAATGAAAACTTTTGGATAAAAAATTATAATATTTTTCATATTTCGGCTCCAAACATATATTGTTGGCACTCCTTATAACCGCCTCCACCAGGCGGTTCTAACGAGTAACCAGACTCTACGTTTTGAGGAGAAATAAGAAACATAATGTATACCCCTGTAAACCCCAGATTTAGCTATAAAAAAGTGGGATCTAAAGGGGTCAAACGTATATGAACGTGTTTTTATGATGTATTATTTGTGTTTTTAATCCAATCATACATTGTGGCACTTGTTAGAACCGCATCAATGAGGCGGTTCTTACGAGTACCCCCAATCTATGTTTGGAGCATAAGAAAGGAAATTACAGCATATTGTCTACGGTGCAAAGTTATTTTTAGAGACATGACTGAAATTGATGAAATGTTACCCACTTGGATGACGTATAAAACGTATTTTAATGAACTTAAAATCTCGTCCGTGTGTGTTGACAATTCTAATGAATCTCGACTGTCGATGTTGGTGTCGACATGGAGATCATGCTCCCTCGGACAATAACCCCAGGGGTAGTGACTCGCCTTCGTTGGTGGCACATTTCTATACTTTTTTTTTTTCTGTTTTGAGGAGACCGAAGTAAACAATATACATGTATTTCTTCTGCATATGTCAAAATAGTGGGCTTTTAAAACATTATGGAAACAGACTTATCCAAACATATTAAAAATTTTATCTCCAAAAAATGCAAATTTTCTGAGGAAAAATTGCGATTTTTTCTTATTTCTGCTCCAAACATAGATTGTGGGCACTCGTTAGAACCGCCTCACAGAGGCGGTTATAACGAGTACCCACAACCTATGTCTTAGAGCAGGAATAAGGAAAATAGTGTATACCCCTGCAAACCGCGGTTTTACTATATAAAGGTGGGGTTTTGGAGGGGGGGGGGTAAAAATGACATAGGCGTATTTTCGTGATATATTTAATTTTAGCGCAATTAATTAAAAGGAAGATACATGGAAATAAACAGTAAAATTCCGCTATTAAGACGACCTGAATTAAGACAAATTCTGTTTTAAAAAGCTTATTTAGTAGGTTGCAGTTGTTCTTTTTAAAAGTTTTTGACATAGCGTGTCCTCTGGTCGGAGACCACCTTAAGGGTTGTTCAAAAGTGGTCTTTAAGACCCAAAGGTTGTCTTAATATAGGGAGTTTAGTGTATATTCTCTTAGTCCCGATATTTGACCGGTGAACAGCAACATGTTACAAATGTTTTAAACAATGAATCAAAGTTTTTAAATACCTGTTATGATCTAATCTGAGCCGTTACTCCGCCATTTTGGTCGTGATAGTGAAACAAAAGATAACGTACGAATTTTTTATCATCGGCAGGGATTCGTACGACCGAATAGGACGAACTACTTTCTCTACTTTCTAGTCTTTGGGAAAACATTAATAGTCGACGTTTCTAGTTAAAACAGAGAACGTTGCTAAAAATGATTCGTACATTTGAGGGAGCACAAGGCCTGTTTTGCTGGCCTTTGGCTCGAGCTGTCGATATTTACCAAATTTAAAATCTTTCAAATACTGTGTATATGAGCGTATTCTTTATCGATCGATTACTCGTTTTGCAAAATACAAAAGAAGAGTTCAAATTTCAAAACGTCTATGCCTTGGTCTGGTTTCTACGGAACCCAGGAAGGGACATTCAATTTTATTTTTAATATGTTGTGCGAACAAGTTATTAACTTGTGCGGACATCATTTATCTTGATTCCACAACATATATCTTCGGAAGTTGTGCGAACAAGATATTATGTTGCCCGCACAAGGCCCCCACTCATCGAGGCTTGAAGAAATACATGGGCTCCATGATGCTTCCACGCAGCGCTGGAAACGACCGCACACGAGTAATGGTAATTCGCTTAGAGGATCTAAGCCTGCCCAAGCAATCGCGGACGTCGAAAAATGGAAATTTGTTCTAGACAAAGGTTTTTCGAGCCACTCAGGGTTGATAATGGCGCTAGGTCATGAGGCATAATAAGGATTTTTGTTTTCAATTTTTCATTATAGTAAAGGTATGTCGTGTGTACTCATTAGAATCGCCTCGATGAGGCGATTCTAATGAGTACACAACATAAGAATATTATCCGATGTATATCAACCATTAAGATGGTAATCACAACAATTGCCGCCAGCCAAGTTGTCTGCTGGTAACTTTGAAATTTCATTATTTTTTTTTTGGGGGGGGGGGGGGGGAACAGTTGTGACCCAGGTCAGACTGCTCCTCCAGGAGTGGCTAAGACTGCTCCAGCGGAAGCAGTCTGATTAAGGTCAACACTGCACTGTTTGCCTGTATGCAAAAGATGTTTTAAATCTATGCACGAAGTGCAGCAGACGACATCAACAAACAGCATTTTCAGACGCATGTTTTCATGGCATCTGAAGGGTTAGGGTTTCAGAACATTTAATTTCACCTTACCTGATGTTAAGGGAATGTGTGGCGGCCGTAAAAGTCTCCCTGACCTTCATCATATTGTGGGTTATTTTTTCTAGTCCTTTGCGGTCTGCAATGTCACTACAGATTTCAGGAAAAAAAATGAGGGTCACCGATGAAGTCTACTTTGCGAAACCAGCTAGTCTTGGCCAGAAAAACCATGTACACTCCGTAATTTTTAGTTCGTACACTCTATAATTTTCTTATCGGTGCTTAGTCGATTACTCCTTTTTCAGAACGTTTAATTTTGTTTGAATTGGGGTTTTACGTCCCCGTCAACACTATCTTGGTCATTTTCGAGGATTTGGTTCCGATTTTGCAGGAATTGTACCCAACATTGAGATGAAATGACATCTCAAGCCTTACTACCCATAGAAAACACTAGGAAATCAGGAGCAGTCCGACTCGAACAATTTTTCCCGTGCAGATTTAGACCCTCTAAGCGGTTTATCAGTACTCTAGTTCGGTCGGTATTAGCACTGCGTGGTCCAATCAATTCTCAAAGCCCAAATGTGTGGGGGCGCTCTTACGGTTTAATAGGTGCAGTTATGGGTTATGTGATAGATTTTCGATGGACTCAAGAACAAGTTTGAAATAGCGACAGAAAACAACACATCGGTGATTGAAACCTCGGCTAACAGGTTATACTCAATAACGAGTTTTTTTTTTTTTTTTTTTTTTTTTTTTTTTTTTTTTGGTTTGGGTTTTACGGCCCTTTCAAGATTATTTCACTCATATCGAGCCGATCGTTAATCAGAGGTGGGCGAAAACCGGAGTACCCGGAGAAAAACCACCTGACCTTCCGTTGCAGAACTTGGCGTCTCACACGTGGCCCGAGCGAGGCTCGAACCTACGGCGGTGAGAGACCTAATGACTAAGAGTCAGCGCTCTTATCCACTAGGCCACGGAGGCCCGTTCAATAACGAGTTCCGACAACAGATAATTCACATACTAGCAACAGCATTGAAACATCACAAACAGATGAAGAAACTAGGTGAACAGTAGAACTTCGATGGCTCGAACACCGATGGTTCGTTTACCATGGCTGAGTCTAACTCGTTTTTGAGTCCCCAGAGAATTCTACTACATAAGAAGTAGTGTGGGATAATTAAGGAGATTTTCGAATTTTAACTTGCAAATGAATGCTGTGTGTACTCATTAGAATCGCCTCGATGAGGCGATTCTAATGAGTACACACAGCATGCATTTTTATAGAACACCAAAAAGATGTAAGAAAATTAACCCCGTCATGCTTCCTAGCAGTCTCCCTCAGTGGCTCGAACTACCCCTGTCTCGAACAGATTTTCGTGGTCCCAAAGGTGTTCGAGCCATTGAAGTTCGACTGTACTCAAGTTGCTACCCAAGCACCGATCAGGAAGGTGCTGGTCAGACCGGGCGCATGCGCAGGCCGATCTACACCGTCTTTGTTCGCAAACGCAATGAAACAGTTTTTCTCAATTGCCACTCATATATAGGGAAGAGAGGTTTGAATGGATTTAAATACTTCCTCTTTGCTGGAAAAATGCTATGGAGTAGTCTAAAGAAGCAACTCGTCAATCCGTATTTACTCTTATCCTGCTGTTCATGACAACCCCTACCTTTGCAAACAGTGTAGATCCTGATCAGATGTTCTGAAGAAGTCATCTGATCAGGATCTACAATGTTTGACATTCAGTTTCTGAATTTATAGGAATAACATGCATTAAGTAATCTGATTGTTTCAAAGACAGAAATGGGTGTGGCTGACTTAATTATTCAGCAGGATAATGGTTAAACATTTACATATAGCACTCATATTCAACTATGACGTCTTTCTTTTCTGTAGAATAAGTGAATTTCTTTTTCCAGGTCTGTTTGTGGTTACTTTCGTTGTTTCTGACAAAACTGGAGGTATCGTGCTAAATAGTCTACGTGCTAAACTACCCACGCAGTGAACGAATGCTTCAACATGCCCACTGAGAAAATACTATTCTGAATCCGGGTATATTTTTTAGTTACGAGGGGTGATCAATACATTCCAGAACTTTTGCTATAACTTAATAATGAAAAACGATACTCACGAATACTGTTAATTATTTCTCGACATAGGAGGTACCGGAAGTCGTAGAGTGTGAATGCGGAAAAATTTGCGCGGATCCAAAATATAGAAAATTAATTGATATACTTGGTTTCATCACCTGAAATCAACTTGAAAGGACAGGAAATTCATTCTTATTTGTTTTTCAATCGATTTGAAACAATGGAGAAACCGTAGAAAAACCTGAAATGGATTCTCAAATTTACCCCACCCACCCCTTTGTATAGTGAACTCCCCTAACCGGAAATTCGTTGTTTACTATTCCCGGCCACTTTTGAACTGAAATTATGCAGTCTACACAGCAGTTCCACTGTTTCCTCATTGGTTTGGTTGTCCTTGTGCTGAATGTCTGCTACCCGACCAAGAAAGCCGACCCTGTCTCGTACCCCGACGGCGGAAGTTTCTCTTGTGTGAGAGAAAACAGGTATGACACAGGTGACTTGACACACTTCCAGACCACCCTTTCGTTGCTCAGTAGGAACAAGCACACAACCAGAATGACTATAAACTGTAATCACCCATCTGTCTTCTTGGTGTTAATGTTAATTATACAGTGTGGCGACGTTGAACTCCAACCCGGGCCTGTCAGTACTAAATTTCCATGTGGCGTTTGCGCCAAGCGAGTGTCATGGAACTCCAAAGCTCTACAATGTGATGGGTGTGACATCTGGTATCACACGAAATGCACAAACATTTCGGACAGTATGTATAGTGCATATGGCAAAAGTAGCCTCACCTGGATTTGCCTCAAATGTGGAATCCCCAATGTGTCGTCTTCGAATACAATTGACATTTCATCTTTCGAAACTCCTAACCCATTTAGTGCATTTAATGACTCCTTCCAAACACGTTAAAAAAACTCACCAAAAATGTCTACTCCACTCAAAGTATGCCAACCGGATCCGAATGTCGAACCTGCTCGTAAGAATGCCTCAAGTACGTCCGACTATGTAGACAGTATTCATTCCGATGTTGATGTGCCAGTAATAGGTGATAATCTCCCTTCGGATATATCATCTCATGCAGATAGTATTAAGTCGGACACAGACTTGTCCTCTTCTTTGGCTACTGAATCAAATCACACAAATACAGTTTCTTTGAATGATTCATCACATGGCCTGTTCCACAGCGTCCAACTCCAAGATAGCCATAGTGATCGTAGTGACCCTTCATTTAACATTCTTATTGTGAACTTTCAAAGCATACGGAACAAAAAATTGGAACTTCATCATGTGCTATCCAGCCTAAATCCTGATGTGATTCTTGGGTCTGAAACTCACTTAAACCCAGCTATTCATGATGCTGAAATTTTCCCGCATAACATCGAAAGCGAATATGTCTACAGAGTGTATAGAAAGGACCGCAACCCAAGAACTAGTGAGAAAAAGGGTGGTGGTGGGGTGATCGTGATGGTGAAGCCTTCGTACGACTGTGAAGAGTGTCCGGATCTGGATGCAGACTGTGAGATGAAATGGGTAAAGGTCACCACTCACACCAAGACAGCCTTTCTGGTTGGGGCCTTTTACCGCGAACCGAAATCCTCTTTGGAAGTGTTAGATATGCTAAATAACTCATTGTTGACTATCAACAGCAGTCCTAAATTTAAAAACTGTATTGTGAAGCTCGGTGGTGATTTCAACTTAGGAGACATAATTTGGGACAATTATTCTTCCCCTCCAGGCGCCAGGGATAAAGCTCACTGTGACAGTTTGTGTTCCATCATGCGTGACAACTTACTGGACCAGGTAAACATTATCCCCACACGACAAGGAAGGATTCTTGATCTGCTTTTCACATCGCACCCAAGTACTGTGCAAAAACATACCACGTGCCCGCCTATCGGTATGAGTGACCATGACATGCTCCTTGTGAATACTTCTGTGCCCTCCGCACCACGTAAGCGGGAGAGACGATCAGTTCCCATCTACAGAAAGGCAAATTGGAATCAGATTGATCAGGACTTCTGCTCTTTTCGGGACAGCCTCTTATCTGATAAGAACTCTCTTGACATTGAATCTGTTTGGAATGATTTCAAATCGACTGTCCTATCCACTATGGAGGAAAACATCCCTACAAAATATATTCGTAAGAAAGCCGATTTGCCATGGATGACCGCAGAGATTAGGAAGCTCATACGTAAGCGTGACAACATGCACAAAAGACTCAAAACTACTGTGTCCACAGAACTCCAAAATTCCTATCGAGACATTAAGAAGGACGTTAAGTATAAGTTGCGAAAGGCATACCATGCCTATTTGAATGACATGCTAGATCCGGACAGTGATAAAAATTCTAAAAATTTCTGGAAATATATCAAAAGTAGGAAGCAGGACTCAGTTGGTATTAGCACCTTAAAGAATGACGGCAACATTGCAAACACTCCACAATCCAAAGCAGACATGTTAAACGGTCAGTTCTGCTCTGTGTTTACCCAGGAAGACCTTACTAACATTCCGGATAAAGGATCATCACCATTTCAAGCCATGCCTGACATTTCTATATCATATAAAGGAGTACTGAATAGCATCACTCGTTTAGATGAGAAGAAAGCGTCGGGCCCGGACAGAATCCCTATCATCATCCTGAAGAGAAATTGTGAAGTTGTGGCACAAATACTCCAACACATCTTCCAACTATCATTAGACACTGGATCTGTCCCCTCAGACTGGAAAACCGCAAACGTGGTCCCCATATTTAAGAAGGGCGACCGTTCCAAGCCTGCCAACTACCGCCCCGTATCTTTGACGTCAGTGATATCCAAAATGCTGGAGCACATTATAGTTTCCAACATAATGCGACATCAGGACTCTCAAAATATTCTTCATGATAATCAACATGGCTTTCGACAAAGGCGATCATGCGAGACGCAGCTTCTACTAACCACCGATGACATTTCGAAATATATTAATGCAGGAAAGCAAGTGGACATGGCTATTCTAGACTTTTCGAAGGCTTTTGACAAAGTTTCCCATCATCGTCTCTCTTCAAAGTTGGAATATTACGGTATACGGAACAGTACTAAACAGTGGATTAATTGCTTCTTATCTGGACGTAGTCAGAAAGTTGTTGTTCAAGATGCCTCTTCAACCGTATCGCAAGTAACATCAGGTGTACCTCAAGGCACAGTACTTGGACCCTGTTTATTCTTGCTCTATATTAATGACATTGCTGGAAATATATCCTCTATCATACGCCTGTTCGCTGATGACTGTGTAATATACAGACCTATCAGCAATCCACAAGACCAGTACATACTTCAGCAAGACCTTGATACTCTCACCAAATGGAGTGATAGTTGGCAAATGGAATTTAATGTCAAAAAGTGTGCCATCATGAACATTTCCAATTCAGCCAACAAGAAACGTTTTGACTACAGCATGAATGGCGAGATTTTAGAGACAGTGAGTCATCATCCATATTTGGGTGTTGAGTTAAGTGACAACATGAAATTCAACACTCACATTGACAACATTACAAGTAAAGCATCTCAGACCTTAGGATTTATTAAACGTAATCTAAAAGCATGTCCATCTTCCGTGAAAGAGAGAGCTTACCAAACCTTAGTACGACCTAAGTTAGAATATTCTGCACCAATTTGGAATCCTCAACAACATACGCAAATCAAGCAGATTGAGCAGGTCCAACGAAATGCCGCCAGGTTTGTCTCTGGACGACCATTTAACCCTCATCAGCCAGATAGTGTCACCACCATTTTATCATCCCTTCAGTGGCCATCTCTCCAGTCTCGACGAGCACGTGCTGATGTTACCCTCCTCTACAGGGTCGTTCATGGATTAGTTGCTGTTCCAGCCTCGTACCTTCCAAGCCGAGCTCTTGTTCGTTCCACCAGGCAGAGCAACGACTGGAAGTTTATCCAACCACACTGCAGGGTAAACGTCTACCAGCACTCATTCTTTCCAAGGACCGTACCAGTTTGGAATGCCCTACCGACCGACGTAGTATCTGCCCCGAGCCTGGATGCCTTCAAGGCTAGCGTCCAGTCGCTCACCACATTCTAAGCCTGACCAGAGACTGTACAGTGTATAAACATGTTTGGTGTATGCCATTTTATCTGCTTCACACTCTACGCCTGCACGGTTTTAACCCTCTCCAGTAGATGTCCATTGTGGCGTTGGAGTGTACTATATTGAAGTTGAAGTTGAAGGATCCATTGACCTTGATGCACTTTTGACACCTTTTCATCCACGTTCCGAACGCGTGACGTAAGCCGTCACGTGACACCTCTCTAAGCGCCACCGTTATGGCAGCCCCTAGTTCATCTTGCACCTCATAGTTTACTCCACGCAGCTGATCCTTCACATTTGGAAACAGGAAAAAGTCACAGATACCCAAGTCTGGGCTATACGGTGGATGCGGTAGAGTTTCGATACCCAGTTCCTTGAGGGTGGACGTCACAAGTTGACTGACGTGCACTGGAGCGTTGTCTTGGTGCAACATGAACCCCGACCTTACAAGTTCAGGACGTTTATCTCGAATAACTCTCTGCAACTGGAATTTGATTAGATGTGCGTAGTATTCACTATTGACTGCAGTTTTAACTGGCACGATATGATTCAACACAATTCCTTTTGTGTCACAGAATATGATGGACATAACTTTACCCACTGACTTGGAGAGTCGGGCTTTTACAGGCGATGGTGACGATGCATGCTTCCACACGGAACTCTGTTGCTCGCTTTCCGGCTCAGACAAGTGGAACCATGTTTCATCACATGTTATCATTTTATTCAGGAACCCATCACCTTCTTCTGCATATCGGTTGAGAATATCTCGACAGATCTGTTTCCTTACTCTCTTCTGGTCAGGCTGAAGTAGACGGGTACCCACCTTGCACAGACGCGGCTTAATTCAAGCTGTTCCGTCAGAATCTCTTGGGCTGTACCATAACTTAAGTTAAAGTCCTCCGCTACATTTCTAACAGTCACTCGCCTTTTTCATCCATTACGTATTGTTCAATGGCAGCACAGTTTTCCTCTGTAGTATACTTCACAATGCGGCCAGATCGGGCGTCATCTTTGGTCGATGTTCTTCCGTCAATGAAGCGATGCCACCATCTATGAATACAAGATTTCGAAAATGCTGCTTCTCCGTATACGTTTTGGAGATCCTCTTTCATTTCGCTTATAGTCTTCCCTAATTTTACGTAGAATTTAATGAAAGTCCTCTGTTCTGCAACAACGTCGTCAGCCATTTCTGAACGGTGAACATGAAGTATGACGTCGAAAATATCACGTCAATGAAAAACTAGTGGCGTCACGAACGTCATACCTTGATGGCCTTGTCCGTAACGTGCTATTCTATCGACCATATAAATCTTATTGCGATTGGTTGTATATTAAAAAAGTTATAGCAAAAGTTCTCGAATTTATTGATCACCCCATCCGTCGTTGGGCTCATATAATTGACGCATACTGTACTACAGATTGAGAAAAACATTTACTACAAAGATAACGCATTCATGTGCGAAAAATTATATTTATTTGATTGCTCTAGAATGACACTTTTCTCTGATAAAATTAATATGTTAGAGAAATGAAGATATTTTGTAACGTTCATTGACGTATGAACAAGATCGGGGCACGAGGAAAGAAAGTGGTGTTTACTCGAACTTTTTCGTAATCCGATACTATTCGTATATAAACGAATGTTAAATAAATAAATTTAAGCTAATAACTTCTGTTTACATTATTTTCCAATCATTATTTGACGCACACATCTAGTTTCAGCACACATCATGAAAACACGCCTATATAACATTGACACCCTTTGACCCCAGTTCATACAGTAAAACTGGAGTTTACGGGGTGCCTCAGTCCTTGAAGAAAGGAATTTGCTCCCCTCGACGGCAATGACTTTCTTTGCGGCTGCATCTAGACCGCGAAAAAAAGCTTAAATAAACGGCGTATTTGCAAATTATCACTTAGAACATAACAGCCCCCGCCCATAGGGGCTTGAAGAAATATATGGGCTGCATGATGCTTCCACGCAGAGCTGAATTCAGCCCCCACACTAGTACTGGTAAACTGCTTAGAGGATCTAAGCCTGTCCAGGAACCGCGGTGCGAGGCGGACCGTCCATGCTAATAAACGCTATTGGTTTCATTGGGCGATAGGGCTTGAGATGTCATTTCATCTCAATGCCGGGTAAAAGTCCCACAAAATTGGAAGCAACGTCTCCAAAATGACCTTTACAGTGTTGACGGGGACGTTAAACCTCAAATCAACCAACCAACCAACTTAGAACATAAAGCTCCGAGAGACGTTTATTCGAACGGTCACTGTGACGTGATTGTGCTACACTCGTTGCACGTTTTGACGTCAAATGCTACATGTGCGCACCATGACATTTGAAGTCGTTTAATATGTTGCCTTGTCTGCAATCTCTTTCGCTGTTTTTCTCAACACTCGTATTTTTCTATAGAGAATCTTACAAGAGCTTCTAGTAAGTAGACTAAGGGTGTAAGATTCTGTTTATTATATAACGATTTTAGATCGGTTTCTATTGCCGAAAAAGTTCGAACTAATTTCTAAAGAAAAATAGGGTTGTAACTGTCGGCGTAACATCATTTTGGGGCCATTTACAAATTGTTTAGACCCAGATCAGACGGCATATGTCTACTAATCTGCTGAATCAATCAGTACCAAGTCGCTGATTGACCCCTAAATGAGCCGGGGCACAGCTTTTCCTACAATTGACATGTGCGCTCAGCGAAAAATCAGATCAGTCTGTGCATCCATACAGTCTGATCAGTGACTTCTCTTGCCGCATGAAGGAGCATTGGGCCCTTAACTATCCTTAGAGCTGGCAACGAAGACTCTGATCAGACTGCTCGGATGCAAAGGCTGATCTGAGTGTCCGTTGTCCGCATATGTAAATTGTAAGAAATGCTGTGTCCCGGCTCGAATTCATTACGAAAACGCGCCTATGCAAAAACATTGGAAACTCTACCGCAAAAAAAAAAAAGAACACGAAAAATCGGGAAGAGGTCCCACAAAATTGGAACCAGCGTCTCCAAAATGACCTAAACAGTGTTGACGGGGACGTTACACCTCAAATAAAAAAGCACATACGTAATTGGCGCTTTGCCAGCCTTTAAAACGAACTTAGGCACAGCGTAGATGCGAACATGAGCGGTTTTAACTAATTGTTGCTGTTAAGGCAACTAAGAGAATTTCTACCGAGAAGTGCCGGTAACGCTATGGTATTTCGTTGGTCTCAGTGCAGTACGGTGCCGGCAATTCTGTTAAGCGCCTCCGTGACTTGGATAAAAAATAAAGAGGCAGTCGTCATGGTCACGGTGATGACGTTTACGAGCGAACCAGTTTTTGTTTGTTGTTAAAAAATAATAGAAATACTGAAAATCAGGACAGCGAATATAAATACGAAAATTTACGAAAAAAAAAAAGAACATCAAATAGTATTGACGCTATGAATTGGTGGTCTACACGGACAAAGGCAGTCATTTTCAGTTGAGGAAGAACACGTTTAGCAGTCCAAGACGCTTGTCTCGCCGAGATTTAATCTTAGTTCCATAGGCACTACACGTGTTCATATATAGGCCGACAAGAGGCGATCCCTTCGGCACTTGCTTATGTTCTTTCTAAAGAAACCGACAACTGCCATTTTTGCATCAGCGAGAGGACGCAATTCAAATGATGATCCGCATTCAGGATTCAGAAAGTAATTTGAATCGTGTAAATCACAAGTTTCGCTATGTATAAAGTGGTATTTCATGGGTGTCCATCACCTTGCACAGGATTTTTAGAGTGATGCATTGGTGACTTTTTATAAATCTGACAGAATTAGTTCTAACTAGCAGTAGTAATTCATATTTCCAGCGCAAGTATGCAATTAATGCATATCTATATAAAACTGTTTATAGCATGCATTTACACAAGCGATGTAGGGCCTACTTAATGCTGTAAGTTCAAGGGCACAATAAGTTCAAGGAGATTCACTTGTTTACCAGACTTTGTGACAGCTGAGTACATACCACCCAGTCATGTACTTTACGATACAAGTTTTATAACCAGAAAATAAATCCATTTTATACGAGATGTTTGTACGACAAGTCCGTGCCGTGAATATCCTTTCGAACCCCAATTTATATAGAGTAAACTAGGATTTACAGGGATATACATCATTTTTCTTATTTCTGCTCCCAAACATATCAGAATCAGAATTGTTCCTGGTAAAATGACATTCATACACCAGGACCTGTGATGGGAGGTAAGTCCCGAGGTAAACTTAGCTACACAATCTCCTCAGCACCTTCAGCTGTTGAAATAATCGAATCGGGAAGGGCATTCCAATCTCTAATGGTTCGAGGGAAGAATGAATCCTTATAAATGTCAGTTCTTGCAGCAAGGTTAAGAAACGCCAATGAATGTTGATTTCTGCAGTGCCTAGCTGGGGGAACGTAGGTAGTTGGTACTCGTTAGAACCGCCTCATTGAGACGGTTCTAACGAGCACTAACAACCTATACTTGAAACCTTTAATAAGAAAATCATCACAAAGTTTAATCAGAAAAGTAGATAAGTAACCATTTTGGAGATATATGAAAGAATGTATTATGTCACACAGATGTGTTTTTGTAATGGAAACATTTCAAACAACTGCAGGCCCAGACCAGAATTCTGAGGACCCTCGTCGCGGCCTTCACTGCTTCACAATTCCATCATTTTGCAAACGAAATTCTGAAAGTCTCATTTAAGACAGAATGGGCAAAATGTATTTTAATTGCTATGCGTGGAAGCAACATGCAGCCCAATCTATTTTTCCAAGCCCCGGTTGGGTGGGGGGGGGGGGGTGGAGAAGCGAAGAGGTCCGTCGTATACCTCCCTTAACAGTAGCGATGTTGCCACCTAAATGTTCTGTGCGTATGAAGGTCTGTTTTGTTTCTTTACAGTTAAACGGCCCAGTCCAGATTGCTTCGGTCATAGTGAGCCGGCCAAATTACTTAACCAGACTTTTCCAGGGCACGCGTAGAAGCCTCCGTGGTGTAGTGGTTATGCTACTCGCCTTGTAAACCAGGGATCGCAGGATCGATCCCGCCGGCTTCTCTAGACTTTCGGATGAGACTTTAAACCGAGGTCCCGTCTCCGTATGACCTTAGCTGTTGGTGGGACGTAAACCTCAAACACTTACTCACTCCAGGGCACGCGTAAACATAAGGTGTTTACAAGTTCGGTGCATAGTTTACGCCAGAAACTCACAACTATCCTTCTTGATCGAAGAAAAGACTTTATTAACAACAATCTCAAAAAAATGCAGCCGACCCGGCAGGCAAAAGCAGCTCATCCATAAAAAGTCACATATATGATATTGAGATGAAAATCAATGTCATGGAAAATATGATTAACAAGCAATTTAAATCTGCAAACCTGCAGCTATACGTAACGCACTGTCATTAATTTACACTAAAGTGCAAGATGGAATATTGTAAAATGTGACAATTTGCATTTTTATGGTACTTCGTTTAACCCATTCAGTAACAGAAGCCCCAAAACGGGTACCCTGGCAAACAGTCAGGCCCAGATCAGACGCCGCAGAACGCGGCGTCTGATCTGGGCCTACACTGTTTGTAAAACGTTGAGCCTATTTCCAAATAGATTTTGAAGAAAACACAACCTGACACCCCTAAATTTTGAAATGGACTCCTGCTATATACAGGGAGAAAGATATCTTTTGGTACAAAAAGGGTTAAACAGCTATATAGCTGCTCGAGCTAGCTTATAGACATCACTGCGATCAGAGCATTCCCAGATACAGTCAATCCTGTCATAGTGGCCACCTCTATTAAGCAAGCAACCTGTCTTAAGCAAGCAAACGTTTAGTTCCCGGAAAAGGCAAATGCATTAATGGTCACCTGTATTAAGCAAGCACCTGTCTTAAGCAAGCACATTTTGGTCATCCCTGAGGTGCTTGCTACACAGGCTGGACTGTAATACACAGTTAATACCACATGTTATCCTCTCCATCTCTGAGTTTCTAAATTAGACATAGCCGGTTTTGTATAAAGGGTAATTACTTAAAATCGTTAACCGGGTTGAAAGGGGTAAGGTAGTTATCTGTTGTTTAAAAATATCGATGTCGTTAGTAATATATTGTTGAAACTTTGATCATTTAATATGGCAACGATACTAATATTTTTGCTGAAAAAAATGTGAAGTTTCCCCTCCAAAATGACCTAAATGGTGATGACGGGCACTTGAAACTCCAATTCAAGCAAATTATAATCAACCAATCAAATGACTGAAAAAATGAATGCGATAAGCCAGTAGTGGATTAAATATACAAATTAGTTAGATACACACTGTGACGTTACCCCTACGACGTCCTTAACGACGTCGCGTTTATTAAAAGGTTTATATGCAGGGACTCGCGACGGGCCTCCGTGGCCTAGTGCATAAGAACGCCCTCTCTTAATCATTAGGTTTCTCACCGCTGCTTGTTCTAGCCTGGCTCGGGTCACATGTGAGGCGCCAAGTACTGCAACGGAAGGTCAGGCGGTTTTTCTCCGGATACCCCCGTTTTCGTCCACCTCTGATTAACGATCGGCTCGATATGAGTGAAATAATCTTGAAAGGACCGTTAACCCCCCCCTCCCCCCCCCCCCCCCCCCCCAAAAAAAAAATGCAGGGACTCGCACCACTTTGCCTGGGCAGGTTTAGACCTTCCGGTTTTCCAGTATTCATGTGCGGTCGGTTTCAGCTCTGCGTGGAAGCACCATGCAGCCCAATCTATTTCTCCAAGCCCCGATGGGCGGGGGCTCAACTGGCTGATAATCAGAAAAGGGTGTGGTTTTTTGTTTGTTTGATTTGGGGTTTAACGTCCCCGTCAACACTGTAAAGGTCATTTTGGAGACGTTGCTTCCAATTTTGTGGGACTTTTACCCGACATTGAGATGAAATGACATCTCAAGCCCTGTCGCCCAATGAAACCAATAGGGTTTATTAGCATGGGCGGTCGGCCTCGCACCGCGGTTCCTGGACAGGCTTAGATCCTCTAAGCGGTTTACCAGTACTAGTGTGCGGGCCGGATTCAGCTCTGCGTGGAAGCATCATGCAGCTCATATATTTCTTCAAGCCCCTATGGGCGGGGGCTATAAAAGGGTGTGGTTAAATGAATTGTTCAGCAGGATAAGATAGAGTTAACCCTTTTTGTACCAAATGTAATCTTCCTCCTTATATATAACAGGAGTCCATTTCAAGGTTTAGGGGTGTCAGGTTGTGTTTTCTTCAAAATTGATTTGGCAAATGGCTGAACTTTAAGCAAACAGTGGAGGCCCTGATCAGATGCCGCGTTCTGCGGCATCTGATCTGGGCCTGCACTGTTTGCCCGAGTACCCGTTTTGGGGTTTCCGGTACAAAATGGGTTAATGTATAAATTAGACATACATTAATTTTGAAGAAAATCGATAAAGAGATCTATTTTATTTCTGCTGGCCTGTGGCCTCGTTGATTTGAAGTGCTCATGCTACGAACACATTTTAATGGTATAAAAGGTGTTCGAGCCGTTATACAGTACGATAGAACACCCGTGTTACCATTACGATAACACACCCGTGTGACATAATGCATTTTTTAACATCTCCAAAATGGTCATTTTTCTGATGAAAATCCGTGATATTTTTCTTATAAATACAGCAAACATAGGTCGTGGGTACTCGTTAGAACCGCCTCATTGAGGCGGTTCTAACGAGATCCCGCAACCTATGTCTTTGAGCAAAAATAAGACAAATAATGTATACCCCCGTAAACCCAAGTTTTCTCTATATAAAGTGGCATATGGGGGGAGGGGGTCATTCATTTCAAGGACTTGTTCACGTGATGATAGTGCCTTCGGGTCCCTACCTGTCGGGACTAGGCAGCGTGGTCCTTCCACGCAGAGCTAAAACCGACCGCACTTGAGTACTGGTAAACCACTTAGAAGGTTTAAGCCTGCCCATGCAAAGTGGTGCTTGTTGGAACATCCCTGCATATAAACCCTAATACTTTGTTTGGGCGGTAGAGCTTGAGATTTCATTCCATCTCAATTTCGGGTAAAAGTCCACAAAACTGGAAGCAACGGTACAACTCCCACAAAATTGGAAGCAACGTCTCCAAAATGACCTATACTGTGTTGACGGGGACGTTAAACTTCAAATCAAACAAACAAATCCACAATAACATGCATAGTGATGACCGAGACGTAAAACCCTCATTTGAAACAATTTCATATCTCCTAAATAGTACTTTTCTGATGAACATTTGTGATATTGCTCTTATTCATACTCTAAATATAGGATGTGGGTGTTCATACGAATCGCCTCATTGAGGCGGTTCTAACTTGTACGTCGGAACGGATATATATTAAAAAAATGTATACCCATGTAAACCCCAGTTTTCTTTACATACAGTGGGGTTAAAAGTCATTTATTATACGGATTTAGAAAATTGAAATGTCGGATTTCGTCTGTCTTTTTATGTGGGTCATTGGTGGGTCCCCTTTCATGGAAAATATTGTTGTATCCTCTGCGGGAGTGATCAAATTACTTAAAGGCTTGAACCCTTCTAAAGCTATAGGGCCTGATGAGCTTCATCCTAGAGTCCTGAAGGAACTAGCAAACGAGTTAGGTCCAGTTTTTGCTCATCTTTTCCAGCAATCGCTCGATACGGGTGAAATTCCCAAAGAATGGCTCCTAGCGAACATCTGTCCACTTTTCAAAAAAGGGGACAGGGCTCTTGCTCGTAATTATCGCCCGGTGTCACTGACCTGTGTTCTATGTAAATTGCTTGAACACATAGTCTGCTCAAACATCATGGCCCACTTGGATGAACATAAACTTTTGTCAGACAGACAACATGCATTTAGGAAAAGGCATAGTTGCGAAACTCAGTTGAGCACGGTTATTAATGATTGGGCAAAAATCCTGGACAAAGGGGGGCAGGTGGACACATTTATTCTGGACTTTGAGAAGGCTTTTGACACCCCTCCTCATGAACTACTTAAATCCAAATTATTTGGTTATGGAATTGGTGGGAAGACTCTTAAATGGATAGATTCCTTCCTTTGCTACAGAAAACAGCGTGTTGTTGTTAATGGTGAATCTTCAGTATGGGCGCCAGTTTTGTCTGGAGTCCCACAAGGGACCGTTCTTGGTCCTCTATTGTTCTCCCTGTACATCAATGATATTTCCACTGATATTGACTCAGAAATAAGACTGTTCGCAGATGACTGTGTTTGTTACCGGGAAATTAGAGATACAGATGACTCACTGAAACTTCAGGCTGACATAGATAGATTAGGATGTTGGGCCAGAAAATGGGGCATGAGATTTCAACCAGTTAAATGCAATATTATGCAGATAACAAGGAAGAGATCTACTAAAGTTGAGGCTTCTTACACCTTAGAGGGAACGGTCCTCGAAAATGTGAATTCCATTAAATACCTTGGTGTGACAATCACTCACGATTTGAGATGGAATACACACATTAGCAATATGTGTACAAAGGCGAATAGAACACTTGGTTTCCTGAGGCGAAATCTTCATCAGTGTCCTCAGGATGTGAAAGAAACAGCATACAGGGGACTTGTTCGCCCAATCTTGGAATATGGTAGTTGCATCTGGGACCCAAGCGGAGTGGTCCTAAATGAAGAAATTGAAAAAGTTCAGAATAGAGCTGCTAGATTTGTAACTGGAAATTATTGCTTTGAAACTGGGAGCATGACTGGAATTCTAGGAAAATTAAGATGGGAGTCTCTAAAGAAAAGGAGAAGAGACAGTAGGCTCATACTCTTATACAAAGGTCTAAAGGGTGCTGCCAGCATTCCAACAGATGACCTTGTTCCCCCAGCTAGGCATTGTAGAAAACACCATTCAATGACGTTTCAGACCCTTACTGCAAGAACGGATATTTATAAAGAATCGTTTTTCCCCCGAACCATTAGAGATTGGAATGCCCTTCCCGATTCTGTTGTTTTGACGGCTGAAGGTGCTGAGGATTGTGTAGCTAAGTTTACATCTTTGGTTAGAGCTAGGGACTAACTTCCCATATCACAGGTCCTGGTGTATGAATGTCATTTGACGTGTCACCAGTAACAATTCTGATTCTGATTCTGATTGGTATCTAAATTTGTTGGTCATTTTGAATTCTGGGGTTCAATATTTGTTTTTGTTAATAAAGACGCTGTTATGAGTTGAGGGACCATTTTTTTTTCTTGCTTTGTTTGTTTTGGAGTACAGCGGCCCAGTCAACACTATTTAGGTCACTTTGAGCCGGTCAGTTTACCTATCCACACTTTTCATGGGCAGCGTTATACGTAAGCGGTTAACCAGTACAGTGCACATTCTTTTTCCAGAAACTGACAACTGCCCTTCTTGAATCAGCGGAAAGAAGAGAATGACCGTCGAAAAGATTTCATGATCAATCTCCGCGAAAGAATGTTGCCGACCCCGGCAGGTATGGAACCAGTATCCTCCTGGTCACCAGTCAGACGCGAATCCGACTGAGCTACGGAGGCCGGTAGGGTCATCTTGTAAAAAAATGTGTTAAACCCACAGAATGACCAGTGAATGTAAACTAATAAAATTGCACAGCAGAACGGGGGCCTTTGTAAAGCCAACACACTGCAAAACGTTCGTTTTGTGGTCACTAAATCAGCTGACCTGAATGTTTGGGAATGTTGGGGAATAACTTGCCCTCATTATGAAACAAGAATACGCAGAGGGCCCTAATTCGATCACCTGAGTGTCACTGTCTCTCATGCATTCTATTTTTAGCTCTGGCTGCCATCTTGTTCATAAGAGCGGAACGATTTTAGCCATTTTGGTAGGGCGACACCTAAGTTAAATTCTTGTGAAGTTTAAATCAACTTGTCCCAAGAGTTTAGGAGTAGTTTGGATTTGAAGCAAATTTACTGTTTTTTTTTTTTTTTTTTCTATTTTTAGCTCTTGAAGCTGTTTCGCTCATGCAGCAGAAACGTTTTAGCTATTTTGATAGCGGTCCACCTAAGCAACATTCCTATCAAGTTTGAATGAAATTGGCCCAAGGGTACAGGAGGAGTTGTCGTTTAAAATTTTTTTCTAGTTTTAGCTCTGGCGGCCATCTTATTCATCGGAGCGGAACGACCTTAGCTATTTCGGTAGGGAGTCACCTGTGGAGTTCGAATTACATTGGCCTTATGGTTTAGGAGGAGTCTGCGTTTGAAGCAATTTATTTTTTGTGTTCTGGTGGCCATTTTGCGTATCAGAGCAGAACCGTTTTAGGTAATTTCGTAAGGGATAACCTAAGCGAGATGTCTATGAAATTTGAATGAAATTTGCCCAACGGTACAGAAGGAGTTGATGTTATAGGATTAGGATAATTCAAAACCAGGGAACTGGAAATTCGTGTAGAACATTTTGGCAAGTCATGGGGCGATTCATGGGAAAAACAGGCACTTCGATCAAAATACCCCCTATACTGAAAAGCGATAATAATTTTGCATTTACAGACTATGAAAAAGCTGAAGAATTAAACAGGTATTTTGCCTCTATTTCCACCATTAATGATGTAAACATTGAAATACCAAATTTTGGAAGTCGTTGTAATGTAGATTTTATACAAATGAGAATCACCGAAACAGAAGTGGCCGATATTTTGAAAATACTAAAACTTAATAAGGCAACAGGTCCTGACGGAATCAGCAATAGAATGTTAAAATTAACTTGTAGTACTGTTGGTGTTCCCCTGGCTAAACTGTTGAATTTATCGCTGAAAGCTCATACATATCCAGAATTATGGAAAGTTGCACATGTTATGCCACTGTTCAAGAAAGGGGAAAAATCTCCCTGTTGTAATTACAGGCCAGTATCATTAACAGGTAATGTTGGCAAGTCTTTTGAACGCATTATTTTTAAACATCTGTATAATTATATTTTAGAAAACATCCTTTGATATAAATATCAATCTGGTTTTCTGCCAGGTCACTCTACTATTCACCACTTAATTAAATTGACACATAACACATGCTTGTCTCTTGAGAACTATGAAGCAAATTGTCAAGTTTTTTTGTGATATCTCCAAAGCTTTTGACCGTGTTTGGCATAAGGGTTTATTATGTAAATTGGAAAAATATGGCATAAAGGGAGATATTTTAATGTGGATAACAAGTTATTTGCACTCCGGAAAACAAAAAGTTTTTGTAAATGGGGAACTATCTGACGATCGCCAATTAAACGCAGGAGTTCCTCAAGGGTCGGTTTTAGGTCCGTTATTTTTTAGCTCACCGTCACGTAGTGACGAGGTGAGCTTTTGGGATCACTTTTTGTCCGTCGTCCGTCGTGCGTGCGTGCGTGCGTCCGTCCGTGCGTCCGTGCGTAAACAATTTCTTTAAATGACATCTCCTCCTAAACCACTGATCGGATTTTGACCAAACTTCACAGGAATGATCCTTAGGTGGTCCCCTTTCAAAGTTGTTCAAATGGTTCCGGTCCGTTGCACATCTAGGTCACAGGTGCAAAAAAATAGATTTTTTTTCACCAAAAACTTAAAAAATCTTCTTCTCTGAAACCACAAGGCCCAGGTCTTTGATATTTGGTATGAAGCTTCATCTAGTGGACCCCTACCCAGATTGTTCAAATTATAATGCTGGGGCCAAAAATGCCCCCGCCCTGGGGCCCTTTGTTTTACATAGGCTTATATAGGGAAAATCTTTAAAAATCTTCTTCTCTGAAACCACAAGGCCCAGGTCTTTGATATTTGGTATGAAGCTTCATCTAGTGGACCCCTACCAAGATTGTTCAAATTATAGTGCTGGGGCCAAAAATGCCCCCGCCCGGTGCCCTTTGGTTTTACATAGGCTTATATAGGGAAAATCTTTAAAAATCTTCTTCTCTGAAACCACAAGGCCCTGGACTTTGATATTTGGTATGAAGCTTCATCTAGTGGACCCCTACCAAGATTGTTCAAATTTTAGTGCTGGGACAAAAAATGCCCCCGCCACGGGGCCCTTTGGTTTTACATTGGCTTATATAGGGAAAATCTTTAAAAATCTTCTTCTCTGAAACCACAAGGCCCAGGTCTTTGATATTTGGTATGAAGCTTCATCTAGTTGACCCCTACCAAGATTGTTCAAATTACAGTGCTTGGTCCAAAAATGCCCCCGCCACGGGGCCCTTTGATTTTTCATAGGCTTATATAGGGAAAATCTTTAAAAATCTTCTTCTCTGAAACCATAAGGCCCAGGTCTTTGATATTTGGTATGAAGCTTCATCTAGTGGACCCCTACCAAGATTGTTCAAATTATAGTGCTGGGGCCAAAAATGCCCCCGCCCCGGGGCCCTTTGCTTTTACATAGGCTTATATAGGGAAAATCTTTAAAAATTTTCTTCTCTGAAACCACAAGGCCCAGGACTTTGATATTTGGTATGAAGCTTCATCTAGTGGACCCCTACCAAGATTGTTCAAATTTTAGTGCTGGGACAAAAAATGCCCCCGCCACGGAGCCCTTTGGTTTTACATTGGCTTATATAGGGAAAATCTTTAAAAATCTTCTTCTCTGAAACCACAAGGCCCAGGTCTTTGATATTTGGTATGAAGCTTCATCTAGTGGACCCCTACCAAGATTGTTCAAATTATAGTGCTGGGGCCAAAAATGCCCCCGCCACGGGGCCCTTTGGTTTTACATGGGCTTATATAGGGAAAATCTTTAAAAATCTTCTTCTGTGAAACCACAAGGCCCAGGACTTTGATATTTGGTATGAAGCTTCATCTAGTGGACCCCTACCAAGATTGTTCAAATTTTAGTGCTGGGACAAAAAATGCCCCCGCCACGGAGCCCTTTGGTTTTACATTGGCTTATATAGGGAAAATCTTTAAAAATCTTCTTCTCTGAAACCACAAGGCCCAGGTCTTTGATATTTGGTATGAAGCTTAATCTAGTGGACCCCTACCAAGATTGTTCAAATTATAGTGCTGGGACAAAAAATGCCCCCGCCACGGGGCCCTTTGGTTTTACATAGGCTTATATAGGGAAAATCTTTAAAAATCTTCTTCTCTGAAACCACAAGGCCCAGGACTTTGATATTTGGTATGAAGCTTCATCTAGTGGACCCCTACCAAGATTGTTCAAATTATAGTGCTGGGGCAAAAAATGCCCCTGTCCCGGGGCCCTTTGATTTTACATAAGCTTATATAGGCAAAATCTTTAAAAATCTTCTTCTCTGAAACCGCTAGGCCCAGGTCTTTGATATTTGATGTGTAGCTTCATCTAGTGGACCTTTGCCAAGATTGTTCAAATTTTAGCCTTTGTTGATGTTTGGTATGAAGCTTCACCTTTAAGACCTCCCTCAACATTATGCACATTAAAGCCCTGGGGCCAATAATGGCCCTCTCTGGGGCCCACTTGTTACACTATGGATCAGGTGAGCGATCCAGGGCCATCATGGCCCTCTTGTTTATTGTATATAAATGATATTGCAGATGAATTAGAAGGAAAAACGCGTCTTTATGCAGATGATACCTCCATTGGTTATTCGTCGTCTAACTTAGCAGAAATTGAAACGGTATTAAATAACGACCTTAAGTAAGTAAAAGATTGGGCAAACACATGGCAGATAAGTTTCAATCCTGCGAAAACGGAAGTTGTATTAGTTTCTAACATTTTCCATGATTATGACCTACGGCTTACTTACGACGACATCGCATTAAATATAGTCGAAATCCACAAACACTTAGGTATTTATTTAACATCCAACAATAAATGGACAAATGGACAAAATGGACAAAACATATCGATTTTATAATTGATTCAGCATCAAGGCAAGTTTCATATCTAAGAAAACTAAAGTACCAGTTATCAAAAAGTACATTTGATAGATTATACTGTACTTATATCAGGCCTTTGTTAGAATATGGGTCGGAAGTTTGGGATGGCTGTACGATGACTGATGCCAATCGCTTGGAGCAAATACAACTAAATGCAGCAAGAATTGTTACAGGTCTACCAGTGTTTGCATCGTTACGTTCTCTTTATTTTGAAACTGGTTGGGAAACCTTGGCGAATAGACGAAAACGTAAAAAAATAACTTTGATGTACAAAATTGTCAATGGCGATGCACCATCTTACCTCGCTGTCTTATTACCAAATAGAGCAAATGATATTAGTTCTTATAACTTAAGAAATAGGAAAAAATTCGAAATTCCTTTTTTCTTTTTGGTCTGGTCGCTTAATGTTTGTGTTTCTTTCCCTTTGGTGTCTTTGATGGAGTAAGTTAATTGTATCGATTCATGATCTTTGTTTTACTTCTACTTTGTTCATATGAAAGTTCATACTTCCCTTCTACCTTAAAATTATGGAATGAACTTGACCCACAGATTCGATTACTCCCAACTCTTTCACAATTTAAGTCTAATATTCAGTTCACAACAGACAAAATAGCTGATTATACAAATATAAGCGAGCGAAAGTACAGCATAATACTTGCTCGTATCAGACACAAAAGCAGCAGTTTAAAGGCTGATCATTTCCATGTAAATATTATTCCGAGTCCTGTATGCAGTTGTGGTGCTCCAAGCGAAAGTGCAGAACACTATTTCTTCGAATGTCAGCTATACACAAATCAACGAAACGTTCTTATGCATAATTTACAAACTTTATTGAATCTTCAAGCTGTTAATGTTGAGATCCTGACAACAGGATCTCAAAATTATGGCGACATTACTAATAGATCAATCATACAGTCCATCACTAGATTCATTAAGGATACACGCAGGTTTGAATAAAATACGTAAATTAATTTCCTTTTCGGTTCATTTGTTTTCTGGCCCAAATACATGCATCTTAATGATTTCAAGAACAGCGCTACCACAACGGGTGGGGTTTCATGTGTGAAATGATGTATTAGTGTGTGTGTGTGTGTGTGTGTGTGTGTGTGTGTGTGTGTGTTGTGTGTGTGTGTGTGTGTGTGTGTGTGTGTGTGTGTGTGTGTGTGCGCGTGCATGAGACGTGCTTGCATTCTTGCACATGTGTGTATTAAACCTGAGCCGGTATAAATTATATGTTAAATTGCATCCACCATTGTACCATTGAAATGATTTGTTGTTATGTTTAGGGAAAGGACTATCTAATGTTGTCATAACTTGTGTCCAATCCCTTTGTGTGTTTATGCAATCAAATATGTTTAATCTAAATCTAGGATTTTTTTTCTATGTTTAGCTCTGGTGGCCAGAACGAGTTGGTAGGCAGCCAGCTAAGTAAAATTCTTGTGAAAGTTGAAGCAACTTAAACGAAGGGTTAAGAAGGGATCGATCCTGCGTCCTCCTGATCACCAATCAGACGAGCATCCGACTGTGCTACCGAGGTACGCAGCTCAGCTATTTTGGTAGATTTTGGTTTGATTTGAGGTTTAAGTCCCCGTTATGTTGGAGACGTTGCTTCAAATATTATGGGACATTTACCCAACATTCAGATGAAATGACACATCAATCCCTGTCACCAAATGAAACCAATAGGGTTTATAAGCATTGGCGGTCAGACTCGCAGGCCAAGATCCTTGGCAGTCTTAGATCCTAAGCGGTTTACCAGTACTCGTGTGCGGTCGGTTTCAGGTGTGCGTGGAAGCATCTATTTCTTCAAGCCTCGATGGGCGGTGGCCGAACAAGTGTTCTTGCAACACATCTTTACTTGACAAAGCCAAGTGCACAATAAATCTTTAAACCACGGTTTGAACTTGAAACCCCAGTTTGAAATTTTCAAACATTTGCGTCGGCTTCCGAGGAGTTGTCGTTTAAATCCTGTTCTATTTTTAGCTCTGGCGGCCATCCTGCTCATCGGAGCGAAACCATTTCAGAGCCACACACGCAACATTTCTGTGAAGTTTGCATCAAATTGGCCCAAGGTCTGGTGGCCATTTTGCTCATCCGAGCAGAATCGTTTTCAAGCTAATTTGATAATAGATTACCTAGGCAACATTCCTGTGAAGTGTGAAAGAAACTGACCCACTGTTGCAGTAGGAGTTGTCGTTTGAAGATTTATTTTTTAGCTCTGGCGGCCATCTTGTTCATCGGAGGAAACTATTTAAGCTTTTTTTTGTAGGGAGCCGCCCACGCAACATTCCTGTTAAGTTTGCATCAAATGGGCACAGGGGTTTAGGAGGAATTCGTGTTTGAAACAAGTTTACATTTTTTTTTTATTTCTTGTTCTGGCAGCCATCCTGTTCTTCGGAGTGGGACGATTTTATTTTTATTTTTTTATTATTATTATTTTTTTTTTTTGGGGGGGGGGGGGGTCACCTGGGCAACATTCCTGTGAAGTTTGAATCATACTGGCCAAAGGATTTAGGAAGAATTCGCATTTAAAGCAAGTAGTTAACGATGCAAGACGGACATTGAATTATCACAATAGTTCATCGTGGGCACTTCGTGCTCAAGAAAGTGCTCAAGTGAGATAAAAAGCGAAAAAGTATGTGTGGTTGAACTCTCGGTCAGTAAGTCGATAAGGCGATGAACTGTGAGAGACTGAGGCCAACATGTCCTTTCGAAAATCTCGATGCATGAGATGAATGCATTTTATTTCTTTCACATCACATGAACAAGTCCGTGAAATAGACATCCCCTTATACCCCACTTTGTACAGAGAAAACTGGGGTTTACGGGGGTAAACATTATTTTACTTATTTTTACTCCAAGACAGAGGCGGTTCTAACGAGCACCCACAACCTATGTTTGCAGTAAAAATAAGGAAAATATCACGGGTTTTCACCAGAAAAAGTAGCCATCATCACGTGAACAAGTCCGTGAAATAAAGACCTCCCTAAACCCCACTTTATAAAGGGAAAACTGGGGTTTAAGGGGGTAAACAGTATTTTCCTTATTCCTGCTCCAAGACATAGGTTGTGGGTACTCGTTAGAACCGCCTCAATGAGGCGGTTCTAACGAGCACCCAAAACCTATGTTCTGAGTATAAATAAGAAAAATATCACAAATTTTCATCAGAATAATTAACTTTTTTGAGGTATGAACAACTGCACTATGTCACACGGGTGTGTTATCGTAATGATGTATCGTCCTAATGAAATTGTGTTGTTGTTTTTTTTTTCTCATCTAGCCTATTATTATTAATTGTTAGTGCTCATTAGAACCGTCTTATAGATGTGGTTCTAATGAGTACGCACAATCTTTGTCTCTGAGCAAAACCAAGGAAAATAATATATATACATGTATATCTGTACTCAATGGTTATTTAAACACATAAAATGCCAATCATGACTATTGTCGTCTGCTTTGCCGGTTACCGTTATTATGTCTCCCCGATTTTTTTTTCGGAGAGACATATTGTTTGTCCCCCCGTGCCTGTCTGTCCGTCTGTCTGTCCGTCTGTCTCAAATTCGTGTCCGCTCTGTAACTTGAAAACCGTTCAAGCTAATCTTCACGAAACTTCATATAATATTAACGCACAGAGCGCAAGAACTATAACACTCGCTTTTATACTTTTTGAGTTATCTCCCTTGGAAGTTTGTCGGTATGTATATATGTATGGGCAAATCGTGTCAGGTCGATAACTTTCTTATTTTCAGATGGGTTTTGAAATAACTTGGTAGAAATATTAACCACCATGAGACGACGTGTGGCGTGCAATGACGCAGGACGGAACCTCAATGGTCAAGGGCATACTTAGAGGTCAAAGGTAAAAAAAGGGCCATTTTTCATGTTTGGTCAATAACTTTCTTATTTTAGATGGATTTTGAAATTACTTGGCAGAAATGTTAACCACCATGAGACGATGTGTTGCGTGCATGACCCAGGTTGGTACCTCAAAGGTCAAGGTCATACATAGCGGTCAAATGTAAAAAGGGCCTTTTTTCGTGTTTGGTCAATAACTTTCTTATTTTTAGATGGATTTTGAATTGCTTGGCAGAAATGTTAACCACCATGAGACGACGTGTTGAGCGCATGACCCAGTTTGGTACCTCAAAGGTCAAGGTCATACTCAGAGGTTAAAGGTAGAAAAGGGAGTTTTTGTGTACGGTCAATAACTTTCGTATTTTAAGATGGATTTTGAAATTACTTAGCAGAAATTTTAATCACCATGAGGTGATGTGGAGCGTGCATGACCCAGGCTGGTACCTCAAAGGTCAAGGTCATACTTAGAGGTCAAAGGTAAAAAAGGGGCCTTTTTTCGTGTTTGGTCAATAACTTTTTTATTTGTAGATGGATTTTGAAATTACTTGGCAGAAATGTTAACCACAATGAGACGATGTGTCTCTTGCATGACCCATGTCAAGGTCATACTAAGAGGTCAAAAGTAAAGAAGGGGCCTTTTTTAGTGTTCAGTCAATAACTTTCTTATTCCTGGACTGAATATGAAATTACATGGCAGAAATGTTAACCATCATGAGATGATGTGTTGTACCTCAAAGGGCCATACTTAGAGGTCAAAGGTAAAAAAGGGCTTTTTTGTGTACGGTCAATAACTTTCTTATTTCTCTATGAACTTTTTAAAGTTACTTTGCAGAAATGTCCATCTTCATTAGATGATGTGTTGCAAACAAGATACCTCCAATGTCAAGGTCATACTTAGAGGTCAAAAAGGGGAGACATCTGTGTTGTTTGTACAAAAACAAATTATAGTAGTATTTTTGTTTTTGCAAACAGTGTGGACCCAGATCAGACTGCTCAGGAGCAGTCTCATCTGGGCCCACACTATTTGCCTGTATGCAAAAATATTTTTTAAAAGTTTGCAACAAAAAAAAAAAAAAAATCAGCAGACGCCATAAGCAGACGACATATTCAGATGTAGTTTTTTCTCGGCGTCTCATTTTGAAAACACGCCTATATAAATACAATGTAAACTTTACCGCCCAAACAACTAAAATTTAAAGATGAAAAATTCTGATATGTTTATTATTTCTGCTCAAAATATAGATTGTGGGTAGCCGTTAGAACCGCCTGGATGAGCACCCACAATCTATATTTTGATGCGCTTCTAACGAGCACCAACAATCTATATTTTAGAGCAGAAATAAGAAAAAAGGTTTACCCCTGTACACCCCACTTTTACTATATAAAAGACGGGTTCAAGGGGGGGTGGGGGTCAAAATTATATAGGCGTGTTTTCGTGATGTAAAGGGTTAAACACAATCTTTAGCTCTGAACAAAATGATAAGTATTAAATGTACCCGTGTAAACCCAACTTTTCTCTATGACAAGTGGGTTTTACACGGCTATTCCTTTCACTAGTTTGCTAACGTAATGAACACAAATCCGGGAGAAGTGCAAGGCCAACTAGTCGTTTGTGTTTAAGATAAAGTTTTCTTTCCCCGTTAACACTATTTAGGTCATTTTGGAGACATTGTTTCCGATTTTTTGAGACTTTATCTGTTTATCCGGCGTTTAGATGAAATGCCATCTCAGTCCCCATCGCCCACAAAACCGATAGATTTCAAGGAGCGGTCCGACTCGCATCACTTTTCCTCGGCAGGGTTAGACCAAAGCGGTTACCAGTACTCAAGTTCGGTCGGCTTCAGCTCTGCGAAGAAGCACAACGCAGCCCAGTCTATTGCTCGAAGCCCCGATGGGCGGAGGCGCAAGGAGAATTAGTCGTTATGAGTGCTTTTTGACGGGAACCGGGCGGGTTAAGCACATAGGGGCTACATGTACCCCTAGAATTAGTCCAGGGCATGTTTCACCTCTTTCTAAAAGGCTTTCGCATGAAGTGATACATCGGGGCCGATGCACCACTCTCCTCATGCACGGTTCAATAAAACCGAAAATGGTCTTTAAGTTAAAGACATTTCGACAGGCTGTCCGATAAATAGTAGGCTTTGGAACGTTGTCAATTCTGCCAATCGTGTCACGTCGCAAGCGTCCGTCCGACCGAGGGGGCTTAAAATAGGCCAGAGTTCTGGCAAACTATAGGCTAGCGTCGCTTCATTTGTGATTTGCTGGTATCACTGGTATATAGTCTGTCAACGGCACTTCCTACGACCACAACGTCCACACCGCTTGGCCTGCACAATGCAGTGTAGCCACGACACAAACGATCCGACTTCCATTAGTCACCAACATAAAAATACAGTAAAATGCCGCTATTAAGACCACCTAAAATTAGAACTAATTCTGCTATCAAAAGCTTATTTTGAAGGGTATACTTAATTTTTCTTTGTGGTTTCTGCCTACAATGTTCTCTGGTCAGGGACCACCTTTGGGACTGTTCAAAAGTGGTCTTAAAGACCACTTTAGAACAGTCCCAAAGGTGGTCTAAATATAGGAAGTTTACTGTATATAGATGAAAAAGAACATTAAAACGTTCTGGTACCTGGTTAAACAATCTTCAGATCTAAAGTAAAGTGGATACACGTGACTGATTCTTTCTAGCTGACTACATCACGCCTCCGGGATCTGATATTTAATGAAATTTCGAACCAGTCACTGTGACGCTCAGGCAAAATACATCACGTACGACTGGCGTAGCCTCACGTCATCCTGCGCACTTCTGCCTAACTTTTAAGATAACATTCGAATTATGCAGGTTCTTGATATGCGTTTTATGAACAGGGAAGACTTTGATCAGAATGAACAAATGCGCAGTCAGACTAGGGTTATCTCTATTCCATGGTGTCATTTATGACATTTCCATGTGTTGGCCCATATGTTTTTATTTTAAATGTATATTTACCCAAACTTATGAATTTTATAGTAACACAAAGAAGATATGTACCTCTAACCAGAGAACTGCCCCCGCCCATCAGGGCTTGGAGAAATAGATGTGGCTGTATGGTGCTTCCACGCGGAGCTGAAACCGACCGCACATGAGTACTGGTAAACAGCTTAGAAGGTCAAAGCCTGCCTATTCAACGTGGTGTGACGTTGACCGTCCCTGCAAATTAACCGTATTGCTTTCACTGAGTTGTCATTTCATCACAATGTCGGGAATGAAAGTAATGTCTTCAAAATGACCGACATGCAAAAAGTGTTGATGGGGACGTAAGACTTAAAATCAAACAAACTAATCGTACTGTCAAACGAGCTAGCGGACAACAAAAACTGCGCTAAGGCTTTTGCAAGCAGCGAAGACTCAGATCAGCTTTCGCACATTCTCATCATAGCGTTCGCTGATCGCATGTACTTTCTACAGACTGCGTGATATTCAAAGACACAGATGGAAATCGCGTTAACGTAAATGTGTTCCCACATCACGTATGAATGATCCAATTGTTTTGTAAGTTTTCGTTTAGAACGTGATCCTTTGGCACTGGCGCATAATATGGGTGTGTCGGCCCTTATTTATTATTTAGATTAAAAAAAATAATCAGTCCGTGTACTGTGAAGGAGTAATGCAGGAATTTTCAGGCGGAGTAGCTCCCACATCATCGCGACAGCTCCCAATCCACGCTCTAGTTCCCATGAGTCTATCATGCCATCACCTGGAGAGAAAATTATAGTTTAGCTTATATGTCGATTTAAAGTACCAGGCAACCACTCGCATCATATAAACGACTCATTGAATACACTAGGTTTTTAAGGCAAAGCAATTGTCTTCTTTTGTTCGAATACGCTTTCCTAAACTAATACCAAAATATAGCTGTTATAAAGAACTTAAATAACAAAATTGGTAAAACTAATGATTCAAGATCAATTTATCATGAACCATGAACTACACCACCCAGACCAACCGAGCCGAACCTCAAGCTACTATATCTTACAAAATCCCTTTTCACAATACCCACGCAAATTGAAAAGTGGAACGATCCAGAGCCCTTTTCTACCCTATATGTTTTAGGGAGAAACAAATAGGGTTGGGAAGATCAGAGCGCCCAGCAGTCCGTAAAATTCCGGGCTGGTCCGGAAATATAATAAACAGCCCAGAAGCCCGGAAAAACTGCATCATTAATCAGATTAATTCGCCACGCCGAAGACATGTCTGGATTGACTATTGTGGCAATACCTGAATTTTGCAAAACTCTGTTTTTTTCTGTCATGATGCTAGGTGGATCGGTGTTCCGTTTGCATTTAAAGAAAAAAATAAAAGTGAAACGATCGGGAACTGATACACCCGCCCACAAAATCACTAGGAAAAGAAATCAAAATACAGATTTATAGCAGCTAACAATACAGACAGCAAGTTACCCAAGACAGCAGCTCTTTCCCAAAAAGGTGGTGACTCAATGAATCCATGCGCAACTGAAAGGGGAAAGGGGAAACATACATAATGGTGGAAATAATCACCAACACAACAGACATTTAACAGACAGGAACCACAACAAAAGCATCCACTTGGAACGGTCAGTAAAAATACTGGTGGGTTTAAGTATACTTTACGGGCGCCGAACCCTCACCCTCACTTTCAAAGTGCTTCAAACATGTATTTGTTCGGACCGCGTGGAGGTTTTCCTAACTCATCAATGAATCAATGCGGGTTACAAAGAAATCACAATAAAGCCAAGATGACTTAGGACTCTGCAGTACAAACGCGTTGGGTGAAACAACGTCACTGGAACACTGGAGTAAAAGAAAATCGACAGTTGAACATCGGGGCCAAGAAACAGACAAAAATTCCGGCTCCGACCATATAATAAATAGCTAAGACCGAGCCATCATGGAGTCTGAACTCCGATCCACCGGCGCGCAATTAAAGAGGAAAACCATCCTTTCAGCGATTTGACAGCCGAACTATCATGATGTTTGTGGATAATAATATCAAAATACCAGCGGCACTATATGGCAGATGAATCGGTGAATTCGACTAAAAGAAGATGACTCTAACTATATATGACAATGCTAGCTAAACTAAACACTTCTCTTCAGGTGATGACATGATAGACTCGTGGGAACTAGTGCGTGTTTTTGGTGCTGCCACGATGATGTGGGAGCTACTCAGCCTGAAAATTTGGTCATTACTCCTTCACAGTATACGGACTGATTAAACTGTTTTAAATTTAGATGATAAATAAGGACCGACATACCAGGAACATGCACCAAAGGACCTCGTTCTAAGCAAACACTTACAAAACAATTGCATCATTCGGGTTGACATAAAACCAAAGTCAGACAGCCCTGTGTTCGATTTGGTTACGGTCGCCTACTTTCGGCAACGATTTTTTTAATATTTCTTTCGGTCTGCTTAGAAAGGTAAATCATATTTACATGGAATAGCATCGCCGATATTTTATATTATTAGCTCCTTCTTCTATAATACGAGTAAATCAAAACACGCGAGAGTACCAACATCTGATTACAATTTCCAAGTCATAGGAATTATCGCGAGAGTTCCCGGATGTGTCGTGGGAACAAAATTCCGTTGACGCGATTTCGCGGTAGCTCCCCTGATGTCCATCCGTGAAAAAGTGATACACTACATATCAGATGAGCAGACTGATTAGGGTATTGTAAGGCCACACGTCTTTATGTAGGTTTTGTCAAACTTTGCTCAAATGAGCCAACGATTGAGGAGAAGAACTAAATAAGCTGATAGCTTCCATTCTGATCCTGGTTATAATGATAATTTATATATTGTATTTCGTATGGTGAACAGAGAAATAAACATGTTTAAACTAAATTAGTCAGGTTATGACATCACGAAAACAAACTATATAATTTTTACCCCCTTGAACCCCACTTTTATATAGGAAAACTGGGGTTTTCAGAGGTAAACCTTATTTTTCTTACTTCTGCTTTTACTATAGATTGTGGGTACCCGTTAGAACCGCCTTCGCGCATGCGCAGTCAGAACAGCTCGTTTGTGTTCGCTGCAACATGGGCAGTATAGTGCCTCTTAAATGTCAACACTATTGGACGGCCCCCGCCCATCGGGGCTTGAAGAAATATATGGTCTGCATGATGCTTCCACGCAGAGCTGAATCCGACCCACACAGGAGTACTGGTAAACCGTTTAGAGGATCTAAGCCTGTCCCGGCAAAGCGGTGTGAGTGTCGGACCGTCAATGCTTATTAACCCTATTGGTTTCATTGGGCGGCAGGGCTTGAGATGTCATGTCATCTCAATGTCAGGTAAAAGTCTCACAAAATTGGATGCAAAGTCTCCAAAATGACCTTTACAGTGTTCACAGGGACGTTAAACCTCAAATCATACAAACAGAACAACAACACTCTTGGTATAGTGCATAATGCATAAATGAGCAAGAAGGTTCGAGTGTTCCCTAGTCGTAAACAGCGAGTACAGGATTCCATGTGACGGTACTCATTATAAAATGTCCTTATCGACCAAACCTGATGTAACCGTTATGGATATATACGTCGTACCACTTCTACAGCCATGCTTTAGGAAAATAGAAGTGAAGGCAATGATTAGGAATCGATTCAATTAACCCACAACTCCCATCAGAATCACCAAAGGGAAAAAAACACAAACATGAAATAACTAGACCCTAATATAAAGCCATAAGGACTGTTACTTTTCCACAAAATGGCCAATTAGCTATCCAAATCAAAAAAGTATAAGCGACAAACACACTCAAAGACAAATTATTACAGAAATAAACCGCGACAGAAGAACCGTCTTTGAACGGTCAGTGAAACTAATTCCACTTGGGGAGGGGTGGGGGGGGGGGGGGTGCTTAAATCGATTTTACGCGGCCGCAATCCTCGTCCTTACTTCCGTCGCGATTTAGACAAATAATTTGTTCAGTCCGCATGAAGGCCTCCTAACTCATCAGTGCAACATCTCCGTGAACACAAAAACTCAAGCAACCACAGAGATGAAACAACAATTAAGACTCGACAGCAAACAACCACTGAAATTCTGGGGCAAAAGGAAACGAACAGTTAGACTCCGATGGGCTCGACCAGAGGCAGATTATAATGTTTGAAATGTCAAAGTTACAAATGCTGTAATTTTGTCAAAAAGTACTTTTTCATCTTTAAAAAGGCACATGTACAACTTCAATATGCTTGTACATGTAACATCTTATCAACTGGAATGCTTGAAAACTGTTGATAACGTTCCTACTCTTTATAGAAGACTAATTGAAGATAAACCCAAAATCTTTGCCTATTTTAGCTCACCCAGGTAGCATATAGGATAGGCCGTGGTCCGTTGAGGTCCAGAGTTTGTAGCTGTATACTTTGCATTATCATGTGCAAATATGACAGCAAATTTGAGCTTGTACACATGTGATAGCAATTCCGTGCCAGAGTTCTGCCCTTCGGCCTCTCTTATGTTTGGGGGCTAATACTTATTAAGGGCCGCTTTTTTCTTCTTGTGAAAGCTTATACTTGTTGATGCATATAATATATATAAGTCACACATGCCTCACTATGCTAAACCGAAGGCGGGGTCTATGCGTCAACCCAGCGGCAGTGTTTCCACCCACCGCTGGCACAAATGTAGCGTTTGCCGGATTGTTCACGCAGTCAAGCAACGCGGCCACCCATCCAGGTACTAACCGCAGTATCCGTTGCTTAACTTCATAAAAAAGCCCATCGACAAAAGAGCCTGCTCCTACACCAAGGCTGTATAAGTGGTATATATCCATAACCGTTACACTAGGGCCGACTTCATCTCAAACCACAGTACTTCAAATAGCAACAACATAGACGCCTAGAACTATTGGACGATCGTATGATCAGTATCTGTGCATGCCCATAAGACCAATGATACCGTCCCTTGAGGAATGGTTAGTCCGGTTTTCAACGCATGCGCACTCATGAGCACTCTTGATAATGGAGGAAGCATTCTTCTTTTTTTGATTGGCTGTTTATAGATTTGCCTAACTTTGGTCCTTGCCGTAGGCGTGATATTGGAAAGTGGAACAGCAACCAAAGTAGCAAAGCTAGCCATTGGCTCCAGATGGTAGACATAACCTAAAGAGTGTCAGGACTGTACCGACCATTCTCAGTCGACTACAGCCGCTTCTCAGCTCTCGTATTGTCAAGATCAACTCTCAGCATGTCTGTCTCGATGAAAGAATATCGACTTCTAGAGCCACTTGTGTCTTTCTTGCAGTCATGCTGACTGCCTGGGGTGCCTGAAGTGACCACAGGCCTTCACCACCAATTCGTGACTGTCAGCCTCCGATGGGATCTAAGCACTCCTGCTCGAGCCAGATCCAAGAAGACAGTCAAGAACCCACAACCAAGACTACAAGAAGCAGCGCCTCCAGCTGTCAAAACAGTCTCCACGTTGCGACCATCACCAGAGAACAGAGGCCGCAGACAACAGCCATCGCCCAGCCAGCGCCCACGATATAGAAACCAACGCTCCCGCCAACGCCGTCATGGCCAGTACCAACTCATCACCGAGAAAAGTCCACAGCCAGCGATCACCCACAGAGAGACCCCCCCCCCCCCCCCGCCTAAAGCACAACGACGCTCATCACCTGCCCAACCCACTAGAAGAGGAAGAATCTGGACGTCTGAAGAAAAAGACTTCGAGAAACTGCCACCCAACCCACAACACCATGGCATGAGAAATATCACCTAAGCAGAGCCTGGGTGGCAGCTACCTTCGACTCCCCATCCACCATCCTAGAATTGCACCGCCTGAAAAGACAGCAGATACACCATCCTTCCTTATTTACAAGGGACCCACCTCAAAATACTACGACGAACACATCTACAACTCCCTGGAAAAATGCACCGAAGAGACCCCCCTGAACAAGAAGAGAACCCGGAAAGTCCACAAGCTATTCCTAGATACGGCGATGACGGCCCTGAGGAAGTGATAGTTAGGAGGGTGCATACCTCCTAAACCTGCACCGGAACGAGATCGTGAACTTAGGGCCGCATCTCCGAAAATCCTGTTTACCATGGGTATTGCAAGGCTACTTCATATCTAGCCAGTCCGACGCCAATCACGCGGCCCTAAGAGAGAGCAACATGACCTAGTTTGCTCAGGCGGAACAGAGAAATCACGATTTGCAGCCGACATTGGCATTGATTTCTCTGTTGCTTCATGCCCACTTTCGACCTGGCGTTCAAAATTCAAAATTACAGTGCTTCTAATCTACTTAGGGGAAGGCACTGGCTGACCAGCACGATTCGTATTCCGTTGACCACTGCCGCGATTCGCAGCCCGGAAGCACTTAAACTTAGCCTCCTTGCCTTCCTCCTCAACCACAGCCAGACGGGCACAGGCTATGGAACACGATTTGCAGGTTGGAATTGACCATGTTCCATAGCAGCGATTGACAGCCCACAACTATTTTGAGACTCCGTCAAAAACCACGGTAACTTACAGACCACTTTCAGTTTTATTGCACCGTGACTGAGGCGAGAGGAGTACACCTGAATTAGTGTACAACTCCATGCGAAAGCCTTTCAGAAAGTGGGAAAACTAAACCTGGACACGGTCTAGGGGTAGCCCCTATGTGCTTATAGCGCCAGGTTACCTTGAAAACCAGTTCAGTCAGCCAGACTGTACCGACTGAAATCAAAACAATCCCATCAACACCGCACACCCTTTCGATTATAGAAAAGAAAATTATAATGAAGAATTTGTATTGATAGTTGAGACTTATACGCACAATATCAGTATTTTGGAGCAAACAGTGTAGATCCTGAGCAACCGGCTGAGCTAATGCGTCGTCTGATCTGGGTATATAAAGTGATTTTCAAACGCGTCGCGCAGCACGCAACACTCTGACCTACATGTAAAATCGATAAAAATGGCGCGACTATTTTCTGTGAATAACCATAACCGTGGTTTCCCCAAACCAGTGATAGTCACGAGGACAACAGCAATAATTAAGATGTCATTAGTAACTTTGAGTCGATTGTACAACAATCTACCAAAAACATTCCATTGGGATAAAAGACGCTTGTAACATAGGACATTCTTTCATGTCTCCGACTGGCCACTTTTCCGATGAAAAATTGTTATATTTTTCTTATTTAAACTCCAAACAAAAGTTTGCATATTTCGTTAGATACGCCGTATTGAGGCGGTTCTAACGAGTACACACAACGTACGTCTTGAAGCAGAAATAAGCAAAATAACTTATATCTATGCGAACCGCAGTTTTCTATGTATAAAGTTGGGTTCAGAGGGGTGTTGGTTTCATGGACTTGATGACATGATGTTGCAGCAAAAATGATAAGTAATAGACAGTGCATTTTTTTGCAGCAGGAAAACCAGAGTAATAAATGAGCCGGCGCATAACAAAACCTACAATAAGACCGACGTGACCAGCACAGACACAAATCAACCTGCGCACCTGTCCACTATCACAAGACTTATGCTTATGTCTCTTTGCATAGATATTAGCCAAAAGAAGGTACATGCGATCAGCGAAGTCTCTGGTCAGACTGCGCGAATGCGCAGGGTGATCTGAGTCTTCACTGGTCGCTCAAGCATTCCTATAGATTTTGTCATGCGCTGGCTCATTATTACAATGCACTTGCTCGGGCGGTTTACAATCTGGCCACAAACGAGCTACTGTGTAGTTAAGGTAACGATACTTTGGATTAACGCAATGATGTGGGTACTTAAAAATTTTGTGCAGAGTATTTATAAGTTTTTGATTTTTTAATAGATGAAAATCATGCAAGCGCGTAGGCAGGATCCGGGTTGATAATCACGGGTGGTATAAAACAGCTGAAATCCTGTTCTACAACAACAACGTCTCTGCTCCGCCTTCAAGGGATTTATATTATTCGCTGGTAAAGTGTTTTATTCTTATTAGAACCAATTCTATTTGTTCAAGTTATTTTTAAACAGACATAAAGATGTACTGTACTTATTTGAATGTATTGAAAACTTAATACATCACATTAACAAACACTTGCAATAAAAACCCTTGCAAATCCAATTTGTGTGTGTGTGTGTGTGTGTGTGTGTGTGTGTGTGTGTGTGTGTGTGTGTGTGATTTTTTTACGTCTGCAGCAAACAATCTTGTGGATATCCAAAAACAAGTAAAAAAAGAAAAATATTGTTTATTCATTTTTTTATCCTCCACTTTCTCTTGATCATATGTTACGAAAACACGCCTATAAAAATACATAGTAAATTTTCAGATGAAAAAAATATGACATTTGTGTTTATTTCTGCTTAAAATATAAATTGTGGATAAACGTTAGTACCCACAAGCTATACTGAAGAGCAGAAATAATAATAATAAAACGCTTACCTCCTGTAAACCCAAGTTCTACTATAAAAAGTGGGATTCAGTAGGGGAGGGGGTCATAATGATATAGGCGTGTTTTCGTGATGATAAAGTTGGTTTACATCCATGATAAAGTTGGTTTACATGGTTGATAAAGTTGGTTTACATGGATGATAAAGTTGTTTTACATGGATGATCATTCATCATCACATGAACGTTTTAACTTAATGGACACGAATATCGCCTGTGTGCGTATATCTAATGACTTGTTGTGCTCACGATAATAGAGGATCTTACACGAGTGGTCATTCCATATGATATTTATGAAACGAGCCTTCGGCGAGTTTCATAAATATCATATGAAATGACCACGAGTGTAAGATTTTCTTTATCATATGACTACTTTAAATTGTATTTTATCGCCTTGTAATTTGACAATTTTTCTACGAAAAATGCATTGTTGACATGGATGTAGTCATGACGTTACTTAATCCCGCCAAAGTGTTATTACACGTGTGGTCATACGATTTTTATTACACGACGTTATCCACTGCTTATCAACGACGTCATGTGATAAAAATAAATAGTTAAAAAGAGAAACAATCAGGCAGTGATACAATCAGATCCCAAATTGTTTCCAGATTCAAATGATTGATCCATCCAAAAGGCCTATATGTATCGGAAGGTCTGACTCACAAAACTTTGCCTGGACAGATTCTAAGCGGTTTACCAGTGCTCTTGTTTGGTCATTTTCAGCTCTGCGTGGAAGCACCGTGCAGTCCAATCTATTTCGCCAAGCACCGATGGGCGGGCGATTTTTCTTCTCTTTTGTTTTTGTTTTACGGCCCTGTGAAGATTATTTCATTCATAACGAACCGATCCGGATAATCAGAGGTGGGCGAAAACCGGGGTACCCGGAGAAAAATCACCTCACCTTCCTTTTCAGTTACTTGGCGTCTCACGTGTGACCCGAGCCAGGCTCGAACCGAGCGGTGAGAGACCTATTGATATAACAGTCAGCACTCTTATCCACTAGGCTACGGAAATGAACACTCCTCTAAACCCCAATGTACGAACCGCCTCAACGAGGCGGTTCTAACGAGCACCCACAACCTATATTTGCGGTATAAAAAAGAAAAATATAATGGACTTTCATCAGAAAAGTAGCCATTTTGGAGATGTGAAAAATGCACTTTGACGCGGCGTTGTGTTATCGTAAGGTAGACCAACTGTAGCAGTGAATTACGGGGTCATAAATCACAGTTTGTAGGTCGGTTGTAAAGAAGATCAAATCACGGGCGCGTAGCGTGAGTGACATGTCTACATACAACTAACCAACAAACAAAGGCTTATGGCCCTATAAATTCACTGCTAGAGCTGGTCTGTTGTGATTCTACAATGTTAAAATTGGTTATAATGTTGCTGTTTCCTTCACATTCTCCCCACCTTTTGATATCATAGGAGAAATCCCTCCAAAATATTCGACTGTAACACATGCATTTATGTCCTTTTGAAACGTTTTCGATGCGAGGATGTTGGCGGGACGTAAAACTCGTCGATGCATGAAAACGATGTTTCATCGTTTAACGCCAAAGAATCAACGAATGACGTCACAAAACAGCGGCTCATCATCAGTGATTTATCGCAGAAAAATAAATCACCGTTTCTTTACATTGCCTATTATTACTAAAACGCCTATACAAATACATTGTAAATGTTACCGCCGAAAAGGCCAAAATTTAAAGATAAAAAATGGTGAAATATTTCTTATTTTGTTCAAAATATAGATTGTTGGTACCAACAATCTATATTTTAGAGCAGAAATAGGAAAAATAAGGTTTACCCCTGTAAACCTCAGTTGTACTATATAAATGGGGGTATAAGGGGGTTAGAATTATATAGGCGTATTTTCGTGGTAAATGGCGCGCTGCGTTAGAATTTTAGTTTGCGCCCCGGGCATCACGAAAACACGCCTATATAATTTTGATCTCCCTGAACCCCACTTTTATAAAGTAAAACTGGGGTTTACAGGGGTAAACCTTATTTCTCTTATTCCTGCTCTAAAGTATCGATGGGGTAGTTCTAACGAGTACCCTCAATCTATATTTTCAGCAGAAATAAGAAAAATAGAAAAATATCACAATTTTTCATCTTTAAAATTTCTTTTTGTCAGCGATAAAGGTTACAATGTATTATATTTCGCAGTTAATTCGATTCGCAAGAGTGTCTAGTCATGTATCCGACTTCAACACTCGAAATAAATTATTAACCGCTGAACTTCTTAATCAGGTGTATCGGTGTCATAAACTACGTAAAGCCTTTTCTAAGTTTTATAGACGTCATTCTGATTTGGTTTCAAAATTCAATGTTGGACTTAAAACACTTCTGTAGCAAGGCCTATCGGAACCCGAATTCTATGGTGACTTAGTATATACATTTAGAAAAATACATGCCTGTAATGACGTTAGTACCCAATTTCGTAAAATCGTTCGTCGATATCTAAAGATTGGGTAAAACATAAATGTTATAAAACAGACTGCATGCATGGTGGTTAACCCAATCACTGTTGGCAACCTTGCTTCCCTCTTTGATTGCACACCGGTGGGTCGGGCTTAAGATTATATGACGGTTCCAGCGTAAAAGCATAAATGGATTTTTATTTTATTTTAGTATTCTTTATGTTGGTTGGCGCCTGATGTTCCGTCTTTGGTCGGGCCCCTTGGTGTCTAACTGTTGGTTTTCTTTTGCTCCAGCAATTCTATTGTTGTATGCTGACGAGTCCTCAACCTTGTTTCATCTCTGTAGTTTTTTTTATTTGTATGTTCTCGGAGATGTTACACTGATGAGTTAGGAAGCCTTCATGCGGACTAAACAAAATTAGTGTATACCGCGACAGAGGTAAGGGCGAGGATTATGGCCATGTAAAATCGATTCAAGCCCCCCCCCCCCCCCCCAGTGGAATTCTTTCCACTGACCGTTCCAAGGCGGTTCTTCTTTGGCGGTTTAATTATGTTGTTGTTTGTTACTTACTGTGTGTATCACTTGTGTCTTTTTATTTTGGATGGCCATTCGGCCATTTTTTGGGAAAGCAACTGTCCTTATGGCTTTCCTTTGTTTAGGTTTCCATTATGGTCTGGTCGCTTCATGTTTGTGTTTCTTTCCCTTTAGGTGTCTTTGATGGGTGGAGTAAGTTAATTGTATCGATTCCTGATCTTTGTTTTACTTCTACTTAGTATAGGCGTGATCTCGTTATGCTTGGAGAAGAAGTCTTGGCTGCATTTTGCTTCCGCGCAGGATTGAAACCGACCGAAATATAGAGTACTGGCAAACCGCTTAGAAAGTATAAGCCTATCTAGGAAAAGTTGCACGAGTCAGACGGTCCCTTAAACTCTCGCGGTTTCATTGTGCGGAAGGGCTTGGGTTGTCATTTCATCTCAATGCCGGGTAAAAGTCCCACACATTCGGAATCGACATCTCCAAAATGACCGAACTATCTTAGTCGCTTTCGTATATATAGTTCGAATCGGAGACTGGTGACTTCTGTTAGCACAATTTCACACCCGGATGTATTGCAGAAATTTATCTTCGCTGTTTTCCGAAAAGGTCGATATTGTTATTCAATACATAGAGGTCATTCACGAATTGCCGAAAATTCACGAGAAATTTACGAAAACCGACCTATTAGGTGCAAACACTGACTAATGTATTCTCTGCATAGAGGTCAGTCTCACGTCAAAATTGCACAAGCTATAAATGTAAAGGCTTAAGCAACCAAACAAACCAAGTATGTCGATTTTACATGTGAAATGAACACCCCCTAAAGCACACTTAACAGAAAACTGGTGTGCCCCCGCCCATCGGGGCTTGAAGAAATAGATGGGCTGCTTGATGCTTCCACGCAGAGCTGAAATCGACCCGCACACGAGTACTGGTAAACCGCTTAGAGTATCTAAGCCTGCCCAGGCAAAGCGGTGCGAGTCGGACCGTCCATGCTTATAAACCCTATGGGTTGCATTGGGCGGCAGGGATTGAAATGTCATTTCCCATGTCTGGTAAAAGTCCCACAAAATTGGACGCAACGTCTCCAAAATGACCTTTACAGTGTTGACGGGGACGTTAACCCTCAATTCAAAGAAACAAACAAACAGAAAACTGGGGATTACGGGGATACATGTAGCCATTATTTGTCTTATCTCTGCTCCTGTATACTCGTCAGCATTACGAAAACACGCCTATGCAAATACATTGTAAACTTTACCGCCGTAAAAACGCAAAATTTCAGATGAAAAATTGTGATTTTATTCTTATTTCTGCTCAAAATATAAATTGTGGGTACTCGTTAGAACCGCCTTATCGAGGCGATGAGGCGGTTCTAACGAATACCCTCAATCTATATTTTAGAGTACAAATAATAAAAATAAGGTTTACCCCTGATAACCCCAGATTTACTATATAAAAGTGGTATTCAAGTGAGTCAAAATTATATAGGCATGTTTTCGTGATGGAATAGAAATGTCATGGATTTTCATCCGAGAAAAAGTAACCATGTTGGAGATGTAAGAAATGCGCTATGTCGCACGGATGTGTTAAAGCAATTATTTTTTGTTTGTTTGAATTGAGGTTTAACGTTCGCGTCAACACTGTTTTGGAGACGCTGCGTCCATTTTTTTGGGGACTTTTACCCGACATTGAGATGAATGACATCTCAAGCCCTTTCGCCCAAAAGGCTTATATGCATTGGATGGTCTGCCTCGCATCACTTTGTCAGGGCATGCTTGTAAACATTTTAGAACATATTTAGTCCTTCTAAGCTGTTTACCACTACTCCTGTGTGGTCTGTTTCAGCTCTGTGTGGAATCACCATGCAACCGAATTTATTTTCCAAGCCCCGATGGGCGGGGGCCGTTCATCGTAACGAGACTACCTGGATTGCAAAATCTTAAATATCGTTTTACGCCTTTGACAGCCAAATTTTAATGTAGATACTTATATACGAAAGTTTCTCTCTGTAGGAAAAAAGAAGAAAGAGATGAAGACCCTTGTCTGCCTGTTATTGTGCTTGGGCGTGGCGGTGGCGATACCACCACCGTTGGATGATGATTTGGCGTTGGATGGTGGTTTGGAGCCACCTTTTGATGGCGAAGGTCCAGGAGGACGTCCGAGTATTGCAGAATTGTTCGCAAAAATCGGAGAAAAGCTGGAGGACAAATTTGAAAAATTAAGAGGTATATGTAACTACAGGAAAATTCCAATGTCACCGCTACTCACATAGATGACACACCTGTGTAACCTAGTGCAGCCTTCTGCATCTCCAGAATAGAAATTTGTGATATTTTCTCTTTTTTTAATTTATACTCCTAACATATGTTGAGAGTCCTCGTTTAAACCGTCTCTGGTTCTAACGAGTACCCATAACCTATGCCTTGGAGCAGAAATTTTAAAACAAACTTTAACCCTGTAAACCCCAGTTCCTCTGTTTAAAGTGGGGTTTAATCAGGTAAAGGTGCAGTCGGAAATCGCGAGGCATACAATGTTTATAGAACCTTTCTTACTTTCATTTTGAAATAGTTTGCTGTATGTAGTGATTAGAATCGCGTCGGTGAGGCAATTCTAATGAGATCACATAATATATCGAGGCGATGCAAATGAATGCGCACAGTTTTCCTTTATCTTACAGAACATCGAAAACATAAATCATGTTAACAAGTCTCGACCCACTCATCGGGGCTTGAAGAAATAGATGGGCTGCACGATGCTTCCACGCAGAACTGAACTCGACCACACGAGTACTGGTAAACCGCTCAGAGGACCTTAGCCTGCCAAGGCAAAGTGTTGCGAGTCGGACCGTCCATGCTTATAAACCATATTGGTTTCATTGGGCAACAGGGCTTGAGAAGTCATTTTATCCCAATGTCTGGTAAAAGTCCCATAGAAATTGGAAGCAGCGTCTCCAAAATGACCTATGCAGTGTTGATGGGGACGTTAAACCTCAAATCAAACAAACATGTTAACAAGTCCGTGTAATGGACACCACTCTTAACCCCACTTTATATGGAGAAGGTTAGTTTACATTGGTACACATTATTAACACAATACATAGGTTGTGGGTATTCATTAGAACCGCCTCGTTGAGGTAGTTCTAACGAGCACGCACAACCTATGTTTGGAGTATAAATAAGAAAATATAAATATTCAACAGAGAAGAAGCCATTTTGGAAAGCCGGCCTCGGTAGCTCAGTCGGATGCGTGTCTGACTTGTGATCAGGAGGTCGTGGGTTCGATACCTGCCGGGGTCGGCAAGATTCTTTCGTGGAGATTGACCATGAAATCTTTTCTACGGTCATTCTCTCCCTGTTTATCATTGGGTCCCTCACCGCCGTGGTTCCAGCCTCGCTCGTGTCACATGTGAGACGCAAAGTTCTGCAAAGGAAGGCCAGGCGCCGAGGTTATAAAACTTTTTCATGCTCAACTCAGCTGAGCATGAGATTTGTTATGCTCATATCTATTAAAATACAAACAAATCAGGCAATATTCTTGCTCAGGTCAACGCAGAATGTCATTTATCCTGCTCATAAAATTAAAAAAAAAAAACACCTTTGTTGGCCTTTTAAAATTTATGAGCAGGATAAATTTCTTTCTCATTTGAGATGAGCATAAAAAAGTTTTATAATCTTGGACCAGGGTTTTTTTCGCCGAGTACTCCGATTTCTGCCCCGCTTTGATAAATGATCGGCCCGAAACAAGTAAAACCATCTTTAAAAGGCTCTGAAACCCAAACCAAAAATGCAAATGTTTCCTACATTATCTCTTTGCATTGAATTTTATTTGATTCGGAAAGGGAACATTGCGATAACACACCCGTGCGACAAAGTGCATTTTTACACATCTCCAAAATGGCTACTTTTCTGGTGAAAATCTGTGATATTTTTGTTATTTTTACTTCAAACATAGGTTGCGGGTGCTCGTTAGAACCGCCTCATTGAGGCGGTTCTAACGAGTCCCCACAACCTATGTCTTGGAGCAGAAATAAGAAAAATAATGAATACCCCCGTAAACCCCAGTTTTCTCTATATAAAGTGGGGTTAAGGGGGTGTTTATTTCACGGACTTGTTCATGCGACGAGTAAGACAATCAATGTTGGGACTGTGCCCTTGGCAATACATTTCCATACGCCCTTTATTCAAGTATCATGCTCGGTATAGCCTCACATAGAACCTCGACACATTACGAAAACACGCTTATACAAATACATTATAACCTTTTATGGCCAGACAAATGAAAATGTTAAGATGAAAAACTGTGATATTTTTCTTATTTCTGCTCAAAATATAGATTGTCGATATTTGTTGGAACCTCCTCATCGAGGCGGCTCTAACGATTACCAACAATCAATATTTTAGAGCAGAAATCAGAAAAATAAGGTTTACCCCTATAAACCCCAGTTTCACCTAGAGAACAGGGGGTTCAAGTGGGTCAAATTTATATGTGCGTGTTTTCGTGATGGGGAGTATTAAATGAATTATCAAGGGCATTTCGTGACTCAAGAGAATGGATTCTCTATGGCCTCTAGGGACTCAAGAGAATGAATTATCAAGGGCCTCTATGGACTCAAGAGAATGAATTCTCTATGGCCTCTAGGGACTCAAGAGAATGACTTATTAAGGACCTCTAGGGATTCAAGAGAATGAATTCTCTATAGCCTCTAGGGACTCAAGAGAATGATTTATCAAGGGCCTCTAGGGACTCAAGAGAATGAATTATCAAGGGCCTCTAGGGACTCAAGAGAATGAATTATCAAGGGTCTCTAGGGACTCCAGAGAATGAATTCTCATGGGCCTCTAGGGACTCAAGAGAATAAATTATCAAGGGCCTCTAGGGACTCAAGAGAATGACTTATCAAGGGCCTCTCCGGACTCAAGAGAATGAATTCTCTCTGGCCTCTAGGGACTCAAGAGAATGGATTCACCATGGCCTCTAAGGACTCAAGAGAATGAATTATCAAGGGCCTCTAGGGACTCAAGAGAATGAATTATCAAGGGCCCTTAGGGACTCAAGAGAATAAATTCTTAAGGACCCGTAGGGACTCAAGAGAATAAATTCTCAAGGGCCTCTAGGGACTCAAGAGAATGAATTGTCAAGTGCCTTTAGGTACTCAAGAAAATGAATTCTCAAGGGCCACTATGGACTCAAGACAATGAATTATCAAGGGCCTCTAGGGACTCAAGAGAATGAATTCTCTCTGGCTTCTAGGGACTCAAGAGAATGAATTATCAAGTGCCTCTAGGGACTCAAGAAAATGAATTCTCAAGGGCCTCTAGGGACTCAAGAGAATGAATTATCAAGGGCCTCTAGGGACTCAAGAGAATGAATTATCTCCGGCCTATAGGGACTCAAGAGAATGAATTATGAAGGGCCTCTAGGGACTGAAGAAAATGAATTATCAATGGCCTCTAGGGACTGAAGAGAATGAATTATCAAGGGCCTCTGGGGAAGCAAGAGAATGAATTATCAAGGGCCTCTAGGGACTCAAGAGAATGGATTCTCAAGGGCCTCTAGGGACTCAAGAGAATGAATTCTCAAGGGCCTCTAGGGATTCAAGAAAATGAATTATCAAGTGCCTCTGGGGACGCAAGAGAATGAATTATCAAGGGCCTCTAGGGACTCAAGAGAATGGATTCTCAAGGGCCTCTAGGGACTCAAGAGAATGAATTCTCTAGGGCCTCTAGGGACTCACGAACTTGTTCGCATTAGCCCTGGCTAACGAGTTATCAACGTACAAGTTTTCGAAGTTTTCGTTATACTGTAAAACTTGGATAACTCAACACGGATAACCCGTTCTTATGGCTAAAACTTGGATAACTCAACACGGATAGCCCGTTTACTATGGCTAAAACTTTGATAACTCAACACGGATAGCCCGTTTACGATGGCGAATTCGATCTCGTTTTGGTATTCCCATGGCTCCAGACGTTTTTATATATGCGCCAGGGAATGACAAATAGAAGTGGTAACCCACAGCTTCCATCAGAGAAACCAAAGGGAAAGAAACCCAAACATTAAACAACAGATCCTAACGGAAATTTCAATAGCGGAAATCCAAAAGGACAGTTTCTTTCCCACAAAATGGCCAATAGGCTATCAGAAAAAAAATAATATAAGCGACACAAACGCCCAAAGACAAACCATAACAACAATAAACCACGCCGTAAGAACCGCCTTGGAACTGTCAGCGGAAACGAAAATTCCACTGTGTGTGTGGGGGTGGGGGTGGGGGGGTGGGGGGTGGGGGGGGGGGGGGGTAGGGGTGCTTAATCGATTTTACGCGGCCACAATCCTCGCCCTTACTTCCGCCGCGATTAAGACAAATAATTTTTCAGTCCGCATGAAGGCCTCCTAACTCATCAGTGCAACATCTCCGTGAACACAAAAATCAAACAACCACAGAGATGAAAAAACGGTGAGGACTCGACAGCAAGAAACCACTGAAATGCTGGTGCAAAAGAAAACCAACAGTTAGACTCCGATGGGCCCGACTAGGGACAGAGTACCAACCAACATTACCCTTTACGCTGGAACCGTCATAGAATCTGAGGCCTGACCCAGCGGTGTGCAATTAAAGGGGGAAGCAAATTTGTCAACCGCCGTGATTGGGTGAACTACCATGCAGGCAGTTTGTCGTATATTATTTATGTCGTACCGAATCTTTTTATATCGAAGACTGATTTTACGAAATTGGGTGCTGATATCATTGCAGCTATATATTTTTCTGAACTTATATACTAAGTCACCATAAAATTCGGGTTCCGATAGACCTTGTTGCAGAAGAGACTTAAGTCCCATATTGAATTTTGAAATTAAATCAGAATGACGTCTATAAAATTTTGAAAAGGCTTTGCGTAGTTTATGGTACGATAACCCTGATTAAGAAGTTTAGCCGTTAACAATTTATTACGAGTGTTGAAGTCAGTTATATGAGTACACACTCTGACAAATCGAATTTATTGCGAAATAAAAATGCCATGGGATAATAAGACATGATAAGACATAACCTACAGTAAGACATGTGTGCCCAACGAATACTCAGATCAGCCTGAGTATCCGCGCAGTCTGAACAGAGTTTTCGTTGAGCGCTCTAAGGATAGCTAAGGACCCAGTGCTCCTTTATGTAGCAAGAGAGGTCTCTGGTCTGACTGTATGAATGCGCAGGATGATCTGATTCTTCGCCGGGCGCATATGTAAGTTGTAGGAAATGCTGTGCCCCGGCTCATATTTAGGATAATTAACATATTTGTTTTCTTCAAAGTTTGGCCTAAAAAGATTTTGTGGGAAAGTAACTGTCCTTTTGGCTTTCCGCTGTTGATGTTTCCATTGGGGTCTGTAGTTTCGGGTTTGTGTTTCTTTCCCTTTGGTGTCTCTGATGGGAGCTGTGGGTTAATTGTATCGATTCCCGATCATTGCCGCCACTTCTATTTTTTTATTTTTTTTTTCGTTTTGGTTTTGCGACCCTTTCAAGATTATTTCACTCATATCGAGCCGAACGTTAATCAGATGTGGGTGAACACCGGAGTACCCGGAGAAAAAGCACCTGACCTTTGGTTGCAGAACTTGGCGCCTCACTTGTGACCCGAGCAAGGCTAGAACCGACAGCGGTGAGAGACCTAATGATTAACAGTCGGCGCACTTATTCAGTATAGGCCACGGAGGCCCGTGTAGCTTAAAAGGTATGTTGTGTGTACTCATTAGAGTACAGTTGTACAAGGCCTGCTGTCCTTATGAGTACACACAGCAAATCTTTGTTTACTGATACATTAGTGATACACTATACATTACTGGATGAGGCAAAGGTCCCCTGTTCTTGCATCACTGGGCGTCCAACTAATGTTGGCTTACAGTTGGACAATGCCTGCTATCCTTTTAATAGGTAAGGGTAGAGGGTGGAATCTTATTTATTCTGTACCTACACTTCCATTCATTGCCCTCTTTCTTCCCTGACTCTCATTTTAATTTCCTCTACTATCACTCAAAATGACCCACAAGAGTTGAGTGAGTGAGTGAGTTTTAGTTTTACGTCCCACCAACAGCTAAGGTCATACGGAGACGGGACCTCGGTTTAAAGACACAAGAGTTGAAGTGTCGTTCAGCACCATACAGTCAATCAATATATGGGCATGTTCTTTGCATGGGTTTTGGTGAACCTCAGTGACTCGTACTCTCCTTGTCTCAAACAACGTTTCATGGTTTTGTTTGTAACGGCCCAGTCAACACTATTTAGGTCATTTTTTGAGCCGGTCGTTTTACCTATCCACACTTTTACTGGGCAGCCTTATACGTTTTGTTTGTTTGATTTGAGGTTTAACGTCCCCGTCAACACTGTAAAGGTCATTTTGGAGTCGTTGCTTCTAATTTTGTGGGACTTTTACCCGACATTGAGATGAAATGACATCTCAAGCCCTGTCGCCCAATGAAACCAATAGGGTTTATTAGCATGGGCGGTCCGCCTCGCACCGCGGTTCCTGGACAGGCTTAGATCCTCTAAGCGGTTTACCAGTACTAATGTGCGGGCCGGAATCAGCTCTGCGTGGAAGCATCATGCAGCCCATATATTTCTTCAAGCCCCTATGGGCGGGGGCTTCAGCCTTATACGTAAGCGGTAAACTAGTTCAGTTCACATTTTTTCGCCAGAAACTGAAAACTGCCCTTCTCGAATCAGCGGAAGGGAGGGAATGACGGTAGAAAAGATTTCATGATCAATCTCCAGGAAAGAATGTTGCCGACCCCAGCAGGTATCGAACCCGCGTCCTCCAGATCACCAGTCAGAGCGCATCCGACTGAACTACCGAGTCCGACACGTTTCAGGGTACCAAATGTGTTTGAGTTTTCGAGCTGAAATGCATTCCGTGCTTTTATGCCCCGCCATTCAAAAATGGCTGGGTATTATGTTATACCCTCCGAAGTTTTGAGCGTCCGTCCGTCCGTCTAGGCAGACGAGCTGTACCTAGTGGGGTTATGTTTCTGTCCAATTCAACATAATGGGGTTTATTCCGTAAGGCACAGTAACTTTTCAGTTAGTGGGGTTAAAAATTCAGTTTGTGGGGTTAACAATCTGTACAGTAGTGCGTTATGGGGTTAGCCCAATAGTCCCGTGTCCGCTCCATAACTCTGATACCGTTTGAGATATTTTCACGAAACTTTACAGATGTGTAAAGCACTAACAGACGACGTGCAGAACATATAAACCGTAACTCTGATTTTCCTACTTTGGAAGTTGTTGCCCTTTGAACATTGAACATAGGCATTTCTATCATAGTTTCGTGTCCGCTCCATAATGTTGATACCATTTAAGATACTTCCATGAAACTTCACAGATATGTAGAGCACCATAAGACAACGTGCAGAACATATGAATCTTAACTTTGATTTTCCTACTTTTGGAGTTATTGCCCTTTGAACTTTGAATAGAGCAGTCGCTATCAGTTTCAAGTCCGCTCCATAACTCTGTCACGAAACTTCACAGATATGTAGAGCAGCCTGAGATGACATGCAGAACATATGAACCATGACTCTGATTTTCCTACTTTTGGAGTTATCGCCCCTTTAACATTTAACATAGCCATTTCTGTCATGTAGTCTGTTTGAAGCCCTACATTTCCTGAACGTAATGATTGATTCTGACCAAAGCTGCATGGTTACATCCCTAGGATGGGGGAAAACAGCCATTGGGTTTTGTTTCACTGTGAAAAATTGCGCTTGCTTGATGTAATGCGGTGCTTACAGTTCTATTTATATTGTTTATGGCTATTTTTATAGAGGAGATGCTAGACTTGGTGTTTGAGATTTATTCCGCCGAGGAGTCGGGTCCACCCCCACCCGAGACTGAAGAGCCTGAAGAAGAAGAGGAGGAAGAGGAAGAGGAATCTACAACAACTGAAGCGACACCTACTACAACCGAAGATCTAGGTGGAGGCGTAAGAAACGTCCGGAAGCTTGAGGAATTTCTTCTGAATAAAATTGCAGCGGAGAAGAAGAGAGAATTAATCAGTAAACTCAGAGAACGCATAGTAAGTTCATTTAAACCCATTTCAGACCGGGAACCGCTAAAGGCGTACCCTGGCAAACAGAGTAGGCCCAGATCAGTACGGTGTCTGATCTGGGCCTCCTCTGTTTGCTAAAACTTTAGTCATTTTCCAAATAAAATTTGAAGAAAACACAGGCACTCCTAAGTTTTGAAATGGACTCCTTCTTCCATATATAAGGCGGAAGATTCCATTTGGTACCTAAGGGTTAAGGGGAATAGATACTACCTCAGGGGAGGCAACTCCTGTAAAAGTATTTTTTGTCTTCTACGTCTATAGGGGTCAAATCTGAGGAGCAAATTCTTTTCTTTAAGAGTAGATCCCTTTTTCAGTGGGACAGGTCTTATAGAAAAGTGAAGCCCCGAAAGGTGCACTCTCCCTTTGAAAAAATGGCATATAAATTTGCCCGGTGTATGCATTCCCCTTAAGATGGGAAAACTCTTTCTGTAACCCTTTTCAATAGGGACCTACTATTACAAGAAAAAAATAATATACAAAAAAAAACTGCGTATTCAAATACTTGAGAAAATGAAAATTATCAGGTGAAAAATTCTGCTACAGGTGTATCTTGGCATATATCTTTTCAAAACATACAGTAAAACTTCGATGGCTCGAACTCCGATGGCTCGTTTACCATGGATGAGTCGAACCCGTTCTTGAGTCCGCAGGGAGTTCCTCTTAATACGATATAGGGGTAATTTAGGAACATTTTCTTCATTTGTCTTGCAAATGTATGCTGTGTGTACTCATTAGAATCGCCTCGATGAGGCGATTCTAATGAGTACACACAACATACATTTATAATATAGAACACCGAAAAGATATCCCACAATTATCTCCATTTTGCCTCCTGGTATGGCACTTATGGTATCCCTCTGTGGCTCGAACAACCGCTGTCTCGAACAAATTTTCATGGTCCCAAAGTGGTTCGAGCCATCGAAGTTTGACTGTACTTTGTGGAAACCCACAATCTATGTTTGGAGGAGAAATAAAATACATAATGTATACCCCACGTAAACCCGGTTTTAGGCTTTATAAAGTGGGGTTTAAAGGGCTCAACATTATTTAGGCTTATTTTCGTGAGCCTAGACATTTCTTTCAGCTTAGACCCCTTCTGTCAGAAGTGTCTTATGGTAAAACGTTGGGTCGTTTTCAGGGGTCATCGCACCTTTATCGTCAAATGCACCCCCCCCCCCTCACTAATGGTTAATTGAGCCTTTCTTAAAATACTAGACCTTCATTTCTTTTTCTGAAAAGGCTAGCAATGATTTAAACATATTCTGTGCGATAAATGACAGAAAATAATGTCATCTAAGTCGCTTGCATGATAACAAAAATAGTATGTCAGTCAACACCGTTTAGGTCATCAGAGGCAGGCCAGTTTGCTTAACAAATCTGACCATCACGTGAACAAGTCCGTGAAATAAAGACCCACCTAAACCCACTATATATAGCGAAAACTGGTGTTTACCGGGGTAAACATTATTTTCCTTATTTCTGGTCCAAGACATAGGTTGTGGGTACTCGTTAGAACCGCCTCAATGAGGTGGCTCTAACGAGCTCCCATAACCTATGTTTGCAGTATAAATAAGAAAAATATCACGGATTTTCATAGGAAAAGTAGCCATTTTGGAGATGTGGAAAAATGTCCTATGCCGCACAGGTGTGTAACCGTAATGATAATCCATGTTTCCCGAATCAAATTAACGAATTTGTTACACTTGAAAACTTTTTGACGACATTTTATTGTTTGTACATTGTTGCAGTGTTTTTGTAGCGGACGGCGTCAGAAGAACATGTTTTCATGTGACGTCATCAAACGCAACTTTCTGCACGCACTATGTTGATGACGGTGCTCAGTGGGAAAACGTTTACGTCATGTTAGAGCGGAACACAATAAGATAAAGTACCGATCGAATGAAATATTATTTGTTTATTGGCTGGAAATTATTGTGGTGCATAAAATTATTTTCTTATCAAATGCAGAAAACCCAAGATGGCGGACATCGCACTTCAGCGAAGGCAAGCGGTTTTGTTTGATTTGAGGTTAAACATCCCCGTCAACACTATTTAGGTCATTTTGGAGACGTTGCTTCCAATTTTCGGGACTTTTACCCGACATTGAGATGAAATGACATTTCAATCCCTGCCGCCCAATGAAACCAATAGGGTTTATAAGCATGGACGGGCCGACTCGCAGCAATTTTCCTGGGCAGGCTTAGACGTTCTAAGCGGATTACCAGTACTGTGTTTGGTCGGTATCATGGAAGCATCGTGCAGACCAATCTATTTCTCCAAGCCCCGATGGGCGGGGCGGCGTATATGCAAGCGGTAGAGGGGTATATAGTTTTGCTTGCGGGGTATTTGGAAAATAATCGCCTTTGCGCTGTCCAATCACAATCCTGGAAATTTCTTTGCAGTATAGCGATTTATTTTATCCGCAGGAATGAAGACAGTAACGCAAACCGTTGTAAACCATCTTTTAAGGGGAATGGGAACATATGGCAGATTTTTCTCGCCATTTTTTCAAAAGGAGATAATTTCGGGACTTCCTGTTCGCTATTCATTAAGCCATGTCCCAATGAAAAAGGGGACTACTCTAAAGAAAAGAATTTGCTCCTTAGGAGCAAATTCTTTCCTTTAAGAGTTGATCCCTATTGACATGGGAGACAAATATACTTCTGCAGGAGTTGCCTCTCCTAGATGTGTTCCCATTCTCCTTACAACCGCGTAACTAGCAGTTTAGCAACAAGACATCTGTCGCCGGTTAATTAAAGTCTAAATACGTCACAACACAATGACACATCGAACAAGAATTTTCATCACGAGTGATCTGAAGAAACCGTAAAACATATTTAGCATATTGAATACCGGTAAATTCCGCTTCATACAGAAATTGGGGCGGAGCTTAGCGATTGTCAAAAAAATAAAAAATCTATACCAGTGCAACTTCGCCTTCTTTAGATTTGCGCTGCATATTCAAAATGTTATAAGCATTTCGTCAGTAGTCTGAAAGTTGAGAAGGACAAGAGCACACGCTGTGACGCAATCTTTCCGCCCACGTCACCAACCTGATAGAAAAGTTCCGAACGGCGCGCGACAAAGCTTTGATTTTGGTTGAAAAAAGCAATAAATGCGCGACGGGGGGAAGTCTTATTGCTAAACTTCTGGTTGCGTGGCTGTAAATGGGGTTTAAAGGTATTAGTTGCATCAATTTTGAATATGGCGATTCCTGATCAACTTGTTTTTCTCTTTCCAGAACAACTACAGAAAGTAAATGATAGAATCTGAAAACCTTAAGTCTTTGGTCCAGCCCTTTCAGAAAATAATATTTTATCGCATGTTTTTGGACTTCAACACCAACTAACAACCATACCAATTGGATGGACCAGGATAACAAATGGATTCAACAATTAAAATCGAGCAGTAATCTCTTGGACTTACATCGACGTCTCTTAAACCCAAGAATCAGACGTTTACAAATCAGTGTTATAAACTCCCCTGTAAACTCCACATTAAATACAGAAAAATGAGTGATTAGAAAAATGGAATTTACAGGGCTATATACAATGTACTTGACTATTATCGTCTTATTATATGTTTTCAAGTCCATAATATAATTGTGCTTTCATAGATATCAGCACCAAATTTTATACAGAAATAAGCAGGCTAAAAATGGAATACAACATTTTCATTATTTTTTGATCGAAATCATAAATTATCCCTAGGGCAACGTCGCATCAACGTCGGTGCAACGCCACGACGTTGCATCGACGTAGATGCGACGTTGTACCGACGTAGATGCGACGTTTCACCGACGTAGATGTGACGTTGCACCGCCGTTGATGTGACGTCAAAATTACGTCATGTGCCTGCTGGGTAAGGGTGCGCGTTCCTTTAAGCACCAGGAGAACATCACCTATTTTCTTTAAAAAAATGACCATTAAAGACCATTAAATGATTTATCACACTGGGATGTAATACGTCTTATGTTACATTTATTATTTCTGCTCAAAATCATAAATTATGGGTACTCGTTAGAACCGCCTCACCGAGGCGGTTCTAACGAGTCCCCACAATCTTTGTTTTGTGCAGAATTAAGTATCAATTAGAATTTTTATCAGAAAATTTTTACTTTTTTGTGGTAAAATTTTCAACATATTTGAATAGGCGTGTTTTCGAAATGTGTCTTCTTTTAAGCCGCGTTTTGCTTCCATTAACATTATTCAGAGTACAGAAATAAATATTTTTATCATTTGCTATTGTTGGCTTGAATTTTTCCAAAAGTAGATCACACATAATATGTTGGGCTTGAAGAAATAGATTGGGTTGCATGGTGCATTGTGCTTCCGCGCAGAGCTGAAACCGATCGAACTGGAGTACCATGGGCCAGTTTCATCAATAAACATCGTACGATTAATCTTAAATTGCTCGTACGCACTTTTTAAAGAACTGCATACGTCAGTTTCATCAAAACATCGCAAAGTGTTCGTACGAGCTAAATTTGCGTTTCACTAAAATAAGTCGTCATTTTGAATATGCGCTTAAACAGGGCCACTAATTGTCACATGCGTGGTCACGTGCCGTCTTGAAATAGCCGTGTAAGGTAGATTACACGCTTTAGAATTATTGTTCCTGTGGACCTAGATGAATATTCATTACAAACAACGTTGAATCAACTTTGATTCTATGTTGCTTCAACATTGTGTTGCCATTTCATTGTCGTAAGATACAGATGTTAATTGTCTGGACCCCTTCCCTCTTTACCACTGGCGAGTTGGGCTGTTTGTGGACGTCGTGACGTCAGATAAGCGTTGATTTAACGTTATAATGAACCTTTCACAAGCACAGTTAATGCGGACGGGCCTCTTCCATGAGTGCACGTATATCGTTGAGTTTATAATATTAGTTGAGGAAAAGGAATGACATCACGGTGAGACCTCGCTGAGTATTTTATTACCGTAATAAATCCAGAAATGCAAGGGCATGAATACAAGATTGAATTTATCTTATGAACTTTAAACACAGTTTACGCACGATTTTTACACAAAAGGTCAATGCATGACGTTGTTTAACAAAGACGCCGAATAAAACGTAACGTGAAATACATGGGCTGCATGATGTTTCCACTCAGAGCTTAAACCGACCGCACACGCGTACTGGTAAACCGCTTCGAGATTCTAATATGTTCTATAAATGGGTTATCCTTTGGAAGCAAGGAATACACCACATAACTGGAAAATATGGAGTGTCCATGTTTCCTGCGCCAGGCTTGCTAGTTTCGGACAATTAAGCCTCATCAGTGACCCTCAAAATATTTTCAAAATTCCGCAATGGAATCAATGATCCCAAAGGACATGAAAATATAAACTACACTATGATGTTGGACAGGAAGACTTTTTGCGGCCGCCACACATTTCCACACATCAGCTGTAGTGACGTCAAATATGTTCTATGAAAGGATCATCCTTTGGAAGCAGTGAATACACCACAAAACTTGAAAATATGGAGTGTCCATGTTTTCTGGGCCAGACTAGCTAGTTTCTGCCAATCACGCAACTAAGCCTGCCCAGGCAATGCGGTGCGAGTCGGCCCTTCCATGCTTATAAACCCTATTGGTTTCATTGGGGCAGAGCTTGAGGTGTCATTTCATCTCAATGTCGGGTAATAGTCCCACAAAATTGGAAACAACGTCTCCAAAATGAATATTACAGTGTTGACGGGGGCGTTAAATCTTAAATCAAACAAACAAAACAAAAGTCTCTGAAAATTTTCGTGTATAACGTATGTCAGTTTTCAGCTCCGGTTTGTTGTTGGCAATAGTCTTGCCAAATATTATTCATTGATTGCCGTCTGTCAGGCTGTCCAGCGGATTTTGCTTTCAATGAAAAATAAATTAATTTCATTTGCAACACAGATTCTACAACATGACTGATTTTAAATTACAAAGAACCTGACTTGAAACGATGTTCTATAGCTACATATATGTATACACAATTATACAATCGCCTGCAAAATATAGACGAAATGAAAGTACGCAAGACTATGACCCCCATCCCCACACGTGCCATCTGCATGATGCCGTGAAGCCGTGTACACACATGTACGTACGTCCTTCCGTATGGGGTGTTTGGATTTGGTTCATATTTGGTATGATGATACACACATTTTCCGAGATTCAAACGACATTACCCCCACTTACGCCGATATCCTCAGGGACAGTTTTCCAAGCTAGAAATGCTGTCTTTATGTTATTTATTTATTTATTTATTTATTTAATTATTTATCTATTTATTTATTATTATTTATTTCCTTGGTGAGGATGGTCCCCGGGCGGAGGCATCTGTGTCGTATTGACAATTCTAGTTTGATGTGTCGATTTTAGGTATACTGAGTCTTCGTTTTAATCACAAGTCTAATCGCAGATTGTGGGTCGTCGCGACGGTTATTTTGCTGTTAAGCCCCCTTCAACTGTTGTTACATGCATATAGGTCATTTTGGAGACGCTACTTCTGATTTTGTGGGGCTTTTACCCGACCTTGAGATGGAATGGCATCTTAAGCCCCATCGACAAAAAAAACCGCTAGGGTTTAAGGAGCGGTCCCACTCGCACCACTTTTCTTGGCTAGGCTGTTACATTCTAAATGGCAAACCAGTAATCAAATCATCAGGAAATCACGCCTGTATAATTTTAAACCCCCTTGAACCCCACTTTTATATAGTAAAACTGGGGTTTACAGGGGTAAACTTGATTTTTCTTATTTCTGCTCTAAAGTATAGGTCGTGGGTACTCGTTATCACGTCTCGATTGAGCAGAAATAAGAAAAATATCACAATTTATATCAGAAAATTTTCTCTTTTTTTTCGGCGATAGAGGTTACAAAGTATTTGTATAGGCATGTTTTCGTAATGTTGGTCAGTTTTAGCTCTGCGCGGAAGCACTATGCAGGCCAAACTCGATGGGTGAAAGGTTATTCCATGAAATATAGATTGTGGGTATGGGCGTTATCTGCGAAAGTATAAACAAAATGAAATGTTGCGTACCATCCTTTTAACAATTTAACCTTTGCCGCGCGTCATCTTCTTCGGCTATGGCTGTGATAGGACGAAAATTTCAATGTGCGACGTCTGAATATTCCTCTCAGAAATACGACAAAATGTGCGAACATCGCAGATTATGAGCATTTGATGAAACAGGATTTTTGTCGTAAGAACTTCCTACGATCTATCTAAGACTAAAATACGTCGCAAATGCTTTGATGAAACGCCCCAGGCTGGTAAACCACTTAGCCTGTCCGGGAAAAGTGATGCGCTTAAACCCTAGCGGTGTCTATGGGGGGTAGGGCTTGAGATATCATTTCATCTCAATTTGCGGTAAAAGTCCACCAAAATCGGAAGAAACGTCTCCAAAATTAATTAAATAGTGTTGACGGGGACTTAAAACCTGAACACAAACGATGATCATAAATATGTAGAGATTTGTTTTGTTTGATTTTAGGTTTAACGTACCCGTCAACACTTTAAAGATCATTTTGGAGACGTTGCTTCCAATTTTGGGGGACTTCTACCCGACATTGAGGTGAAAAGAAATCTCAAGCCCTGTCGCCCAATGAAATCAATAGGGTTTATAGGCATGGGCGGTCCGCCTCGCACCGCGGTTCATGGACAGGCTTAGATCCTCTAAGCGGTTTACCAGTACTAGTGTGCGGGTCAGATTCAGCTTTGCGTGGAAGCATCATGCAGCCCATATATTTCTTCAAGTCCCTATGGGCGGGGGCTCTTAAATATGTAGACATAACTGTAGCTAGTTATAAGTATAGTTGACAGTGATATTAATGTAGTGGCATTTTTTTTGGGTGTTTGGGGGAGTGTGGTGGGGTTTACAGCCCCTCAAGATCATTTCAATTATTTCGAGCCAATCGTAAATCATAGTTGGGCGTAAACCGGAGTACCCGGAGAAAAACACATGTTTCTGTTTCAGTACTCCACTTTGTAACATTGGTGCTTTGAGAAATAGACTGGGCTGCATGCAGCTTTCATATAAGCCTTTTGGATTCATAGGGCGGCAGGGCTTGAGATGTCATTTTATCTCAATGTCAGATAAAACTCCCACAATCTGGAAGCAGCGTCCCAAAAATGACCTATATTATGTTGACGAGGATGTAAAAACCTCAATTCAAACAAACAAACATTGGTGTACATTATTTTCAAAGAAATATACAGTAAAATACCGCAATTAAGACCGCCTAACATTAAGACAAAATCTGCTTTTAACAGCTTATTATAAAGGTTTCAGTTATTCTGTCTTTATATTTTCCTGGCCCAGTTACTCCTGGTTAGGGACCCCCTTTGCGACTGTTCAAAAGTGGTCTTTAAGACCACTTTTGAACAGTCCCAAAGGTGGTCTTAATATAGGAATTTTACTGCATATCGTCACTGTTGTTTTGTGGAGAACGGCGCGTCATGAAATATGACTACACGTGTAATCATTCCTAATCATTACTTTTACGAATTTTATAAAGGCTATCTGGAAATACTGAGAAAATCATAAAAATATTCAAATGTATAAAGAAGTGCTACACACCAAAAAAAATGTTTTCAGAAGACAACATAGCTCACCTATATAGGGGCCCAAGGTGAGCAATGTATCAAAACTGAAATTTCAATTATGCAAATTTTGCCCCAAGAATACTTCAATTTTTGTAAAAGAGCCCCACAGACTCATCATGAAAACACGCCTATATAATTTTGACCCCCTTGGACCCAACTTTTATATAGTAAAACTGGGGTTTACAGGGGTAAACCTTACTTTCCTTACTTCTGCTCTAAAATATAGATTGTGGGTATTCGCTAGAACCGCCTCGATGCGGCGGTTCTAACGAGTACCCACGATCTATATTTTGTGCAGAAATAAGAAAAATATCACAATTTTTCATCTGAAATTTTGCGTTTTTGGCGGTAAAGTTTACAATGTATTTGTATAGGCATGTTTTCGTAATGACAGCGATTGGAAGAGAAACAAGAAGTACACCCAAGAACCACTGCACAAGATACCTCGTTTAAGCGAGATTGTGTGTGTGTGTGTGTGTGTGTGTGTGTGTGTGTGTGTGTGTGTGTGTGTGTGTGTGTGTGTGTGTGTGTGTGTGTGTGTGAATTCGGGTTTAACGTCGCTTTCAACAATTTTTCAGTCATATCACGACGGTGTCTGGTTGCAACAGGGAGCTCAATGCTCACGTTTTATAGTGCTGCCTCACTGAAGTATCATGTCCCAGACACATTACATGATACAACACCCAGTCACATTATCCTGACACTGGATCGACCAGTCCTAGCTCTACCCCGTAAATCTGAGTGCCAAGCGAGGAGCAGCTAGTACCATTTTTAACGACTGAAATCTTCCACTGACCGTTCCAAGGCGGCTCTTCTGTGGCGATTTATTTATGTTGTTGTTTGTTACTTACTGTGTGTATCACTTGTGTCTTTTGGTTTCGGATGGCCATATGGCCATTTTGTGGGAAAGTAACTGTCCTTATGGCCTTCCTTTGTTTAGGTTTCCATTATGGTCTGGTCGCTTAATGTTTGTATTTCTTTCCCTTTGGTGTCTTTTATGGGTGGAGTAAGTTAATTGTATCAATTCCTGATCTTTGTTTTACTTCTACTTTGGTATGTCGCGGCCCGGGATCGAACCCGAGACCTCCCGTTCCCCGGAGCGGACACTCTACCAACTGAGCTATCGGGGCCGGTAGAACCGCCTTGGAACGGTCAGTGGAAAGATTTCCACTGGGGGGCTTAAATCGATTTTACGTGGCCACAATCCTCGCCCTTACTTCCGTCGCGATTTAGACAAATAATTTGTTCAGTCCGCATGAAGGCCTCCTAACTCATCAGTGCAACATCTCCGTGAACACAAAAAATCAAAGATCCGCAGAGGTGAGACAACGGTGAGGACTCGACAGCAAGAAACCACTGAAATGCTGGAGCAAAAGAAAACCAACAGTTAGACTCCGATAGCCCGACCAGAGGCAGAACATCGGGCACCAACCAACATTACCAAGAATTAGATCTCTCTAATTCTCAACAAGCCTTTACGTTGGAGCCGTCATAGAATCTGAGGCCTGACCCACCGGCGTGCAATTAAAGGGGGAAGCAAAGTAGAAGTAAAACAAAGATCAGGAATCGATACAATTAACTTACTTCACCCATCAAAGACACCAAAGGGAAAGAAACACAAACATTTAGCGACCAGACCATAATGGAAACCTAAACAAAGGAAGGCCATAAGGACAGTTACTTTCCCACAAAATGGCCATATGGCCATCCAAAATAAAAAGACACAAGTGATACACACAGTAAGTAACAAACAACACCATAAGTAAACCGCCACAGACGAACCGCCTTGGAACGGTCAGTGGAATGATTTCCACTGTGGGGCTTAAATCGATTTTACGTGGCCACAATCCTCGCCCTTACTTCCGTCGCGTTTTAGACAAATAATTTGTTCAGTCCGCATGAAGGCCTCCTAACTCATCAGTGCAACATCTCCGTAAACACAAAAAATCAAAGAACCACAGAGGTGAGACAACGGTGAGGACTCGACAGCAAGAAACCACTGAAATGCTGGATCAAAAGAAAACCAACAGTTAGACTCCGATGGGCCCGACCAGAGACAGAGCATCAGGCACCAACCAACATTACCAAGAATAAGATCTTTCTAATTCTCAATAAGCCTTTACGTTGGAGCCGTCATAGAATCTGAGGCCTGACCCACCGGCGTGCAATTAAAGAGGGAAGCAAAGTTGCCAACCGTGATTGGGTTAACTACCATGCATGCAGTCGGTCGTATAACATCCATGTTGTACCCAATCTTTTTATATCGAAGAATGATTTTACGAAATTGGGTGCTGAAGTCATTGCGGTTATATATTTTTCTGAATTTATATACTAAGTCACCATAAAATTCGGGTTCCGATAGACCTTGTTGCAGAAGAGATTTAAGTCCAATATTGAATTTTGAAATTAAATCAGAATGGCGTCTATAAAATTTTGAAAAGGCTTTGCGTAGTTTATGGTACCGATAACCCTGATTAAGGAGTTTAGCCGTTAATAATTAATTACGAGTGTTGAAGTCAGTTACATGACTACACACTCTAGCAAATCGAATTAATTGCGAAATATAAACGCCATAGGATGGCGCATGAGGAACATCACCATTCAAAAAAGGAAAATTTACAATCTCAAAATCAAAGTCATCGCGTTTATCATAAATTTTGCACGAAACTAACCCATCTACAATAGATAGATGTAAATCCAAAACCGGGGCCTCGGTATCAGAAGAATTTGTTTTATTTAATTGAAGTTCTGGGGGGGTAAATCTGACTGATCAAACCGTCGAAATAGGTATTATCAATATTTAATAAATCATCTAAATATCTAGAAGAGGAGCTAAAAGCTTCAATAATTTCAGATTGGTTATCAATGGAAAGCGACAACATGAAGTCTCTTTCATAACAATACAAGAATAGATCAGCCACAAGAGGTGCGCAATTCGTACCCATCGGAATACCCACAATTTGTCTAAATAATTTAGTACCGAATCTAATATAAATATTGTCAAGTAGAAAGGTGAGGGCATCACACACTTTCTGACATGACCAAAGTGTATAATTCTTATGCTCTTTAGAAGTGAAAAATGCATTTCTGACATTACATGCAAGATAGAGAGAATCTTCTCTGTGAAAAGCCCATTCAATTAAATCATTAAGCTTTTCTTTTATAAGATTATGAGAAAGTGTAGTGTAAAGAGTGGAAAAATCGTAAGTAGACAGACTTGAAGCACGAAAGTGTCTGGATTTCAATTTATTAAAAACCTCATTCGAATTTCTTATAGACCAAAACAGATTTCTTCCTGATCTCTCAAAGACTTTATCACAATATTTAATCACATGCGTTTTAATAGCAGTAAGACAGGAAGTTAATAATTTAGAAAGTTCAGTGGTAGTGCAAGAGCTAGAATTTGCAATAAACCGTGCTTTGTAAGGTCTTTTATGAAGTTTTGGCAGCCAGTATAGCGTAGGAAGCTTATCTTGGCCTTCGATAACACACACAGCAAAGGGCGAGGATTGTGGCCACGTAAAATCGATTAAAGCCCCCCCCCCCCCCCCCCAGTGGAAATCTTCCACTGACCGTTCCAAGGCGGCTCTTCTGTGGCGATTTATTTATGTTGTTGTTTGTTACTTACTGTGTATATCACTTGTGTCTTTTAATTTTGGATGGCCATATGGGCATTTTGTGGGAAAGTAAATGTCCTTATGGCCTTCCTTTGTTTAGGTTTCCATTATGGTCTGGTCGCTTAATATTTGTATTTCTTTCCCTTTGGTGTCTTTTATGGGTGGAGTAAGTTAATTGTATCAATTCCTGATCTTTGTTTTACTTCTACTTTGGTGGCTGAATGACAAATATGTTTATCTACTATAACTCTCTCTTCAGCTAAAGGCTGAAGTTCATAGGCCTTAGTACCACCAAGCTCCTGCTTAAGCGTGTCAACATAGTGGAGCCGGCACACAACGACGACATTGTTAGCGGCCTTGTCTGCAGGGGCCAAAACAAACTTCTTATGAAATTCTTGAATACCTAGCTTAAGATGACGTTAAGACGTCTTAGGCTTAGGAGGTAATAAGTTAGTATTTTGAGAATAGAAAGAAATGCGTTTATTCACTAGTTTTAAAATGCTAAGTTTCCAGTCCTTAAGGGCTTTATGCTCAACATACTCTCGCTTACACCATCGATTACCGAATTCATTCAAGGAAGCAGCGATTTCATCTCTACATTTACTGAAATCAATTTTAGAAGGAAACCGATATTTCGGTCCTTTAGCAATTATATTCCACATCCTAGAATCGGGAATAATTTTCAAATTGCCAGTAATTACATGACCAGCAGCAGGATAGCAATACACTGTATTTTTACAATCACATGAATCAGGAGTATTAGTATCAATATCAAGATCTGAAACAAGTTTATTAAAATTAAAAATGATATATCTAATAGTCGGGGATTTGAAATTCGTAGCACGCGTATTTAAGGAGTTTAATGCACCTTACTTTCTCACACTTAACTATGAAACGAATTTATTTTTAGGTATCTCAGCATCTTGAAAATGGAGTTAGAAAATCAAAAAAGTGGGGAAAAAGACATAAAAAGGGGAGATAAATGTTCCTACCCTATTTTCTCATTCATGCATCCAAACAATTCCAAACGACATCTCCTCTGAAACTACAAGGCCAACTGGAACCAAATTATATGTGAAGCCGCCATGGGGTGGAAGAACAAACATATATTCTGAATATCTGGGTCACATGACCAAAATGTCCGCCATGTCCATATATGGTAAAAACCTTTGAAAATCGCCTTCTCAGGAACCAATCGACCGATGACCTTGAAACTTGGTATACAATATATGGGACCCGGACCCTATCGAATTTGTTCAAATGATGACATTTCGTTGACCTTGACCTTTCTTACGTAAAGGTCTCATTCGGTCACTTAGGATTTTGTATGGAAAAGACAGGGTTTTCTGGTTCTGTTGCAGCTTATGACATCATAGTTGATATTTGCAATCAGCTTAATGATCCTGGGGCCATAAGATTAAATAGTTTTTAATTTTTCTAAAACTACTGGGCTAACTGATACCAAATTACATATACTGCATCAGTGTGGTCGAGAAATCCAAGTTTGTTAGAGGGATCTGTGTGATCGTCACACCAATAAACGGCCAAAAGCGATTTTAAATTCTGCATCTCAAGAAATACATGACCTTGGTATGCAGCATTTTGGACTCTAGCCCTAAGATGGTTCAAAGCTGACTATAATGTATACGACGGCAACAAAAGAAAACAATGGTTGATTTCAAAATAATTTGGCACCAATGGTCCTGGGATTGGCCTCTACTAAACCATTATGGTATGTTAAAGTAAATGGCCATCACGTGTGTGTGTGTGGGGGGGGGGAGGAGTGGGATATATGCCCACTTGAGCTCTGATGAGCGTAGTTTCCCATCGGCCGCTTGTTTACAATTTTGTGTTCAGGGAACAGTCGCGTAAACTTGATGGCAAGCGTAAACCATATCTAATTGGCGTTGTCATGATACAGCAGCCAAAGTTTTCTGCTTTACTGATTGCGCTTGTTTGGTTATCTTTCGTTGCTTAGCTTCATAAACAATTAATTGGTGGCCAGAGGTAGTTTGGTATGAAGTTACCATGACAGCAATACCTCTGAAAGACGACAATGTTCAGTGAAGATAACAGCGCGGCCCTATTTCAGTTTTGTTTTTTCAAAGGGTTGGCAGATTTTTGTTCAGTATTTCATAATTGAAGGAAAGTCGTGTTTTAATGAGTTTACGCCTCTGAACAATCAAGCCTCCTTTTGACTGAAGGTGTGCGAAATTTTACTGCGAACAAAAAAGAAACATTATACAGTATTTGGTGTAACGATTTTATTTAAATGTTTTAGAGGTTTATTGTTTTGGGTTTTAACATTAATTTGCTGCAAAAAAGATACTCTACTAAATTTAAATATCGGTATCTAATTCTCCAGCTGCGGATTTGATATACTCCAACTTATTTGCTGATTGAATGACTCTGGTTTTGGTCGATCGTCTGGCAAACATGCGCAAATTGAGGTCACCAAGTTACATGAAGACGCAGAGAAGTTAAGTCGAGGGTCGGTGTTGAACCCTATGTTCCCACCCTTCTTGACAAAGGTGAAGAGAAGAAGCTTGATTTACGTAGGAATCGTAACATTTATTATGCCAAACATCGTCCCTGTTCACTGTTCAATATATCTGACATATTAGGTTTCAACCTCAAGTAAATTAACCCGCCCGCCTAGTTCCTTTCTTATGTACAAACGCATTTCCGCCAGAACGCCTGAAGGTAGGTGTCTGATGCTCTGTCTCTGGTAGGGTTAACCGGAGCCTAATTGTTTGGTTTCCTTTGCTGCAGAATTCTAGCTATTTCATGCTGTCGAGTCCTCATCGTTCTTTCATCTTTTTAGTCGTTTGATTTTCTTTTCTCGGAGATGTCGCACTGATAAGCTAGAACTCCATCATGTAGAGTGAACAATTAATCGGTTTTAACCACGACAATCAAGGGCAAGTAGTGTGACCATCTAAAATCTATTAAAGTGTCCAACCCCACCCCCGCCCCCGTAAAAATTCTTACTGACCCCGTCGTCGATCCTTTTTTGTGGTTTATTATTTTCATAGTTAGTCCTTAAGATGTATGTATTGCTAATGCCTTTTTTTATTTTGGGTAGCCGTTCGGTCATGTGGGGAGATAACTGTCATTCTGGCTTTCCATCCATGACGTTTTCAATTTGGTGTTTTGAATGGGAGGTGCGAGATATTTTGTATAGATTCCTGATCATTGCATACATTCTGTTTTTCAAACGTGATAACTCCTGATGGCTTGTCACAGAAGGCGTTTTTGGCCAATCTATATGGGACAATTTGGGTGGTTGGGTGAGGCAAAGGTGACGTGTATCTTGCGCCAATAGGGCGTCCAGCTGATAGTGGCTTACAGCTGGACAAGACCTGCTGTTCTTCCAGCAGTTATGGGTAGAGGGGGAAAACACATATTTCTTCTGTTTCTGCTTTTCCATTTTCCCATTTCTCCTCTGCCCTTTACTTTCATCTGCTCAACTATCTCTTCTGTCGCTTTTCTCCCTTTCTCTGAAGAGAGGACAAAAATGACCAACAAGGGGTAACGTGCCTTTAAACCCAAAACAATCAATATATGGGGCAAAAGTCAGAAAAAGGAAGTACGGTAGTAATAAAGGAGATGAAGAACAGATTAATCAGTGTGTGACAAGAGACACAGGATGATTAAGAGCTAATGGGGAATAGAGGGACAAGGCTATCGTAGGAAGGTTGCCCAACAAAATGGTAGAAAGTAAGTGCAGGTGACATCTTAAGATGTACGTTTACAGGTTATACCACAACTCTGGGAAAAGGGAAGATAGAAGAATGTTTAAGGGATGGCTTTACGTTACATTAAACCTCGGGTACAATTTATTTTAGTCGTGCGACTTAACAGAAAATAAGTTACCCAGTAAGATTTCAAGTGGTCAGTAACATTAACGTGTTTAAAATATAATAATGTCGATGTTACTTGGGGAGCCTTCCGCACAAACCGGAAACTTGGATAATGATTCTTGAAATATACAATGTATTCATTAAATCTTGATTGTTTCAAGTCACCAGTTTAGAGAATCACTTGCCAATTCACCCGCTGACAAATATGCTTGTTGATGTATATTCCCCTCACTAAATATAAACCGGAAGGAAATGGCCATCAGTAACTTTCAAAAATATATCTATCGGTCCCTGTTATGCTACATCCATGACCAGCCAGTAAAATAATTAAGTTTATGTTGGTTTTAATATAAGTTTTTATCACGATCTGTGACACAACAGGAAAAAGTGGTACAATGGTCCATAGGTATCTGGGTCCCTTGTTCATGCCCGGATTGAAACAGAGTCATCAAGTTTCACATGCCCGTGCAAAAATAACCGTCCTTCATACTGACGAAAAAGAAATTGTTTCAAAAGGTACTAAAAATTATTTAGCGCGAAAATAGTGTAAAATTTACCAAATTTTTGGGGTCAAATTTCAATGGTCAAAATTTATGGTAACACCAGATGTAATTACGTCGTATCATGAATTTTGGTGTCTTCGAGTATTGACAAATATTTTGGCTGATGCAATAAATCAGCATTCATATGTAAGCGCAAGCTACACATAACTAAACTCAATCCAACTATACCATCCGCATGGGGGTGGGTGTAAACTCATAGAATTTTCAACCCCTTTTCCCCACCAGATTTGCTAAATAATCACATATCATATAGGTTAGGCTCCTATCTCAATGAAACGGCACAAATAAAGCGTGAGAATTTTGGGTGCATTAAATTTTTCGAAATCTGGTCTCAAATCCCGGACTATAACAGGTTTGTTATATTTATAGCAAATTATAGGTGTTTCAGTATTTTGAAAATAAGCAAGAATTGAAGAAAGCACATAGCTGTCACGGAAGATACTGGGCAAATCTATAAAATCCATACCCTTATTAATGAAGGATATTTTGAGGAAATGGCGTTTATGATTAATTTCAGAATCAATGTAAGGACGGAGAGTATGCTGAGTATAGCCTCTAGTTAAGAGAGCCGCATCATATAACTGATTAGAACTATCGTAGAACTTATTCGCCTCGGTGTCCAGAAGACGTAAAACAGAAACGGGTAATGAACTTAAAAATGAAAGCATAGAGTGGCGTCCATGATTTAATAATATAATAGACAGTCACTTAAGTCTAGTATTGTTTCGTTTAAACGCACGTAGTTTACGTTTAAAGTTACCATTTTTCCTGGTGCCGTGAGATCTAGTTCTGCGTTTTCGACATTTCAGGAGCGAGAAAATATCAAAGTCCGGCATTCTAGAAATATTACCCTCATGATAAATGTTGTCATTAAATCCCAGTGGAAAAGGGGTCTGTAAACATTTAATCCATTTCAGTTCAGCCTCATGTCTTTTTATTATTTTGAATCTAGATGTAGAATTTGCATCGTAATACAGTTTTTCCACTTGTTGTATAACAATGTTATTTACAGAATGACCTGTACGTCGAAAGTGACGGTACAAGAAGGTGTCAGTTTTCTTAGGCTTACTCATTCTACGATAATGCTCGTTCAATCTAGTTTTAAGCATGCGGTTAGTTTGACCGACGTACTGCATATTACAGTTTGCAGCACGTCATGTAATTAGATAAATTAAATCTGTAGACTGTCATGTCAAATCAGACATGTTAACTACAGAGAAGCGTCTACCGTTTACAGATGAAGTAACGGTAGACGCAGTGCTTAAATGCAAACAACATCTGCACCTCTTGGCATTGCACTTAGTAATACTAGGATACATTCCACTTCTTTTCCACGGATTAGTATATTTTCGAAGGATGGGCGATTTGAGAGGAGATAGTCTTATACTCCCAAAACATTGGTATTGCCTGCTCCATTGAGATTAACTGAAGTTACAGAAGACAAATTTAAGGGTCTAACCAATACCAAAGGCAACATAGTATTAAAGTTCTTAATAGAATGGGGAATCCGTACAGAAGAAGCAGAGTGTAACCTAAGGGGTGATATTGATATTTTAAATGTATATGTGATACTCATTTTGGTTAATAAGGTAATGATACCGCCAAAACTAAAGCGATTAAATAAAACAGCGTATAAAATTACTGAAAATTATTCCTTCGAAAAGAAGGAAGGTACAACAAAAGCGCACAAAACATCTTAGTCTACTTAAAGTACATGGATGTCAAACAAGCAGTTGCTATACAACGAGGAACGAACATCGGTTTAATAATGACCTTCAACAGGTATCTAAAGGATGTCAATTGATGGAACAGTGAAAAGCAATTGCATAAGCAATCCCTGAGGATTGGAAAAATAAGAGCATTAAATGTATGTACGGGGAGACCTTTTACAGCCGCCAAGACGGGACCTCTGTTTATTTGGAGAAGCCCGGGATCGATCCTGTGATCCCTGGTTTAACAAGGGGAGTAGCTAAACCACTACACCAGAGAGGCCTCTCTAATTGTTTCTTTCTTTGCTTCTTTCTACTGATACTGCGTCGGTCATATTTGGCCATTACCGCAAGTGTACATAACATACACTCCAGGTGTGCCGGATGAAAGCCTACATCATAGTGTGGATTATATTTTCTTGTCATTTGGGATCATTGATTCCATTGTGGAATTTTGAAATATCTGAGGGTCACTGATGAGGCCTTATTGGCCGAAACTAGCTAGTCTAGCACACTCCATATTTTTTAAGTTCTGTGGTGTATTCCTTGCTTCCAAGGATAACCCTTTCATAGAACATACACAGTAATCATGTTATTACGGTAGGGATCTTTAACCTACACAGGGGATGGTTCTCCCTGCACAGGGGAGCTCCAGTTAACGTTCCGATCCGAAGGACGTCGCACTTAATCACATTCATCCCTGCAAATGATGCCAATGGAGCTTGTTCGGACACCGAAATTATATCGCCGCTGCTGGGGATCGAACACAGGACCTCTAGCATCAGAGGCAAGTGCTCTAACCACTGAGCTATCACGCTCCACGTTTCATGTTTGTGTTTCTTTCCCTTTGGTGCCTCTGATGGGGGTTGTGGGTTTATTGTATCGATTCCTAATCATTGCCTTCACTTTTAGTTTTCAGCCTTGGAACATCGATGAAGGAAGTGCTTATTGCTGCGTGGTGAATATGTGGAAATAGAAGAAGTCATGCGTGACTCCAAGTAGGTAAAGCCAGACACTTATTGAATGACCCTCGTATGCCGCGTTTGTTTATCATTTTCTTATCAGTTGAACCTGAAGCTTCTCGCCTGCTGTTAGAAGCCTCCGTGGTGCAGTGGTTACGCTACTCGCCTTATAAACCAGGGATCGCAGGATCGATCCCGGGCTTCTCCAGACTTTCGGATGAGTCTTTAAACCGAGGTCCCGTCTCCGTATGACCTTAGCTGTTGGTGGGACGTAAAACTAAAACTCACTCACTCACTCTCGCCTGCTGTTAAATAGAGGATCTTACATGAGTGCTCATGTATTATTGAATTTATTAAACGAGTTGAGGAAAAGGGATAAAATGCGAGGCTTTGCCGAGCATTTTATCCCTTTTCCTCAACGTGTTTAATACATTGTTGGCATTGAGGATCTTACATGAGTGCTCATGTATTATTGAATTTATTAAACGAGCTGAGGAAAAGGGATAAAATGCGAGGCTTTGCCGAGCATTTTGTCCCTTTTCCCCAACGAGTTTAATAAATTACTGGCATAGGGGATCTTACATGAATGTTCATGTATTATTGAATTTATTAAACGACTTGAGGTAAAGGGATAAAATGCGAGGCTTTGTCGAGCATTTTATCCCTTTTCCTCAACGAGTTTAATAAATTCAATAATACATGAACACTCATGTAAGATTCTATTTATCATATGACATCTTAAAACGCATTTTATTCACGGTTGTTTTCCAAAATGTCAACATTCCGCCATTAGTAAACGCGACGTCGTTAAGGACGTCGTACATGTAACTTTACGGGACGTATCTAGCTAATTTGCATATTTAATCCACTAGTGGATTATCGAAAATAATACATGACGTTATTACACTCTCAGACGCGACGTCATATGATAAACACACTTTGTGTGATGAAGATTTTCTAAACTCTAATGCTGATTTTAATGTATTGTTTTGGGACCAAAATAAATTTTGAATTAAAAGAATGTTCCACGCCTTTCTTTAAAAACAAACATGGGCATGGTGGCATCTGTCTTTTTAAACATGAAAGCACTAGTAGAGGTGAACAAATTCTAGAAACTAACAATGATGGTTACATATTTAATTTAGTAAAACACATAAGTTTTATTTCCAGATGTCGGAAGTTCTGTGTATGTATTCTGATTACATTCCGCCATTCTACGCCATTCCAAACTGTTCTAGAAATTCATTATGGGGCAATGGGGCCTGGTGTGGTCTGAATCTGTTCTTCCTTTCGCATGCACCAGTCTTGCCGGTCGCCTGAAAGCAAACAAAAATATATAATAATTTGAATAACACATTCACTTTTCATCTATTTATTTATATTTGAACCGGTCCCTGTTTTTTTTCAAATGGACTTGTTCAGTGAACTAACAGGTCTAGAAAGATAATTTCTTGTATCTCTCTACGTTTGTGGTGCACATCCCGAAAACACGCCTTTATGATTTTGACCCCCTTGAACCCCACTTTTATATAGTAAAACTGGGGTTACCGGGGTTAAACATTATTTTTCTTATTTCAGCTCTAAAATATAGATTGTAGAGTACTCGTTAGAACCGCCTCGATGAGGCGGTTCTAACGAGTGCCCACAATCTATATTTTGAGCACAAATAAGAAAAATATCACAATATTTCATCATAAAATTTTCTGTTTTCGGCGATAAAGGTGGCAATGTATCTGTATAGGCATGTTTGCGTAATGGCAGTGCAACTTTGATAACTCTAACACCGATAGCTCGTTTTTCCATGGCTAATTCAAATGCGCTCCAAAATAGAAGCAGACGCAATGATCAGGTATCGATGCAATTAACCCACAGCTCCCATCAGAGACACCAAAGGGAAAGAAACACAAACATGAAGCAAAATTACAATGGAAAAAGTTTTCCCTGGCTTTAAAATGTCTTCAATTATCACAGTTTAAAGCATATACGAAACAGAAAAGTTGATTATTATTTTCAGTGTTAGATCAATTTTTATTTCACTCATGAACATCAAAAGAAATATTTTACTTAATTTGATGGTCATTTGGTGAAATAAAAATCGATCTCACTCGAAACACCAAAAGAAGTATCGCGACTCTTGAAAACAATTCTTTTGGTGTTCATTTGGTGAAATAAAAATCGATATTTCAGTCTATATATCTTATAAACAAACACCTATGCAATTTTGTGGTCATGGAACTGATAAGATATTGGTAATTTAGAGACAAGACGCAGCTGTGGTTGGTGGGCATGAAAATCCCTTCATTCGTTTTCAATAAATTTTCTAGTGTGTTAAATATGTGTGAAGCATCTAATTATACAGTAATAATAATAATAATAATAATAAAAATAATCCACTGTATTTATAGATAGTAACACATTTAGTAAACTGGTACTTATCTTGCATGTGGCCCACTTTTCTTCCGCTTTCTGGGTAGAAACCAGTGCTAAGCAATGTTGATAACAGAAGTGAAAGCAATGGCCAAAAATCGTTAAAATTAACCCACAGCTCCAATCAGAGACACTTAAGGCAAAGAAACACAAACACGAAATAACTAGACCCTAATGGCAACATCAATAGCGGAATCCAAAAGTACAGTTACTTTCCCTCGAAATGGCCAATTGGCTAGCCAAAACTAAACGATAAGATATAGGCGACACACACTCAAAGACAAACCATAACAAAAATAAACCGTGACAGAAGAACCGCCTTGGATCATTGCCTCTACCTCTATTTTGGAACGGTCAGTGAGAAGAATTTCACTGCGTGGGGGATGCTTATATCGATTTAACGCAACCGCAATCATCTACGTCACTACCATCGCGATTTAGACAAATAACTTGATCAGTCAACTTGAAGGCCTCCTGACTCATCAGTGCAGCATCTCCGAGAACACAATAATCAAACTACCACAGAGCTGAAACAACGGTGAGGACGTGACAGAAAATAATAACTGAAATGATGGAACAGAAGACAACCAACAGTTAGACTCCGATGGGCCCGACCAGAGACAGAGCATCAGGTACTAACCAACATTACATAAAATTAAATTTTAATTCTCAGTAAGCCTTTACGCTGGAACCGTCATATAATCTTAGGCCTAACCACCGATGTGCAATTAAAGAGGGGAGCAAAGTTGTCAACCGTGATTGGGTTAACTACCATGCATGCATTCCGTCGTATAACATTTATGCTGTACCCAAACTTTTTATATCGAAGAATGATTTTACGAAAAGTAGAAGTAAAACAAAGATCAGGAATCGATACAATTAACTTACTCCACCCATCAAAGACACCAAAGGGAAAGAAACACAAACATTAAGCGACCAGACCATAATGGAAACCTAAACAAAGGAAGGCCGTAAGGACAGTTACTTTCCCACAAAATGTCCATATGGCCATCCAAAATAAAAATACACAAGTGATACACACAGTAAGTTACAAACAACACCATAAATAAACCGCCACAGAAGAACCGCCTTGTAACGGTCAGTGGAAAGATTTCCACTGGGGACTTAAATCGATTTTACGTGGCCACAATCCTCGCCCTTACTTCCGTCGCGATTTAGACAAATAATTTGTTCAGTCCGCATGAAGGCCTCCTAACTCATCAGTGCAACATCTCCGTGAACACAAAAAATCAAAGAACCACAGAGGTGAGACAACGGTGAGGACTCCACAGCAAGAAACCACTGAAATGCTGGAGCAAAAGAAAACCAACAGTTAGACTCCGATGGGCCCGACCAGAGACAGAGCATCAGGAACCAACCAACATTACCTTAAAATAGATCTCTCTAATTCTCAATAAGCCTTTACGTTGGAATCGTCATAGAATCTGAGGCCTGACCCACCGGCGTGCAATTAAAGAGGGAAGCAAAGTTGCCAACCGTGATTGGGTTAACTACCATGCATGCAGTCTGTCGTATAACATCCATGCTGTACCCAATCATTTTAAATCGAAGAATGAGTTTACGAAATTGGGTGCTGAAGTCATTGCGGTTATATATTTTTCTGAATTTATATACTAAGTCACCATAAAATTCGGGTTCCGATAGACCTTGTTGCAGAAGAGATTTAAGTCCAATATTGAATTTTGAAATTAAATCAGAATGGCGTCTATAAAATTTTGAAAAGGCTTTGCATAGTTTATGGTACCGATAACCCGGATTAAGAAGTTTAGCAGTTAATAATTTATTACGAGTGTTGAAGTCAGTTACATGACTACACACTCTAGCAAATCGAATTAATTGCGAAATATAAACGCCATAGGATGGCGCACGAGGAACATCACAATCCAAAAAAGGAAAATTTACAATCTCAAAATCAAAGTCATCGCGTTTATCATAAATTTTGCACGAAACAAACCCATCTTCAATAGATAGATGTAAATCCAAAAACGGGGCCTCGGTATCAGAAGAATTTTCTTTATTTAACTGAAGTTCTGGGGGCTAAATCTGACTGACCAAACCATCGAAATAGGTATTATCAATATTTAATAAATCATCTAAATATCTAGAAGTGGAGCTAAAAGCTTCAATAATTTCAGATTGGGTATCAATGGAAAGCGACAACATGAAGTCTCTTTCATAACAATACAAGAACAGATCAGCCACAAGAGCTGCGCAATTCGTACCCATCGGCAAACACACAATTTGTCTAAATAACTTAGCACCGAATGTAATATAAATATTGTCAAGTAGAAAGGTGAGAGCATCACACACTTTCTGACATGACCAAAGTGTATAATTCTTATGCCCTTTAGAAGTGAAAAATGCATTTCTGACATTACATGCAAGATAGAGAGAATCTTCTCTGTGAAAAGCCCATTCAACTAAATCATTAAGCTTTTCTTTTATAAGATTATGAGGAAGTGTAGTGTAAAGAGTGGAAAAATCGTAAGTAAACAGACTTGAAGCACGAAAATGTCTGGATTTCAATTTATTTAAAGTAGAAGTAAAACAAAGATCAGGAATTGATACAATTAACTTACTCCATCCATAAAAGTCACCAAAGGGAAAGAAAGACAAACATTAAGCGACCAGACCATAATGGAAACCTAAACAAAGGAAGGCCATATGGACAGTTACTTTCCCACAAAATGGCCATAAAACCTCATTCGAATTTTTTATAGACCAAAACAGATTTCTTCCTGATCTTTCAAAGACTTTATCACAATATTTAATCACATGCGTTTTAATAGCAGTAAGACAGGAAGTTAATAATTTAGAAAGTTCAGTGGTAGTGCAAGAGCTAGAATTTGCATTAAACCGTGCTTTGTAAGGTCTGTTATGAAGTTTTGCTAACCAGTATAGCGTAGGAAGCTTGTCTTGGCCTTCGGTAACACACACAGCAAACTTGGTGGCTGAATGACAAAAATGTTTATCTACTATAGCTCTCTCTTCAGCTAAAGGCTGAAGTTCATAGGCCTTAGTACCACCAAGCTCCTGCTTAAGCGTGTTAACATAGTGGAGCCGTCACACAACGACGACGTTGTTAGCGTTCTTGTCTGCAGGGGCCAAAACTTCTTATGAATTTTTTGAATACCTAGTTTAAGATGACGTAAAGACGTCTGTGGCTTAGGAGGTAATAAGTTAGTATTTTGAGAATAGAAAGAAATGCGTTCATTCACTAGTTTTAAATGCTAAGTTTCCAGTCCTTAAGGGCTTTATGCTCAACATACTCTCGCTTACACCATCGTTTACCGAATTCATTCAAGGAAGCAGCGATTTCATCTCTACATTAACTGAAATCAATTTTAGAAGGAAACCGATATTTCGGTCCTTTAGAAATTATATTCCTTATCCTAGAATCAGGAATAATTTTCAAATTGCCGGTGATTACATGACCAGCAGCAGGATATCCATACACTGAGTTTTTACAATCACATGAATCAGGAGTATTAGTATCAATATCAAGATCTGAAACAAGTTTATTGAAATTAAAAATGATAGATCTAACAGGTTTGTTATATTTATAGCAAATTATAGGTGTTTCAGTATTTTGAAAATAAGCAGGAATGGAAGAAAGCACCGATCTCTCACGGAAGATACTGGGCAAATCTATAAAATCCATACCCTTATTAATGAAGGATATTTTGAAGAAATGGCGTTTATGATTAATTTCAGAATCAATGTAAGGACGGAGGGCATGCTGAGTATAGCCTCTAGTTAAGAGAGCCGCATCATATAACTGTTGAGAACTATCGTAGAATTTATTCGCCTCGGGGTCCAGAAGACATAAAACAGAAACGGGTAATGAACTTAAAAATGAAAGCATAGAGTGGCGTCCATGATTTAATTATATAATTGACAGTCACTTCAGTCTAGTATTGTTTCGTTTAAACGCACGTGATTTACGTTTAAAGTTACCATTTTTCCTGGTGCCGTGAGATCTAGTTCTGTGTTTTCGACATTCCAGGAGCGAAAAACTATCAAAGTCCGGCATTCTGGAAATATTACCCTCATGATAAATGTTGTCATTAAATCCCAGTGGGAAAGGGGCCTGTAAATTGGGTGCTGAAGTCACTTCAAGTAATGTTTTTCTGGATTTATATACTATGTCACCATAAAATTCGAGTTCCGATAGATCTTGTCGCGGACGCCTGATTACACTCTTCTGGAGTCCATGTCTGTTGATCCGAACATTGATATTTGCCATTTTGTCTATGGTTTTTACGATTTTGGATCAACGCTTTGGTACTACGACCTAAACTACTTGCAAGAGATTTAAGCCCAACACTGAATTTTGAAATTAAATCGGAATGGAGTCCAAAAAGTCTCTTGCTCAAGGAAATAACAGTTGGTGCGTGCGGGGATCGAATCGGTTACCTCTTGATTTCATATTACTTGTAAGAACTGCCTAAGCGGGGAAGTCCAATAGAGCACTTACGATCAAAGGCGGCACTAGAATCAGTAAGAACTACATCAGAATGCTATCATGAAATTACTTAGATGTGGTTTCTCTATTTTACAAAAAGGAGGATAAGCATTCATTCATTCATTCATTCATTCATTTATTTATTTTGAAAGCAAACACAATACAAAAACATCTTTAGTATGATTGTTTAAATTGTTTTAATCAATCATACTATAATATCGTAATAACTGGACATTAACTGAAGTTTAAATTTTAAGCGTGGTTGTTTTCATGTTTGATCAATTGGTTTTAATACTTATGAAAAATCTGCTTTGCTATCTGCAAACAACAAGGATCAGATCGGCCGGCGGATTTGCGCAATCTGATCAATACCTTAGTGTGTTCTGCTCGGAAAATGGCACATACAAAGTGGTGCGAGTGGGACATAAAACAACCCTATTGGTTTTATTGGGTGGTAGGGCTTGAGATGTCAAGTGATCTCTGTGTCCAGTAAAATTCTGACAAAATTGGAAGCAACCTCTCCAAAATGACACAATAGTGTTGGCGGAGACATTAAACTTCAAACTAACTGTCTAACTGTTGGTTTTCTTTTGCTCCAGCATTTCAGTGGTTTCTTGCTGTCGAGTCCTCACCGTTGTCTCACCTCTGTGGTTCTTTGATTTCTGTGTTCACGGAGATGTTGCACTGATGAGTTAGGAGGCCTTCATGCAGACTGAACAAATTATTTGTCTAAATCGCGACGGAAGTAAGGGCGAGGATTGTGGCCACGTAAAATCGATTTAAGCCCCCCAGTGGAAATCTTCCACTGACCGTTCCAAGGCGGCTCTTCTGTGGCGATTTATTTATGTTGTTGTTTGTTACTTACTGTGTGTATCACTTGTGTCTTTTAATTTTGGATGGCCATATGGCCATTTTGTGGGAAAGTAACTGTCCATATGGCCTTCCTTTGTTTAGGTTTCCATTATGGTCTGGTCGCTTAATGTTTGTATTTCTTTCCCTTTGGTGTCTTTTATGGATGGAGTAAGTTAATTGTATCAATTCCTGATCTTTGTTTTACTTCTACTTTTCAAATCAAACACAAGCAAATATTTTATTTATTCGGACTCCTGTGCTTTAAACAAACAATGCAAACCCTGATCAGACGCCAAGCTCAATAGCGTCTGGCCCTAAAATCCCTGAACTGTAAGCAAACAGTGTAGACCCTGATTAGAAGTTCTATAAAATCGTTAACTGGGGTTCCAACATTTCCGTGAAAACCACATGGACATCAGCTTGGTAACTTTGGGTCGACAGACAAACTATCGACTCAAAAAGTGGGTTTAAAGGTAAAATAGAAGTAGAGGCAATGATCAGGAATCGATACAATTAACGCACAGCTTCCATCAGAGACACCATAGGGAAAGAAACACAAACATGAAGCAACAGGCCTTAACGGAATCACCAAGAGGGCAATCAATATTTTGAGCTGAAAACCTTTTGAATATTGCAAACTGAAGTTAGTTTAATCTGATCAGAACAATGGAGACTTTAATTAGAAACCGTACTATTGCATAAATTCATCTTATGCTTCGCTGGTGCATGTTAAATGGTGTAGAAATTGCTGTTCGATGGCTGATTTAAAGTATTACACAAGGGTGTGTATATCACAGTTTTAGTGAAACAAATGTATTGTCAAAAAATCCCTTATCAGTTTAACCAAGCTTTTTTCGTCATATTGAATACCCAAACTTCACAAAAGACAACACAAAACAAGTTTTTTTTTGGAAATTCAAGTTCTTGTTCCACCACTGAACTTTCAAAATTATTAACTTTATGTTCTACCACCATAAAAACATGTATTTAAATATTAAAAGGTCAGGGCGAAATCTGTTTTGGTCTATAAACATTCTAATGAGTTTCAAATAACTTGAAATCCAGACATGTTTGTGGTTTAAAATAGAAGTGGAGGCAATGATCAGGAATCGATACAATTAACCCACAGCTCCTACCAGAGACGCCAAACGGAAAGAAACACAAACGTGAAACAACAGACCCTAATGGAAACATCAAAAGCATCAAAACCCAAAAGGACAGTTACTTTACCACAAAATGGCCAATAGGCTATCCAGAATGAAATAATACAAGAGACACAAACACCCTTAGACAAACCATAACAGAAGAACCGCCTTGGCACGGTCAGCGGAAACGATTTCCACTGGGGGGGGGGGGGGGGGGGTACGTGGCCACGATCCTCGCCCTCACTTCCGTCGCGATTAAGACGAATTTCAGTCCACATGAAGGTCACCTAACTCACCAGTGCAACATCTCCGTGAGCACAAAAATCACACAACCACAGAACAATTAAGACTCCGATGGGCCCGACCAGAGCCTGTCTACTTACGATTTTACACCCTTTTCATAACACAGCCTCATAATCTTATGAAACAAAAAACTTAACGGTTAAGATGAAACCCTTTAAAAACTCCTCCTCGAAACCCGAAGGCCATATCTTTGGAGTTTGGCATAAAGTAGAAGTAAAACAAAGATCAGGAATTGATACAATTAACTTACTCCACCCATAAAAGACACCAAAGGGAAAGAAATACAAACATTAAGCGACCAGACCATAATGGAAACCTAAACAAAGGAAGGCCATAAGGACAGTTACTTTCCCACAAAATGGCCATATGGTCATCCGAAACTAAAAGACACAAGTGATACACACAGTAAGTAACAAACAACAACATAAAATAAATCGCCACAGAAGAGCCGCCTTGGAACGGTCAGTGGAAGATTTCCACTGGGGGGCTTAAATCGATTTTACGTGGCCACAATCCTCGCCCTTACTTCCGTCGCGATTTAGACAAATAATTTGTTCAGTCCGCATGAAGGCCTCCTAACTCATCAGTGCAACATCTCCGTGAACACAAAAATCAAAGAACTACAGAGGTGAGACAACGGTGAGGACTCGACAGCAAGAAACCACTGAAATGCTGGAGCAAAAGAAAACCAACAGTTTGACTCCGATGAGCCCGACCAGAGACAGAGCATCAGGCACCAACCAACATTACCTTGAATTAGATCTCTCTAATTCTCAATAAGCCTTTACGTTGGAGCCGTCATAGAATCTGAGGCCTGACCCACCGGCGTGCAATTAAAGAGGGAAGCAAAGTTGCCAACCGTGATTGGGTTAACTACCATGCATGCAGTCTGTCGTATAATATCCATGTTGTACCCAATCTTTTTATATCGAAGAATGATTTTACGAAATTGGGTACTGAAGTCACTGCGGCCACACATTTTTCTGAATTTAAATACTAAGTCACCATAAAATTCGGGCTCCGACAGACCCCGCTGCAGAAGAGATTTAAGTCCAACATTGAATTTTGAAATTAAATCAGAATGGCGTCTATAAAATTTTGAAAAGGCTTTGCGTAGTTTATGGTACCGATAACCCTGATTAAGGAGCCCAGCCGCCAACAACCTATTACGAGTGTTGAAGTCAGTTACATGACTACACACCCCAGCAAACCGAAGCTTTATCTAGCAGACTTCTACCAAGATTTTTCAAATTAAAGCCCTGGGGTCAGAAATGGCCCACTGGTTTTACATCAACATCTAGGAAAACACTTTTAAAAATCTTCTTGTCGGAAACCAGAATGCCAAGGTCTTTGATATTTGGTATGTTGATCTCTACAAGATTGTTCAAATCATATTCCTTGGGACAAAGGTGGTTCCGCCGGTTTTACATAGACTTATACATGGAAAACCTTTAAAAATCTTCTTCTCTTAAGCCAGAAGGCCCATGTCTTTGAAACCTTGAATTAAGCTTTATGTGTGGGACCTCCACCAAGATTACTCAAATTATAGCCCTGGGCCCATCGGTTTATCATAGACTGAACCAATTATTTGTCTTAATCGCGACGGAAGTAAAGGAGTGGACTGCGGCCGCGTAAAATTGATTTAGCCCCCCCCCCCACAGTGGAATTCGTTTCAATGACTGTTCCAAGGCGGTTCTCTGTCGCGGTTTATTTTTGTACTTTTCGTGTGCGCATCGCTCGTATTTTTTTCTTTTGGATAGCCAATTGGCAATTTTGTGGGAAAATTACTGTCCTTTTGGCTTTCCGCTATTGATATTTCTATTAGGGTCTAGTTGTTTCATGTTTGTGTTTATTTCCCTTTCGTGTCTCTGATGATCTTTGGGTTAGTTAATTGTATCGATTCCTGATAATTGCTTTCACTTCTATTGTTATATAGGGAAAACCTTTAGAAATATTCTTGTCTGAAACCGAATACGAATACGAAACTTTATTTGCAAATCACATACATAACATACATGAAATGCGCCCATAAAAGGCAGAAGCATGAAAGAAAATAATAACAATAATAACAACAACAATAAAAAAAAATCACATACAAATTGTTGCAACGGACACAATCGTTCATTACGGAAATGAACGACTATGACTGACCGGTCAAGAAAATCGATGTTAAGTAGGTAGCACACCAGCAAATTGCCACCCCATGCGCCTGGACTCCTGTCTTAATTTGACATTATATATTTGATCCTCCGCTTCCCCTAAAGGATATATTTATATAAATATATACACATACATAAACGTACATGCACATGTATACATATATATGCATATACAAGAGTCCCAGACCATGCGGCAAGCAAAGTAGAAGTAAAACAAAGATCAGGAATTGATACAAATAACTTACTCCATCCATACAAGACACCAAAGGGAAAGAAATACAAACATTAAGCGACCAGACCATAATGGAAACCTAAACAAAGGAAGGTCATATGGACAGTTACTTTCCCACAAAATGGCCATATGGCCATCCAAAATTAAAAGACACAAGTGATACACACAGTAAGTAACAAACAACAACATAAATAAACCGCCACAGAAGAGCCGCCTTGCTACAGCCACCATGCTACTCTGCATGTTGCAGGCCATAGCAATACCAATATCAAAATGAAATTGCTCCGCACAGTACACGCCACAACTAAAAACCAACAGTCTCTAGTATTTTTTGCCTTGCATCGAATAGCACAGACAAAACTTTGTCCAATATACAAAACACTTTCTGGTCTTCACAACTAAAAATCCAAATGAATTTTTCTTTATCTTGCAATTTACTTACTTTAGGAAATACGGAGTATATGTCATTTAAAAATGGCTTCCTATACGTTGATAAAGAAGGACACTGAAATAAGAAGTGTATCTCATCTTCTGTATTTTCACAGCACAATTTGCACAATCTTTTCGAAACAGAAATATTGTTGTAACGTCCTCGTTCTATTTCTAATTGATGATTACTAACCCTGAATTTACAAATGTTTTTCCTTTGGTTTTTACTGCCCCACAGAAGGTACTTTTCCATTTCAAAGTGCTGTTTAAAAAGACTATAAGTTCTGAGTTTGTTGCCCTGATCTTTATTGTGGGTGCTGTGAGTATAATTAATACGTTCTTTCCAAATTGTTCTATATTTCACCAAAAGAGCTCGTAACACTAGTCTGTATATATTTTTACCCGAGGATGCATACAAATCTATGTCAATATGTAAATATTTCAAGACCGTTTTTAAGAAGTTGAACCAAGAATCTGTGCCTGATAAGCTAAGATTTTCAGAAAGAGTCAATGCTTCCTTTAGGAGAATATTATTGGATTTTCTGATGTGGTCAAAATATTTGAACATGTTTGGTAAAATTTCTAAAAGCATAGGAAAACGGCCTATTTCCCCTCTCACTGCTAATGTTGAGGTCTTAGGTCCAACACCAAGCAGATATTTGCAAAACTTCAAATGTAGTTTTTCTTGTGGTAATCTATCACACATGCTTAACAAATAATTATCAGATTTGGTTTCTATTTTACTAGAGGAAAGGCATCCCCAGATTTCAGAGTCATATAGAAGTATTGGCTTAATTGTATGATCAAAAATATGAAGGCATGATTTGATTCCTGGAGGTTGGGGATAAAATGCTTTGGATAATTTAAATTGGGCTTTTAGTCCTTTATGATATAGAGCCAATTTGGCATCGCTGAAACTCCCAGAATTAGAAAACGTTACACCTAAATAAGTATAATTTTCACACACTCAATGGGTGTATCTTTGAAATCTACATTAACATTTCTGTTTATTGTGCCTGCACTAAACACTAATGACTTAGTTTTATTCAGATTAATTTCCTTTCCCCATTCATTACAAAAAAGAGACAGTTTATTAAGCATGTTTTGCAGTCCATTTTTACTCGAAGAAAGGAGGATAAGATCATCAGCATAAAGCAAGCAATTAATATATATGTCAGATAACTTTACAGGGTCACAAGATGAATCAAAATACTTGGGAATATCATTTATAAATATATTAAATAAAGTAGGACTAAGATTGTCTCCTTGACGAACGCCTGCCCTAGAGGGAAAAGTCTCTGTGCAGTAGTCGCCTACACGGACACTTATGGTTGTTGAACTGTACATACTTCTAATAGTTTTATAAAATTTATCGCCAATGCCTAGTTTTTTTAGTTTATAGAACAATCCGTCATGCCAAACGGTATCAAAAGCACGTTTAAAATCAACAAAACATGTATACAATGGCTGGGCTCCTTTACGAGTGTGTTCATCAACCAGATTCTTCAATACAAACATGTGATCTGTCGTCCTAGTTTCTTTAGTAAAGTAGAAGTAAAACAAAGATCAGGAATTGATACAATTAACTTACTCCATCCATAAAAGACACCAAAGGGAAAGAAATACAAACATTAAGCGACCAGACCATAATGGAAACCTAAGCAAAGGAAGGCCATATGGACAGCTACTTTCCCACAAAATGGCCATATGGCCATCCAAAATTAAAAGACACAAGTGATACACACAGTAAGTAACAAACAACAACATAAATAAATCGCCACAGAAGAGCCGCCTTGGAACGGTCAGTGGAAGATTTCCACTGGGGGGCTTAAATCGATTTTACGTGGCCACAATCCTCGCCCTTACTTCCGTCGCGATTTAGACAAATAATTTGTTCAGTCCGCATGAAGGCCTCCTAACTCATCAGTGCAACATCTCCGTGAACACAGAAATCAAAGAACCACAGAGGTGAGACAACGGTGAGGACTCGACAGCAAGAAACCACTGAAATGCTGGAGCAAAAGAAAACCAACAGTTAGACTCCGATGAGCCCGACCAGAACCTATTTGTTCTTTACATATAATATTATGTTTATGTAAGAAGTCAACTAGTCTATTGTTTAAAATTTTATTGAAAAGCTTTCCGATACAGCTGCTGATAGTTATGCCTCTGTAATTATTAGGGTCATTAAATGATCCTTTTTTATGTAAAGGGGTTATAATGCCTTTAGACCAGAGTGCTGGATAGCTACAATTAGACAGAACTAAGTTAAATAACTTATGAAACCGAAGGGCCCAAGTCTTTGTTATTTGGAATGAAGCTTTATCCAGTGCCCCATACCAAAATTGTTCAAATTATAGCCCCATGGGGCCATATTGTGCCTGCCCCCAGGGCCCACTTGCTTTATATAGAGTTAAGGCATTGTTATGTAGTGTGAGCAGGTTCATCTCCATATAGTGCACTAGGACCTGACACTCAGTGCCAAGATTATAATGTTAATAATCAAATAATTTCGTATTGGCCCAGTTGCAGTCCGAGGTCTGCTGTATTGGCACGAGGCCGAAGGCCGAGGCCAATACAGCTGACCGAGGACCTGTAACTGGGCCAATACGAAATTATTTGATTAATGACAATTTTATTAATTGACGTAATTAAAAACATGATTTATGATTTTTGAATATTGGTTGACCTTGGGTAATATAGGATAATCAATTAATAAAGTGAAATACAACCTCCCTTGTCACCATGAGGTGTATGTGTTAGAGTGTGATAATTCATATCGTTCTGATGCACTACGACCTGACCCTCAATGTCCACAAAGTGCCTAGACAGTGACATGCAATAAAAACCTTTAATAAAACTGATGACAATATTGGTGTCATGGGGTTTCAATACATATAACTATATCTATTCTGATGGTAACAAACCATCTGGTGGCAGTTCAATTTTTGTTAAATCATGTTTACCACAACGAGAGATAAAATTAAAAACAGAACTACAAGCTGTAGCAGTATCAGTTTCTCTACATAAAGAAACTACAATTTGTGCTTTATAAATACCACCCTCATTTTCTTTAGAGCCCGAACATCTTGAATCATTGCTGGATCAACTTCCATCGCCATATATTTAAGTTGGCGACTTCAATGGTCACAACATCTCACGGGGTTGTAAAGATAACAACAACAGAGGAGCACTTATTGAAGATTTTATTGCAAAGAACAGCATTTGCTTAATGAAAGATAAATCTTATACTTACCTTCACCCTGCGACAGGTCCTTTGTCTTATTTAGATCTCACTTTGTGTCACCCATCTCTCTTCTTGGACTATGACTGGTCTGTTCATGATGATCAGTGCGGAAGTGATCACTTCCCTGCTATAATTGAGAGTGTAAACGAACCAGATGAGGACTGTAACCAGAAATGGAAAATGAATAAACCGATTGGGAATTATTCCATAATTTATGCGAAGAAGAGTTATCAGTTGCTCACTTTATGAATCATCTGACATTGTTTCTGATTTCTGATCCCGAAGACCTCTCCAAATACTAAGAAAAGCAGGCCTTGGTTTAATAATGACGGTAAAGAAGCTATCCAGAAACGCAAACAAGCTTTAAATAAGTTCTGCAAAAGTCCAGCTACGGAAAACTAAATGACATTAAAGTTTTAAGAGCTAAAGCTCGCCGAACAATCCGAGCTTCAAAACAAAAGTCGTGTAGGGAATATGTTTCAACATTAAACTACAAAACCCCAATTAGAAAAAAGTTTGGGATATAGTACGAAATATATCAGGAAAAGCAAAGTCCCCTAGTTACACACACTTAAATACAGGTTTTGACACAAAAGCTTCAACTGAGAAAGATATTTCAGATACTCTTGGTAGAACATTTTTGAGAAGTTCATCATCGCGAAATTATTCTGACACTTTTAGAAATTTCAAAAAGGCCCAAGAGAAAAGAAATCTAAACTTTAAATCCCTCAATCACGAAGAATATAACAAACCAACTTATCCGAACTAGTTGAAGCCACTGAAAAATAACATTATACAGCAACTGGCCCCGATGAAATTCATTATCAGATGCTTAAGAATCTGCCAAAAATATTTTTCAACACTTTTAGATATCTTTATTAATATTTGGGAAATGGGGGTCTGTCCTGAGAGCTGGCGTTTAGCTACAGCTGTACCGATTCCAAACCTAGGGAAAGATCATGCAGAACCTACGAATTATCGACTGATAGCTTTGACAAGTTGTTTGTGTAAAACACTGGAGAGAATGATCAACAAGAGATTAGTTTGGTACTTAGCTTGGTGGTACTAAGGCCTATGAACTTCAGCCTTTGGCTGAAGAGAGAGCTATAGTAGATAAACATGTTTGTCTTTCAGCCACCAAGTTTGCTGTGTGTGTTAACGAAGGCCAAGACAAGCTTCCTACGCTATACTGGTTACCAAAACTTCATAAAAAACCTTACAAAGCACGGTTTATTGCAAATTCTAGTTCTTGCACTACCACTGAACTTTCTAAATTATTAACTTCCTGTCTTACTGCTATTAAAACGCATGTAATTAAATATTGTGATAAAGTCTTTGAAAGATCAGGAAGAAATCTGTTTTGGTCTATAAAAAATTCGAATGAGGTTTTAAATAAATTGAAATCTAGACATTTTCGTGCTTGTAGTCTGTCTACCTACGATTTTTCCACTCTTTACACTACACTTCCTCATAATCTTATAAAAGAAAAGCTTAATGATTTAATTGAATGGACTTTTCACAGAGAAGATTCTCTCTATCTTGCATGTAATGTCAGAAATGCATTTTTCACTTCTAAAGAGCATAAGAATTATACACTTTGGTCATGTCAGAAAGTGTGTGATGCCCTCACCTTTCTACTTGACAATATTTATATTAGATTCGGTACTAAGTTATTTAGACAAATTGTGGGTATTCCGATGGGTACTAATTGCGCACCTCTTGTGGCTGATCTGTTCTTGTATTGTTATGAAAGAGACTTCATTTTGTCGCTTTCCATTGATAACCAATCTGAAATTATTGAAGCTTTTAGCTCTACTTCTAGATATTTAGATGATTTATTAAATATTGATAATACCTATTTTGATGGTTTGATCAGTCAGATTTACCCCCTTGAACTTCAGTTAAATAAAGCAAATTCTTCTGATACCGAGGCCCCGTTTTTGGATTTACATCTGTCTATTGTAGATGGATTTGTTTCGTGCAAAATTTATGATAAACGCGATGACTTTGATTTTGAGATTGTAAATTTTCCTTTTTTGGATGGTGATGTTCCTCGTGCGCCATCCTATGGCGTTTATATTTCGCAATTAATTCGATTTGCTAGAGTGTGTAGTCATGTAACTGACTTCAACACTCGTAATAAATTATTAACGGCTAAACTCCTTAATCAGGGTTATCGGTACCATAAACTACGCAAAGCCTTTTCAAAATTTTATAGACGCCATTCTGATTTAATTTCAAAATTCAATATTGGACTTAAATCTCTTCTGCAACAAGGTCTATCGGAACCCGAATTTTATGGTGACTTAGCATATAAATTCAGAAAAATATATAACCGCAATGACTTCAGCACCCAATTTCGTAAAATCATTCTTCGATATAAAAAGATTGGGTACAACATGGATATTATACGACAGACTGCATGCATGGTAGTTAACCCAATCACGGTTGGCAACTTTGCTTCCCTCTTTAATTGCACGCCGGTGGGTCAGGCCTCAGATTCTATGACGGCTCCAACGTAAAGGCTTATTGAGAATTAGAGAGATCTAATTCAAGGTAATGTTGGTTGGTGCCTGATGCTCTGTCTCTGGTCGGGCTCATCGGAGTATAACTGTTGGTTTTCTTTTGCTCCAGCATTTCAGTGGTTTCTTGCTGTCGAGTCCTCACCGTTGTCTCACCTCTGTGGTTCTTTGATTTTTGTGTTCACGGAGATGTTGCACTGATGAGTTAGGAGGCCTTCATGCGGACTGAACAAATTATTTGTCTAAATCGCGACGGAAGTAAGGGCGAGGATTGTGGCCACGTAAAATCGATTTAAGCCCCCCAGTGGAACTCTTCCACTGACCGTTCCAAGGCGGCTCTTCTGTGGCGATTTATTTATGTTGTTGTTTGTTACTTACTGTGTGTATCACTTGTGTCTTTTGGTTTTGGATGACCATATGGCCATTTTGTGGGAAAGTAACTGTCCTTATGGCCTTCCTTTGTTTGGGTTTCCATTATGGTCTGGTCGCTTAATGTTTGTATTTCTTTCCCTTTGGTGTCTTTTATGGGTGGAGTAAGTTAATTGTATCAATTCCTGATCTTTGTTTTACTTCTACTTTTTATATAAATTGAAATCTAGACAGTTTCGTGCTTCTAGTCTGTCTACCTACGATTTTTCCACTCTTTACACTACACTTCCTCATAATCTTATAAAAGAAAAGCTTAATGATTTAATTGAATGGGCTTTTCACAGAGAAGATTCTCTCTATCTTGCATGTAATGTCAGAAATGCATTTTTCACTTCTAAAGAGCATAAGAATTTTACACTTTGGTCATGTCAGAAAGTGTGTGATGCCCTCACCTTTCTACTTGACAATATTTATATTAGATTCGGTACTAAGTTATTTAGACAAATTGTGGGTATTCCGATGGGTACTAATTGCGCAGCTCTTGTGGCTGATCTGTTCTTGTATTGTTATGAAAGAGACTTCATTTTGTCGCTTTCCATTGATAACCAATCTGAAATTATTGAAGCTTTTAGCTCTACTTCTAGATATTTAGATGATTTATTAAATATTGATAATACCTATTTTGATGGTTTGATCAGTCAGATTTACCCCCTAGAACTTCAGTTAAATAAAGCAAATTCTTCTGATACCGAGGCCCCGTTTTTGGATTTACATCTATCTATTGTAGATGGATTTGTTTCGTGCAAAATTTATGATAAACGCGATGACTTTGATTTTGAGATTGTAAATTTTCCTTTTTTGGATGGTGATGTTCCTCGTGCGCCATCCTATGGCGTTTATATTTCGCAATTAATTCGATTTGCTAGAGTGTGTAGTCATGTAACTGACTTCAACACTCGTAATAAATTATTAACGGCTAAACTTCTTAATCAGGGTTATCGGTACCATAAACTACGCAAAGCCTTTTCAAAATTTTATAGACGCCATTCTGATTTAATTTCAAAATTCAATATTGGACTTAAATCTCTTCTGCAACAAGGTCTATCGGAACCCGAATTTTATGGTGACTTAGTATATAAATTCAGAAAAATATATAACCGCAATGATTTCAGCACCCAATTTCGTAAAATCATTCTTCGATATAAAAAGATTGGGTACAATATGGATGTTATACGACAGACTGCATGCATGGTAGTTAACCCAGTCACGGTTGGCAACTTTGCTTCCCTCTTTAATTGCACGCCGGTGGGTCAGGCCTCAGATTCTATGACGGCTCCAACGTAAAGGCTTATTGAAAATTAAAGAGATAATGTTGGTTGGTGCCTGATGCTCTGTCTCTGGTCGGGCTCATCGGAGTCTAACTGTTGGTTTTCTTTTGCTCCAGCATTTCAGTGGTTTCTTGCTGTCGAGTCCTCACCGTTGTCTCACCTCTGTGGTTCTTTGATTTCTGTGTTCACGGAGATGTTGCACTGATGAGTTAGGAGGCCTTCATGCGGACTGAACAAATTATTTGTCTAAATCGCGACGGAAGTAAGGGCGAGGATTGTGGCCACGTAAAATCGATTTAAGCCCCCCAGTGGAAATCTTCCACTGACCGTTCCAAGGCGGCTCTTCTGTGGCGATTTATTTATGTTGTTGTTTGTTACTTACTGTGTGTATCACTTGTGTCTTTTAATTTTGGATGGCCATATGGCCATTTTGTGGGAAAGTAACTGTCCATATGGCCTTCCTTTGTTTAGGTTTCCATTATGGTCTGGTCGCTTAATGTTTGTATTTCTTTCCCTTTGGTGTCTTTTATGGATGGAGTAAGTTTATTGTATCAATTCCTGATCTTTGTTTTACTTCTACTTAGAGTACAACCTCATTTCAGAATATCAGTCAGGTACGTAGTACCAACGACAATTCATAAGACTAGAAACATTTATACGAAATGATTGTATTATCTAAATTAGATAATGGGTCTGTTGTTCATGTTTCCGCCAGAAAGTCCTATTTAAAATCCTTGGATTCTATCCACCACCAAGGCCTTCGTCTGGCTATTTGAGCCTTTCGTACATCTCCTGTATTAGTGGTGAAGCAGGTGAACCATCTTTACCTTCGCGCAGAGAAAAACTTTCTCTTCAGTACGCTATCAGACTTGCTGCTTATCCATCTGACCCGACTTTCAAAATTTTATTTCCACCTGAATTTGTAGATAAATATGAATGTAAACCCACGGCAATCACACCTTTTGGATTGCGTATTTTACCACTGCTTGAAAATTCATGTATCGACCTTATTAATATTCAAAAACATGAAACCACCGAAGTTCCAACTTGGTGTATTAAACAACCTTCTATTCTGTTCGACTTACATGATTGGAAAAAATCCGAATCCAATCCAATACTTCTCGAACAAAACTTTCAGGTACTGCAGTCACGTTACAATGATTACCAGCAAATCTATACTGAAGGGTCTAAAGACGGAGATAAAGTAGGTTGTGCGTATGATTCTAAAGATACGCACTAAACCTTGCACATTCCAGATGGTTCATATATTTCTACAGCTGAAGCCAAAACTAAAGACCTAGCTTTAGATTTTATCAGTTCTTCAACAATTCAAAAAGCAATTATATTTTCCGATTCACTTTCTGCGCTTAAAGCTTTAGACCATTCATCATCCAGAAATCCACAAATAAAAAAATAATAAAAAAACACAAGATCTTGTTTTGTTTGCTTCCGAGGCATATTGGCATTGTTGGCAATAAACATGCTGACGAGAAAGCAAAGGAATCGCTCAATCTTGATCCGTCTGTTTGTTTTTTTTTTTTTTAAATTTCTTTAAATAAAGTCATAGTGCATTTTGTTGTGCAGATTATATGTTCCAGCCTTTTAGACATTTTTCTGCAATAGTTCTTATTCTGTGATATAGCTGGTGGTCCATCTCTTCCTTATCTCCTATTCCTGTTCTATTCTATATTACTGTATTGTGGTTCCATTCGTACGTTATGGTTCTTCGAGTAGTTGCCTCCCTTGATTTTAAGAATAGTTTGTAAGATGAACGACAGAGTGAATTTGATTGGCTGATAACGGGGTTCCTTCACAGAACAATCCAATAACAGGCATGCTGATGGATTTGAGATATATTTGAGCGGCCAATAAAATAAAAATAGAAAAGAAAGAAGACAGTTGAGAAAAAAAATCAAATATTCAATAATGTCATAACCTTTCAAAGGTTTCCTTTGGCATTTATGAATATTATAGTTCAGGTATATCCCAGATAATCCCTTATGTGAAATGATTGCCATTTTATTCATAAATGTACCTCTGAAATTGCCACGGCATTGACAACAACGGAAATCATACCTGTGATAATGATGAATTCGTATTTAACGGCGCGTCAACCCTCTTTGTGGATTATAAGCGTCAAGCGGTTAATGGTTAAATGGCATGAAGAATTATGAGGATATTAAAAGTAAAACAAAGTAAGTATGATATGTATAAAAATCTGAAACAGTTAAATCTAATGAAAAAGTCCATTATCTTTTAAGAATAAAATAATATTATCAACAGGTACATCTTGAAACAATTGTTGCAAAGTGTCAGCTTTGAAGTAAAAGTCACGGGACTGTGAAAAGTCTACACATTCAATTAAGATATGTTTAACAATGAATGGCTGATCACATCCTACACAAGAAGGCTGATCATCACCATTCAAAATATAAGAATGAGTAACCCTTGTATGGCCAATGCGCAGTCGCGTTAATACTACACCCTCTTTCCTGGAAAACTGTGGAGGAGAGTATTTTGTTCCAACGACAGCTTTAATGGCATGGAGTTTGTTATTTATTTCATGGTCCCATGCATCTTGCCATTCCGACAAGCTGTATCTGTTGATTAATGGTTTAAAATTATTAAAAGGAATTTTAAAAACAGACGGATCAAGATGGAGCGATTCCTTTGCTTTCTTGTCAGCATATTCATTGCCCACAATGCCAATATGGCTCGGAAGCCAAGAAACCAAGATTTGGTGCGTTTTAAAAATTTCATGATGTTTTTCGATCAATTTTTGTATTTGAGGATTTTAAGATGCTGACTGGTCTAAAGCCTTCAGCACAGAACGTGAATCAGAAAAAATAATTGCTTTTTGAATTGTCGAAGAACTGATAAAATCTAAAGCTAGGTCTATTGCTTTGGCTTCAGCTGTAAAAAATAGATGAACCATCTGGAAGGCGCAAGGTTTGGTGCAAATCTTTAGAAACATACGCACAACCAACTTTATCTCCTTCTTTGGAACCATCAGTATAGACTTGTTTGTAATCATTGTAACGTGACTGCAGTACCTGAAAAGTAGAAGTAAAACAAAGACCAGGAATTGATACAATTAACTTACTCCACCCATAAAAGACACCAAAGGGAAAGAAATACAAAAATTAAGCGACCAGACCATAATGGAAACATAAACAAAGGAAGGCCATAAGGACAGTTACTTTCCCACAAAATGGCCATATGTCCATCCAAAATAAAAAGACAAAAGTGATACACACAGTAAGTTTTGTTTGAGTAGCATTGGATTTGATTCGGATTTTTTGCCATCATGTAAGTCAAACAGAATAGAAGGTTTTTTAATACACCAAGATGTAACTTCGGCCGTTTCATGTTTTTGAATATTTTTAAGGTCGATACCTGAATTTTCTAGCAGTGGTAAAATACGTAATCCAAAAGATTGCTGTGGGTTTAGTTTCATACTTACCTACAAATTGAGGTGGAAAGGAAATTTAGGATGCCGGGTTAGATGCATTTGCAGCAAGTCTAATAGCATTCTGAAGAGAAAGTTTCTCTCTGCGCGAAGTGAAAGATGGTCCACCTGCTTCTACTTAAGGCTTAATACGGGAGAAGTACGGAAGGCTCCCATAGCCAGACGAAGGCCTTGGCGATAGATAGTATCCAAGGATTTTAAATAGGACTTTCTGGCAGAACCATAAACAATAGACCCATAATCTAATTTAGATCTTATTAAAGACCGGTAAAGATGTAATAAAATATACCGATCTGCTTTTAAGGATTTTGCTTTAAGATATTTAATATTGGGAATAAAAGAAATATATGACCCCAAGAAATTTGGCTTCTTCAACAACAGGAATTTGTGATCCGTATAAAAACAGGGAAGGATGGTCGTGTTTCTTCCGTAGCTTACAAAAATGAACACACTGCTATTTCGACTTGGAGAACTTGACACCATTTTTATCAGTCCATTCTTCTATTCGTTTTAAATTTTGTTGTAATTTTCGTTCAATTGTTTTCATGTTTTTTGAACGGTAACATATACAAAAATCATCATCATACAATGAACAGTCTGTTTTGTCGTCCAAACATTGTACAATATTATTTATTTTGATGTTAAATAGCGTAGTTGAGAGAATACTACCTTGTGGAACACACTGCTCTTGTGCATAGAGATCTGACAGGGTAGATCCCACGCGGACTTGAAATACACGCTCACCTAAAAACCTTTGAATAAAACTGGGAAGTTTTCCCCTTAAGCCGATGTTATGGAGATCTCTCAATATTCCATAACGCCATGTGGTAGCATATGCTTTCTCCAAGTCGAAAAAGATAGCTACTACGCGTTCTTTGTTAATAAAAGCATTTCGCATAAATGTTTCTAGTCTTATTAAATTGTTGTTGGTACTACGTTCCGAACGAAAACCTGACTGGTATTCTGAAATGAGGTTGTTGGACTCTAAGTACCAGACTAATCTCTTGTTTATCATTCTCTCTAATGTTTTACACAAACAACTTGTCAAAGCTATCGGTCGATAATCCGTAGGTTCTGCATGATCTTTCCCTGGTTTTGGAATTGGTACAACTGTAGCAAAACGCCAGCTCTCAGGACAGACCCCAGTTTCCCAAATATTATTAAAGATATCTAAAAGTGTTGAAAGAGAACTTTTTGGCAGATGCTTAAGCATTTCATCGGGGCCGGTTGCTGTATCATGTGCATTTTCAATTGCTTCCACTAGTTCGGATAAGTTAAAACGTTTGTTGTATTCTTCGCGATTGTGGGATTTGAAGTTTAGATTTCTTTTCTCTTGGTCCTTTTGGAAATTTCTAAAAGTGTCAGAATAATTCCGCGGTGATAAATTACTCAAACATGTGCTACCAAGAGTATCTGAAATATCTTTCTCAGTTGAAGCTTTTGTGTCAAAGCCAGTATTTAAATGTGTGAAACTAGGAGACTTTGTTTTTCCTGAAGTTTTTCGTACCATATTCCAAACCTTTTTATTGGGGTTTTGTAGTTCAATGTAGAGACATTTTTTCTCCATGACTTTCGTTTGGAAGCTCGGGTTGTTCGCCGAGCTTCAGCTCTAAAGACTTTTACGTCGTTTAGCTTTTCTGAAGTGGGACTTTTACAGAACTTATTTAGAGCCTGTTTTCACTTTTGAATAGCTTCTTTACAGTCATTATTAAACCAAGGCTTGCTTTTCTTAGTATTTGTGGAGGTCTTTGGAATGCATTGTTCTGATATTTTAATTAGTGTATCTGTGAAATCAGAAACAATGTCAGATGATTCATTTAAGTGATCAACTTATAACTCTTCTTCACATAAATTACGGAATAATTCCCAGTCGGCTTTATTCATTTTCCATGTCTGGTTACAGTCCTCATCTGGTTCGTTTACGCTCTCAATTCTAACAGGGAAGTGATCACTTCCGCACTGATCATCATGAACAGACCAGTCATAGTCCAAGAAGAGAGATGGGTGACACAAAGAGAGATCTAAAGAAGACAAATGACCTGTCGCAATATGAAGGTAAGTATAAGATTTATCATTCATCAAGCAAAGATCGCTCTTTGCAATAAAATCTTCGACAAGTGCTCCTCTGTTATTGATATCTTTACAGCCCCATAGAATATTGTGACCATTGGAGCCGCCAACTAAAAGATATGGCGATGGAAGTTGACTCAGCAATGAGTCAAGGTGTTCGGGCTTTAAAAAAATGCTGGTGGGAAATATAGAGAGCAAATTGTAGTTTCTTTATCCAGAGAAACCGATACTGCTATAGCTTGTAGGTCTGTTTTTAATTTGATCTCTTTTTGTGGTAAACATGATTTAACAAAAATTGAACTGCCGCCAGATGGTTTGTTACCATCAGAATAGATATAGTTGTATGTATTGAAACCCCTGACATCAATGCTGTCATCAGTTTTTTAAAAAGTTTCTTGCAAACAAAAAACCGATGGGTTTAATAACGAAATAAGTAATAAGAGTTCATTATAATTTGATTTAAGACATCGACAATTCCAATGTATTATTTTGTGTTTTAAATCCATTTTATGAAGAGATTAAGACTAGAAACTGTATTGGGGCTGCAATTGGTGATATAGATCTGCTACAACCAGCTCTAGGTGTTACTGACCTCATTCTGTTATTGCCGCTTGGTGATGATGAACTCCATATCACTGTCACTCAAAGATCCGAATTTGTTCTTGAATTATATTGTCTCTTTCCATTTTACGTTGTCTGTCTGTTTGTTTTTGAGACATGTGTTGTTGTTTTTTCGGATCTTCTGATCCCTTATTAGTTCGACCTGAGTCGAGTTTCTCTTTTGCATGCGGCGCTGGCTTCGGTGCGGTCGCTGTCGACCGATCCGGAGCAACCTGGATTACGCCATTTGATAAGCTGGTTGAACTTTGTGGTGCTGGAATGGATTTACTCCATGCACCAGATTTTTTCAATTCAGCTATGTATGATTCAGCAGTCTGCGTTGCGGAGCTGGAAACTTTTACACCAGCACCCTTTTGATGCTGGCGTAACTGGTGGTTAGTGTTGTGTATCGCTCATCAACAATTTTCCGCGCTTCTGGGAATGTTATCCCCCTTTGGTATTTGACAGTGAGTATTCTTTTTCTTTTTTCCATGCCGGACAATCTCGAGAGAAAACAGCATGCTTGTCACCAAAATTGACGCATTTGGCCTCATTCGTGCAGTCTTGAAGGTTATCGTCATGTTTGTCTTCACCACAGTTTGGGCAGAGTTGTTTCTTCTGACATCTGCTTTAGTGGTGACCAAAAACCTGACAATGATAACATCTTAGAGGGTTTGGTATATACACCTCTACGTTTACAGACAGATATGCAACTTTTATTGTCTTGGGCAGAACTGGTGTATTAAATGTCAACACGTAGGTACTTGTTGGCTTAAATACACAACCCCTACGAACTTGGATGTTACGTACACCAATGACGCCTTCATCTCTTAAATTCTCAACAATCTCGGTATTGTTGCAGGGACGTAGCTCTGGGCTGCGGATGACACCTTTACATGAATTGAGTGTTTTGTGCAACGATACTTTGACGTTGAGATCGAACATCTTTGTGGTACCAAGCAGGTTTTTGACCTGCTGTTCTCTCTCGACTTCCAAGAGGAGATCACCTGACTTCAGTTTTTTGATACTTTTTGGATGTCAAGCAATGGACATTCTACTCTTTTCGATCCAAAAAGGTGATAAATCTGACACCGTGTGTGTATCATCACGTAGTTCTCCGTAGGTGAAACAGCTACAGTAGCTGACATTTTACAGAAATTAGATATATTTTTTGGAAATGTCAGCTCCTGTGAAACCATGATGCAACAATTTTATTCTGATTTTCAAAAGGACAAGCAGTCTATTGTTCACTATGGCTCAAGATTAGAGCAAACACTTTCTCGTGTCATACAATTTGGACACATGGACATCCAAGCAAAAGATGCCATGTTACGGACCAAGTTTTGGACCGGTCTTCATAGCCAGCAGCTGAAAAATTCAACTCGCCACCTTTTTTATTCAGTAAAAGATTTTCAACTTTTATTGAAAGAAATCAGGAAGGTGGAACAAAAGGGTGCATGTAGCAGTCAACCTGCTGGAAAACAAAAAGTTGCTCATTAGCATCTAGGTCAGGCTTCAAATGAGCCTGATTCTGCTCAGTTGCTGAAGCAAATGTATGAATTAATGGAAAGGATGAAAGTCATGGGGAAGAAGGATGATTCGCAGCAACAAGCGTTGTCTTCGAAGCAGTTTTCTTCTTCAGACGGACATTTTACCAGCAGTTTGATGGGCCTCAATTCAATAGCGCCCGAGGTAGAGTTTATGTCCGAGATTTTGACCGAGGCTACAGTCGTGGTACAGGCAGAGGCAGAGGTTATGGCAGAGGATATCAGAATTTTAATGCTGATGAAAGTAGTCAGTCATATAGGGGAGGCGGCTTTCCTGGTGGCAATCGCGGTGCAGCCAATGGCCGAGGTGCCAACAGGGCTGGAAATGCGCGAGGTGGCCAGCCTTTAAGCTGAATTCTTCTCCTGTTGTTTGGCAAACAGGGGAGGCACATAGAACTGATATTAGATGTAGTCCAATGGAAAGTAGTGAAGTAAAACCCTTGTTTGAGAGAATCGTAGGTTCCTCAAACGAGGGAGAACTTTTTATAAATGGTGTGAATACATTAGGCTTGATAGATACTAGATCTATGACAACCTCTGTGTCTGAGTCTTTTTATCAGTCTTTAAATCCTCTTCCGAAGTTGAATGATTTAACCGAATTCGGTTTATCAGTACAAGGAGCAGCTGGTGTAGAGATACCATATAAAAAAGAAGTAGAGGCAATGATCAGGAATCGATACAATCAACCCATAGCTCCCATCAGAGACATCAAAGGGAAAGAAACACAACCATGCAACAACAGACCTATTGGAAACACCAACAGCGGAAAGCCAAAAGGACAGTTACTTTCCCACAAAATTGCCAATAGGCTATCAAAAAAAAAACACAAGCGACACAAACACCTAAAGACAACCCATAACATAAATAAATAGCGACGGAAGAACCGCCTTGTAACGGTTAGTGGAAACGAATTCTACTGGGGGGGGGGGGGGGCTAAAATCGATTTAACGTGTCACAATCCTCACCCTTAATTTCATCGCGATTTAGACAAATAATTTGTTTAGTCCGCATGAAGGCCTCCTAACTCATCAGTGTAACATCTCCGTGAACACAAATAATCAAACAACCACAGAGATGAAACAACGGTGAGGACTCGACAGCAAGAAACCACTGAAATGCTGGAAAAAAAGAAAAACAACAGTTAGACTCCGATGGTCCCGACCAGAGATAGAGCATCATGCTTTTGCCAACATTACCTCGAATTAGATCTCTCTAATTCTCAATAAACCTTTACACTGGAACCGTCAAAGGATCTGAGGCCAGACCCACCGGCGTGCAATTAAAGTGGGAAGCAAAGTTGCCAACCGTGAATTGGGTTAACTACCATGCATGCAGTCTGTCGTATAACATTTATGTTGTACCCAATCTTTTTAAATCGAAGAATGATTTTACGAAATTGGGTGCTGAAGTCTATATTGAAGCTGAAATTTCAGCACCAATTTTATCAAATCAGGTTTTTAATGTTCCTTTATTGGTAGTATCAGATACACAATATAATTTGAAAGTTCCAATTATCATTGGAACAAATTTAATTCGCCTATGTATGGCAGAAAGTACTGCAAAGGAGGTGCCCGTTGAATGGCAAACAGCATTTGATTGTTTGTGTAATGAGAGCATACCGGTCAAAACTACAAACAGCCATTCACTGCGAATTGGTCCAAACGAGGTAAAAACTATACATGGCATTGCTAGGACGTCTGGTGACTTTGAAACAGCTGTAACAGAACATGCGGATACTTCATTGTCAGGGAATTTAAACATATGTCCCAGAGTAGTTTTATTGAAGTCTCATGGAAATACGATACGTGTTCCAGTTAGGGTGTGTAATCTCTCTGCTTACGCAATAGAGATACCACCAAATCACTACTATGTACGCTGAATAGTGTATCGGTAGTAGATTCATGGACTCCTGACCACTCACAGAAGTCAGATAAAGAATCAAGTGATATAGACCTAGAGCAGTTAGGTGTGTCAATTGACACCGATAACTTGTCACCTGATCAAGTTTTACGTGTAAAACATGTATTGTGTAACTGGTCTCATATCTTTTCCAAGGGTCCTACTGATCTTGGAAAAACAGATTAAGTGAAACATCAGATCAGGTTGAGTGATAATACTCCCTTTAAGAAACCGTACCGTAAAATCCCTCCTGCTATGTTCGAAGAAGTTCGCCAGCATCTTAAAGAAATGGTTGGAAGCTGGTGCAATTAGGCCACCACAAAGTACATATTCTTCCAACCTGGTGTTGGTAAGAAAAAAGATGGCAGCCTAAGATTCTGCATAGATTTTAGAAATTTGAATTATCGCACCATCAAGGATGCCTATACGCTTCCGCGTATAGATGATACTATAGATACCTTGATAGGTGCGAAATAATTCTCTAAATTAGATCTTAGGAGCGCTATGGTGCAGTGGTAAAGCATCGGATTTGTGATCGAGAGGTAGCCGGTTCGATCCTCGCAAGCGCCATGCTTTGTTTCTCTGAGCAAAACACTTGATCCACATTGCCGAGTACTGGTTCCTGTCCAGGAATAGAGGGTCCCATGGAAGATTATTACTAGTACTAAATGTGTTACCCTCTATAAATAAGGTCGGTTATTATTATTATTATTATTATTATTATTATTATTATAATTGGTATTGGCAGGTGGAGATTGAGGAACAAGATAATTAAAAGACTGCTTTTTTTCTATTGGATCTCTTGGGTTCTTTGAATGTAATAGAAGGTCTTTTGGATTAACTAACGATCCTGCCACGTTCCAGCGTCTGATGGAAGTTTGCATGGGCGAGTTAAACCTAAAAGAATGTCTAATGTTCTTAGACGACATTTTAATATATTCCGATACATTCGAGGAACATGTATAGAAAGTAGAAGTAAAACAAAGATCAGGAATCGATACAATTAACTCACCCCACCCACCAAAGGGAAAGAAACACAAACATTAAGCGACCAGACCATAATGGAAACCCAAACAAAGGAAGGCCATAAGGACAGCTACTTTCCCACAAAATGGCCATATGGCCATCCAAAGTTAAAAGACACAGGTGATACACACAGTAGGTAACAAACAACAACATAAATAAATCGCACCGAAGAACCGCCTTGGAACGGTCAGTGGAAAGATTTCCACTTGGGGGCTTAAATCGATTTTACGTGGCCACAATCCTCGCCCTTACTTCCGTCGCGATTTAGACAAATAATTTGTTCAGTGAAGGCCTCCTAACTCATCAGTGCAACATCTCCGTGAACACAAAAAATCAAAGAACCACAGAGGTGAGACAACGGTGAGGACTCGACAGCAAGAAACCACTGAAATGCTGGAGTAAAAGAAAACCAACAGTTAGACTCCGATGAGACTCAATGCAGTTTTAGTAGTTTTCATCAACTCTAACCATCAAAATGCGAATTTTTTAAAACAAAAGCGACCTATTTAGGCCATGTAGTTAGTGCTGATGGTGTTGAGATGGACCCTGACAAAATAAAGGCATTGTCTGATTGGCGAGTACCTCATAATGTTAAGACAGTACGTTCTTTTTTGGTTTTACTGGCTATTATCGCAGATGCATTAAATACTATGCCAGAATAATAAAGCCACTAAATGACCTGTTGGTTGGACACCCAATCAATAAACAAGCAGTGGCTGAAATGAAGAAAAAGAAGAAGAAGAAGAAGAAGAAACTGAACAAAATGCTTTTGATAAGTTAAAAGCAAAATTGACACCCCCTCCCATTTTACCATATGCTGATTTTAGCTAACCTTTAATGGTGCATACAGATACCTCTACGGAGGGTCTTGGAGCTGTACTGTATCAGAAACATGATGGTGTAGAAAGAGTTATTGCGTATGCTAGACGAGTGTCGCAACATAGTGAAAGGAATTATCCCGCCCATAAACTGGAATTTTTATGTTTAAAATGGGCTAATTCGGATAAATTCCATGATTATCTTTATGGTAATCAGTTTCAAGTATGTACGGATAATAATCCGTTAACATATGTGCTTACCAAGTTAGATGCAACTGGCCACAGATGGTTAGCTGCTCTTGGTGTATATAATTTTAATTTTAAAGAACAAGAGTGGTAAAACTAATTATGATGCTGATGGTCTTTCAAGGCGTCCCCAACAAAAATGACTCTTTTACCAGACGCCATTAAAGCTATTTGTTTGGCCTATACAGCAAGCACGACTAATTGTCCTTATGCTGAAACATTGGTAGTATCCTGTGCTGCCCAATTATCAGAATCTGTTGATCCAAATATTCAACAACCTCTGGGTTCTACAGATCTGGGTTCTGTTGACTGGTCAAGAGAACAGTTGAAAGACCCTTATATTTCAAAAGGTCGGTCTTACATAAAAAATGGTCATTGTCCTTCAAAAGAGGAACTTGTCTCAGAACATCCACAAGTCGTAAAGTATATACGGCACTGGAAAAATTTAGTTCTGACTGACGGTATTTTATACCGCAGTACTGTTGTAAATGGAGAACCTGTGAAACAATTAGTTCTACCATCAAATTTTCGAGACCTGGTGTTAAAACAATTACACGATGAGCTTGGACACCAAGGTCAGGATAGAACTTTAATCTTGTCCGATCTAGATTCTTTTGGCCAGGATTTGAAACTGATGTACAGCAGAAAGTGAAAAATTGCATTCGATGCATCAGTCGGAAAACTAATCCAAATTCTAGTGCAGAGCTTATTACTATTCAGAGTTCCCAGCCAATGGAGCTGGTGTGCATTGGTTTTTTGTCTTTAGAAAAGACGAAGGGCGGTTACGAAAATATCCTTGCTATAACTGACCATTTCACAAGGTACGCCCAGGCTTTTCCGAAAGGAAATCAGTTAGCAAGCACGACAGCTAAAGTACTATTGATGATTTTATAGTACATTACGGTTTCCCTGGTCGGTTACATGGTGACCAGGGAAGAAATATTTGAAAGGTCTGTTATTAAAGAGCTTTATAAATTGGCTGGAGTAGAGAATAGCCGGACTACACCATACCACCCTATGGGAAATGTAGATCGGAGCGTTTCAATCAAACTTAAAATGTTTGGAACCTTGGAAGTAGATAAAAATGCAGACTGGAAATCTTATGTATCACCCTTTGTCCATGCATACAATGCAACAAAACATGATAGTACTGGCTATTCGCCATACTTTTTATTGTTTTGGAGGCATTACCGTTTAGCTGTTGATGCCTATTAAGGTCTCTCTTCAGAGGATCATAAAATTTCAGACAAGGTCATTATGCTACCAAAATCAAAAAGAGGTTACAATTTGGCTATAAAACTGCATCTAGGGAAGCTGAAAAATCCGCAGCTCGCCTTAAACAGTTGTATGACTCAAAAGTCCGTGAGTCCACCTTAGATGTAGGTGCAAGAGTTTTGATAAGAAATGTTGGTCTGAAGGGCAAACAAAAGCTGGCAGATAAATGGGCCGAAGACCCATACATAGTTGTGGACCAGCCTGATGCTTCCATTCCTGTTTTTGTAGTCGGGAAGGAGTCAGTAAATGACCGGGAAAAGACTTTACACAGAAACATGTTATTAACTTTTTCATATATTCCGAATTCCTCGGAGATAAAAGATTCTATTTTATCTGACATTACCATTGTACCTCTTGAAAAACGGAAATCAAAGGAAACACAGCTTGTTTCTGATTTAGATTCAGATATTTCTTCTGATTCTGAAATAGAAATTATTCTTCCGCCACATCCCACAAGACAATTGGGTAGAGAAAAAGTCAACAACAGACCGGAAAGTGACCTGTCTGTGGAATTCGGTTCCGATATATCCGCTAGTGGATATTCTGGCATTCCAGATAGTTCCATCTCAGATGGAATTGTGAGAACTAGAATATCGGAACAGGATTCCACAACTATTCCGTATTTTCATTCTATGCCTGCCAGTCCATCAAGTCATCGGACCAATATTTCAACATGACCCATTCCAATACCTTAAGATATTTCTGTATCTCAGGAGGAACCTCGCCGAACAGGTAGGCAACGTAAACCTCCAGATAGGTATGGTGATTCGGTCAGCAATCGGCAGACAGTGGCTGATGCTGATTCTACACAGATTTGGTATGTTTGATAACATACATGTTCCTTATCCTTGTTTTATAACAGGGGAGAATGTCACATAAACATAAATGCAAGATGTTGTTTTTATCAAATTGTAAATAGTATTTCATTCTAGTAGAAAATGGATGTTTTAATAGTGGGGGTGATTTTTGAATTGTAGAGTAAATAATATAGCACAAGAAAACAACATATTGCTCAGCTCATATAGACATAAATATCGTGATAGCTAATTGTCTCAATGAGTCTTTAACATGGTTTAATATCTAGAATGGCTCCTACATATATGTAGTCATATTAACAATCCTTTTGTCACTTTTGGCATAAGTTCATGTTAGTCTTTTCATAATCACATAGTAAATATAAACATTCGTATTCATCAATAAATAATTATCTTGTGATAATTTAATAGCTGAGCATCTCTTGTTTCCTTAACCGGAGTAAATATCCGGAGGACATTTTCCTTTGCAGGGCAGAATGTCACACAGTGCATTTTGTTGTGCGGATTATATTTCCAGTCTTTTAGACATTTTCTGCAATAGTGTTTATTCTGTGATATGGCTGGTGGTCCATCTCTGCACCATCTCAAATTCCTGTTCAATTCTATTCTACTGCGTTGCGGTTCAATTCGTACGTTATGGTTCTTCAAGTAGTTGCCTTCCTTGATTTTAGGAATAGTTTGTAAGATAAATGAAAGAGTGAATTTGATTGGCTGATAACGGGTTCCTTTACAAAACTAACCAATAACAGGCATGCTTATGGATTTGAGATATAGTTGAGCGGCCAACAAAAATAGAAAAGAAAGAAGAAAGTTTAGAAAGAAAAATCAAATTATTCAACAATGTCATAACCTAACGACTTTAAGTAGACTAAGATGTTTTGTGGGCTTTTGTTGTACCTTCCTACTATTCGAAGGAATTATCTTCAGTAGTTTTTATGCTGTTTTACTTAATGACCCGTATGAAGATCGCTTTAGTTTTGACGGTATCAAAGTAGAGCGAAGTAAAACAAAGATCAGGAATCGATACAATTAACTTACTCCACCCATCAAAGACACCAAAGGGAAAGAAACACAAACATTAAGCGACCAGACCATAATGGAAACCTAAACAAAGGAAGGCCATAAGGACAGTTACTTTCCCACAAAATGGCTAAATGGCCCTCCAAAATAAAAAAAGACACAAGTGATACACACAGTAAGTAACAGACAACAACATAAATAAACCGCAACAGAAGAACCGCCTTCGAACGGTCTATCTATCTATCTATCTATCTATCTTCTGATACTGCGTCGGTCACATTTGACCATTACCGCAGGTGTATATTACATACACTCCAGATTTTGCAGGATGAAAGCCTACACAGTAATCATGTAATTACGGTAGGAATGTTTAACCTGCACAGGAGATGGTTCTCCCTGCACAGGGGGCCTCTAGTTAACGTCCCGATCCGAAGGACGGTGCACTATATGACATTCATCCCTGCAAATGATGCCAATGGAGCGTGTTCGGACACCGAAATTTTATCGCCGCTGCCGGGGATCGATCCCGGGGCCTCTAGCGGTCAGTGGATAGCATTCCACGTGGGGGGGGGGGGGGGGCTTAAATCGATTTTACTTGGCCATAATCCTCGCCCTTACCTCTTTCGCGGTATACACTAATTTTGTTTAGTCCGCATGAAGGCTTCCTAACTAGATTAAAGCACAACGGTTTTTTAAGGTCACCTATTATAGGGAAGACGGAACTGGTTCTGTGCTGTTTGTGATTCATTTTTGTTTCCCTTTTCTGTTTTCCTCGTTGTTGGTTACTGTATCTCTTGGTGCCATTTGTACGCGGCAATCTTTGATTGTGTCTTTTCCTGAGCATATACAGTCAAACTTCAATGGCTCGAACACCTTTCGGACCCCGAAAATCTGTTCGAGACAGGGGTAGTTCGAGCCACTGAGGGTTTCTGTCAGGAGGCATAACGAGATACTTTTACACATCTTTTTGGTGTTCGATAATGAATATGTATGCTGTGTGTACTCATTAGAATCGCCTCATTGAGGCGATTCTAATGGGTACATACAGCATACATTTGCAAGATAAAAGACTAAAATCTCCTTAATAATCTCCCACTGTTTCTTATGTAGAGTATTTCGCTAGGGGCTCAAGAACGGGTTCGAATCATCCATGGTGAACGAGCCATCGGTGTTCGAGCCATCAAAGCTCTACTGTATATTTAAATTGACCAAAAGACCCAATTTTTACCCGATGTGACTCGTATATGAATTTCATCTTGATATCTTTAAGACAAACATGTTCGTATATTCACAATGATCTAAACAGAACTGTGGCATCTAGGATATGAACAAGGTCTCAAAGCTATTAGACTTAGTTTAATAAAGATTAACACAAGGCTGTGGCTTCTAGAGGATGAACAATATATCAAAACGATTTGACGTAGTCACCCCAAAACATAGGTTTTTCGTGTCCGTTAGAACTGCCTAAATAAGACGGTTCTAGCGATTGCTCACAATAAATGTCTTGGAGCAAAAATTAGTAAAATGATGTTTACCAATTGAAACTCCAGTTTCTTATCTCTGTATAATGTTGATCACCTGTTGTGGAGAAGAGGGAGCAGGTCGCTGTGTTGTTTGTGACTGTTTTATATATACATATTTTTTTTTTCCTCGTTTTACTTACTCTTCCTATTGTTGCCATTGGCAGGCGGTAATCTGTCATTACGATAACCCACCCGTCCGACATAGTGTATTTTTTCAAATCTCCAAAATGGCTACTTTTCAGATAAAAATCCATGATATTTTCCTAATTAATACTGAAAACATAGGTTATGGGTGCTCGTTAGAACCGCCTCAATGTGCTCGTTAGAACCGCCTCATTGAGGCGGTTCTAACGAGTACCCACAACCTATGTCTTGGAGTAAAAATAAGAAAAATAATGTTCACCCCCGTAAACCCCAGCACCTAGCTCTATGTGTTTAATACAAATACCTATTAACCTGATGCGCACACATGTGCATACCTGTAGGTGAAACATTTTAGACAATTAATGGTTTATTTTGATTTTTTATTTGTATTTTCCTTCTATAGTCAGTTGTCCTCATCAGAACCACACCATATGTATTTGAAGAAACCCGCTTTCTCCTATATAAAATTGATTAAAAAAGAAACGAAAAAAATAATTTGATCGTATCTGGTGTCATGATCATACATACCTGGATATGGATACCATTTCTGTTCTGGTTTGAAACAACAATACTGTTTTGCTCTGCATCTGGCTCCCGAAGGACATTTTGGTTTGCATCTAGAACAGCGAAGTGGCTCGAGTATATTGCCAGATAGTTTACCGTAAAACAACGCCATTTCACCCCTTCGTCCGCAGATATCTGCAGCGTTTCCACCGGCCACAGCAGATACTGTAATAGATATAGATGTGATGAATTATCTTAACAAACAAGTATGCATATGTATTCTTGCATAAATACCTATGCGCATGGCTGTTTGAAGCCATTTCAAATGGACCGAAAGCCGTGCTCAAACAGCAAAAACCATGTTCAAATCATGAAATTCGCGTGCTGTTTGAACATAGATTTTGAACTTTTTATATCACAAGACGGGCCTTGCTTTGTTTACGTTACTTTGAGCGACGTAACGTTATCGCCCTGAACGTAGCGTTTTAGAGTTCTATGATGACGTCACTGCATGACAACGTCATTGTAAACAACATTCTGAACTGGCCGCCATTTTGGTTCGCCGGTCGCATTTGAAGAGTTGTTTTACTTCTACTTTTTATATGGAATTTATTTGGAGCTTTTGGGCGTTTTCGTCCAAATTTGCTGTCGGATTCGTAAGTTATGCAAGAACAACGATCATCCATGGTTATTTCATTGCATTAACATTTGCCGGATCCCTCGGAAGATATTTGAACATTCGGCCTGGCGGCCTCATGTTCAAACAGCTTCCTCGGGATCCGGCAAATGTTAATGCATGAAAAACCATGGTTGATCCCTATATTATATCAGCTTACAAAACCATACCTATTCACATTCATTGCAAATTTTACCGCCGAAAAAACGAAACTTTTCAAACAAAATTTTATTTTACTTTATTATTATTTTTTATTTAATTTTATTTAATCATTTGTATTTTGTTTTGTTCCAAAGATAGCCAATTGGCCATTTTGTGGGAAAGTAACTGTCATTTTAGCTTTCCGTTATTGATGTTTCCATTAGGGTATAGTTATATCATATTTGTGTTTCTTTCCCTTTGGTGTCTCTGATGGGAGCTGTGGGTTAATTATATCGATTCATGATCATTGCCATCATTGATCATTGGAAAGAGGATGCGGAGGTTGACACCCTCTCCGAATGGGTAAAATCAGTATTGGCCTTGGTAAACAGACGTTTAACAGTACTCAGTAGAACCATGTCTCGCCGACATTATTCGGTGTTTAATAATCCAGATGTTGCTGCTGAGTTAGCTGAAATCCTTCAGAAGTTTGACGTTGTTCCAGCTGACAAGGCATCTAACAATATTGTGTTTGTTTGCAAAACACATTGTATAAACTGCTTAAAAGAAGAGCTTGGTTTGAGCACTATGACGGGCAACCCAACATATAATCTTTCTTCTTTGTCCAAAGATGAAATTCTGCGAAACCACCAATCGGTGATGCTTTCGTTTGGAATTGCCCTCCCAGAGGAAGATATGGAACTTCCAAAGTTGTACTGGATTCCTAAGGCCTCAGTGGCTCAGTCGGATGCGCGTCTGACTGGTGATCAGGAGAACGCGGGTTCGACTCCCGCCGGGGTCGGCAACATTCTTTCGTGGAGATTGATCATGAAATCTTTTCTACGGTCATTCTCTCCCTTCTGCTGATTCAAGAAGGGCAGTTGTCAGTTTCTGGCGAAAGAATGGGCACTGTACTGGTTAACCGCTTACGTATAAGCCTGCCCAGAAAAGTGTTGGTAGGTAAACTGACCGGCTCAAAAATGACCTAAATAGTGTTGACTGGGCCGTAAAACTCCAATACAAATACACACAAACTGGATTCCTAAGCTTCACAAGAATCCATACAAGCAGAGATATATCGCGGGTTCAGCTAAGTGCTTAACCAAGCCTCTTTCACAGATCCTAACACGAATCCTTACTGCAGTTAAAGATGGCCTTCAGAAATATTGTGACACTGCATATGCCAGGAGTGGTATGAATCAGATGTGGATCTTGAAAAATTCCAAAGAGCTTCTAGAACATCTTCAGTCACAGTCTTTTCTCTCAGTAAACAGCATAAAATCTTTCGATTTCTCAACGCTCTACACAACTATTCCTCATGATAAACTGACATCTAAACTCAAGGAAATCATAAATGAATGTTTTTTCACAAGAATGGTAACCGTCGCTACCAGTATGTTGTCCTTGGCTACAAAGACACATACTTCGTTCGAGATCACACTGATGCACTACAAAAGTACACTGATGCAGATGTCATAAGGATGCTGGAATATCTAATTTACAATATTTTCGTGGAGTTCAGTGGCCTATTATTGCAGCAAACAATTGGCATACCAATGGGTACTAATTGTGCACCGTTGCTTGCCGACTTGTTCTTGTACTCGTATGAGGCGGAGTTTGTATAAGGTCTCCTCAAAGCAGGCAAGAAACGCCTTGCACAACAATTCAATTTCACCTACAGATATATAGATGATTTATTGTCTCTGAAAAATGCTAAATTTGCAGAGTACTTGGAATTCATCTTTCCATGTGAACTTGAAATTAAGGAAACAACAGAGACTGCAACCTCCTCCTCATACTTGGATTGTTATCTCTATATTGACAACGCGAAGCTTACTACTAGGCTGTACGATAAACGAGATGACTTCAATTTTTCCCATTAATAACTTTCCCTTCCTGAGCAGTAATATCCCGTCTGCACCAGCATATGGATTTACGTTTCTCAGTTAATCCGTTATGCTAGAGCCTGTTCAAAGTATCAGGACTTTATGGAACGTGGGAAGGTGCTCCTTACCAGGTTGTTATGCCAGGGGTATCAAAAAAACCAAGCTGGTATCAACACTAAAGAAGTTTTATGGGAGGCACCATGATCTTGTGGATCCGTACAATGTGGCCATTTCCAGAATTATTTCTGATATGTTTGCCAATGGAAAGCCATGGGAAGACTTCCAAAATCTCGGACATACCCTTCCCGGCATTTACACCTTTTCTTCGTTCGGGTCGATGGGCATGGTGGTCGAAGCTTGCATACCGAGTAATGCTTAAATCCGCGGACGCCTGATTACACTCTTCTGGAGTCCATGTCTGTTGATCCGACCATTGATATTTTCCATTTTGTGAGTGAGTGAGTGTTTTAGTTTTACGTCCCACCAATAGCTAAGGTCATACGGACACGGGACATCGGTTTAAAGACTCATCCGAGAAGCCCGGGATCGATCCTGCGATCCCTGGTATACAAGGCGAGTAGCGTAACCACAACACCACGGAGGATTCTAATTTGCCATTTTGTCTATGGATTAACGACTTTGGATTAACGCTTTGGTACTTCGACCTAAACTACTTATAACTTATATTTTAATTGTGGTGGAGTGGGGTTGGTTAGAACTATAAAGGAGTGTTACGAGACGTTGATTTAACAGTGAGTTTTTGTTTGTTTGAGTCAACTATGAATTATGGTTTCTACTTCTCAATACGATGGTTATATCGAACTCAGTGTTCACGTTATAGAAAGTAGAAGTAAAACAAAGATCAGGAATCGATACAATTAAATTACTCCACCCATCAAAGACACCAAAGGGAAAGAAATACAAACATTAAGCGACCAGACCATAGTGGAAACCTAAACAAAGGAAGGCCATAAGGACAGTTACTTTCCCACAAAATGGCCATATGGCCATCCAAAATCAAAAGACACAAATGATACACACAATTAGTAACAAACAACAACATAAATAAATCGCCACAGAAGAACCGCCCTGGAACGGTCAGTGGAAAGATCCCGTGGGAGGCCCAGAATTGGTGACTGACCTGTTTCGGTGATACTTAGTTCCCTCGCGTTATTGTGTTAGTAAAGAGATCTGAGATGCCATCACATCCAGTTGTTTCAAGTATTAATAAAGTCCTGTCATTTCTGTCAACAAAATCAAAAATTTCTGTTCAAAGACATGAATTAAAAGTATATCCTTGCATGTTTTCGCTGTTTTTTCTTAATTCTCTTTTTAATATGTTCTGAATTGCCGCTTCAAAACCATAGTTTATGTTTTGGAAATATTTTCCTCATTATTACATTTCATCACGTGAACAAGTCCGTGAAATGAAGACCCCCCTAAACCCCACTTAATATAGAGAAAACTGGGGTTTACGGGGCAATTCATTATTTTTCTTATTTCTGTTCCAAGACATAGGTTGTGGGTACTCGTTAGAACCGCCTCAATGAGGCGGTTCTAACGAGCACCCACAACCTTTGTTTGCAGTACAAATAAGATACATATCACGGATTTTCACCAGAAAAGTAGCCATTTTGAAGATGTGATAAAATGCACTATGTCGCATGGGTGTGTTATCGTAATGTCCTTCTTCTTTCTTTGCCTGTCACATGACCTGTCAGAGTCGGTTCCCATATTTTATCTACAGGGATTGACCAAAACTTGATACCAATGCTTAACTTTTGTCGCTGTTGTGCACTTAAAACGTGAAATACATGTCTCGTTTTTGTTTTGCTCCCTCTTTATTTCGAATGCATCCCGAAAAAGCTGTGGCAAATGACAAAAATACGGTATTTCATTATTTATAAAAATGTGGACCCAGTGTGGACCCACAATTATACTTTACGGTCATGTCAGAAAGTGTATGAACCTCTCTGCTTTCAACTTGAAAATATTTGCTAAGTCATTTAGACAACTTGTGAGTATTCCGATGGGTTCTAACTGGCTGACCTGTTTTTGTTTTGTTAAGAGAGAGAGAGTTGATGATGTCCCTTTCCGCTGAAAACCAATCTGAAATCATTGGAGCTTTTAGCTCGACTTTTAGATATTTGGATGATTTATTAAATATTGACAATACCCCCCCCCCCCCCCGTGGTAATCTTTCCACTAACCGTTCCAAGGCGGTTCTTCTGTGGCGGTTTATTAATGTTGTTGTTTGTTACTTACTGTGTGTATCACTTGTGTCTTTTTATTTTGGATGGCCATATGGCCATTTTGTGGGAAAGTAACTGTCCTTATGGCCTTCCTTTGTTAAGGTTTCCATTATGGTCTGGTCGCTTAATGTTTGTGTTTCTTTCCCTTTGGTGTCTTTGATGGGTGGAGTAAGTTAATTGTATCGATTCCTGATCTTTGTTTTTCTTCTATTTTCCACCGTGATTGGTTTACTACCATGCATGCAGTCTGTCGTATAACATTTATGTTGTACCCAATCTTTGTATATCGAAGGATGATGTTACGAAATTGGGTTCTGAAGTCATTGCAAGTATATATGTTTTTTCTGAATATGTATTCTAATTTACTATAAAGTTCGGGTTCCGATATACATTGTACCAGAAGAGTATTTAATTTAAAATTGAATTTTGAAATTAAATCGGAATGAAGTCCATAAAATTTTGAAAAGGCTTTGCGTAGCTTATGATGATACCCATAACCCTGATTAAGAAGTTAAGCAGTTAACAATTTGTTTCAAGTGTTGAAGTCAGTTACATGACTAGACACTCTGGAAAATCGATTTTTTTGGGAAATATAAAAGCCTTAAGATGCCGCACGAGAAACATCACCATCCAAGAAAGGAACATTTACAAAATCTCAAATCAAAATTATCGTATTTATCATAAAGTTTGCAGGAAACAAAATAGAAGTGAAGGCAATGATCAAACCCATCTACAATAGAAAGATATAAATCCAAAAACGCGGGCACGGTATCGGAAGAATTTTACTTTATTTAACTGAAGTTCTGGGGGTAAATTCGGCTGATAAAAAGGACAGTAACTTTCCCACAAATGTTCAGTCCGCGTAAAGGCCTCCTAACTCACCAGTGCAGCATCTGCTTGAAGCAAGAAAACATCTGGATTTCAATGTATTTAAAGCTTCATAAGATTTTTTTTTACAGACAAAAACAGATTTCTCTCTTTGGTCTTTCAAAGACTTTGTCGCAATATTTAATCACATGTTTTTGATAGCAGTAAAACATGAAGTTAATAATTTAGAACGTTAGGCTGTGGTACAAGAGCTTGAATTTGCAATAAACCGTGCTTTGTATTGTCTTTTATGAAGCTTAGGTGACCAATACAACGTAGGAAGCTTTTATTGGTCTTTTGTAACACAAAGAACAAATTTGTTGGCTGAGTTACAAATGTGGTCATCAACTACAGCCCTAGCTACAGCCAAAGGTTGTAGTTCATAGGCTTAAGTACCACCAGATCTTGCTGGAGAGTGTTTACTTAGTTGAGTCTCCAAATTTGGAAGACATTGTTAGAGAGCTATATTAGATAAACATGTTTGTCATTCAGCAACCAAGTTTGCTGTGTGTGTTAACGAAGGCCAAGACAAGCTTCCTACGCTATACTGGTTACCAAAACTTCATAAAAGACCTTACAAAGCACGGTTTATTGCAAATTCTAGCTCTTGCACTACCACTGAACTTTCTAAATTATTAACTTCCTGTCTTACTGCTATTAAAACGCATGTGATTAAATATTGTGATAAAGTCTTTGAAAGATCAGGAAGAAATCTGTTTTGGTCTATAAAAAATTCGAATGAGGTTTTAAATAAATTGAAATCCAGACATTTTCGTGCTTCAAGTCTGTCTACTTACGATTTTGCCACCCTTTACACTACACTTCCTCATAATCTTATAAAAGAAAAGCTTAATGATTTAATTGAATGGGCTTTTGACAGAGAAGATTCTCTCTATCTTGCATGTAATGTCAGAAATGCATTTTTCACTTCTAAAGAGCATAAGAATTATACACTTGGGTCATGTCAGAAAGTGTGTGATGCCCTCACATTTCTACTTGACAATATTTATATTAGATTCGGTACTAAGTTATTTAGACAAATTGCGGGTATTCCGATGGGTACGAATTGCGCACCTCTTGTGGCTGATCTGTTCTTGTATTGTTATGAAAGAGACTTCATGTTGTCGCTTTCCATTGATAACCAATCTGAAATTATTGAAGCTTTTAGCTCCACTTCTAAATATTTAGATGATTTATTAAATATTGATAATACCTATTTCGATGGTTTGATCAGTCAGATTTACCCCACAGAACTTCAGTTAAATAAAGCAAATTCTTCTGATATCGAGGCCCCATTTTTGTATTTACATCTATCTATTGTAGATGGATTTGTTTCGTGCAAAATTTATGATAAACGCGATGACTTTGATTTTGAGATTGTAAATTTTCCTTTTTTGGATGGTGATGTTCCTCGTGCGCAATCGTATGGCGTTTATATTTCGCAATTAATTCGATTTGCTAGAGTGTGTAGTCATGTAACTGACTTCAACACTCGTAATAAATTAACGGCTAAACTCCTTAATCAAGGTTATCGGTACCATAAACTACGCAAAGCCTTTTCAAAATTTTATAGACGCCATTCTGATTTAATTTCAAAATTCAATGTTGGACTTATTTCTCTTCTGTGGCAAGGTCAATCGGAACCTGAATTTTATGGTGACTTAGTATATAAATTCAGAAAAATGTGTGGCCGCAATGGCTTCGGCGCCCGGTTTCGTAGGGTCGTTCTTCGATGTGTGTGTGTGGGGGGGGGGGGAGTTGGGTACAACATTGGTGTTGTGCGGCCGACTGCGTGCGTGGTGGTTGGCCCGGTCGCGGTTGGCGGCTTTGCTTCCCTCTTTGCTTGCGCGCCGGTGGGTCGGGCCTCTGATTCTGTGGTGGCTCCGGCGTGGGGGCTTGTTGGGGGATTGGGGAGATCTGGTTCGGGATAATGTTGGTTGGTGCCTGGTGCTCTGTCTCTTGTCGGGCCCATCGGAGTCTAACTGTTGGTTTTCTTTTGCTCCAGCGTTTCGGTGGTTTCTTGCTGTCGATTCCTCACCGTTGTCTCACCTCTGTGGTTCTTTGACTTTTGTGTTCACGGGGGTGTTGCGCTGGTGAGTTAGGAGGCCTTCATGCGGACTGAACAAATTATTTGTTTAAATCGCGACGGAAGTAAGGGCGAGGATTGTGGCCACGTAAAATCGATTTAAGCCCCCCCCCCCCCCCCCAGTGGAAATCATTTCACTGACCGTGCCAAGGCGGTTCTTCCGTGACGGTTTATTTATGGTGTTGTTTGTTACTTACTGTGTGTATCACTTGTGCCTTTTTATTTTGGATGGCCATATGGCCATTTTGTGGGAAAGTAACTGTCCTTATGGCCTTCCTTTGTTTAGGTTTCCATTGTGGTCTGGTCGCTTAATGTTTGTGTTTCTTTCCCTTTGGTGTCTTTGATGGGTGGATTAAGTTAATTGTATCGATTCCTGATCTTTGTTTTACTTCTACTTAGCGGCCTTGTCGGCTGGAGCCAAGTCAAACTTTTTATGAAATCCTTGAATACCTAGTTTAAGGAGACGCACAGACGTGTTAGTTTAGGAGGTAATAATTTCGTATTTTGAGAGTAGAAAGAAATGCGTTTGTTCACTAGTTTCAGAATGCTAAGTTTCATTCTTTGAGAGCTTTATGCTCAACATACTCTCGTTTTCACCATCGATTAAAAATTTCATTCAAGGCAGCAACAATTTCATCTCTGCACTTATTGAAATCAATTTGAGAGGGAAGTCGATATTTCTGTCCTTTAGAAATTATATTTCGTATCCTAGAATCCGGAATGATTTTCAAACAAAGAAAGATATTTGGAATTACAAACTGAAGCTTATGATAAATAAAGAGCTATATTGTTTATATCTTATCTACAGGACTGATCTGGTAATTGTGGTCTATGCAATCGTCAGGTCAACTTTGTCCTGTAGATAAGATATCAAAAATATAGTTCTTTATTTATCATAATCTTCAGTTTGTAATTCCAAATCTTTCTTTATTTTAAAAACGAGAGTGTATGCGGACGGTTGAATTTAAAGTAGAAGTAAAACAAAGATCAGGAATTGATACAATTAACTTACTCCACCCATAAAAGACACCAACGGGAAAGAAATAAAGTCAGTGATAACAAGACAATTGTATCTAGTGTAATTAGCTTTTTAGGGATCTGTTGCACCACTAGTCAGAAGCTTTGCAATAAAAAAGTGTATTTTTAACAGAAGCTCGATGTCATTCGTTCTGTCATTAGTTTTTGATCTTGAAGATGTTTTGATGAGACATGTCTGTTTTTAAATCACAGAGGGACAAAAATTATATAATTCTAGATCCGATTTGCGTTAAGTCGGACATAAACTACTACGCCTCCACTGGGATGACCGCGCTTGTCTGTTCTGAAAGATGACATAAAAGGCTTAATTTGTATATCAGAACAACAGGCAGCTTTCAGAATAAAAAAACAAGGGCGCCGCAAGCACTAACTGTTTTCTTTACATATGACATCATGTTAAGGTGAGAGGCATTTGATGTTTGAATGTAAAATCGATAATTAGCGTTCGATTGAAGTGGCTAGGGGGTTGTTGCTGGGAGCAGTGATGCTTTCGACCCAGTCTGATCCTGAGTTAGTTTCCCATCACTGCATGGAAGTAGCAATGACAACATAGCATTGCATTGGCTACGAATATCAACATAATTATGTTTACTACATAGCAGGACGTTTGGAAGCGGCACGCGGAAGTACTGACGCATAAAACATATCATTTCACAATCTCTACTGTAAAGTGATATGGCATGTTTTTATAGCCAACCACACGATAGTGGTGGAGAAGTAAGATTGATCTTCCTGTGTTAGTCCATCCGTCCGTAAGTCCGTCCATCAGCACCCTTACCGATCGATGACTCACTTATTTTCAATTGTTTTTTTTTTTTCTTTTTCTTTTTATCCCCCGACCGAATAGGTTCGGGGGATATAGCGATCAGCCTGGCGTCCGTCCGTCTGTCCGTCCGTCCGTCCGTCCGTCCGTCCGTAGACGCAACCTTGTGATGGCCATAACTCCTATACCCTTTGAGATTCATTGATGGTTCTTGGCACAATTGTTCACAAGGCCGAGACGGCTTGTCATGCACAAGAACCAGAACTCTGGATGCCATACTTTTTTAGTTATCTCCCCTTTTAATAAAATAGAATGACTACTTTGTGATGGCCATAACTCCAATACCTTTTGAGATATATTGATGGTACCTGGCACAGTTGTTCACAAGGCTGAGACGGCGTGTCATGCAAAAAAACCACAACTCTGGTTGCCACGGTTTTGGAGTTATCTCCCTTTCCAATAAAATAGAGTGACAACCTTGTGATGGCCATAACTCTTATACCCTTTGAGATTTATTGATGGTTCTTGGCACAATTGTTCACAAGGCTGAGACGGCGTGTCATGCGCAAGAACCAGAACTCTGGATGCCATACTTTGTTAGTTATCTCCCCTTTTAATAAAATAGAATGACTACTTTGTGATGGCCATAACTCCAATACCCTTTGAGATATATTGATGATACCTGGCACAAATGTTCGCAAGGCCGAGACGGTGTGTCATGCACAAGAACCACAACTCTGGGTGCTATGGTTTTTTAGTTATCTCCCCTTCCAATAATATAGAATCACTACCTTGTGATGGCCACATCTCCAACACTCTGAGATATATTGATGATACTTGGTACAGTTGTACATGAGGTTAAGCAGGTGTATCACATGCAAGAACCACAACTCTGGGTGCCCTGGTTTTTTAATTATCTCCCCTGACAATATAACCTTGTGATGGCCATCACTCCAATACCCTTTGAGATATATTGATTGTACTTGGCACAATTGTATACAACGTTGAGACGGCACTTCATGCCTAAGAACAACAACTCTGGGTGCTATGATATTTGAGTTATCTCCCCTTCCAATATAACAGTATGACAACCTTGTGATCATCGTATCTCCAATACCCTTTGAGACATATTTATGGTACTTGATGCAAATGTACATGAGGTTAAGCCGGTGTGTCATGCTCAAGAATTACAAGTCTGGGTGCTCTGGTTTTTTAATTATCTCCCCTGGCAATATAACCTTGTGATGGCCATAACTCCAACACCCTTTGAGATATATTGAAGGAATTTGGCACAATTGTATACAAGGTACAGAAGGGATGTCATGTGCGAGAACCACAACTGTTGGTGCTGTGGTATTTGAGTTATCTACCCTTCCAATATAACAGTATGACCAGCTTGTGATCACCATATCTCCAATACCTTTTGAGACATATTGATGGTACTTTGTACAGAAATACATGAGCTTAAGCAGGCATGTCATGCGCAAGAACCACATTTCTGAGTGCCCTGGTTTTTTAGTTATCTCCCCTGACAGTATAATCTTGTGATGGCCATAACTGCAATACTTTTGTGATATATTGCTGGTTTAATTCTGGTGCACTTTCTATTGGTGAACAATCTTCTGAAGGCCATATTGGCTTTTGGTCGGGGGATTTGCCATCTCTTCCGATGGCTATTTTTAATTTGGCATACACATTAATACCGGGCATATGTGGTTTATTATTGTTAATGGGATAGCTCCGTCAATTTTGACAAAGTTATGGCGTTATGGCCGTTGTCAATTGCTATTTGGTGGTTTTGGGTGTTTCCGATCGATTGCGAGTCATTTATCATGGATTTTCTTCAAACTTTGCATATACATTTGTATTAGAGATGTGATGTGGGAGACTGTTAATGGGCAAAAGCCATTTACATTTGAATGAATGACAGATGTGCTTAGACTAAAATTTCCCATTAGTTAGCACGGATTGCACAACATCTGGACAGGGTGTTAACAAATGCAAAACTCGGGGTAGAGTACAACTCACTTCAAAGTCCAGATTTGTTAACATTGTGTTGACTTCATGTTTTCCTGCAAAGTGGGAATTTGATGTTACAGTGTCAAACTTTCAAGATTTTTAAAGCAATGGTATGTACGATATTCTCTCCACCGGAAGGAAGGGAAGGAAGGATGGAATGTTAGAACATACTCGAAATTTGATTCTAGTTCAAATCGCTTGATTTGGAAAGAGTAAACATTTGAGAAAAAGAAAGAAAGAAATAGTCCAAACTTCACTAACAATAGGATAAAAATGGGAATTGATTTTGATCTAATAAGTAATTGCAAATAATAAAATGAAAATCGATGTTGATCTAATTAGTAACTGCGAATTTAAAAAGGAACACAGTTAATATTTGTTTGATTTGAGGTTTAACGTCCTCGTCAACACTGTAAATGTCATTTTGGAGACTTTGCTTCCAATTTTGTGTGACTTTTACCCGACATTGAGATGAAATGACATCTCAAGCACTGCCGCCCAATGAAACCAATAGGATTTATAAGCATGGACGGGCCGACTCGCACCGCTTTGCCTGGGCAAGCTTAGATCCTCTAATCGGTTTACCAGTACTAGTGTGCGGGTCGGTTTCAGCCCTGCGTGGAAGCATCATGCAGCCCATTTATTTCTTCAAGCCCCGATGGGCGGGGGCAGTAACACAATTAATAATAATCATAAAGAAAAAAAAAACAGAAGGAAATACAGTAAGAAAATAAGGTCCAGTTTTGAACGGTCTGGTTAAACTTGTGTCTTTTAATTTTGGATGGCCATATGGCCATTTTGTGGGAAAGTAAATGTCCTTATGGCCTTCCTTTGTTAAGGTTTCCATTATGGTCTTGTCGCTTAATGTTTGTATTTCTTTCCCTTTGGTGTCTTTTATGGGTGGAGTAAGTTAATTGTATCAATTCCTGATCTTTGTTTTACTTCTACTTTTCATAACACAGTTATATAAGGGTCATTTAGTGTTGCCTGAGGCTGATCTATTAACCGACCGTTTATCAGAGGTGGCCGAAAAACGAAGTCCCCGAGAAAAAACACCTGACCATCCGTTGCAGAACCTGTCGTTTCACATATGACTCGAGCCAGGCTCGAACCCATAGCGGTCAGAGACCTAATTATTTAGAGTCAGCGCTCCACTAGGCCATGGAGGCCCTAATGCTTCACAATATATATGTATGAAAACAATTAAGATTTTTACTATCCCTATTATGTCTCTATACTTGGCGCTATGGATAACTCTCGGTAGGTCTAACTACATTCATCTAAAATAATGTGTTTTGTCCCAGACATATTCGAATTATCGAAATTGGTTTGTACTTACTTGTAGCCATCAAACAAATAAAACTGATCAATGCAATTCCTTTCATGTCTGTATAACTTCTTTGTCGACGTTTCAGTTAAAGCATTCAAAATGGTTATGCTCTATGATAAGAAAAAGCGCGTTGTTTTTATAGCATGTGCAATCATGCACACGTCAGCATAGTGAGAAACAATCGAATGAAATTGTGCACATTCAACATATTAGTCACAAATTCGTCATAACAGCTCAAGGTCAATTGCGCGTACCTCGATAAAGATATTGGTATCGATTGTCTCTGAGTTTAGGCTGAACGAGTAATTAAACTGTTTCGATTAGCCCTTATATTCTTTTACTAGAGCCAAACAGTTAGGGATAACTGTATTCAAAATTGTGATTTGGGGAGGTAAATCGGAGGTTTTATGGTCGGAAATTTCGTTTTACGGCGACGCGTTAGCGGAGCCGTAAAACGTAATTTGCGACCGTAAAACCGACGATTTACCTCCCCAAATCACAATTTTGCAATACAGTTATCCCCATTCTAATGCACTTCTACGGTTGTTTTGTTAAAAACTGTATTATTTTGCACAAAACGGCTAGCGCTGTAAGCAGCGTAAAACCAAATGTCAGCCAATGAAAAACGACGTTACGTGGTGACGTCGGATTTCCGACAGTATATTCCACGATATACTGTCGGAAATTTTTGACGTTATCCAATCAGACGTCGCGTTACATACGTAAGTGCATTAGAATAGCCCTTATATTCTTTTACTAGAGCCAAACAGTGTAGATTAAGATACAAAATATAGAAGTGAAGGCAATGATCAGGAATCGATCTAATTAACCCACAGCTCCTATCAGAGACGCCAAAGGAAAAGAAACACAAGCATAGCGGAAAGCCAAAACGACAGTTACTTTCCAACAAACTGGCAAATAGGCTATCCAAAACAAAATAATGTAAATGACACAAACACCCAAAGACAAACCACAACAAAAAATAAACAGCGACAGAAGAACTGCCTTACTTGTAGCTATCAAACAAGGGCATCAAAAGTAAACGACTCGTAGATACCAGTCCTTTAGTAATGCCCTAAAGAACTCGTTCTTTCCTGGAACTATTCCCCAATGGAATAGTCTTCCCTCCTCTGCGGTGAATGCCAAGTCCGCAGAAGAGTTTAAATCCCGCACAGTGTAAGATTGGGACTCAGAGGTATGCGTTTTAGGATACCTCTGTTAAGCAGATTGTAAATAGTTTTAAGGACGCATCCAGTGCCTCTCTCCTTTTTTTTCAAAGCTAAATTCTAAATTTAACCACCCAATCAACTGCAGTAATGGCCAGATATGACCGACTCAGTATAAGAAGATAGATAGATAGATAGATAGATAGATAGATAGATGATAGATAGATATAGATAGATAGATAGATAGATAGATAGATAGATAGATAGATAGATAGATAGATAGATAGCCTTGAAATGGTCAGTAAAACGAATTCCACTGAGTGTGTGTGTGTGTGTGGGGGGGGGGGTAAATCCTTGCCCTTTCTTCCGTCGCGATTTATACAAATAATTTGTTCAGTCCTGCATGAAGGCCTCCTAACTCATTAGTGCAACATCTCTTTGAACACAAAAATCAAACAACCACAGAGATGAAACTAGTTAGGGTTAGAGCATTTATACCACCACTGAACTCTCCAAAGTATTAACTTCATGTATTACAGCCATTAAAAAAAACATGTGATAAAATATTGCGTCAAAGTCTTCGAAAGATCAGGTAGAAATCTGAGTTGTTCTATAAAAATTCTAATGAAGTTTTAAATAAATTAAAATCCAGACGTTTTCGAGCTTCAGGTCTGTCTTCTTATGATTTTTCAACTCTTTGCACTACACTTCCTCATAATCTTAATAAAAAACTTAATGATTTAATTGAATGGACATTTCATATGGAATACTCCCTCTGTCTTGCATGTAATGTAAGAAATGCTTTTTTCACTTCTGAGCAGCATAAAAATTATACTTTATGGTCAGAAAGTGTGTGGAGCTCTCACCTTTCTACTTGAACATATATACATAAGATTTGGTACTAAGTTATTTAGGCAAGTTATGGGTATTCCGATGGTACTAATTGCGCACCATTTGTGGTTGATTTGTTTTTATTTTGTTATAAGAGAGACTTCATGATGTCCCTTTCTGCTAAAAAACTGTCTGAAATCATTGGAGCTTATAGCTCCACTTCTAGATATGTGGATGATTTATTAAATATTGACAATACCTATTTCGATGGTTTGATCAGTCAAATTTACCCCCAACCCACCAGAACTTCAATTAAATAAAGCAAATTCTTCTGATACCCAGTTCCCGTTTTTGGATTTACATCTATCTATTGTAGACGGATTTGTTTCTTGCAAAAATTATGATAAACGCGATGATTTTGATTTTGAGATTGCAAATTTTCCTTTTTTGGATGGTGATGTTCCTCGTGCGCCATCCTACGGCGTTTATATTTCGCTATTTATTCGATTTGCTTGAGTGTGTAGTCATGTAACTGACTTCAACACTCGCAATAAATTGTTAACGGCTAAACTTCTTAATCAGGGTTATCGGTACCATAAACTACACAAAGCCTTTTCAAAATTTTATAGACGTCATTTTGATTTAATTTTAAAATTCAATATTGAACTTAAATCTCTTCTGCAACAACGTCTATCGGAACCCGAATTTTATGGTGACTTAGTATATTAATTCAGAAAAATATATAACCGCAATGACCTCAGCACCCAATTTCGTAAAATTAATCTTGATGAGTTAGGAGACCTTCATGCGGACGGAACAAATTAATTGTCTTAATCGCGACGGAAGTAAGAGCGCGGATTGTGGCCACGTAAAATCGATTTAAACCCCCCAGTGGAGTTTGTTTCCGCTGAGCGTCCCAAGGCTTATCTGTCGTGGTTTATTTTTGTTATGGTTTGTCTTTGGGTGTTTATATCGCTTAAATTATTTTATTTTGGATAGCCTATTGGCCATTTTGTGGGAAAGAAACTGTCCTTTTGGCTTTCCGCTATTGATTTTTCCATTAGGGTCTGTTGTTTCATGTTTGTGTTTCTTTTCCTTTGGTGTCTTTGATGGGAGCTGTAGGTTAATTGTATCGATTCCTGATTATTGCCTCCACTTCTACTTTTCGATATAAAAGTTTGGGCACAACATAAATGTTATACGACAGACTGCATGCATTATAGTTATCCCAGTCACGGTTGACAGCTTTGATTCCCTCTTTAATTGCACGCCGGTGGGTCAGGCCTCAGATTCTGTGACGGTTCCAGTGAAAGGCTTATGTTGGTTGGTATCTGATGCTCTGTCTCTGGTCGGGCCAATCAGATTGTAAATGTTGGTTTTCTTTTGCTCCAGTATTTCGGTGGTATCTTGCTGTCAAGTCCTAACCGTTGTTTCATCTCTGTGGCTGTTTGATTTTTGTGTTCACGGAGATGTTGCACTGATGAGTTAGGAGGCCTTCATGCGGAATGAACAAATTTATTTTTCTTAATCGCGACGGAAGTAAGGGCGAGGATTGTGGCCACGTAAAATCGATTTAAGCGCCCCGCCCCCAAGTGGAATTCGTTTCCTCTGGCCGTTCCAAGGCGGTACTTTTGTCTCGGTTTATTTTTGTTATTGGTTGTCTTTGGGTGTTTGTGTCGCTTATATTATTTTATTTTGGATAGACTATTGGCCATTTTCGGAGAGAAAATGTCCTTTTGGGTTTCAGCTAATGATGTTTCCATTAGGGTCTGTCGTTTCATGTTTGTGTTTCTTTCCTTTTGGTGTCTCTGATGGGATCTGTGGGTTAATTTTATCGATTCCTGATCATTGCCTTCACTTCCAATTTAGGGTTATGGTTTGTCTTTGAGGTGTATCACTCATATTATTGTTTTTGATAGCCAAATGGCCACTTTGTGGGACAGTAACTGTCCTCTTGGCTTTCCGCTATTGATGCTTACATTAGTGTCTAGTTGTTTCATGTTTGTGTTTCGCACCCTTTGGTGTCTCTGATGGGAGCTGTGGGTTAATTGTATCGATTCCTGATCATTGCCTTCACCTTAATTTTGTCTTACATAAATTTCATTTGAAATGTCATCCAGAGTAAGATTGTCTGTGTGCGTAACGCCAGAACGGACATTTCCGTTCGGATATTTATCAGAAAGAAATTGAAATAAGAAGACAGAATGGTAACTGAACTCCAGAAAAGCAGAACGAATACACGAAAACTAATTCATCAGTAAGAAGATAAAGGTTGATTGATTTTTGTGTTCACGGAGTTGTTGCTGTGATGATTTAGGAGGCCTTCATGCGGACTGAACAAATTTTTTGTCCTAATCGCGACGGAAGTAAGGGCGTGTAAGCCCCAAAGTGGAATTCGTTTCCGCTGACCGTTCCAAGGCGGTTCTTCTGTCGCGGTTTATTTTTGTAATGGTTTGTCTTTGGGTGCTTGTGTCGCTTATATTATTTTTTTTTGGAGGGGGTAAGCCTTTTGGTCATTTTAAGTGAAAGTATTTTTACTGTCCTTTCTTTGCATTATAGAGGTGGTTCTTACGAGCACCAATAATTTTGGGCCCTCTTCCGTAGGGGCTTTGAAAAATCGATTTGGCTGAAAGGTGCTTCCTCGCAGAGCTGCAACAGACCACACATGAGCACTGATGAACCATCAAGAAGGTATTAGTGTTCCATTGCATGGCGGTGCGGATCTGGCAATCACAGTATATAAACTTTGTCGGTTTGTCTGAACGGTGGGGCTTGAGATGTCATTTAATTTCAATGTCGGGTAAAATTTCCAAAGTATTTGACTAAATGACTAATGACTAAAGCTATGTTGATGGGGACGTAAAACCTAAATTCAAATAAAAAGTGTGTTTGGATGAGAAATAAGGAAAATATATTGGAAAAAGCTCATCTGAAAAAATGTTAGTCCTAAAGATATAGAATATACCATTATAGCACAGTAATGTAAATAACATCGACGTTATATGATAAACATCTTTCTTGCATAAAATCCTATGAACAGAACTGTTTAAAGATATTCTTGAATGGGGCAGAAGCCATGTTCAAACATTAAAATCCATGTTCAGGTCATTCTGGTGCTGTTTGAACATGGTTTTGGTGCTTTTCATAGCAACTATCAAACGAGTTGTTTGCCATCGAAGGTGACAAACAACAAAAGCTGGTTGCTTCATGGTACCACGTGTCTTTATTTATGGGAACATACCCCACCCATTCAAAACCTCAAAACTAATGGCTAATATTTTGATGAAGCTCTCGATATTAATTACCTTCCAATGACGCGTGGTGAACGAATTACTGGCTGATATCAATACCTGATTTGATAAAATTAGAATTTTCTGTATAGTGGAAACATGTGAGCGTGTTCTATTTGTTTCCACCCATCAGACATGTCGACTGAATGGTAAATCGAACACTCCAGCTCCACTAATATTCCAGAGGATATACTTTTGGAGTGCATTTTATTGTTAGTTAGTAAAACCAGTATAATATTTGGAAACAAAATGCAGTTGCAGGCCTACTGGGGAAGGAAAGTGTTATGAACGATCATCTTTCTCACGGACAGCGCAAGTTACGTCAACTGTAGACGTATCCAATGTTTGGCTCGCGACTTTGTTTACATTTGATTGTGCATGCGCAAATTACCCCCCCCCCCCCCCCCTTCAAATTACCGTTCTTCATGGTTTGCAAAAAGCGACCGGCTCCATATAATTATACACGCTGAAAATAGGAGTACTGTTTGAGCTTATTTCAATTGACTATCACCGATAATCAATAAAAGTACACTTTAATTTGGTAAATATGCCCTATTACCGATATATATTTGTCGCTTATATTATTTTATTTTGGATAGCCTATTGGCCATTTTGTGGGAAAGTAACTGTCCTTTTGGTTTTCCGCTATTGATGTTCCCATTGGGGTCTGTTGTTTCATCTTTATGCTTCTTTCCCTTTGGTGTCTCTGATGGGAGCTGTGGATTGATTGTATCGATTCCTGATCATTGCCTCCACTTCTATTTTTCAGAACTTGAAACGAAAGGCAGATTATTAGGTGTGAGAAATTTGAAAATAATTAAATTTATATAAAACGCAAAGAAAAAAGAAAAGAAAAGCATCAAAGATCTGACTTTTTCGCCCATTACGATAACGCATCTTTGCCACAAAGAGCATTATTTCATATCTCAAGGAGGTCATCTTATGAAAATTTCTCTTGTTTATGGTACTCATTACAACCATCTCATTGAGGCTGTTTCAACGAGTACCCACACTCTATGTTATGGAGCAGAAATAGATAAAATATATACCCTCGCAAACCCCGATTTTCTCTATATAAAGTGGGGATTTCGGGGATTTACGGGAGTGTTCGTATTACGATCATTACCTTCACATTGCATTCATTTCAACTGTGTTCATGTGATGAAAACCTTGTCATACCTCCACGTGGTAACGTCTGAAAACTATGGATGCAATTAAATTTACACATCAATCACCCATCGGCTCATATGACAGGTAGCATTAGATTATTATTTTTTATTACTTAGTCAAACTGTTGCCTCCACGTGGTAACAGCTGGAAACTATGGATGCAATTAGATTTACACATCCATCATCCATCAGCTCATGACAGGAAGCATTAGATTATTAGTCAAACTGTGGCATATTTTGAAGAGATTTGGTTAACAGGGAATAGGCATAACATAGGTATGAATCATATACAAGGTGTTGCGAGATGAATTAAAAGCCTGTCTGGTGCTTTTGCGCGTCTAAATTATTTTACTAGGTATATGGCAAAGCAGCGAGAGTAAAGTATTTTAGATGAAATATGGTATGCAAAATATTTATCGCCACGCATCGATCGCGCGAATAGCATGCGATGTATTCATGCGCGGTTTGTGGGGAAGTTATTCGCCATAGAGTAGGCCGCTATAAGTCTGATTTTCATGGAGTTTGCCTCAAAAGTTGCCAAGCGCCAAATAGTGCTATATATATTTTCATGCCAATCGCGCCCTTGTGGTGATTTGTACTGACGGGAGTTATACCATTGATCTGTAAGGACGTCTCATCATTTTTCTCAAAAGGAAATGAAATTGTATCTGAGATCTACTTTCTGCTGAAATTTGCTTCATGGCTATAATTTTAGCCAGTTTCTATATTTCTCACAATTTTATCGAGCGAGTACGGGTATGCTTGGTTTTCTTGTCTGGCCGATAGATATAGCTACCCTAAAAATCCTTGTAATGTCAGCAGCGGTTCAGAATTTATACTAGTACGCAGTAAGTATCACCACAAGTTTGTTCCGAGCAAAACTTCGAAGCTTAGACGGTATGTTAAATCTATGTTTAGTTTTATCTTTATGAATATGTTTGTATGTTTTGGAGGGTTTTCTCCTTGGTAATACCCCAACTTTCTGAAGCCTTTTCTAGATTCGTTTAGGCTTTATTAACGTTAGGTCACTTGTTCGATCCATAGCTTTTAACCACCGGTTGTTAGAAAACCGAGGTACCGTCTCTATATGACATTAGGTGTTGAGGGGAAGTAAAATTTAACAGACAGGTTTAACCGTATCTAAATCAGCAGAGTGAACACTTAGACAAGAGCATGGCGGGTTATCCGAGATGATGAACCGTGATGAACCGGTATTGCAAGCATGTTCATTTTAGTGTAGAAAGAATTTTGTTCAAGAATAATTAGGAGATATTTTTTGTAACGGCGCCGTTTCTGTTTTAGAAATCTGCCTGTACCTGTATGCACATGAAAACAACATGTTTCTTGTTTTGCAAGCATTGCATAAGGGTAGGCAAATATGTAGGACGACAAATTTTGGTATTTTGTCGCCATAAGTTATAACGGCTGAAATGACGTCATCAACGTCGTAAAGTCGGTTCTCACGTTACGTCTACCAAATACGGAAATGATTTCAGTTTAGTATTTTACGAGAAAAAGTGCAGGTCCGTTAATGTTATATGCTACGGCAAACAGTGAGGTCCCATTCACATATTGATTCGCGGTGTTTAGAATGAGGTGAAAATATTTTGTTTTTTAGTTTCTGGCTGTTGTTTATGTAATGAACTTTTGAACAGAAATATTTGTGAGCCGTGTCGCTGAGAAGGATATAAAATTGAGTTTTTTTCTGTAATTGACGAATGACAAGGTAGCGCAAAGGCGCAGTCTGTTCATTTGCCTCTTACCTGTGCTGATGCAGTGAGCAAGACTTTGATGAGCATATGCTCTCTTATAGTGAGCATTAAATTGATTATTGTAGTGCTCAGTAAGGGAACATATATTTTGAGTATTCTTGTTTCAAGCGCTTTGGGTGCTGATATTTTGTGGAGTCAAGTAGAGTTCTGCTGCGCGTTTATTGTTGCATGGACAGATCAGCCTGTTTGTCCGGTCGGAGCATGCACAATAACGGTATAGGCACGAACATCTTCAGACTTCTCCGGGGATTGGATCATGATGTGTAGTGTATACGTTCGTGAACCGTATTTAAGTTGTTCGTTATTGTTTCAGGCACTTCGTGATTGATGACCAGACTCACTGCACACCGCCCTATGTCAGCAAGCGTTTAGGATCACCTGTCCAGAGTGTTGTAGTACCCAGCACAGGCAGACAAAATAGAAGTGGAGGAACCGATCAAGAATCGATATAATTAACCCAAAGCTCCCATCAGAGCCACCAAAGGGAAAGAAACACAAACACAAAACAACAGACCCCAATGGAAACATCAACAGCGGAAAGCCAAAAGGACAGTCACTTTCCCACCAAATGCCCAATAGGCTATCCAAAATGAAATAATATAAGCGACACACAAACACCCAAAGACAAACCATAACAAAAATTCTAACATGACGTTAACGTTTTTCCCATTGAACCCAGTGGAAACGTCAGCGTTTGCAAATATGCGATAATTCACGTCGTCAACGTGGTGCGTGCAATTTGGCGTCATCGTGACGTTGCATGTAAACATTTCCTTCTGTCGACATCCGCTGCAAAATAGTCCCCAAGATAACGCTTTGTTACTACTGTATTTCAGTTTAGCATCATGTTAGAATCGAAATAATTTCCACGCACCCGGTGTGTTATCGTGATTAACACACGGTGTTGTCGGGCAGATGCGAATATTAATTCACTCCGGCTTCGCCGTCGTGAATTAATATTTCGCAATCTGCCCTCCAACACCGTGTGTTAATCACGATAACACACGGTACGTGGAGATTATTTCTTAATTTAACCGCGACAGAAGAACCGCTTTGGAACGGTCAGCGGAATCGAAATTCACTGGGAAGCTTAAATCGATTTCATTACGATAACACACCCGTGCAACATAGTGCATTTTTCACATCTCCAAAAGAGCTACTTTTCTGATGAAAATCCTTGATATTTTTGTTATAAATGTTCAAAACATAGGTTGTGGGTGCTCGTTAGAACCGCCTCACTGAGGCGGTTCTAACGAGTACCCACAACCTATGTCTTAGAGCAGAAATAAGAAAAATACTGTTTATCCCCGTAAACCCCAGTTTTCTCTATGTAAAGTGGGGTTTAGGGGGGTCTTCATTTCACGGACTTGTTCACGTGATGTTACGTGGCCACAATCCTCGCCCTTACTTCCGTCTCGATCTAGACAAATAGTTCGCTCAGTCCGCATAATGGCCTCCTTACTCATCAGTGCAACGTCTACATGAACACACAAAAAATAATCAAACAACCATAGAGATGAAACAACGTTGAGAACTCGACAGCAAGAAACCACTGAAATGCCGGAGCAAACGTAAACCAACAGTTAGACTCCGATGGGTCCAACAAGAGACAGATTCTCAGGCACCAACCAAAGTTAAATTGAATTAGATCGCTCTAACTCTCAGTTAGCCTTTACGCTGGAACCGTCATAGAATCTGAGGCCTGGCCCACCGGCGTGCAATCAAAAAGGGATGCAAAGTCGTCAACCTTGATTGAGTTAACTGCCATGCATGCAGTCTGTCGTATATCACATAAAGTGTCCCCAATCTTCTATATCGAAGAATGATTTTACGAAATAGGGTGCTGAAGTCATAGCGGTTTATATTTTTCTGAATTTATATACTAAATCACCATGAAATTCAAGTTCCGATAGACCTTGTTGCAGAAAAGATTTAAGACCAATATTGTATTTTGAAATTAGTGTAGTATATTGTAGCGATAACCCTGATTAAGAAGCTTAGCCGTTAACAATTTAGTACTAATGTTGAAGTCAGTTACATGACTACACACTCTGGCAAATCGAATTAATTGCGAAATATTAACGCCATAGGATGGCGCACGAGGGACATCACCATCCAAAAAAGGAAAAAAATACAAACTCAAATTCAAAATCATCGCGTTTATCATAAGTGTTGCAAGAAATAAACCCGTCTACAATAGATAAATGTAAATCAAAAAAGGGGGCCTTGGTATCAGGATATTTTGCTTTATGTAACTGAAGTTCTTGGGGTACATTTGACTGATCAAACCAGCGAAATAGGTATTATCAATATTTAGAAAGTCATCCAAGTATTTAGAAATGGGGCCAAAAGGTTCAATGATATCAGACTGGTTTTCAGCAGAAAAGGGACACCATGAAGTTTATCTCATAACAAAATAAAAACAGATCCGCCACAAGTGGTGCGCAATAAGTACCCACCGGAATACCCATAATTTGTCTGATTAACTTAGTACCAAATCTTATATCCCCAGGTATTAGACTTCCTGCCTTGCCGTGGCCCTGGGGGCTCAATTCCCACTGGGCACATGGCCGCTGTGGTCTCTGTGCCCACTGGGAAGAGCTAAAAGAAGTACCACCCGTTTGCCGTGGGTGGCGTCCTGTAAGCCGGAAGAAGGGATCCTGGGGGTTGAGGTTTACCGGAGGTGGCGGTGCTTCAGGTAGCCAACACGCCTCTTTGGCCTGGCTTTTTCGGTGTAGACGGGTGGTCGCGCAAAGCCTTAGAGATACGTATTTGCTTTCTCTTCCATTCTTTTAGTATCTTTCCTGATACCAACAATATGCCCATTTTACCTTACCCTTTTTATGTTTTTATCTCTAGAAGGCGGTGGCCAAACGGACCAATCGTGTAGGCATTTTATTTATGCGTGTATATCTCACGTGTATCTCTAACACCTGCGAGTTGGATAACCACTCATTATGGCGTTCCCTTGTTGGGCTCCACGGAGGGTGGAAAGCACTTGGGACGAAACTCTGATATATTCCTCATGAGGAATGAAAAAACAAATAACCGCAACGCACCTAAATGTAAAAAAGACGAGTATTCATCCGAATCTGATGAACCCAGTCAGCAGTCCAGTCAGCAGTCAAGTCAACAGTCTAGTCAGCAATCTGCAGAACCAAATTTTGACAATGTTCCGCGTTTCTTGGTTGTCACGTCGCTTGACGATACACGAACTGTATCCAGTCTTTCTCCCTTTGTTATCGAGAAAAGTATTGTTTCCATAGCCGGACACCCTAAGAATATTAAAAACACTAAAATCAGGTGACCTTCTCTTGGAAGTCGAGAGAAAACAGCAAGTTATAAGCCTGCTCGCAACCAAAAACCTCTTTGATCTTACAGTCAAAATCTCTCTTCACAGCACGCTTAACTCACCTAAGGTGTTGATTCGCACTCCGGAACCCCCAGGTATTAGACTTCCTGCCTTGCCGTGGCCCTGGGGGCTCAAATCCCACTGGGCACATTGCCGCTGTGGTTTCTGTGCCCACTGGGAAGAACTAAAGGAAGTACCACCCGTTTGCCGTGGGTGGCGTCCTGTAAGCCGGAAGAAGGGATCCTGGAGGTTGAGAGTTACCTGAGGTGGCGGTGCTTCAGGTATCCAACACGCCTCTCTGGCCTGGCTTTTCGGTGTAGACGGTGCCCATGCGGTCCGGCATGGTCAATCGGCTTGTCGCGGCGAGCCCTAGAGAAACTCCTTTGCTTTCTTTTCCATTCTTTCAGTATCTTTCCTGATACCAACCATATATCCATTTACCTCATCCTTTTCTATCTTTTAATCTCTAGAAGGTGGTGACCTAACGGATCAATCCTGTAGGCATTTTGTTTATGCGAGTATATCTCACGTGTATCTCTAACACCTGCGAGTTGGATAACCACTCCATTATGGAGTTCCTTTGTAGGGCGCCAAGGAGGGCTGAGAGCACTTGGGACGAACCTTAAAGTAGAAGTAAAACAAAGATCAGGAATTGATACAATTAACTTACTCCACCCATAAAAGACACCAAAGGGAAAGAAATACAAACATTAAGCGACCAGACCATAATGAAAACCTAAACAAAGGAAGGCCATAAGGACAGTTACTTTCCCACAAAATGGCCATATGGCCATCCAAAATTAAAAGACACAAATGATACACACAGAAAGTAACGAACAATAACATAAACGGTCAGTGGAAGACTTCCACTGGGGGCTTAAATCAATTTTACGTGGCCACAATCCTCGCCCTTACTTCCGTCGCGATTTAGACAAATACTTTGTTCAGTCCGCATGAAGGCCTCCTTACTCATCAGTGCAACAACTCCGTGAACACTAAAATCAAAGAACCACAGAGGTGAGGCAACGGTGAGGACTCGACAGCAAGAAACCACTGAAATGCTGGAGCAAAAGAAAACCAACAGTTAGACTCCGATGAGCCCGACCAGAGACAGAGCATCAGGCACCAACCAACATTATCTCTCTAATTCTCAATAAGCCTTTACGTTGGAGCCGTCATAGAATCTGAGGCCTGACCCACCGGCGTGCAATTAAAGAGGGAAGCAAAGTTGCCAACCGTGATTGGGTTAACTACCATGCATGCAGTCTGTCGTATAATATCCATGTTGTACCCAATCTTTTTATATCGAAGAATGATTTTACGAAATTGGGTGCTGAAGTCATTGCGGTTATATATTTTTCTGAATTTATATACTAAGTCACCATAAAATTCGGGTTCCGATAGACCTTGTTGCAGAAGTGATTTAAGTCCAATATTGAATTTTGAAATTAAATCAGAATGGCGTCTATAAAATTTTGAAAAGGCTTTGCGTAGTTTATAGTACCGATAACCCTGATTAAGAAGTTTAGCCGTTAATAATTTATTACGAGTGTTGAAGTCAGTTACATTACTACACACTCTAGCAAATCGAATTAATTGCGAAATATAAACGCCATAGGATGGCGCACGAGGAACATCACCATCCAAAAAAGGAAAATTTACAATCTAAAAATCAAAGGCATCGCGTTTATCATAAATTTTGCGCGAAACAAATCCATCTACAATAGATAGATGTAAATCCAAAAACGGGGCCTCGGTATCAGAAGAATTTGCTTTATTTAACTGAAGTTCTAGGGGGTAAATCCGACTGATCAAACCATCAAAATAGGTAATATCAATATTTAATAAATCATATAAATATCTAGAAGTAGAGCTCAAAGCTTCAATAATTTCAGATTGGTTATCAATGGAAAGCGACAAAATGAAGTCTCTTTCATAACAATACAGAACAGATCAGCCACAAGAGGTGCGCAATTAGTACCCATCGGAATACCCACGATTTGTCTAAATAACTGAGTACCGAATCTAATATAATATTGTCAAGTAGAAAGGTAAGGGCATCACACACTTTCTGACATGACCAAAGTGTATAATTCTTATGCCCTTTAGAAGTGAAAAATGCATTTCTGACATTACATGCAAGATAGAGAGAATCTTCTCTGTGAAAAGCCCATTCAATTAAATCATTAAGCTTTTCTTTTATAAGATTATGAGGAAGTGTTGTGTAAAGAGTGGAAAAATCGTAGGTAGACAGACTAGAAGCACGAAAATGTCTAGATTTCAATTTATTTAAAACCTCATTCGAATTTCTTATAGACCAAAACAGATTTCTTCATGATCTTTCAAAGACTTTATCACAATATTTAATTACATGCGTTTTAATAGCAGTAAGACAGGAAGTTAATAATTTAGAAAGTTCAGTGGTAGTACAAGAGCTAGAATTTGCAATAAACCGTGCTTTGTAAGGTTTTTTATGAAGTTTTGGTAACCAGTATAGCGTAGGAAGCTTGTCTTGGCCTTCGTTAACACACACAGCAAACTTGGTGGCTGAAAGACAAACATGTTTATCTACTATAGCTCTCTCTTCAGCTAAAGGCTGAAGTTCATAGGCCTTAGTACCACCAAGCTCCTGCTTAAGCGTGTTAACATAGTGGAGCCGTCACACAACGACGACGTTGTTAGCGGCCTTGTCTGCAGGGGCCAAAACAAACTTCTTATGAAATTCTTGACTATCACCGATAATCTATAAAAGTACACTTTAATTTGGTAAATATGCCCTTGTACCGATATATATTTGTCGCTTATATTATTTATTTTGGATAGCTTATTGGCCATTTTGTGGGAAAGTAACTGTCCTTTTGGCTTTCTGCTATTGATGTTTCCATTGGGGTCTGTTGTTTCATGTTTATGTTTCTTTCCCCTTGGTGTCTCTGATAGGAGCTGTGGATTGCTTGTATCGATTCCTGATCATTGCCTCCACTTCTATTTTTCAGAACTTAAAAATTTATATAAAACGCAACGAAAAAAGAAAAGAAAAGCATCAAAGATCTGACTTTTTCGCCCATTACGATAACGCATCCTAGCCACAAATGGCATTCTTTCATATCTCAAGGAGGTCATCTTATGAAAATTTGTGATATTTCTCTTGTTTGTGGTGCTCATAACAACCGTCTCATTGAGGCTGTTACAATGAGTACCCACACCCTATGTTATGGAGCAGAAATAGGAAAAAATATATACCCCCGCAAACCCCGATTTTCTCGATATAAAGTGGGGATTTCTGGGATTTACGGGAGTGTTCACATTGGTATTTTCACAGAGAAGATTCTCTCTATCTTGCATGTAATGTCAGAAATGCATTTTTCACTTCTAAAGGGCATAAGAATTATACACTTTGGTCATGTCAGAAAGTGTGTGATGCCCTCACCTTTCTACTTGACAATATTATATTAGATTCGGTACTCAGTTATTTAGACAAATCGTGGGTATTCCGATGGGTACTAATTGCGCACCTCTTGTGGCTGATCTGTTCTGTATTGTTATGAAAGAGACTTCATTTTGTCGCTTTCCATTGATAACCAATCTGAAATTATTGAAGCTTTGAGCTCTACTTCTAGATATTTATATGATTTATTAAATATTGATATTACCTATTTTGATGGTTCGATCAGTCGGATTTACCCCCTAGAACTTCAGTTAAATAAAGCAAATTCTTCTGATACCGAGGCCCCGTTTTTGGATTTACATCTATCTATTGTGGATGGATTTGTTTCGCGCAAAATTTATGATAAACGCGATGCCTTTGATTTTGAGATTGTAAATTTTTATTTTTTTGGATGGTGATGTTCCTCGTGCGCCATCCTATGGCGTTTATATTTCGCAATTAATTCGATTTGCTAGAGTGTGTAGTAATGTAACTGACTTCAACACTCGTAATAAATTATTAACGGCTAAACTTCTTAATCAGGGTTATCGGTACTATAAACTACGCAAAGCCTTTTCAAAATTTTATAGACGCCATTCTGATTTAATTTCAAAATTCAATATTGGACTTAAATCACTTCTGCAACAAGGTCTATCGGAACCCGAATTTTATGGTGACTTAGTATATAAATTCAGAAAAATATATAACCGCAATGACTTCAGCACCCAATTTCGTAAAATCATTCTTCGATATAAAAAGATTGGGTACAACATGGATATTATACGACAGACTGCATGCATGGTAGTTAACCCAATCACGGTTGGCAACTTTGCTTCCCTCTTTAAGTGCACGCCGGTGGGTCAGGCCTCAGATTCTATGACGGCTCCAACGTAAAGGCTTATTGAAAATTAAAGAGATAATGTTGGTTGGTGCCTGATGCTCTGTCTCTGGTTGGGCTCATCGGAGTCTAACTGTTGGTTTTCTTTTGCTCCAGCATTTCAGTGGTTTCTTGCTGTCGAGTCCTCACCGTTGTCTCACCTCTGTGGTTCTTTGATTTCTGTGTTCACGGAGATGTTGCACTGATGAGTTAGGAGGCCTTCATGCGGACTGAACTAATTATTTGTCTAAATCGCGACGGAAGTAAGGGCGAGGATTGTGGCCACGTAAAATCGATTTAAGCCCCCCAGTGGAAATCTTCCACTGACCGTTCCAAGGCGGCTCTTCTGTGGCGAATTATTTATGTTGTTGTTTGTTACTTACTGTGTGTATCACTTGTGTCTTTTAATTTTGGATGGCCATCTGGCCATTTTGTGGGAAAGTAACTGTCCATATGGCCTTCCTTTGTTTAGGTTTCCATTATGGTCTGGTCGCTTAATGTTTGTATTTCTTTCCCTTTGGTGTCTTTTATGGATGGAGTAAGTTAATTGTATCAATTCCTGATCTTTGTTTTACTGCTACTTTGTTATATTTATAGCAAATTATAGGTGTTTCAGTATTTTGAAAATAAGCAGGCATGGAAGAAAGCACCGATCTCTCACGGAAGATACTGGGCAAATCTATAAAATCCATACCCTTATTAATGAAGGATATTTTGAAGAAATGGCGTTTATGATTAATTTCAGAATCAATGTAAGGACGGAGAGTATGCTGAGCATAGCCTCTAGTTAAGAGAGCCGCATCATATAACTGATGAGAACTATCGTAGAATTTATTCGCCTCGGTGTCCAGAAGACGTAAAACAGAAACAGGTAATGAACTTAAAAATGAAAGCATAGAGTGGCGTCCATGATTTAATAATATAATTAACAGTCACTTCAGTCTAGTATTGTTTCGTTTAAACGCACGTGATTTACGTTTAAAGTTACCATTTTTCCTGGTGCCGTGAGATCTAGTTCTGCGTTTTCGACATTCCAGGAGTGAGAAAATATCGAAGTCCGGCATTCTGGATATATTACCCTCATGATAAATGTTGTCATTAAATCCCAGTGGAAAAGGGGTCTGTAAAAATTTAATCCATTTCAGTTCAGCTTCATGTCTTTTGATTATTTTGAATCTAGATGTAGAATTTGCATCGTAATAAAGTTTTTCCACTGGTTGTATAACAATTTTATTTACAGAATGACCTGTACGTCGAAAGTGACGGTACAAGAAAGTGTCAGTTTTCTTAGGCTTACTCATTCTACGATAATGCTCGTTCAATCTAGTTTTAAGCATGCGGTTAGTTTGACCGACGTACTGCATATTACAGTTTGCAGCACGTCAAGTAATTAGATAAATTTAATCTGTAGACTGTCAAGTCAAATCAGACATGTTAACTACAGAGAAGCGTCTACCGTTTACAGATGAAGTAACGGTAGACGCAGTGCTTAAATGCGAACAACATCTGCACCTCTTGGCATTGCACTTAGAAATAATAGGATACATTCCACTTCTTTTCCACGGATTAGTATATTTTCGAAGGATGGGCGATTTGAGAGGAGATAGTCTTATACGAAGACTACTCCCAAAAACATTGGTATTGCCTGCTCCTTTGAGATTAACTGAAGTTACAGAAGACAAATTTAAGGGTCTAACCAATACCGAAGGCAACATAGTATTATAGTTCTTAATAGAATGGGGAATCCGTACAGAAGAAGCAGAGTGTAACCTAAGGGGTGATATTGATATTTTGAATGTATTTGTAATACTCATTTTGATTAATAAGGTTGTGATACCGTCAAAACTAAAGCGATGTTCATACCGGTTATTAAATAAATAAATAAAACAGCATATAAAATTGCTGACGAAGATTCCTTCGAATAGAAGGAAGGTACAACAAAAGCCCACAAAACATCCTAGTCTACTTAAAGTACAGGGATGTCAAACAAGCAGTTGTTATACAACGAGGAACGAACATCGGTTTAATAATGACCTTCAACAGGTATCTAAAGGATGTCAATTGATGGAACAGTGAAAAGTAATTGCATAAGCAATCCCTGAGGATTGGAAAAATAAGAGCATTAAATGCATGTACGGGGAGACCTTTTACAGCCGCCACACGGCACAAACAAAACAGCCCTGATATGCAAAGTAGAAGTAAAACAAAGATCAGGAATTGATACAATTAACTTACTCCACCCATAAAAGACACCAAAGGGAAAGAAATACAAACATTAAGCGACCAGACCATAATGGAAACCTAAACAAAGGAAGGGCATAAGGACAGTTACTTTCCCACAAAATGGCCATATGGCCATCCAAAATTAAAAGACACAAGTGATACACACAGTAAGTAACAAACAACAACATAAATAAATCGCCACAGAAGAGCCGCCTTGGAACGGTCAGTGGAAGATTTCCACTGGGGGGCTTAAATCGATTTTACGTGGCCACAATCCTCGCCCTTACTTCCTTCGCGATTTAGACAAATAATTTGTTCAGTCCGCATGAGCTTTCTTCATGGCGAAGAACAAAATTCATAGCCGCAACACACCCACACGTATAAAAGACGAGTATTCATCCGAAACGGATGATCCCAGTGAGCACTCTAGTCAACAGTCTATTCAGCAGTCTGCATCACCAAAGTCAACCAATTTTCCATGCTTCTTGGAAATAACCTCATGCGAAGATACTCGCACTGTGTCAAGTTTATCACCATTCGTGATAGAAAAGAGCATAGTGTCCATTGCCGGACATCCCAAAAGCATAAAAAAGCTTATGTCAGGTGATCTTTTAATCGAAGTCGAGAGAGAACAGCAGGTGAAAAGCCTGCTTGGTACCACAAAGCTCTTCGATCTCAAGGTCAAAGTATCTCTTCATAATACCCTTAATTCATATAAAGGTGTTATCCGCAGCCCAGAGCTCCGTCCTTGCAGCGATGCAGAGATAATTGATAACTTGATATCGGAAGGCGTCATTGGTGTACGTAACACCCAAGTTCGTAGAGGTGGTGTATTGAAGCCAACAGTTACTTACGTGTTGACTTTTAATACACAAATTATGCCCAAGAAATTCAAGGTAGCATATCTTTCAGTTGACGTAGAGGTATATATACCAAACCCTCTCAGATGATACTCGTGTCAGGATTTTGGCCACCTCGAAAGCAGATGTCAGAAGAAACAACTCTGTCCAAATTGTGGTGAAGAAAAACATGTCGATAACCATCAAAGTAGAAGTAAAACAAAGATCAGGAATTGATACAATTAACTTACTCCATCCATAAAAGACACCAAAGGGAAAGAAATACCAACATTAAGCGACCAGACCATAATGGAAACCTAAACAAAGGATCAAAACTGTAAGAATGAGGCCAAATGCGTCAAGTGTAGTGTAAAGAATGCTGTCAGCTCTCACGATTGTCCGGCATGGAAAAGATAAAAAGAAATACTTACTGTCAAATACCAAAGGGGGATAACATTCACAGAAGCGCGGAAAATTGTTGACGAACGATACACAACACCAACCACCAGTTACGCCAGCATCACAAAGGGTGCTGGTGTACAAGTTTACAGCTCAGCAACGCAGACTGTTGAACCATGCATAGCTGAACTGAAAAAAATCTGGTGCATGGAGTAAATCCACTCCAGCACCATAAAGTTCAACAAATTTATCAAATGGCGCAATCCAGGTTGCTCTGGATCGGTCGACAGCGACCGTACCGAAGCCAGTGCCGCATGTAAAAGAAAAACTCGAATCAGGTCCGATCAAAGAAACAATGAAAAACGATTTAAAAAAAAAACACACAACAAAAATCTAAAAAGCAAACAGACAGACAACGTAAAATGGAAAGAGACAATATAAAATATCAGAACAGATTCTGATCTCTGAGTGACAGTGATATGGAGTTCACTGAAACTCCATCACCACGAAGTGGCAATAACAGATCAAGGTCGACACCACCAAAAGGTTTTGGCAGAGGATCGATATCACCAATTGCAGCTCCAAAATAGTTTCTAGTCTTAATCTCTTCATAAAATGGATTTAAATATGTTCTAGAAAGGGTTATCCTTTGGAAGCAAGGAATACACCACAGAACTGGAAAATGTGGAGTGTACAAGTTTCTGGGCCATACTAGCTAGTTTCGGCCATTTAGGCCTCATCAGTGACCCTCAAATATTTTCAAAATTCCACTAGGGAATCAATGATCCAAACGGACAAGAAAATATAAACTACCCTGTGATGCAGGGCTGGGAGACTTTTAACGGCCGCCACATATTCCCAGACAACAGCTGTAAGGACGTTAAATATGTTCTAGAAAGGGTTATCCTTTGGAAGCAAGGAATACACCACAGAACTGGAAAATGTGGAGTGTACATGTTTCTAGGCCAGACTAGCTAGTTTCGGCCATTTAGGTCTCATCGGTAACCCTCAAATTCAAAACAAAACACAAACTATAACAATGGAATTGTCGAGGTCTTAAATCAAATTATAATGAACTCTTATTACTTATTTCTTTATTAAACCCATCGGTTTTGTGTTTGCAAGAAACATTTTTAAAAACCTGAACACAACATTGATGTTAGGGGTTTCAATACATGTAACTATATCTGTTCTGATGGTAACAAACAATCTTGTGGCAGTTCATTTTTTGTTAAATCATGTATGCCGCAAAGAGAGATCAAATTTAAAACAGACCGTCAAGCTGTAGCAGTATCGGTTTCTCTGGATAAAGAAACTACAATTTGCTCTTAATATATCCCACCCTCATTTTCGTTAAAGCCCGAACATCTTGACACATTGCTGAGTCAACTTCCATCGCCATGTCTTTTAGTTTGCGACTTCAATGGTCAAAACATTCTATGTGGCTGTAAAAATATCAATGACAGAGAAGCACTTGTTGAAGATTTTATTGCAAAGAGCGATCTTTGCTTGATGAATGATAAATCTTATACTTACCTTTACCCTGCGACAGGTCATTTGTCTTCTTTAGATCTATCTTTGTGCCGTCCATCTCTCTTCTTGGACTATGACTGGTTTGTTCATCATGATACGTTATAATTGAGAGCGTAACGAACCAGATGAGGACAGTTACCAGAAATGGAAAATGAATAAATCCGACTGGGAATTATTCCATAATTTATGTGAAGAAGAGTTATCAGTTGATCACTTAAATGAATCATCTGACATTGTTTCTGATTTCACAGATTCGCTTATTAAAATATCAAAACAATGAATTCCAAAGAACTCCACTAATCCTAAGAAAAGCAAGCCTTGGTTTTATAATGACTGTAAAGACGCTATCAAAAACGCAAACGGGGTTTAAATAAGTTCTGCAAAAGTCCCACATCAGAAAAAATTAAACGACGTAAAACTTTTCGGAGCTAAAGCTCGACGAACTAGCCGAGCTTCAAAACGAAAGTCATACAGGGAATATGTTTCAAAAGTGAACAATAAAACCCCGAATAAAAAGGTTTGGAATATGGTACGAAAACATATCAGGAAAAACAAAGTCCCCCAGTTACACACACGTGAATGCTGGTTTTGACACAAAAGCTTCAACTAAGAAAGCTATTTCAGATACGCTTAGTAGCACATTCTTGAGGAATTCATCATCACGAAATTATTCTGACACTTTTAGAAATTTCAAAAAGGACCAAGAGATAAGAAATCTAAACATTAAATCCCTCAATCACGAAGAATACAACAAACCGTTTACCTTATCCGAACTAGTTGAAGCCATTGAAAAATCACATGATACAGCAACCGGCCCCGATGAAATTCATTATCAGATGCTTAAGCATCCGCCAAAAAATTCTCTTTCAAAACTTTTAGATATCTTTAATAATATTTTGGAAACTGGGGTCTGTCCTGAGAGCTGGCGTTTAGCTACAGTTGTACCAGTTCCAAAACCAAGGAAATATCATGCAGAACCTACGAATTATCGACCGATAGCTTTGACGAGTTGCGTGTGTAAAACATTGGAGAGAATGATAAACAAGAGATTAGTCTGGTTCTTTGAGTCCAACAACCTCAATTCAGAATATCATTCAATTCAGAATATAAGTCAATCAACACAAAACGTGACTGGCCAGATTAAACGTTCACTTAGGGTGAACCACTTCTCGCGGACTGCTGAAAACTAGTTTGTCGACCTCGTTGTCGACCACAAGTTGATTTATATTATATATCGATTCGTATTCATAAGAACTTGAAGTCCCGGTAACTTCTTCGTTGAATCGATTCTAGGTTGTTTTCCACAACCTGTCTAATATGGTCTCGACGGTCTGTTATTGGGTCTGTCCGCCCTTGCTGGACACTAAACCGACAGCGTCGCACCAGTACCTTCTCCTATCTGGCAGGGAGCAACAGGTCAACACACATTGTTGTGCCTGCAAATTACGATAATTCGACTAAGATACAGTTCACAAAACATACATGCTATATCATGATTCCCCTCCCGGAGAAGTAAGAATATGTTCATGCATATACCGTTATTGCGCATGCGCCGACCAGACACACAGGCTGATCAGTGCATGCGACAAATAACTGCATATCAGAACTCAACTTGACTGTGCATCAAATTATCAGCACCCAGCACTTGACACAAGAATACTCAAAGTTCATGTTTCCTTACTGAGCACTACAGAAATCAATTAATGCTCACTACTACTGAGCATAATACCCATCAAATTCGTGCTCACTACATTATCACAGGTAAGAGGCAATTGAACAAACCACGCCTTTGCGCTAGCTGGTCAGTCGCCGATTACAGGAAACATAATAAACTCTATTTCATATCCTTCTCCGCGACACGGCTCACAAATATAGCTATTCACAAATTCATTACATTAACAACAGCTAGAAACTACAAACAGGAAGATTTTCATCTATTCTCCACAACATTTGTTAGTGTCTCATAAGGACCAACACTGTTTGCCGTAAATTCTTTCTGTATTTTGTAGGCACCACGTCACAACCGTCCCCGTAGCGCTGATGACGCAGCTGACGTCATCCACGTCACTCAGGCCGTTATGACGTGTGGCGACCAAAAACTCTCACTTATCATCATCACGTTCTTTTTATGTACATACATGTACAAACCGAGTCCTAAAACAAAAACGGCATCATTACAAAATGAACTCGTAATTCTTTTTGAAGAAAATTATTTCTACTCAACACGAACACGCTTGTAAAATCAAATTCATCATGGTTCGTCATCACGGATAACCCGACAGGCTCTTGTAAGAGTTTGCAGTGATGATGAAGATATGGTTAAACCCGTCTTAATTTTACGTCCCCTCTACACCTAATATCAAATAGAGACGGGACCACGGTTTTCTAACCACTGCTAGTCAAAAGTTATGGATCAAACATGTCACCCGGCGTTATTAATTATGTTCTACAAAAGCCTAAATGAATCTAGAATGAGCGGGTGTCCAAACGTTACGTCTCACCAACATCTAGGGTCAGAATGAGACAGGACCTCGCTTAAAAGACTCATTCTACTGCTGGAGAAGCCTGGAATCGATCCTGCGACCTGTAGCTGGCAAAGCTAGTAGCCTAATTACTTCACCGCAGAGGCTTCAAAAGTGAATCCAGAATAGGCTTCAGAAAGTCGGGTATACTAGAAGTAAACCCCTCCAAAACCTACAAGCATGGTTATACAAAAAATAATAATAAACATAAATTTAACATACCGTTCTATATTCATTTTCTGTCCCGCCAACATGTTGTGTGCATTTATTCGCACTTGACCTGCTGAACAATGTTCGTTTTTCAGGGTTTTTATATCTATGCATACTACCGGAAAATCATGCATACTCGTGTTAGCTCGCTAAAATCGTGGCGAGGTGAAGATACCGTCCACAATCATGGGTCTGTTTGTTCCACTGCCAAGGATCGTGACTCGTTCGAAGACTGTATGCGTGAAAATGACGTGATCCCCGCACGAGGACGGGAGTTGGTGCGGCAGCAGCTAGCCGAGACAAAACACGTTGAAGACTGATCAACCCGCTGATTATATAATTATTACGCGATTAATATTGCTTAGCCGTTGGGAAGCAGTTGCGTAGCTGTTGCGAAGCAACGCCAACAACGATGGGCTCAGTAGCGACCGTAATCGCTGTACTTGGCCTGCATGTGGCGTTGCTTTTCGCTGTCTTTTCTATCCTTTCTCAGGTGATCCAGATGTTTGCCGCGCATTTATGCGCATGCCTGCGACTACATTTTAGACAGGTCCGCTCTTGTTGCAAAAGAATGGACTGTGACGAGCTGACAGACCAGATGCTTGACGACCCGGCGGCGCCAGACACGCAACTGGCGCATGTTGCAAAGCATCAAGCAAAGCAACACGCAGAGCCACGGAAAGATGACAGGATGCAAGAATACCGCGAAAGGCTCGCTGCAAAAGTAGCAGGAGGGTCGGCCAGGAAAAACGGAATTGTGGCTCACGGAAAGGCCTTGACCGTCAACCAGGTCGAGGAGCTGAGTGACTCTGAGGTCGAGAGGCTCTACGCCCATTAATACGCCAGTTACGCCGCCCGATTAGGGGCAGACATGTCAAAGACGATTTCTAACGCGGCTCTCGTGCTGAATGCGGGACTGGTCGGGAGGTTCGTCCCGATCCCCGACCAACAAGGGCTCATTCGCGATCTTGAAAGCGATCCGTTTCTAGGTAGCGCACTTCAAGGCCCTGCCAGCGAACTCTATCACCGCTATGGCACGTGGTTAGCTCCGCTCACCGCAACGTTGATCACTGTCAAGCATACTGCCAGATTTGAACATTGCTGCCCCATCAATTCATCATACAATGATGGCGGAGAATATGATGCATCATACGATGATGAGGAAGGATCAACAGCTGGACGCTGCAACTCAGCAGGCAGAGCCAGTTGCAACGTCACTGGCGGAGCCAGTAACTCAAAGAGTGACGAAGCCTAAAGATGGCCTCCAGGGGATGCCCCGCGACCGGCCTTGTGGCCTACAAACTCGCCAAGTAATCGATTAATCAGCTTCCAAATGCTTAATTATTTAAGTACTTTGCAAACTCCATTTGCGGCCATGCCGGCGTCGTTGCCGATCAAAATAGTGAGGCGAGTTTTAGTTTTTCATTCTTTTTGGAGACTTATCAGGCTGTTGGAAAACATTAGTAGCAATGGCGGACAGTAAGCTCTCTGTCATATACTATAGCCCAAAGGGCTACTGCAGCCAAGGTGAGTAAATAACGGGCTAAGGACTGGCTCAAAAGACTGGCTATCTGGCAGATCTACCATCCTACCCCACGGCACATGCCATGGCCAAAATTTGACATCGCCACACCGAACGAAGTACACCAGGCGGATCTGCTCTTTCTGCCACACGACCGAGTTGGGCAGAAAACCTTCAGCTACGCTCTCACGGTTGTTGACGTCGCCATCCGTTACATGGAGGCTGAGCCCCTGATCAACAAGACTGCGGCAGTGGTCGCCGATGGCCTGGCTCGAATTCACAAACGGAGCCCGTTGAAGTGGCCCAAATTACTCCAGGTTGACCCCGGCCGTGAGTTAATGGGCTTTGTCAGTCAGCTGTTGGCAAAGCACTCTGTCCAGGTTCGGCGCGGTCGGTTTGACATCCATCGGGACCAGGGCATTGTTTAGCGCTTCAATCCTACCTTGGCTGAGCGGCTCTTTGGGCACCAGTACGCTCAAGAGATGGTGCAGCCTAGTCAGCGGTCTACAGAGTGGGTGAAAAGGTTGCCTGCCGCTGTGGCAGCCTTGAATGGCGGCGTCACCCGACTGACCGGCAAAAAGTCCTCTGAGGCCATAAGGGTGCGATCAGTGACACAAAAGCTGCTCCTCTGTAGTTCGTGGTCGTCCTGTTGGTCTCAAGGAGATAAAAATCCCCTCCGGTGTAGGCGTTCGTTATTTGTACCAGCCTGGCGAGCTTGAAGGGGCGCATGCGAGCGACTGATCCCATATGGTCCCTGGATGTGTACCGGCTCGGGCACATAGTGTCAAGCCCGAAGAGCCCGTGGTGTATTACTTGTAGGATGGACCTCAGCGCGGTTTTGTGCGCGAAGAACTCCTTGTTGTGCCTCCCGACACTTAACTTCCTCCGGAGGGTGTTCTCAAGCGCTGAGCAGCTCCTCTAAGAATGCATCCATATCTTCTTGCGTAACGTCTGGTGCAGTTGCTGTGCAACGATCTGTGTAACCATAAGCTAGTGTATCCAACCCATTTTCTGCGCTCCAACGTTTGGAATAGAAGGGCGACAGCGACACCTTGTTGCGATGCTGCCCGTAGATGCGATGGCACTCTGACCTAAGAACATCTATGCCATGGCGGAAGGTTTGCTTCTCAAAGAGAGCCGCTTTGAACTGCTCATGCCTGATGCACTTCTTGACAGTTGCTTTTCTCACACCTTTGGCCTTCTTTATGGTCTTTCCAGATGCCTGGAGGATGGAATACATCTTCGGCCGCAGGCCCACATATTGGGTGATTGACTGCCCGGCGCATTCGTCCTTCATCTTTCCGAGAACCTTCTTGTTCTCTGTGCTGTGCAGCGGGTGGCCTTTCGGAAAGTCGGACGTGTCGTAGAGGCCCTGGTGCTTGGCCATGTCCTCGTAGACATCCTCTGTCTCGATTTCGAGGAGGAGGCTGTCAGTGTCTGTGTAGAGGAGCTGGCAGCATTCTCCGTACTGCCTCTGGAGCCGGTTGTAATAGAAATCGTACATTAGGGTCTTTGAAATGTCCAGAATGCTCATACCTACGTAAATCGGTCGATTGAACACTAGACGGCTCTTATGCATCTGGACTTCTGCAAGATCATCGCCGAAGATGTTGGCTCTTGCAAAGACTGGGCTGGCGATGAGACGCATGTGTTTATCTTCCTCGTTTGGGCGGACCAGCTTGACGTCGACACGCCTGCGGAGGTTCACCATCGTCTTGCCGAAGATCGTTTTGTTCATGAGCTTGTAGAGATCCCTCTCAAAGTAACTGGTGGCCTTCTTCCGGAGCCCAGTATTCATTTGGATGTAGGGCTCCATCCAGGTGCTCTGCTGGAACCGGAGGGCACGATGAATCTTGTCAGACGCATACCCAGAGACATGTATAGCTGGAGATTCCGATAGTGGAGCACGTAACGGTCTTTCTTGCGAAGAAAGTAACTGTCCTTATGGCCTTCCTTTGTTTAGGTTTCCATTATGGTCTGGTGGCTTAATGTTTGCATTTCTTTCCCTTTTGTGTCTTTTATGGGTGGAGTAAGTTAATTGTATCAACACTTCAGCACCCAATTTCGTAAAATCATTCTTCGATATAAAAAGATTGGGTACAACATGGATATTATACGACAGACTGCATGCATGGTAATTAACCCAATCACGGTTGGCAACTTTGCTTCCCTCTTTAATTGCACGCCGGTGGGTCAGGCCTCAGATTCTATGACGGCTCCAACGTAAAGGCTTATTGAGAATTAGAGAGATAATGTTGGTTGGTGCCTGATGCTCTGTCTCTGGTCGGGCTCATCGGAGTCTAACTGTTGGTTTTCTTTTGCTCCAGCATTTCAGTGGTTTCTTGCTGTCGAGTCCTAACCGTTGTCTCACCTCTGTGGTTCTTTGATTTTTGTGTTCACGGAGATGTTGCACTGATGAGTTAGGAGGCCTTCATGCGGACTGAACAAATTATTTGTCTAAATCGCTACAGAAGTAAGGGCGAGGATTGTGGCCACGTAAAATCGATTTAAGCCCCCCAGTGGAAATCTTCCACTGACCGTTCCAATGCGGCTCTTCTGTGGCGATTTATTTATGTTGTTGTTTGTTACTTACCGTGTGTATCACTTGTGTCTTTTAATTTTGGATGGCCAGATGGCCATTTTGTGGGAAAGTAACTGTCCTTATGGCCTTCCTTTGTTTAGGTTTCCATTATGGTCTTGTCGCTTAATGTTTGTATTTCTTTCCCTGTGGTGTCTTTTATGGGTGGAGTAAGTTAATTGTATCAATTCCTGATCTTTGTTTTACTTCTACTTAGTATCAACTTCTCAACCTCTGTAGGTGCTCCCCGCAAAGCTCCATCGAGAAGTTCGCGCTGGTACTCCGACATCCACTCCTTCTTGACCACTAGGCGCTCTGCGGCTGGCGGATAGGTATTGTGTGCTTTGTGAAGCTCTGCTGGATATTCCATATCTACCTCTAGGATTTAGCCCTCTTCACTGTCTGCGGGTTGTTCTGCAATGGTTTCTGCGAGTCGCTGGCATTCCGATTCATCGACCCACTGGAAGTCTCCGATGGGAAGAGCCTTACCAATAGGGTTTAACCCTTTTATAGAACATATTTAAATACATAGAGGTTCAAGTGGCACCACTTTTCCTGGGCAGGCTTAGAACCTCATAGCTGTTTACCAGTACTCAATGCATTCGGTTCCAGCTCTGAGTGGAAGCACAATGTAGGCCAAACTATTTCTTCAAGCTCCGATGGGCATCCTAAACATCACTAATGATTTTCTGGTACACAGGTGAGCACTACAGGGACAGTTGACCCTCTTGTTTAACTTGTCATTACCATAGCCCTTCAGGTTTGATCTGATCTTTCTGAAACTTCCATGTAAGGTGTCTGGGGATTAATATGTTCTATAAAAGGGTTATCCTTTGGAAGCAAGGAATACACCACAGAAGTGAAAAATATGGAGAGTACATGTTTTCTGGGCCAGACTAGCTAGTTTCGGCCAATAAGGCCTCATCAGTGACCCTCAGATATTTTTCAAAATTCCACAATGGAATCAATGATCCCAAAGGACAAGAAAATATAATCTACACTATGATGTAGGGCAGGGAGACGTTTTACCGCCGCCACACATTCAAACACAAGCTGTAGTGAAGTCGAGAAACTCGAATGAATTCAAAAACAGGCCAGGTCGGCCTATTTATCATAGAGTTACATCCCTTTGATTGCTGAAAATGCCGTTTTTTTCACCTTGTCATCACCGTAGCCCCTTCAGTTTTGATTGGAATTCCTGAAACTTAAGTACAAGTAAGTCAGGGTTATTTCTCTAAATCGCGACGGAAGTAAAGGCGAGGATTGTGGCCATGTAAAATCGATTTAAACCCCCCAGTGGAATTCTTTCCACCGACAGTTCCAAGGCGGTTCTTCTGTGGCGGTTTATTTATGATGTTGTTTGTTACTACTCACTGTGTGTATCACTTGTGTCTTTTTAATTTTTGATGGCCATTTGGCCATTTTGTGGGAAAGTAACTTTCCTTATGACCATCCTTTGTTGAGGTTTCCATTATGGTCTGGTCGTTTCATGTTTGTGTTTCTTTCCCTTTTGTGTCTTTGATGGGTGGAGTACGTTAATTGTATCGATTCCTTATCTTTGTTTTACTTCTACTTTAAAAGCTCGGATGTTTTCGAAAACTAGCGATGTGGGTTGATTACAGACGGAGTTATTCCCCTCCTTTGCTGAAACTGCTTATTGTTGACCTTGACATCACCGTAGCCCCTTCAATTTTGACCGGATCTTCTTGAAATTAAGACGTAACTATACAAAATTTAGTGACACAGAGGCCTTTCTGATATTTAATATTCATCAGTGTGTCTCAGCCCCAAAGTTTTGGAACGGAAACTGATGATCGAGAAGACCCGGCAAACACAGCACATCCCCCTCCGAGCATACACCGACCGACGTAGCTCATGAGACAGGTCAGCTGGAGGCATCAGGCAAGAGACGCCTTCCTCAGGACTTAATGGCGTCCCACCCCCCCCCCCCCACCCCGAGCCAATATCAGCCATCATGGCCCACACTCCACGGAAGTCCCGGGCATCATGAAGGAGATGTCCAAAGTAGCTAGACTTGCAAACTTTAAAATATAACAAAAAGTGGCAACAAAATCCGCTAAGATACATGTCTCACCTGACTAGTCACGTCTTAATTTTAGGAAAATTAGAATTTTTACTGCAAAAGTTATAATATAAGATAAAAGATATAATATAGTTATTTAAATCAGTACTTGAGTACTGATGTCAACACCACAGTATCAACCTCATCACTGAGGAACTGTTACTGAGCTGATGATACCTTCCGGGACGAACGAATCATCCACCAGCAGAGATACCGACCCAGTGGTTGCAATTAATGCATAACTATACCACATTTAGTGACATGGAGGCCTTTCTGATATTTAATCTTCATCAGTTTGTCTCAACCCCAAAGTTTTGAAACCGAAACGTATGATGGAGAAGACACGCAAACGCAGCACATCCCTAAACTAACAAACAAGTAAGCCAGGGATAAAAGCTTGGGTGAATTTAAAAACTGACGAGTTGGCTCATCTATGGTAGAGTTACGTCCTCTTTACTGCTGAAAATGCCCATTTTTATCCCCCGACCTGAATAGGTTCGTGGATATAGCGATCAGCCTGACGTCCGACCGTCCGTCCGTAGACGCAATCTTGTGATCGCCAAAATTTCAATACCCTTTAAGTTATATTGATGATATTTTGCATAATTATAGACAAGGTTGAGAGGGCGTGTCATGTAGAAGAACCACAGCTGTGGGCAACATGTTTTTTTTAGTTATCTCCCCTTCCAATTAAATCAGGCATGTCTTGATTGAGAAACACGACTCTGGGTTTGCTGGGTTTTTGGTTGTCAGTCAAGACAACGATTACTAGTGTGTTTTAATTTATGCACACTTTCTGTGTGTACAATCTTCTGAATGCACTATTTGCTATTGGTCGGGGGATTTTCCATCTCTTCCGATGGCTATTTTTGACATTGCCATCACCATAGCTCTTCAGTTTTCATCGGATATGTTTGTAACTTACATGTTTGTAAGTAAGGGATTAACTATTAGCTGAGTTCAAAAATTGGTGAGGTCTCCCTATATTTTGGAGAATAAGGTCCCTCCTTGATTATAGAAAATGGCTATTTTTGATCTTGTCATCACCGATTAGTCATGGTATTATAACCACTACTTTGCTGAAATGCTTAGTTTTGTCATCACCGAAGCCCCTTCAGTTTTGATCGGATCTTTTTGGAACTTTCAAACAAGGGATAAAAGCTTGGATGAGTTCTAAAACTTACCAGGTTGGCTTATCTTTCGTATAATTACGTCTACTGAAAATGCCTATTTTTGACCTTGTCATCGCCATAGTTGCCTTCAGTTTTTATTTGATCGTCTTGAAACTTATATGTGAGTAAGTAAGGAATAACACATCGACTGAATTAAAAAAATGGCGAGGTCAGCCTATATTTCAGAGAGTTATGTCTCCCTCGATTACAGAAAATGCCTATTTTTGACTTTGTCATCACCGTAGCTCCTTCAATTCAATTGGATCTTCTTGAAACGTATATGTTAGTAAGTCAGGGATAAAATGGATGAGTTCGTAAACTGATGGGGTCAGCCTATTTATTAAAAAGTTACATCCCTTCGATTGCAGAAAATGCTTCTTTTTGACCGTAACTCATTCACTTTTCATCGGATCTTCTTGCAATTTATATGTTAGTAAGTTACGGATTAAAACTGGCAATGCCAGTCAATTAATCATGGCGTTATGACACCTGCTTGGCTGAAAATGTTTATTTTCGACCTTGTAATCATTGCTGTCCTTCAGTTTTTATCGGATCTTCATGAAATTTACAAAAACGTAAGTCAGGCAGAAAAGCTCGGATGAGTTGGAAAACTGGTGAGGTTTGCCTATTTATCATAGAGTTATATCCCTTTGATTGCAGCAATTAATTGCTTATTTTTTGACCATGTTATCACATAGCCCCTTCATTTTATATCGGATCTTCTTGAAAGTTACATATGAACAAGTGAGGGGTAAAAGCTTAAATGAGTTTGTCAACCGGTGAGGTCAGCCTATTTATCATAGAGATACATTCTACTTGATTGCAGAAATTGCTTACCCTGTCATCATCTTGTCCGCCCATAAATCCTTCAGTAAAGGTTTGCACTTCCTGAAACTTTATCTGTTAGCTCAGGTGAGCGATATAGGACCTTATCATATGACGTCGTTGATATACAGTGGATAACGTCGTGTAATAAAAATCGTATGACCACACGTGTAATAACGCTATGGCGGGATTAAGTAACGCCATGACGACGTTCATGTCAACAAGGCAGTGTTGGTAGAAAAATTGTCAAATTAAAAGGCGAAAAAATCCAGTTTAAATTAGTCATATGATACAGAGAATCTTACACTCTTGATCATTTATATGGCATCTAAAGCCGTGGCGTCGGAATGTTGGAATATGGCGTCCCTCAACGTCCTGCTGCAGGGATTCTGAATATGTCTCAGAGTATGGTTTCCCGATTGTGGAGTCGGCATCCTACCTACGGAAATCCTTTACACAGACACGGCTTGGGTCGAGAAAGGGCTACAACTCATCACCTATCCATGACCGTTTTTGTGATTCAGTTGCGACGTCAACAGTTCCTGAACGCTACGCGTTTGAATAACGAGTTACGGAACGGAACTCGAGTACGACTTTCTACACAAACTGTCAGAAACAGCTTCCACAAGTTCGGACTTAGTGCCACGTGTTCCGTTGACGAGACAGCACAGGCAAGGCCGGTTGGACTTTGCCAGAACTCACGTCAGCGGGACGATTCGTTGCTGGATCCCAGTACTATTTACTGATGAGTCCAGATTCCCTCCGTACTTTACTGATAAACGTCAGTTTGTCTGGCGAATGTCTAAAGAGTGATTCGATGACTTGAATGCAGCAGAGCATGATCGCTATGGAAAGGGGTCAGTCATGGTTTGGGCTGGGATAAGCGTGAATTGTAAAACTGGAGCTGGTGTTGTGCATTGTGGCGGCCGTAAAACGTCTCCCCGTACATCAACCATAGTGCAGTTTATATTTTACTTTTGGTCCTTTGAGATCAGCGTGAATATTCTGAGAAACCGGAAATAAATAATTGGTTTAGACTCATATTCTAGACAGGTTTTTAATTATTTGGACCCCATTTTGATTTATATCAGTCTTCGAATCGACTGCCTATTCGAAATTCGCAAAATTGCAGTATGTTTCCTCTGGCTTTCGTTGCCGGATCATTACAGGGTCACTGATGAGGCTTTATTAGCCGAAACTACGTAGTATGACCCATCTTCTTTCTTATGAATGTTTTCACTGCTCTTAAACGAACTCATTTTAGATTTTTATTTGCCTTCACTGCAGCTGGTATTGTGCCGTGTGGCGGCCGTAAAACGTCTCCCCGTACATCAACCATAGTGCAGTTTATATTTTACTTTTGGTCCTTTGAGATCAGCGTGAATATTCTGAGAAACCGGAAATAAATAATTGGTTTAGACTCATATTCTAGACAGGTTTTTAATTATTTGGACCCCATTTTGATTTATATCAGTCTTCGAATCGACTGCCTATTCGAAATTCGCAAAATTGCAGTATGTTTCCTCTGGCTTTCTTTGCCGGATCATTACAGGGTCACTGATGAGGCTTTATTAGTCGAAACTACGTAGTATGACCCATCTTCTTTCTTAGGAATGTTTTCATTGCTCTTAAAGGAACTCATTATTGATTTTTATTTGCCTTCATTGCAGCTGGTGTTGTGCCGTGTGGCGGCCATAAAACGTCTCCCCGTACATCAACCATAGTGCAGTTTATATTTTACTTTTGGTCCTTTGAGATCAGCGTGAATATTCTGAGAAATCGGAAATTAATTATCGGGTTAGACTCATATTCTAGACAGGTTTTTAATTATTTGGACCCCATTTTGATTTATATCAGTCTTCGAATCGACTGCCTATTCGAAATTCGCAAAATTGCAGTATGTTTCCTCTGGCTTTTTTTGCCGGATCATTACCGGGTCACTGATGAGGCTTTATTAGCCGAAACTACGTAGTATGACCCATCTTCTTTCTTATGAATGTTTTCATTGCTCTTAAAGGAACTAATTTTTGATTTTTATTGTACGTGGTTGTAAACGGAACGTTAACGGCAGTGAGGTAGTGTAATGAAATTCTTGATCTGTTTGTGAGACAATATGCCGGTACTATTAGTCCGGACTTCATTCTGATGGACGGTAATGCCCAAACGTGTCCACGTCACTGGTGCCTGCCTACCAGGACTGGTCTGCTCGATCACCGGACTTAAATCCTATTGAGCATGCGTGGGACATGCTTCAGCGTGCTGTTTCCACCGTGGACGCCATTCACGTTATTCAGCACGTTTGTCGAAACAGATTCGGAAACGTGTGGAAAAAACAATTCGTGTTTTATCAAATTTTGTGGGTGCCAAGACGTTTGTTGTTGTCATGCTTGAATGCAGTGCCAGTTGACAAAATTAACTACTAGTCTTTGTGAATGATATGTTTTCTATCATTTTGTATCAAATTTGGATTCAGCTGATTAATTTATCCAAAAAATTATTTTGCATTAAAAAAAGTAATCCATATTAAACTTTGAGTAGTATATATCTTCTGTCCCTTTTCTTGCTTTCATCATCTTCCGGTTTTCCACCTGTAGTGATGTTGTAAACTGTTTGCGTTATATTCTATGGGAGGTGTAATTTAATTATGTCAATTCCTGGTCATTACCTCCACTTCTATATTACCAGTACTCATATGATATCGGTTTCAGCTCAGCACAGCCCAATCTCTTTCTCCAGGCCCCTATCGGCAGGGGTCATTGTTTCCAAAGAATTTTATTATTTGAACATAATTTTCCTTACAGGGCTCAATTGTTGTTTTCAGATCTGGGCTGGTTGTCGTAGAGACGGGAAGGTTGTCATCTGGAAAGCTGAAAAGCCAGACTCTCCAAATATCTTGTCAGTCAGTGGTCAAGGAATTAGTGTCATGACACTAATAGAGGGCAGGGTAAGCTGATGTTAACCTTACACTCATTATTTGAACTTGGACACATCCAGTCTTGTTAATATTAAGAATTTTGTAGAAATGATTACCCATAAATTATGTTTTTGAGCAAAAATAAAAAGAAAAATGTATACCTCTGCAATCTGTTTAGAGGGGTGTTTATTTCTCGGACTTGTTAATGTTAACCTTACACTCATTATTTGAACTTGGACACATCCAGTCTTGTTAATATTAAGAATTTTGTAGAAATGAGTACCCATAAATTATGTTTTTGAGCAAAAATAAAAAGAAAAATGTATACCCCTGCAATCTGTTTAGAGGGGTGTTCATTTCTCGGACTTGTTAACATGATGGGTTGGCAAATAGTGTAGAGCCTGAGGAGAAGGTTCACTGTCTCATTTTGCGCAGTCATGTGTACCAGCCACATGGCTCAGAGGTTAGTTCTTGGGGGTCAGGGAAAGGGCTGCCGCCTTGTTGGCCATCTAGACATTCTTCAAATATTATCTTCTCTTGAACGAACGAAAGTGATTGGAGTCAACGTCTCGACTTAAAGCTTCGGATTTACCTAAAATCGTTCTTTTACGATTTCCAGCATGGCCGTCATCTTGAAATTCTTCAAACGACATCGCCTCCGGAACTGAAGGTTTCCCTTTGGTGTCTCTGATGGGAGCTGCTTCTTTCCCTTTGGTGTCTCTGATGGGAGCTGTCTGTTAATTGTATCGATTCCTGATCATTGCCTTCACTTCTGTTTTGATCGAGCTGAAACTTGATTGGAGACATCGGAGCATCAAGGAGAATCAGATTTGCTAAAATCATTCCGATATCCAAGGTGGCTACACTGGCGGCCATCTTGAAGTTATTTGAACCACATATCATCTGTACCCGAAGACCGGGTTGAGCTGAAACTTCATGGTGCAACATGGAAGTTCAGATTTGCTAAAAGTGTTCCAATATCCAAGGTGTCTGCCATAGTTGCCATCTTGAAACTTTGTAAACGACATCTCCTCCTGGACTGTTTTAAACCGACATTTGGATGAAATGGCATCTGAAGCCCTGCCACCCAATGCAACCAAAAGGGTTTATATGCATGGACAGTCGGACTCACACCAATTTGCTTTGGTAGGTTTAGACCTTTTAAGCGCTTTACCATGACTCATGAGCGATCATTTGATTTTAAATAGAAGTGAAGGCAATGATCAGGAATCGATAAAATTAACCCACAGCTCCCATCAGAGACACCAAAGGGGAAGAAACACAGACTTTAAACAACTAGACCCTAATAGAAACATCAATAGGGGAAAGACAAACGGACAAATGGCCAAATGGGTATCAAAAACAAAATAATATAAGCGATACAAAGACTCAAAGTCAAACCATAACAAAACTAAACTACGACAGAAGAACCGCCTTGGAACGGTCAGTGAAACGAATTCATCTGGGAGCTTAAATCAAAAAGCCAAAAGCCTCGCCATTATTTCCGTCACAATTTAGACAAATAATTTGTTCAGTCCGCATGACGGCCTCCTAACTGATCAGTGCAACATCTCCGTGAACATAAAAAATCAAACAACCACAGAGATGAAACAATGGCGAGGACTCGAAGCCAAGAAACCACTGAAACTCTGGAGCAAAAGAAGACCTACAGTTAGAAACACCACGCATCCCAACCTATTTCCCCAAGCCCCGATGGGCGGCGTCCCGTATTCAGTTGAAACTTGTCAGGAGTTGTTGGAGTGACATGGAAATTATAAATCTTCCTTTCTGCATCAGCATCATCTCTTCATTAATCCTGAATCGAAATAAGCTGTGTAGAAACTTACTCAGGGGCATGAAGAGTGACATACCATTACGAAAACACACCTATACAAGTACATTGACACATTGATCGCCGAAAAAAATGAAAATTTTCAGATGAAAAATTGTGATATTTTTTTTCTTATTTTTGCTCAAAATATAGATTGTGGGTACTCGTTAGAACCGCCTCATTGAGGCGGTCCTAGCGAGTACCAACAATCTATATCTCAGAGCAGAAATAAGAAAAAAAAGGTTTACTACTGCAAATCTCAGTTTTACTATATAAAAGTGGGGTTAAAGGGGGTCAAAATTATATAGGTGTGTTTTCGTGATGCAGATTAAGAATTGCTAAAGGCAATGTGTCTAATAGACAAAATGTGAACCGAAGCACAGCATATCATAATCAGCCTGTTCCAGGTGAGCGATTTCTGGCCTACTTGGACCTCTAGTTTAAACATATGAATTTCATTGTTTTTATTAGGAAATTCTGTGATTGCCAAATATAAATTTCATAACTTTCATTAGTGAATTATTATTTTCAGTTGTATGTGTTTAATTTCTCAGCTGCAAATGTCCTTATTTTCAGCTATGGAAAGGTACTAAAATGGAAAGCTCTTAATTTACACTGTCTCGAAAAGGACTCTCTGGAAAGAACTTCTTGCTCATGAAGATGCTGAAAGAGTACTCTTCTTTGTTTAAGGTAGATATGTTATCAGTGGAGCAGGAAGTAAAGATGGGAAAATTGCTATTTGGAATGCGTCTGGCTAATACCCCAGACTCGGGAAGTTTTATGGGGCTAACTGGAAGTGATGGTCATTTCCAGGAAAAATGGAATGTCAATTTTAAAGGTGTCTGGTTCAAAATAGCACAAAGACGGACGTCAATGGCTCAAACAGCCTACTACGGAACATGCTTATTCAAATATATTGAACATTTTACTACCAAACGATATTTTATATTTCTTCTCCAAATAAAAATTGCGGAAACTTGTTAGAATCGCCACGACAAGGTGGCTCTAACGAGTACCAACAATCCATTTTTACAGCAGAAATAAGAAAAAAATAATGTTATTCCCTGTACACCCTGGTTTTTCTATATAAAAGTGGTGTTTAAGGGGGTACAAATCAATATAGGCGTGTTTTCGTGATGTTTAGACCATGGAAATTTGTTTGAGATAGTAGTAGCTCGCCATTCAAGTTAATCAGAGCACCGGGACATAGTGAATAGATATATTGTATTGATGCTCCATATTAAAGTTATGTTGTGTGCTCTTATCAGAATCCCCCAGGTATTAGACTTCCTGCCTTGCCGTGGCCCTGGGGGCTCAATTCCCACTGGACACATTGCCGCTGTGGTCTCTGTGCCCACTGGGAAGAGCTAAAGGAAGTACCACCCGTTTGCCGTGGGTGGCGTCCTGTAAGCCGGAAGAAGGGATCCTTGAGGTTGAGGGTTACCTGAGGTGGCGGTGCTTCAGGTACCCAACACGCCTCTTTGGCCTGGCTTTTCGGTGTAGACGGGTGGCCGTGCGGTCCGGCACGGTCAATCGGCTGGTCGCGCCGAGCCCTAGAGATACCGCTTTGCTTTCTCTTCAACTCTTTTTGTATCTTTCCTGATACCAACCATATGCCCATTTACCTTACCCTTTTCTGTCTTTTTATCTCTAGAAGGCGGTGGCTAAACGGATCAATCGTGTAGGCATTTTGTTTATACGAGTATATCTCACGTGTATCTCTAACACCTGCGAGTTGGATAACCACTCCATTATGGTGTTCCCTTGCAGGGCTCCACGGAGGGCGGAGAGCACTTGGGACGAAACTAGAATTTTTTCCTTATGCCTCATGGAAAAAAAAAATAACCGCACCCACGCATCTAAACGTAAAAAAGACGAGGATTCATCCGAAACGGATGATCCCAGTCACCAATCTAGTCAACAGTCTAGTCAGCAGTCTGAAGCACCAAAGATCTTGCATTTTCCGCGCTTCTTGGTTATGACATCAGTCGAAGAAACTCGCACTGTGTCAAGTTTATCGCCCCTTGTCATTGAAAAGAGTATTATGTCCATTGCCGGACACCCAAAAAGCATCAAAAAGCTTAAGTCAGGTGATCATCTCTTGGAAGTAGAGAGAGAACAGCAGGTTAAAAGCCTGCTTAGTACCACAAAGCTCTTTGATCTCAAGGTCAAGGTGTCTCTGCACAATACACTCAATTCGTGTAAAGGTGTCATCCGCAGCCCAGAGCTACGTCCTTGCACCGATGCAGAGATAATTGACAACTTGAGATCTGAGGGCGTCATTGCAGTACGTAACATCCAAGTTCGTAGAGATGGTGTATTGAAGCCAACAGGTACTTACGTGTTGACCTTTAATACACCAGTTCTGCCCAAGAAAATCAAAGTAGCATATCTTTCGGTTAACGTAGAGGTATATATACCAAACCCTCTCAGATGTTACTCATGTCAGGTTTTTGGCCACCACGAAAACAGATGTCAGAAGAAACAACTTTGTCCAAACTGTGGTAAAGACAAACATGTTGATAATCATCAAAACTGTATGCATCAATTGTGGTGGCAATCATGCTGTTTTCTCTCGAGATTGTCCGGCATGGAAAAAAGAAAAAGAAATACTCAGTGTAAAATACCAAAGAGCGATAACCTTCCCAGAAGCGCGGAAAATTGTTGAGGATCGAACACCAACCACCAGTTACGCCAGCATCACAAAGGGTGCTGGTGTAAAAGTGTCCAGCTCCGCAACACAGACTGTTGATTCATACATAGCTGAACTGAAAAAATCTGGTGCATGGAGTAAATCCACTCCAGCGCCACAAAGTTCAACCAAGTTATCAAATGGAGCAATCCAGGTTGCTTCGGATCGGTCGACAGCGACCGTACCGAAGCCAGCGCCGCATGTAAAAGAGAAACTCGACTCCGGTCGAACTACTAAGGGATCGGAAGATCCGAAAAAGCAAATGTCTCAAAAACAAACAGACAGACAACGTAAAATGGAAAGAGACAATATAAAATTCCAGAACAGATTCGGATCTTTGAGTGACAGTGATATGGAGTTTGAAACTCCATCATCACCAAATGGCAATAACAGATCGAGGTCAGCAACACCACGAGCTGGTGGTAGCAGATCTATATCACCAATTGCAGCTCCATAATAGTTTCTAGTCTTAATCTCTTCATAAAATGGATTTAAAACACAAAATAATACAATGGAATTGTCGAGGTCTTAAATCAAATTATAATGAACTCTTATTACTTATTTCGTTATTAAACCAATCGGTTTTTTGTTTGCAAGAAACTTTTTTAAAAATTGATGACAACATTGATGTCAGGGGTTTCAATACATACAACTATATCTTTTCTGATGGTAGCAAACCATCTGGTGGCAGTTCAATTCTTGTTAAATCATGTTTACCACAAAGAGAGATCAAATTAAAAACAGACCTACAAGCTGTAGCAGTATCGGTTTCTCAGGATAAAGAAACTACAATTTGCTCTCTATATATTCCACCCTCATTTTCTTTAAAGCCCGAACATCTTGACTCATTGCTGAGTCAACTTCCATCGCCATATCTTTTAGTTGGCGACTTCAATGGTCACAATATTATATGGGGCTGTAAAGATATCAATAACAGAGGAGCACTTGTTGAAGATTTTATTGCAAAGAGCGATCTTTGCTTGATGAATGATAAATCTTATACTTACCTTCACCCAGCGACAGGTCATTTGTCTTCTTTGGATCTCTCTTTGTGTCACCCATCTCTCTTCTTGGACTATGACTGGTCTGTTCATGATGATCAGTGCGGAAGTGATCACTTCCCTGTTATAATTGAGAGCGTAAACGAACAAGATGAGGACTGTAACCAGAAATGGAAAATGAATAAAGCCGACTGGGAATTATTCCGTAATTTATGTGAAGAAGAGTTATCAGTTGATCACTTAAATGAATCATCTGACATTGTTTCTGATTTTACAGATAAACTAATTAATATATCAGAACAATGCATTCCAAAGACCTCCACAAATACCAAGAAAAGCAAGCCTTGGTTTAATAATGACTGTAAAGAGGCTATTCAAAAGCGCAAACAGGCTCTAAATAAGTTCTGCAAAAGTCCCACTTCAGAAAAGCTAAACGATGTTAAAGTTTTTAGAGCTAAAGCTCGGCGAACAATCCGAGCTTCCAAACGAAAGTCATTGAGAGAATATGTCTCCAAATTGAACTACAAAACCCCCATTAAAAAGGTTTGGGATATGGTACGAAAAATTTCAGGAAAAACAGGAAAAACAAAGTCCCCTAGTTTTACACATTTAAATACTGGTTTTGACACAAAAGCTTCAACTAAAAAAGATATTTCAGATACTCTTGGTAGCACATTTTTGAGCAATTCATCACCGCGAAATTATTCTGACACTTTTAGAAATTTCCAAAAGGACCAAGAGAAAAGAAATCTTAACTTCAAATCCCACAATCACGAAGAATACAACAAACCTTTTAACTTATCCGAACTAGTGGAAGCCATTGAAATATCACACGATACCGCAACCGGCCCCGATGAAATTCATGCATCTGCCAAAAAGTTCTCTTTCAACACTTTTAGATATCTTTAATAATATTTGGGAAACTGGGGTCTGTCCTGAGAGCTGGCGTTTTGCTACAGTTGTACCAATTCCAAAACCAGGAAAAGATCATGCAGAACCTACGAATTATCGACCGATAGCTTTGACAAGTTGTTTGTGTAAAACATTGGAAAGAATGATAAACAAGAGATTAGTCTGGTACTTAGAGTCCAACAACCTCATTTCAGGAATCAGTCATGTTTTCGTTCGGAACGTAGTACCAACGACAATTTAATAAGACTAGAAACATTTATACGAGATGCTTTTATTAACAAAGAACACGTAGTAGCTGTCTTTTTCGACTTGGAGAAAGCATATGATACCACGTGGCGTTATGGAATATTGAGAGATCTCCATAACCTCGGCTTAAGGGGAAAACTTCCCAGTTTTATTCAAAGTTTTTTAGGTGAACGTGTATTTCAAGTCCGCGTGGGGTCTACCCTGTCAGATCTCTATGCACAAGAGCAGGGTGTCCCACAGGGTAGTATTCTCTCAACTACACTATTTAACATCAAAATAAATAATATTGTACAATGTTTGGACGACAAAATAGACTGTTCATTGTATGTTGATGATTTTTGTATATGTTACCGTTCAAAAAACATGAAAACAATTGAACGAAAGTTACAACAAAATTTAAAATGAATAGAAGAATGGACTGAATAAAATGGTTTCAAGTTCTCCATGTCGAAAACGCAGTGTGTTCATTTTTGTAAGCTACGGAAGAAACACGACCATCCTTCCATGTTCTTTACGGATCACAAATTCCTGTTGTTGAAGAAGCCAAATTTCTTGGGGTCATATTTGACCAAAAGTTATCTTTTATTCCCCATATTAAATATCTTAAAGCGAAATGCTTAAAAGCTTTGAATCTTTTGAAAGTTTTAGCTCATTCAAGTTGGGGAGCAGATCGGTATACTTTATTACATCTTTACCGGTCTTTAATACGATCTAAATTAGATTATGGGTCTGTTGTTTATGGTTCTGCCAGAAAGTCCTATTTAAAATCCTTGGATACCATCCATCACCAAGGCCTTCGTCTGGCTATGGGAGCCTTCCGTACTTCTCCCGTAGTAAGCCTTTATGTAGAAGCAGGTGAACCATCTTTAACTTCGCTTAGAGAGAAACTTTCTCTTCAGTATGCTATTAGACTTGCTGTAAATCCATCTAACCCGGCATCCAAAATTTCATTTCCACCTCAATTTGTAGATAAGTATGAAACAAAACCCACAGCAATCAAACCTTTTGGATTACGTATTTTACCACTGCTAGAAAATTCAGGTATCGACCTTAAAAATATTCAAAAACATGAAACGGCCGAAGTTCCATCTTGGTGTATTAAAAAACCCTCTATTCTGTTCGACTTACATGATGGCAAAAATCCGAATCAAATCCGATACTTCTCAAACAAAACTTTCAGGTACTGCAGTCACGTTACAATGATTACCAGCAAGTCTATACTGATGGTTCCAAAGAAGGAGATAAAGTTGGTTGTGCGTATGTTTCTAAAGATACGCACAAAATCATGCGCCTTCCAGATGGTTCATCTGTTTATACAGCCGAAGCCAAAGCAATAGACCTAGCTTTAGTTTTTATCAGTTCTTCAACAATTCAAAAAGCAATTTTATTTTCTGATTCACTTTCTGTGCTTAAGGCTTTAGACCATTCATCATCTAAAAATCCTCAAATTCAAAAATTGATCGAAAAACATCATGAAATTTCTAAAACACACCAAATCTTGTTTTGTTGGCTTCCGAGTCATATTGGCATTGTCGGCAATGAATATGCTGACCAGAAAGCAAAGGAATCGCTCAATCTTGATCCATCTGTTTTTAAAATTCCCTTTAATAATTTTAAACCATTTATCAACAGATACATCTTGTCGGAATGGCAAGGCGAATGGGACCGTGCAATAAATAACAAACTCCATGCCATTAAACCTGTCGTTAGTACAAAATGCTCTCCTCCACAGTTTTCCAGAAAAGAGGACGTAGTATTAACACGACTGCGCATCGGCCATACTAGAGTAACTCATTCTTATATTTTGAATGGTGATGATCAGCCTTCTTGTGTAGGTTGTGATCAGCCATTCACTGTGAAACATATCTTAATTGACTGTGTTGACTTTTCACCCTCACGTATTTTATATTTCAAAGCTGACACTTTGCAACAACTGTTTCGAGATGTACCTGTTGATAATATTATTTTATTCTTAAAAGAAATTGGACTTTTTCATAAGATTTAACTGTTTCAGATTTTTATACATCATCATTCTGACTTTTTACTTTTAATATCATCATAATTATTCATGCCGTTTAACCATTAACCGTTTGACGCTTATGACCCACAAGGGGTGTTGACGCGTCGTTAAACACGAAATCATCATCATCTTATCAGAATCTCCTTATCGTGCCTGCCAAATAGATACGCACAGTATACCTTTACAAGATGCCTGCCTTGGTAGCTAAGTCAGATGCCCCTGTGACTGGTGACCAACTAGGGGGTTGCGGGTATGATTCTGGGCAGTTACGAGGGCGGTTCAAAAATAATGTGGACTTTTGCTCTGACAGGAAATTCTTTCGACGCAGATAAACAAAAAGTATACGATATGAAAGGGCTGTTTTTTCTTCTTTTCGCTATCTACATTTCAAACAATTCGCACATGTAATAAAAAAGATATCGTCCATCCAGGCAAGTACCCTTCGCCTTCTTGGAGCATGACAAGAGTTCCACGGCGACGACGCTGGATCACGCTGGGGTAAGTACACAGTTTCTCTTCTTCTAAAAGTACTCCCAACGGTGCAGAATGCATCGGTGTTGGTGCTGTACCCACTGGTCAAAGATGTTCTCGTACCACTGCTTGTCGAACTAAATCACGCTCGTTTTTACCGCAGTTCTCAAACCCAAAAGACCCTTGAATTTTCTCCCCTGCAGCTGCTTCTTGATAATTGGGAAAACAGAGAAGTCCATTGGAGCTAGGTTGGTGAATACAGGGATGGCTAACAGTCCAAATTCTATAAGGTTGATTCGGTGGTGTCGGGAGTCGCGTTGTCTTGGTGCAGCAGAAACTAATTCATTGGTAAGCCCAATCGCTTCTTCTTCAGAGCAGACACCAAGTCATGACGATAACCTGAAAAATAATTCATGCAAAATTTAGACAGTACGAAAACACTCCTATACAAATACATTGTACACATTACCGCCGAAAAAAAGGAAAATTTTAAGCTGAAAAATTGTGATATTTTGCTTATTTCTTCTAAAATATATAATTGTGGGTACTCGTTGGAGCCGCCTCATCGAGGCGGTTCTAACGTGTACCCAAAATCTATATTTTAGAGTTGGAATAAGAAAATAAGGTTTACCCATATAAACCCCAGTTTTACTATATAAAAGTGGGGTTCAAGAGGGTCAATATTATATAGGCACGTTTTCGTGATGGAAAAATTTACAGGATATTTTGTTTTCGTAACATATTTTAAATTAAAGCTATATACGAGTAGCATTTACCTTAAAACCATACCTGGCATTAACAGTAGTATCCTTTGAAACGGCTTGCTTGAGAATCATACTCCACCTTTCGCAAAACATAGTAAATTTATGTTTGTCTCCCAACTTGGTCATTCGTGCTTTAACCGAAGGAGGGGGCCCTGATCTGTTCCAAACCACTGACTGGTCCTTCATTTCCGGATCTTAGAACCACATCCATATCTCTTGGGTCGTTATGATCCTGTCGAGGAAGTCATTTCCTTCTTTCCTGTAGCACCGCAGAAACACCCTAGACTCCTTTACCCAGAGACCCTTCAAGTAGTCTTATTTGAGGGTCACTGATGAGGCCTACACTACTGCAGAAATGAGCCATTAAAGTCACATTAAAATACCATTAATTTCCCATTAATATCCCAATAACCGTTAAATTTACCCATTAATCTTTGCAGAAAAGAAATATTGGTGCCTATTTTCAGCCCATGAATCTTTTGATTGATGGGCATTATTGGAGGAATCTCCCATGAAAATAGCATGAAATGTATGATATTTTTTTATTTGGTCATTAATGTGAAGGCATTAAAAAATTGACAGGCTATTACTTCTTGTTTTTATGTTTTTCATGCCCACTATTGGCCATTAAAATGCTTTTTAATGGCCATACAAAAAATAAGAAAGAAACTAACGATGACCATGGAAAACTGTTAACAGACTTCATGGCCATTATTTAAAAGGAGTTCAAAAACCATCACCATTAAAGATAAAGGAAAGTATGTCATGACCATTAACATAATCCATACATCCTAAATAATGCTAGTCATGGCCATTAGCTTTTTTCTGATGGGCATGAGAAAGCAGGTTGATTTTGCCTATTATTTTATGCCCATGAATGACAAGATAATGTAGAACAATTAATGGTCATGAATGTAGTCATAACTAGAATAACATTTGTCATGGTCATTAATTATGCATCTAATAGGCATGAACAAAGCAAAACAAAAGAATAACTGGGGTTTATTTTATGCTATTTCATAAATTCATTACCATGAATTACACGATGTTGGGACAGTGACAAATTAATGGTCATAAGCAAAATATTCATGGTCATAAATGTCCTGGTTTAAGCCGGAGGGGTACTAATCATGGCCATTAACAATGAATGTAAATTTTTGAAAAGAAAAAAAAAACTAAAATACATTGGTTTCTACTGGTTCATGGTCATTATATTCAGAATGTCAAATTCATGGCCATGAACCTAGCTATTAAAACTGGACTACAATAGCTTTTATGGCCATTAACACTACATGTATGTTCTTACAAACAGTAGCTTTTATGGCCATTAACAGAGAGAGAGAGGTGATCTATCGTGAACTTTGTCCACATAAAGTAAACCTGTACAACAGGGAGTAGAGTAATTAAAAATATAAATAATTATACTTTCAGTGTTATTGAAATCAACTGAAAGGTTACAAAAATAACCTTTGCCTCATGGCTGAATATGAAATACAATTGAAATTGGCCCAGCGGTTCCAGAGAAGAAGCCCTTTTAAAATGCTGACAGATGACAATAGATGGCAGACGACAGATGCCACAGGCTACCATCCTATAAGCTCCCCTAGCCTGGAACACTTGGCCCAGGGGAGCTAAAAAGTTGTTTTAACCTTTAACCGGCTGAATATTCAATTAAGCCACACCCATTTCTGACTTTGAACCAATCAGATTACTTGATGCAATTTATTTCTACATATTCATAAACTGAATGTCAAACAGTGTAAATCCCGATCAGAAGCCATCTGATCTGGATCTACACTGTTTGCAAAGATAGTGCTTGTCGCCTACAGCAGGCTAAAGGTTAAATACTATAGAAACAGAGCTCAGCCTGGCTGTCAGGAGATTTTCTTGTCTTCTGACAGCTGGCTGTCAGTAGACAAAAAGGCTCCTGACAGCCAGCTCTCATCAAGAGACACTACCATTTTTTTGGCCTTATTTTCAGTTCTGAACTGATTTGCACCAAACTCAAATACATAATGTAGATTAAAAAGCATACACTATTAGCTAGGTCTGTCAAAATTCTGACTGAAGCAAGTTTGCAACAGCATGACATGTACATGTATAAAAAAAACTTCTGTCTGACAAGCAGCTGTTAAGTGTACTGGTCATAATTTCAGAGTGGATTCACATGTAGTTTCTACTACCGCACAAAGCTACATGTACCGTTATTGTCTAGATAAGTCATATTTCACTATGTAACAAAAGAAGAATGAATGTTCAAATTAATTCATGAATAACAAGAGCTGCCACCACCTGGTGCTTGTCCATCATGAGGAAAAAGTTCTCTGTACATGTGACCTTGACCTTCGTGATCAATGAAGCAGATATGTTGGTACTGAGTAAAACCCTGGAGCAGTGATCTCTCAAGACAATTAAGGCATGTCACTTGCAACATGCCTTCCTCTTCAAATTCCCTTTGCAACATGCCTTAAATTTCCAATGAAAATTTTTAAAAATGTCATTATTTTTACTTTTTAGCTAGTAAAGTTGGTTTAAATGCATAAAGATGCATCAGAAAGTTATTTCTGATGTTAATGTTGACTAATATTGATACGTGCTGCACTATATTAAGGGTTTTAAAGAATTGGTCAACAGATTTCTGTGTTAAAAACGACAAACCTTCTGAAATTTCTGGGGAGATCACTGCTGGAGTATTATCTATCATCAACCTAAGTACAATTTATTTGTACCCAAGCATAGTTAAATTGTAAGACTTTTTATTATAGAAAACTTGCACTAAAATCTTTATTATAAAGTTTCGTTACCTTTTTCTAAAGGTCACAAAGAGGGGTGAAGATGGTAGTATGTAAAACTCTGAATCAGCATCTGACCCAGTTCTAAGTATCAACTGAATCCATCCACATACTGTGAAAACTCTATGCCTTTAGAAAACTTAACTAAGGATTTAACAAAATTTCTAAGTCCATGACCTTGATCTCATGGTCACTAATGGGGGTGGTACAGTGTAAAACTAAAAAATAATAAGAACAGGTTACTCAGAAAAGCCACTTGTAATCAAAGACCACAGCCATCCCAAGTCATCAAAGAAAGCAAGTGAAGGCGAGACGACGGTTCAAACACCATCAAAAGTGTGCGTGCACCAACAGCACAAAACCGACAAACATATGAGAGACTGCAACGGAAGACCATTAGCTAATATCAGTGCAAATATCATCTAAGTTCGGCAATAGGTTTTAATAGGCGATATGAGCCTTTCCAAAAATGTAACCATAAACATCCAAAATTTTAACATAAAACTTCTAAGTCCATGACCCTGACCTCAAGGTCACCGAGTGGGGGCGTTGTTGGTTCTGTTCCAAACTTTAGACCATTATCCATCATCAGTGAAAGTATTAGCTAAATCCATCTATGGGTTATGTGGATATTAGTCTTCAAAAAACTTTAACCAAAACATCCAAACTTTTAGTATAAAAGTCAATGACCTTGACCTTTAGGTCATCAAGGGGGGTTAGGGTGGTACTGTTCAAAACATTAGACTATTATCTATCATCAGTAAAAGTATCAGCGAAATATATCCACAGGTTATGGAGATACGGGTCTTTCAAAAACATTAACCAAAACATCCATTAATTTGGATGCCGACAGACTCATGGACCCAGAGATGAACGCTGACGCCAGGGTGACAACAATAGCTCTTCCTGTACTTCGTACAGGCGAGCTAAATACTACTGTCTTTGCAGCAGCTCTCAGGAAGTGTTTTATAAGGTACTATTTGGCAACACACCTCTTTCAAGCAAATTATGCAAGTCAATGTTTTAAAGCTCATTTGTCCTAAAATATGCCACAAAAATTTGGCAACACACCACTTTCAAGCAAATTATGCAAGTCAATGTTTTAAAGCTCATTTGTCCTAAAATATGCCACAAAAATTTTGAAAATCAATAAAAAAATACATGTAATTATTGTATACCCCAAAACGATTTTATGTGGGGCTTTCTACCACATACCAACAGTCATAATGTCTGAATAAAGTGGATAAATTTGCCAGAATTCAAAAATAAAATTTATTGGATTATCTCCCTTGCCTGTGCAAATACCCTACTCAAAGTCATTTTTAGCCATAAAGTAATAATCTGTTGACCGATTTTTTAAATTTTGTGACATATTTTTAAGACAAAAGGAATATTGAAATGAACAAATTTATGTGGAAGTGTTGCATAGCAAAATAATACCAAATAAACCCATTTTTCAAATTGTACCTGTATGTGCCACAGATCTCACATTCAAACAAGACTTTACAAAGTATTAGTAACTATGTTTAGCTGGAGACTCATTTACTACATTGAATAAAGTGATTATTTACTCCATTATTTCATAGATCTATTAAATAACTTTTCCTAAAACCAGAGCTCCAGATAAGGTATCTTACCATAATTCTGCAACGATTTTATTTCTCAACAAAAAACATACATTGTGACCCTCATTAGAACAGTCTCTGTGAGACAGTTCTAATGAGGGGTCACAATGTATGTTGTTATGGAAAATTAACCAAAATTATCTCAGAATTATCTATAAATACTCACCTTACCTGGAGCTCTGTTTTTAAAAACCAAGGAATTTCTGAGCCTGCCCAGGTGTTACCAAAATATTGCATTTCCCAATGACATATTAGAATTGTTGCCCAATTTACAATGTATAAAATCTGCTACTTGTGTTTACTATATCACAGCAAACTGACAAGATGGTGCACTATGGTCTTCAGTTTTCTCAGCAAAGTCACTCAGAAGCCAAAAGCTGTTTTCTACTACAATTCAGAAACCATATATACCCATCTTCTGTGGCAGTTACAAGGGGATTTGACAATTCTGAGTCTCTGACATAAGTTTTCTTGCCCTTTAAGCTGTCTGTAGAACAGTACCAAAGCCCAGAGTCACAATCATAGTAGGACTGACTGTAAGTTTCAATACATGATATCACAGAATTCTGAGGGCTTTCCTCAGTATGTTCAAGAAAGTACAATATCCTTCCAAACTTTATATATTGGCCTGTAGAAACTTTTTCCTCTACATTCCCTCTGTTTGTTTCAAAACAAACATAAGATGAAACAGTCTGTGCAGAAGATCTGCTTACACAAGAGTAACTGATCATCCTTCTAGTTTCTGGTTGAATCCGTTCATGAGAATACTTTCTTCTAACATTACATTCTATTTTTGTACAGTGCGAACATATTTTGTGTACAGATTCCAACTCTTTTCTGGACAAATTTTCTTCTCTAGTACCTGATGAGTTTTTTTGAGCTGTTTCATCTGAGTTCATGCCATCATCAAGATGAGGTGACTGAAATCCAGTGGGCATTCTACCTGAAGCGGCCATAAACTGGCACCAGTCATAGACAATAAATGTTTCCATAACTGTTGATTCTGGATACCTCATATTGATTGCTCTTTTACAAATCCAGCTGTTAAATCTTTCAAAGACATACATCCATGTCCCATAAACTGGCCCGTACTTTTTTATGCCTGGCACAATGTGATGCAAAATGTGAGTTGTAATATTTTGGAAGTCATTTTCGAGAGATGCAAGAGCCAAGTTCAACTGACATTCCAGGTGATCCAAGTTATCCGAGGACTGGCATTCTGCACATAGCTCGGCAAGATTGTCTAATAAGGAAAACAAGGTCTTCCTACACTGTTGTGACAACATATCTCTAAGACAGTATTTTAGAATCCCTTGGCATGCTATTTGTTTCCATTCATGTGATTTAAGAGTACCAGATTTGCTTATAAACGGTCCAGGTTTTACACCAAATCCTATAGGAACTTTAATAGCACTAGCCCGTTGATCGGCCTTTTTAACTTCATTATCTGTCAACATATATGGCAGGACAATATGGCAAGGCTTAGGCTTTGTGATGTCATCTTTATCAGGAACTGATTTCTTTTGAACAGTTTTCTTTTGCACTGTACGTTTGACAGCACTCCATTTCCGTTCAGCTGATTCAGATGTAATTTTTGACAATCGACCATATGCCTGTTCTGCCTTTATAACTTTCTGCAAATTTACATTTCTATTTGTTATTAGATACATAACATTCTGCACCACATCTTTAACTGTATGGCAAGCATCTGGCAGTGTTTCTTCTAGTCTGTTATGGTCAGGAAGCAATGATACTTGCACCCACTTTTGTTTTCACATTCGTGTAGGCATTACGATAGTAAGGTTCCATGGTACTACTGCGCAGCTTTGGTTGTCTGTTTGGCTCCAGGTTACCTGCAACATACTCCTTGACAGAAGTAGAACTTTTCAACTCATTTACATATGTACTGTTAGACAAATATATAGTTTTTGAAAGGTGAGAACAATATGTCCCTCGAATATGACACCAGTGGCAACCAGACAGGCCCGCACTACCTTGTTGATTAAACACCTTGCATAGGCCAGGATAATCAAGAATATACAGGAGAACCTTAATTTTAAGATCTACAGGTGCTTGTAAGTATTGATCAACTATCTTGCATTTAGTCAACAAGTATTTCAATGTAGGGGTGGATATTTGAAACTTCTGAAGAACCATTTTCTGGAATAATTCCTACAAGGAAAATATTTCCGAACTGATTACGGATGTGTCTAGGAAAGTTCAGTAGAGTAAGCATTATGGGAGTCATAGAGTACTGAATACCGACATTATGGAATGGATTAAGACCATCTATTTCCAAGGCAAATGAAACACCATTTTTACAACCCTGGAAATACCCTTCTTCAGAATATGGATCCTTCCAGACTGGCGAGTCTTGAACATCCCACATCAACCACTTTGTGTTTCTGGAGCCATCATGTGACTGTAGCAACTTTGCTAGACTTTCTTCACCAAAGATCCTGGCTAGTCTTGGACCAAGTGGTAAGTAAATAAATCGCTTCTTTTCTGTTGAGTGACACCCCGGACATTCTTTTAAGTTTGCGTATTCATTGCGGAATGCTACACAGTTATTTAGGCAGAACTTGAAAACTTTTTTCTGAACAACATATGGTTCTATCATAGCTCTTGCTTCCTTGTAAGAACAAGGTAATTTAGTTTCATTTGATGATTTAAGAACATTCTGGACTTTCAGGTTGTCAGAAAAAGCACTTTTACTGGTAGCTGGGTGTGATGTAAAGAGACTAAAATTCATTGCAAGCCACTGAAGCACAGTTACATCAGAATTGGGAATTTTTTGCACAGCAATACCCCTTTCATAAATTGTTTCATCATAAGAAAACGACCACTGCTTTTGTTCTTCATGATCACTACTGGACTGCTCATCACTAGAATTAACAGAGTCTAAATCTTCTTCTTCACTGGTGTCCTGCAAGGAATCATCCTCACCCAAAGTAGTGTAGTCATTGTCTGATAACCTGCAAATAAATATAGCATAATAATAAAATGTATTTTAATGTAGTGTTTTTTTAGTTCAGATAACAATTTTAAGGATTTATTCATATTTAATTTCAAGTACACCACAACCTCGTTATAACACGGTTCATTATAACACGGTTTTGGATATTACACGGTTCTCAGATGGATCCCAAAAATGTAAAGATTATATAGAAAAATGACCTTATATGGTCATTTTTCTATATAATCTATACATTTTTGTTTGGATATAACACGGTTGTTTAACTAACACAGTTCATGTTTTGGACCCCAACAATAGTGTTATAAAGGGGTTGGGGTGTATGGGTAAGTATTTTCTGTTTAGTAAGCACCTAATTTGATGTAAAAAAAAACGTACATGTACAGCAAAAAATTTGAAAATCAAACATAAAATAAAACTTTACACTAACAATTTTAAATAGGGATTTTTTATATTTGCACAAGAGACAATTATCCTGTTCTCAAATTTTGAATTCTGACAAAATTACTTACATGATTCAATGGATGCAATAACTGATTTTTATGCCCCCAACTTCGAAGAAGTTGCCCCCCAACTTCTTCGCCCCCAACTTCGAAGAAGTTGAGGGGGCATATTGGTTTGGTCCTGTCTCTCTGTCTGTCCGTCCGTCCGTCTGTCCGTTACACTTTCAGGTGCTGTGAAACTAGAGAATGGCTTATGCTAGGAACTTGAAATTTTATATATGGCATGGGCATGAAAAATAAGCCGACCTGTATTTTTTTTTCTTTTCCATCGGACATTTTGTTGCAGAGTTATTCCCCTTTGTCGATTTTGCCATTATTGCAATAGGAAAATCTTGTCAATAAAATATCTAGAGAACCGCTTGAGGTAGGATGCTGATATTTGGCATACAGTTTAGGATCAATGTGTAGATGACCTGATTACCTTTTGAGCAAATTCCGTAAAAAATTGACAGAGTTATGCCCTTTTCGACTCTGCCATTATAGCCATAAGAAAACCTTGTCAACAAAATATCTAGAGAACCGCTTGAGCTAGGGTTCTGATACTTAAGCATACAGTTTAGGATCAGTGTGCAGATGACCTGATTAACTTTTGAGTGAATTCCGTAAACAATTGACTGAATTATGCCCCTTTTTCGACTTTGTCATTATAGCAATAGGTAAACCGTGTCAACAAAATATCTAGAGAACCGCTTGAGCTATGATTCTGATATTTAACGTACAGTTTAGGATCAATGTGTAGATGACCTGATAAACTTTTAATTTTGATTAAATTCCATAAAAAACTGACTGAGATATGCACCCTTTTTTACGACTCGGGCTTTTTAGAGATATGCAACCTTGTCAACAAAATATCTTAAGAACCGCTTGAGGTAGGAACCTGATATTTGGCATACAGTTTGGGTCTAAGGTGTAGATGACCTGATTAACTTTTGATAAAATTCCAAAAAGAACTGAATGAGTTATGCCCCTTAATGACTTAGACATTTTACAGATATGCAACTTTGTCATCAAAATAACTGGAGAACTACTTGAGGTGGGATCCTGATATTTAGCATACAGTTTGGGTCTAAAGGGTAGCTGACCTGATTAACTTTAATAAAATTCTTTAAAAATTTGGCTGAGCTATGCCCTTTTTCCACCTTAGGCAGTTTAGAAGTACATGTACGTGACCTTGTCAACAAAATATCTGGAGGACCATTTCAGCTAGGATCTTGATATTTGGCATACAGTTTGGGTGCAAGGTGGAGAAGACCTGTTTAACTTTTGAGTAAATTCTATGAATATTGTACTGAGTGATGCCTGTTTCACGACTTCGGCATTTTTTTTAAAAAAATATTTATCTTTAAGTGGCAAGCATATGGTTGGGGGCATAGTGTTTTACAAACACATTTTCTATTGTGTTTTTTTTAATTTTGTGGGAACAAAAATTACTTTCCTTGGAGCTGGTGGCAATTTGTCTATAGAAAACAGCTATCCAAAATATTTTTGCCCATAAAATTATTACTATTTTCAAAAATTCTGTTGCGTATTTTATGTCAAATTAAGCACTAACTTCTGAACAGAAAATAGTTTCCCAACATGGAAATTAAATATGAATAATTCCTGAAAAGCTGTTATCCATAAATTACGGAATTATTATATTAAAAGGTGCCTCGAAGGGAGTAACTTCATTTTCAAAATGGTGGCACAAAGTACAGCATGGCATAAAGAATTTATCAAGAGAAAAATCCTGGAAATCATGCTAGTAAAAAAGAAACAGATAGGTACACTTAAGGACTGAAACCACTATAATATTGTGAGTAGTAGGGGTATTGGGCGAGTCTGGACCACCCCCCGAAAAAAAAAAAAAAAAAAACACACCCCTAAAAAAAAACAAAAAACACACCCCTAAAAAAAAAAAAAAACACACCCCCTAAAAAAAAAAAAAAAAAAGAGGAAGGGAGTACTGTGGCAAAGTGATGAAAGGGGGTGAAAAAAAAAAAAAAAAACGCACCCCTAAAAAAAAAAAAGCACCTCTGGGTCCCCCCTAAAAAAAAAAAAAAAAAACAGCCACACATCAAAAAAAAGATTCTAGCACACCTCTAAAAAAAGCGAGTCTAGCTCACCCATAAAAAAAAACACCCCCCGGGAGTACAGTATTTTTGCCTCTCCTCTGCCCAAAAAAAACAAGACTGCTGTTTAATCTGTCCTAATTTTTACGGCTGTACGAAACTTATCTAAAAATAGTAAACACTCCTTATACGGATATACACTATTATAACCCCAAGGTTAACTTTATAGTAAACAAGCCTTATAAGGCATAATACTACACTGGAAACCCAATTTATCATATTATTTATATATAAAAATACAACCATATTTACAAAGCGTTATCATAAATTTTGCGGGAAAAGTTACAGGCCTGATACTTCAGCCGCTAATATCACTAACAAAAAATCACCGCTTATATCACAAACAATAAATCAAAGTACTCTCATTTAATTTCTAGTTTCATTTTGGCATTTAAAAAAGAAAATCCTCTTTGGAAAGACCTTTTATCCTGCTCAGGTATTTCTCTCAAACCATATCCAAGGCATCTTCTTCATTGAGTCCGCCATTAAGATATGAAGTCAGCTGATGATCTGTGTGCTTTAGGCGCATAGTTAATCATTTCAAGCTTCCGAGGTAACAGGCCTGTTGTTTGTACTTTTAAGATTATAAAGTTTTTACATGTCAAAAGAAAAGGCATGAAATGTTTTCGACATAACTATTCACACTGAGGGAACAATTTTGGATCAATAACATGTGGACTGATTTTTGGCAAACAGTGCAGGTCCAGATCAGATGCCTCAGAACGTGGTAAAGTTTTACCTTTATAGGTTTTTTCAGTCGCTGGCCCAATACCCGTATCATATCAAAGTCAATGTACCGTTTATCAGAGGAATTTCTAAACCCCATTCATAAAACTAAGTATTAAATATATAATAAGTAAATAAAATATTGATACGGTGATGTCAATCGATAGCTAAAAATCACATTATTTCTTACTGTCATTCCCTATTCAGAAGATTTCAATAACTATTCAGTGGAAGCATTAATCAAATTATTGGATCAATACACATTATAGCAGGAAAAAATGTACCTTTCTCGAAACCACAAATAAGAGAAAGTGTGCCTTCAGCCAGTCTGACTGCTACAGTAAGGCAGATTGAACACATATGATTGATGTCATGTTAAAAAGGTATCTTTTAGCATTTATGAATAGTGAAGACCCTGACCAGACCCTGACAGTCCGATCAGTCTTGTCAGAAAGGCCTGAAAGTCGTTATGGATATAATCAAAGTACAGAAAGGCCTGAAAGTCGTTACGGGAATAATCAAAGCACCGAAAGGATCGTGAATCACCGTAATGCGTAGCTTTTAACAGTCAGTAAAAGAAATTTGCAAAGAATTAGAATGTAAAAATCTGCATATTTGTATTGATTTAGTTTACGCTCCTATAAATAGGTGGTGGGTCATTAATTATTATAACTTTATTAAATAAAATCAAGCATTTCCTATTTTTTTTTTTACCTCGGCTAAAGCCTGGGCCTTGCCTTCCTCAATAAGTTTTTTTCTTTCCGTTTCACTTAATCCTGTTTGTTTTGAATGTATGCAATCTTTCAGTTTATTATATTTGTCTAATTCATCTAAAATCAATTTAAATTCATTTTCAGATATTTCCCCATCTGTCAAAGCCTTGGAAATCAAGTCTTTAATACTATTCAACTTACTATCAGCAATAGTTTTAATCTCATAATGTTTTGTGTTTTTGCATGTAATTTACGTCTCACTAACTTAACACAAACACCCAGAGATCCACACACAACAGCAGCAATTTCCAACGGCAACATAATTGGAACAGATAAACCAACACCAGCCATAATAACACTTGAAGAAATTAATGCAGTATCAACACAATCAGTAATATTAATTCCACGTTTATACTTTTTGTATAATGCCTTTCTTACATCCCTCTCTTTTATTAATTGTTTTTCTATTTCTGATATCTTTTGTAATCTATAATTTTGTCCGTCTCCATTAGGTAAATCTGGATATAAATTCGGGGCTGTAGGTTGCTTCATTTTTATATATATATTTTGAATTCAATTAATAACGAGGCAACACTATTAACTACAGTTTGATTAGCCCCCAGACTTATAAAATTAATAACACTTCCGGCTTCAACTAAAAATGGTTTATCAAAATTATCATGTTTTCTTGATGCTGTAAGCAAAGTAATTTCACACCCACTCATAACTCCCCCATCCACCAACACACCAACTCGCACTTCACCACTTGACCTTTCACTCGACAGGCTAATACCTGTAATATGACCACGTCTCATCATAACATAACCAACTTTTGGCTCTCTACCTGCATTTCCAAATGAAAACACCTCACCTCTAATTAAAGGGCCTTTTGATTCAGCACTTATTGTAATGTATTCATTTGTATGAGCGTTTTGTAATCTATTATTTAAAAGTGTAAAAGATCTATGCAAATCATTAACACGTAAAGTCAAATTATTCTTATCTGTTGTAAACTTTTTAACACCAAATATACTCATTTTTATACAATAATTATATAATTTCTAACACACAATTAATTGGCAATCCATTGTTGTTTATATTTTCTCCAATAGAATCACAAACGCTTATACTTAATTCTGAAATATCACCATGTGTTAATTGTTTATATTCCGGATTACTAAAACGTGTATGAACAATATCACCAAACGATTTATTCTCAACAGAAACAACACCAAGAATATTACTAGGAGCACCATCAAAGAAATTGCAAGCACTGTTTATCTGCTCAAGATGAACATATAATTGTTTATAAGGTGCACAATTTAACGGTATTTCTCCCTCATATGTTTGATTTGCGTTAAATCGTCTTTTATTTCCGAGGCCTAACATCTCTTTTAATCCTTTGCTTATTTTTAAATCAACGGTCGACGTCAAAAACACTATGCCATTTGTTTCATTTACAGATAATACAATATTATTACTTTTTAATATATCTGCTACTTGTTGGAAACTGTAAAATCCTGAAGGTAAACGTATTGCTTTATCTGTTCCTTTTTGGATGTATTCATCAATTAAATTATACCAACCTATGGTATAAGTAAAACTCTTCAATCCAATTCTCTTATTTCCACATTTATTATCTATATATTGTTGTAAATATATTGTTTTATTAATATCGGAAATTGTGTGATACATTTTTTTATGTATAAAAATGATACCAAAAGAATTCAAGTACAATCCCAATGCATCATATAACCACAATACTAAATATACCAAAAAGACTATTGAACTTGTAAAACAAACAATTTATGTTAACAAAGATGACCATTTTCCAGTAACGTTTCTCAACTTATTTCAAAACTATCAAAATCCAACATTACACACCAATGAACCGTGGAATACATGGCTTCATTCATCATTTGACTGGTGGCAATGTCAATTAAATTTTGCCGTCTGGTGTGCCACTACAGGATGTGGTGTAAGTTATCAAGACCATTTGCAAAACAAAGGGTTAACTAAAACAGTATATACATTTCATGTTTATTATTGTATTGCTCGTATTTTGAAAGAACTGAAAACACCTTTACCGACAGATGCATCATTCTGTTATTACAAAAACCCATACGACAAAGCAACATACCAAAAGTTATGCAATGAATTCGATGTTTCACCTAGCACGGATTGGAGGCAAAAACTGGAAAGTAGTTCTAAATGTAGTGGTCTCGGGAGTTACACACAATATTTTAAACCAAGTGGAAAATATAGATACGATCATCGAAGTGATGGGCCATTCTTTAATCCAAATGATAAAATAGAACATACAGTAGATATAAGTGAGGCATGGACAATGTTTATATTAGACAAATCAGAAGGCTTCACAAAACCAGGTGTTGAACGAATTAACGAAAGTATTAGAATGTTTGTATGGGCTCTATTAGGCGCACAATCCCAAACACGTGTAGAAATACTAAAAATAGGCACAGGATTTGATGCTCAAAAACAATTCTTAGCAAATGTTCAAGATGCAATTAACAGTCCAATCGATTTGCCTACTCAAATATCAAATTATCAAAATGTATTGAAATACGCAAGAAGTAAAGTTGATTACACATATGGACTTGGTCTCTATATGTCTCCCAGTGATATGATATTACAAATTGGCACTATTGCTGGATATAATAATAAAATTGTAATTGCAACAGAAAATCAAACACTTGGTTTCAATAATGATGTAAATGTTAAACCTGTTGCACCTACTACACAACCTGCAACTATACAAGGTACACCAACAAAGAAATCTCTACCAGAACCAAAAGATCAGGAAACAAAAACAAAGAAATCTATACCAGAACCCGTTGAAAAGAAAGAATCAACACAACACGAAGACAACAAAACAGCATTAATAGTTGGAAGTATTGTAATAGGTATTGTTGCACTCAGGATTTACTAATATACTCTCTTGCAGCTGTATACAATAACCCCACAACAAGGAGAAGCAATGCCCAGAGATGTTCGCCAAACCAGTTAACCACTTTTCCAGTAGTAGACAACAACCAAGACACAATGGCACCAATAATACCCGGTAGTGCTGCTGCTGCTTTACCTGCTAGATTAGCTAATAGTTTAGCAAGATTACTTAATTGTTTTTTTACCCATTCTTTTACTCCACCCTGTGATGAAGGTGGTTTAGGGGTTATAGATCCACTACCAGTAGTAGGAATAATTGCCTCAACAATAACGCCAATAATCATTCCAAAAGCAGTTAAAATACTAACAATTGTAATCCCTTGTTCTCTAAATAATGTTTTAATTCTCTCACCAAGAGTAGTATCTTCTTTCAAAACTTTATTAATAGTTTCTTTTATCCTGTTTATCTGACTACGTAATGCTTCTTTGTTTTCACTAGCAGCCTCAAGTCTTAAAGTTCTATCATCTTCCAATTTTTTTAATTCCTTACTAATCCGCTCTACATCTTCAACTTCTTCAGCTTCTTGCAGTTTTCTTTTTTCTTTTGCTATATCTTTATCAATGTCTGTCAGCTTTGCTAAGTTATTAGTGAGTTCACCACGGAAAGTTTGTAGTTTCTCATCTAGAGCTTCCAGTTCTCTGAAATTTTTACCTTCTGTTTGTGTGAGTGCATTTTTGACTTCAGGCAGCTCTAAATTATCAAACAGAGATGTAACAGTGGTCTCAACATTATTTGCAGTGTCTACTACATTTTGCACATCTTGGGTAGAAGATAAGTCCTGCATTGGAATTTGTTCTTCAGCATTTAGCAAATCATTTCGCGTACTTCCCAGAGTCGTCCTTGCCCGTTGAGATATCTTTGTTGTACTTCGATAATCTGGAAAATTTAAATACTGTCTGATTGCCCGTGTTCCACCACTACCTACTTCACGGTTGTATTCATTTGCTAAAGTAGCCAAAGAAAGAAATTCTGCTGGGCCTCGTTCTGCAGTAATTCTGATTTCTTTGTCGCCGACAACCCAATATAAAGTTTTTCTATCATCTGACAATCTAAACTGTTCATAATCTATTTTGTCTGACGCCATTTTGTATCGCTTCTCTGTTTCTTTATAAAACGTCTTTACAAGATTTTCTTTATAGTGTTGAAGAGCAGTCTGTTCGAGATCTCCTCTTAAGTCATCGATTGTTCTTCTCCGATTTAGAATAATACTCTGTTCATGTTCATTGGGTACCGTAGGTAATCTGGAATCAACATCTTCATCTTCATCTTCATCTTCATCACCATAATCATCTTCAAATGTAGGATTCTCAAAATTAAATCCTTCCGCCATTTTTTATATATTAAATTTTTCCTTTAAAAAATGTCGACCTATGGAAACAAATTAAACCCTTACAGAAAAATAAGAGAACCACGTGGGGTAAGAGGAATCCGTCAAAGTGTAGTGATAACCAATAATCCATCAACTATTGATCAAAATCAACAATTGTTAGTGAGATTCCCCAATCTCTCCGGAAATGATGTTATTGTTCCTGGAACAGTCAAATTAGCATTTGAAATTGAGTTAGATTCTAGAGATGTAATTGCCACTATATTTCCAAATATAGGAAGATCAATAATAAAGAAAACAACAATTCGTATCTCTGGCAATGAAGTTATGTCAATTGATGATAGTGACATCTATCATTGTTATACTGATCTCTGGAAGACTCCTACAGAACGTATAAATATGGCATACCAAGGCATTGGCAAACCAAACATGTTGAAACATAGAGTTGGGGCAGAAAACGCGACAGCGGATAAAGAAGATCAAGCCATTGCAAAAGCATATGGAAACAGGTTTTGTATTCCACTTGATTTTGAATTATTGGAAACCCATATGCCTTTTTATCAAGCAGGATTAGGAGATAGACTTGAATATGAACTTACATTCAATGATTATAATAAAGTAATTAAATCAGGCGATGCAACTTCAACTTATACAATCAAAAATATTTGTTTGGAATTTGATACTGTTTCTGAAACTGAATTAGCAAGACAAATAAGACAACAAGTCAGTGGTAAAATGGTTATTTTGTATGACCGAATACTAAGACACAGAAAAATACCAAAAAATAAATCTGATACACTATGGAATATTAATCTAAATGTTCCAGCTAAAAGTATGAAAGGGATTCTAATGCTGTTTGAAGACCCAGAAAGGACCAGCACGGAAGAATATTACAATCCTGAAATAACAAAAGTAGAAATGACAATAGAAGGAATCCCAAATCAATTATACAGTCAAGGAATGAAAGCATATCAACAGTGGGGTGAGATAAATAAATTCTTTGCGTTAAATTCAAAAAGAAATAGAGAAACAAGTATGGTCATTAAAGATTTATATTTTACTGATACAACGTTAGAGAAATATCTAACGACCAATTATGCATTATGGTTAGATTTACGTTCAACGGATGATAATACACTTCACGGTTCAGGAAGAAGAATTGAAAATGCATCAGAAGGCATCACAATACAAATAACGAAAGAAGCAGGAGCAGATAAGCCAATAAATGTTTATTTATTTGTAATACAGGATGCACAAATTAATTTTGAAGATGGTAGATTTAAAGAAGTAAATTATTAATCAATAAAAATGGAACTACCTAAATATCCACACAGTGCAATTATTTGTGGCCAAACTGGCTGTGGAAAGACTGAATTTGTTTTAGACTTACTTGAAGATGAATATAAAGGTATATTTAGTTATATTGTTATACTTTGCCCAACCATTCAATGGAACAAGGCATACAAAAATCGTGATTGGATTGGTGATGTTAGAAAACCAAAAACAAAAAATATCATAATCGTAAACCCTGTAATGCCAGATGGAACAGAAAAGCTTCAAGAACTGTTACGTTTGTTTTTTAATAAGTTTGCAGGTAAACCAACCCTGTACATCATTGATGACTGCAGTGCCACAAAAGAACTAACAATGAAAAAAGACATGTTATCCGACCTAGCATTTTCTGGTAGACACGCAGAACAATCGATATGGGTTATATCGCAGAGATACAATTCAGTTTTAAAAGATTTAAGAGAACAAACAAAATGGTTATGTATTTTCTACACAAAAGATAGAGATAGTTTTGAAAATTGTTTGAGAGAGAATGATGTTATTCCTACACTGGAAGACCGACAAAGAATAAAGGAAGAACTAAAAAAAAGAAACATCGTAAATTAATTTTGAAAACCGACCAACCTACTGATTATTGGGTGGTTGATTAAGTAATGCTTAAGTAATGCTTAAGTAATGCTTTAGTAATTCTTTAGTAATGCTTAAGTAATGCTTAAAAAATAAGCAATAAAAAAGCAATGCTTCTTGAAATACTGACAATTACAACAAACACTGCAGTCTTATCAATAGTTGGATATATGATATTTAAATATTTTAAAATTAAAAATAAATTATATAAAGTAAAAAATAAACTATATAAAATGAACGCCGAAGAATTATTGAAAGATGTTGAGTTACCAGAACAAAAAGATGACCATGAAGACAAAAAACGTGAAAGATTATCAGCCCTTGTTGCTGGTGGAGGAAGCAAACAATATCTTGGTAAAGACTTACAAATGTCAGACATTGATACAATGACACCAGAACAAATAGAAAAACTATACCGTAGATACGAAGCAAGACTTGGTGCAAGTATGACTAAGACGTTGGGGAATTCTTTTATAAATTTGTATGTTATGGGTGTGTCAAAGTATCTCAATGTTACTAACCCACCTAAATTAATACAAGACTTAGAGGAAGACCCTTTTATCAATCATGCTTTAACAAGTACTTGTTGTGAATTGTATTATAGATATGGAATGTATCTTGCTCCTTTTACTGCAATGTTAACAACAGCGAGACATATTGATTTCACTGATAAAAAAAATGAAAATATTGACTTAAAAAAAGATGAATGAAATTGTTGAAATTGAAGAAAAACCTAAAATAAAAAACCCAAAAAGAGTATCTGCTGGTAAAAAAGGTGCAGAAGCAAAAAGATTAAAAGCTGAATTAAAAAGAAAAGAAATAGAAACAATGAAAAAAGAAAACATACAATTAAAATCTAAAACAAAAGATGATTTAAAAATAACAAAAGATGATAATGATGAATTAAAAATAACAAAAGATGATGAAGTTCAACGTGTAAATATATACAAAAATTATATACCTTTATGTGTTGTAGTAGGGGTTGTTGGATTGGGATTATATATATATACTGCTAAATCTAATAAACAAGTTACTACACCAGAACCTTTCCAAAGAGAAAGGAAAAGAAAGAAATAGATCCATTTGAGTTTAAGTAATCAAAAAAATTCTTATAAAAATGGCAACACAAATTGATGGAAAACAAATAGTAAACATGTTATATCATGCTGGAGTGGAAACAGTATTAACGGTTGGATACGCAGAATTAGGAAGAAAACTATTGAAAAGACCACCACCAAAAGTAGATTTAAATATGGCCGATATTGGAATGTTATCTATTGATATATTACTTGCAATGGCAACAAGAGATATGTTGATTAAACACAATATTATTCCTGCTGATATTATGAAGTAAAAAATGGCGAGTGCAATTGTGATGATGATTGGTGGAGCAGTAGTAAATGCCTTTGCTTTTTCGGGTAGTAATTATTTGTTTTCACATATTGGAAAAGATGCAGATAAAGAGAAAGAAAGACATGATAAGGCAATGGAACAATTAGAAGCAGCACAAGTAAAATGGAGTAGAGAAAGAACACAAAGATTAGATTTTATTAATGAACAATTACAAAAAGAACATCATGCAGTTCAGAAATTTGATGATGTTGACGAAGCAATGAAACAATATTATTATATTACTGGGAAACAATTACAGGCTTTACCTTCTGAATCAAAGTTGAGTGATTATTATACTCCATCAGAAGACCAGAAAAATAGAGAGATTGCATTTGTTGTTGGTGGTATGGCATTAACTGGATTTATTGCATGGAAATTAAATTAAATAAAATACAAAGAATTAATACCATAAGGTTGTGTATCTATTCCATTATCACAAATATATCTTTTATCATCAAAAGGAGATAAAGAAACTTTATTTATTTCATTTATAAACATATTATGTTTGTCAGAATTTAATGTGTACATCTTATTCATTTTTGTTTCATTGTTAAATAAACAATTTTTATAATCATTAAATTTTATATCTTTTTTAATTGTTGTTTTACCAATACCTTTTAATTTTTTTTTTTCACTAAGATCAGTTAATGTATAAGAATATGCTTTACTTCTCAGAAAAACTATTTCATTCATAATTTTACCATTTAATTCATCTTTAAACTTCCCTATTTTCTTTTTATTATCTTTTGAATAAAGATCATGATTTTCTGGATAGTCTGATGTATCTAGTTTATTTTGTATTTGTTTCATATCTTCGTAGATGTCTGTTGTGGTTATATTCATTATGTAGGCGTCGGTATCAAAACCAACTATTTCGTTTTTTGGCCATATTTCATTAACTATATTATAATAAAATTGATACATTAATAACTTGCTATAATCTAATACAACTTGTCCTAAATAAATAGGTTTATCAAATTTAACAGAAGTAACATTATTTACAATTGCAACAAAGTTTTTATTAAAAATTATTGAATCTTTAAAATTAGGTTTGTTTATGTATTTCTTTACTTCTTTTTTACTAGTTGTTAATTTAATTTCACTTCTTCCTCTTATGTTTTCTAATGTTTTTCCATAGAAACTATTATTCATTAATTTCCAGAGGTCTTTTTCAAAATTAGATTTAGATTTTGTTCTTTGTTTCGTATTAAAATCAATATACTTCTTTAACCATTCACTTTCTTTAAATGATATAGTTCTATAAACTTTTTTTACTTTCATTCCAAGTTTAATATATTCTTTTAGAATACTATAATGAATAACATATTTCTTTTTATCATAAAGTGTTAATAATAATTTTTCTTCTTTACCTAATGGTTTATCTCCTAATAAGTTTCTCTGGTAATCTGATAAATCTTTTTCATTTATTTTCATTTTCTCAGGAGCTAATGGATATTTCATTGTTTTAAATTTACAATCATTGGGATACTCCAAATCACACTCTATTATACAACCCCTTCCCTCTGGAATATTTAAATAATAATCTGAATTACTTTCCCATTTGAAATCACTAGTTGGTAGTTTCTGTGACATTGCCCAACCATATAAATTATTTGCATCTAGATATAATAAATATTTTTCTGTAAGATAATCATTTAAATTTTTACCATTTTTTAATGCTTCTAAACATTCTTTCATTTCATTTTCATCTAATATTCTATTTCCATTACCATTGTAATTGGGTGTATATTTATTAAATGCTTTTACATGTCTAGGACCAAGAACACCAGAAAACCCTCCTCTTATTCCATTTTCTACCATTAATAACATTTCATAGTCTGTTAATAATTCTAATTCCACTCCTGTACATTTTAATCCACATTGCCAAGATAATCCTGGTGCAGAATAACAATAACATGGATCTATTTTATGATAATCTAAAAAAATATTTCTAAATTGTTCAAAAGCATCTGCTAAAATTAAAACATCTGTTTTTAGATAAAGATTATGATAATCTTCTAATGTTTTACAATTATAAGCTTTCCAAACGTCTTGTATATATTTATAATCTTTATCTGAGATATCGTTTTGTTTTAAAGTTGAATAGAATGCACTTTTAGGTGGTAGTATTGTTTCTTTTAATCTTTCAATTGAATCTATATATTCATAAGGATAAAAGCCTTTTTGTTTTAATAGAAAAAATTTATCAAGTTTTATTTTATTTTTCTTTTCCTGATACTTCTTATTATCTTTTCTATGTAAGTCATTTAATTCTTTATTAGTTCTTATAAATTCTATTTTGTTTCTATTTAATATATTATTATCAACACTATGACTTTCAAATTCTTTTTCTAAGATAGGAAATTCTTCTAATGATTCTGCTACATCAGCTAAACCCTTTGTAAGGAATCTAAATGAATCTAGAAATCTTAGTTTTTTATAATATGAACCGTAATCTATAGAAATATAATTTTCTGAATTTTTGGATAGAAGTTTTACTTTGTTATAATCATCTTCATATTTCATTAATTCCTCTATTAAGAAGTGAAAATCATAGTTTGAGCCATTATGAAAGAAAACAGGTATTAATTTTGTTGTTTTACCTTCTTTTGTATTACATGATTGACAAGCTGCTCCTCTATATTTACCAGAAAGATGATTATGTTCTCTTACTTTGTTTTCCTCTTCAAATTTTTTTCCACATATATAACAATCTGTTGACTCTTGAAATTCTTTTTCTTGTTGTTCAGTTAAAATTGGTTCTTTCTTTTCATTAAGACGAATATTATAATTTATTTTCTTAAAAATTTCTATTATTTTTTCTACATATTTCTTTGCTGCATCATCACCAACATAAGAAAAGTATTGTGGTTTATAAATTTCTGGATAGTCAGACTGAACATAGATACCATAACTATTAACTGTTTGTTTTCTTATTGGATTAACATATGATTTATTTGGGTCAGGTTGAGAAGTTGATAAAGGGATATTGTTTGATTCAAAATCTGAATAGATAACAAAAGGTAATCTATTTTTGAAATGATAGTTTTTAAATTTAAGAATATTATCTTTCTTTGGCATATTAACTTTACAATAGTCATGATCTAGACATATCTCTTTATGTTTTTCTAATGTTTCTGGTCTTCGAAAACTTTGTAAGCAATTTCTACATGTATGTTGTTTATGTCTATTTTTATCACATAGAAAACTATCAAGATCTTTGATTAAACAATAGTGTGTGTTTTCATTTTCTTCTATATATAAAAGATCAATTATATTTTCACTTTTTATATTTGAAATATAAACTGGGTATAAAGATTGTTTATTTGTTGGATTTTCTAATGCAAAAATATTTATAGTTAAATTATTTTGTTGTTCTACTTTTGGGATATCTTTTATTAACACAGGATATTCAATATCTTTCATATTAATTTCATTCTCATAGGGATGATATTTTGATACTCTATCTTTGTGATTATCTGCAGGATATAGTTTTGCTAATATAGACCATAAGAAACATTTGTTATCTTTTGTGTTTTTAACATTGATAATATTACTTGATTTAAACTTTAAAGGTATATAAGATGAAGCTCTCTGATAATCATATTTATATGTTTTTACTTCTACACTTTTAATATTTCTAAAAACAAAACCAGAACCTCTTTCTTGATACTTATCAAGCCATGCTTCAAATTTATCTTTTAGTTTATTATAAAATTCATCTACATTATTATTTGATTTAATAACTTGAACAGGATGAGAGTAAAGACTTTCTATTATATCAAATGCTAATGGGGTATTAAATTCAGAAGTAATTATTATCTTCACTTTAATGGGATATGTTTGTATTTTAATTTTATCTTTTAATTTATTAATATAATTAGTTATATTATCTTCTTCTATGTCATCAATAATAGTTTCAGTAATAACATTTTTAAATACTTTGGATTTTTTACCGCTCATTTTAAAAGAGGACATTTTGAATTAAGTAATATTTTTTATAGTTTTCTTTCCATGTAATATTCATGTCGATAAGCAGGATTTCTAGTAATAAAATTTTCATATGCTTCTTTATACTTCTCTTTATTATTTTGATAATGCCTTCTTTATATGGCTTTATTACATTGTTTACACGAAGAACGAAATCCACTTTTATTTTTATTTAATGGTTGTTTATCATATTCACTTATAAATTTGAATTCATTACACTTTGAGCAGATTTTTCCTTCAATCATTTTTAAGAAACAATTTTTAATATAATTAAAATGGAGCATCCAAAAATATATTGTTTACGTTGTAAAAAACATACTGAAAATGATTCAGTGAAGCAAGTAACAACAACTAATAATAGACAAATGTTAAAAGCCAAATGTTCTGAGTGTGGATCTAATAAAAATAGATTTATATCCGATAAAGAAAAAATAACAAATACATTAGCAGATGAATTACATCGTAGAGTTATAAAATCTTTTCCTAAAAGACGTGTTTATGTTCATTCAATAGATCAAACATGGGCGGTTGATTTGGCAGATATGCAACAATATTCAAAACAAAATAAACACTATAAATATTTATTAGCTGTTATAGATGTTTTTAGAAAATATGGTTGGTTAATTCCTTTAAAAAATAAAACAGGAGTAACCGTAAGTGAAGCATTTAAAACATTATTTAAAGAAAGGAAACCGATGTTCATCTGGTCAGATAAAGGCTCTGAATTTTATAATCGACAAGTAAAAGAATTGTTAAAAGATAATAATATAGAGTTATATTCAACTGAGAATGAAGAAAACTCTAGTGTAGTAGAACGATGGATAGGCACTATGAAACAACATATGTATAAATATTTTACTGCAAATGAAACTACTAAGTATTATGATATATTAGATGAATTAGTTGAAAATTATAATAATACAGTACATTCTTCTATTAAAATGACGCCTGTTGAAGCGAGTAAAAAAGAAAATGAATTAACAGTGTATAAAAATTTATATCCTGAAAATGATGAGAAAATTAAAAAACCTAAATTCAAAGTTGGGGATAGAGTTAGAATAGCAAAAAAGAAAGGTAAATTTGAAAAGGGTTATACAACTCGTTGGACAAGAGAAATATTTGTAATTGAAGAAGTTTTAAATACAGATCCTGTTACCTATAAAATAAATGATTTAAAAGGCGAAGAAATAAAAGGTAGTTTTTATGAACAAGAATTACAGATTACTGAGTTTTAGATATTTTTTTATTATATACACAAACCCTCATTTTTTTATTTTTGTGTTATTTTTTTTTTTTCTCTTTCTCACCCCCTCAGCCATTTTTTGCACTGTACTCCCTTCACTTTTTTTTTCACCCCACCCTCCATCATTTTTTGCACTGTACTCCCTTCACTTTTTTTTTATTTTTGTGTTAGGAGAAAAAGCATTTTTTTTTTTTTTTTTTCTCGAGGTGTGTTTTTTTAGGGGGACCCAGAGGTGCGTTTTTTTTAGGGGTGCGTTTTTTTTTTTTTTTCACTCCCCTTTCATCACTTTGCCACAGTACTCCCTTCCTCTTTTTTTTTTTTTTTTAGGGGGTGTGTTTTTTTTTTTTTTAGGGATGTTTTTTTTTTTTTTTTTTTCGGGGGGTGGTCCAGACTCGCCCAATACCCCTACTACTATTGTGAGGTTTCATCAAGTTATGAAAACAGAATGGTTGTCCAGAGACAACTTGTCGAGCCTGCTGTTTGCTATAATTAGTGACCCAAATGACGTCTTTCTACAAGATAAGGTCAGAGATACAAGGGGAGAGTGGGGGTGTAAGTGAATTTTGACAAAGAACCCAAATCTGGGGGAAAATGTGTGTGTGTGGGGGGGGAGGGCTAGGTAACTGAAGTGAATTTGGGACGGGGGGTAAGTGATTGTTTTACAAAGAATCCAAATTGGATTTTTTTTGTGTGGAGGGGGGAGGGGGTTGTGGGGGGGGGGGAGGGGCTAGGGGGTAAGTTTATGACCTTCAGCCTACCTGAACGAATGTTTCTATTGGCAATTCTACTCCTCAAGGACAACAATTGTGCCAAAATATTTGGTAAGTGAATTTTTTTTGACAAAGAATCCAAATCTGAAAAAAATTCTTGGGATGGGATGGGTTTTACAAAGAACCCAAATCGCAAGTATTTTTTTTTTGGTGGGGGGTGTCAGGGGCTAGCTAGGGTAAGTTTATGACCGTTTTATCATTTGACCTTCAAGTGTGACCTTGACCTTCAATCTAACTGAACGAATATTTCAATTGGCACTTCTACTCCTCAAGGACAACAACTGTGCCAAAATATTTTTAAATCCATGCATAAATGTACAAGTTATGGTCCGGACAAGCTCAATTTATGACCATTTTGACCATTATTTGACCCCTGTGACATAACTTGCATAAATGTACAAGTTTTGGCCCGTGCAAGCTCAATTTATGACCAGTTTGACCTTTACTCCCTGTGACCTTGACCTGCAACCTACTTGAAAAAATGTTTCAAATAGCACTTTTCCTCATTTAGGACAACAACTGTGCCAAATTATTTTGAAATCCATGCATAAATGTAAAAGTTATGGTTCGCACAAATCCAGACGGACGCATGCATGCACGCACATACACCGAACAAAAATGGTAACAGCTATATCTCGCTTACCCGCAAGCGGGCTGGACAAAAAAGTTTAAATAAAGGGTAACATAACAATTGTTTGAGCATAGATTGTTAGCACAATGTCATTTTTTCATGCTGTAACTATGTGATGTCACCGAACGACGTTATGCAAATTCACAATATGACATCACATGTCAATGGACGTTTTTTGTCAGGCCAAAAAAAAAAAAAAAATGTGTGTTTACTATCTTCCGACCGTCCCTATTTTTTTGCTGCCAATCCTAACTTGTTTTTCAACATAATCAAGAAAAAAATATTTAAAATCCATTTTTTTTTCATTTAAACGGATGTGAAGAGTCATAGAACAATAGTTTTGTATGGGTTTTTAGTTTTCTTTACCCCTTTTGCTCACTTGCAAGGTATAAAAACTGCAAAAATGTATTATTAACAATTATAGGATTACTTAAGAAAGAAAAAATAAAATCTTAAAAAAATGTCCGACCTACCCTATTTTATTTTTCTATGCAATAGTAAACACACATATTTTTTTTGGCCTCATCAAGAAGAAAAGAAGGGCATTTTGGACACACAGAATGCCTATTCCATGGAATAAAGTTGTGGATTTATGTAATACTGTAACATGTATCAAGAGCCATTATAGAAAGAAGCAATGCCCGAGCATGCACTGTATCGCAAGGACTAAGTTAATTGTAACCCCCTCGCCCCACTCCTTAGTGCATGGGCCGCAACAAGTGTGACAAACCTAGAGGCCAAAATCACTGGACTGAAAATAAAGGTCTCACCGTCTGTGACCTATATTTATTTTTCAGGTTAAGATCAAATCATACAGACTGTGGTTTAAAGTAAACAAATGTATCTTTTAGGGAACAGTGAAGAATACATAGAAAAAGACTAGAAAGCGGTTACTAGAATTACTAGAATGCGCCTAATTACCACAATACACCGGAATATACCAAAATACACATTCACATTATTTTTTACCGAAATACACATTGTTTTTGCCAGAATATGCATCATACCGTCATAGTGCATTATTATTTTACCCCAAAAATACCCACAAAGTCATAAACTAGCTATTTCACAGGATTTTTAACAAACATATGTATACCTACACGGTGTGAATGGCCCGCATGATGTGTGGATAGTGACAACCCAGACCAGCTTGTAGTCCAAATAACTAGGCACCTAGATGGAATGTTTCCCTCGGTGTTCCGTACGACCTCCATGAAAGGAAATGCCTCATCCTTTCATCGGTTTGCTAGCCGAACTAATACGCACCCACCAAAGATCCAAACACTGATTATTGTTAGATAGCAAGTCTGAAGACTGTTGCTGAAGCTGAACTAGTCACACGTGTATTAATCCATTTTGCTGCACATCCCCCTGGAAATAGTGTTTTTTTAGAGACCAAAACACAGTGAATTTTGCCCAAAAAGCTATAAGAAGTCCTTATTTTGTGGATTCTAGCTATACCTAAGTGTAATTTGGTAACAAATTTTTATTTTTGGTGTGTTCTGGTATATTTCGGTATTTTCCAGCAATTAGGTTATTCCGGTATTTCTAGTAACCCACTAGAAAGTTTGTTGTTCTTTGCAGTGTTAGTGAAGTTATTCTATCAATCTATCTTCCGATACTGCACTCAGTCATCATTTGACCATAAAAGCAGGTTGGTGTGTGGCGCGAAAGTTACAAGAAAAAAAAATATATATATATACAAAAAAGTTTTGACAAAGCCACTGCAGTTAAAACTATATGCAAGCAGTCCTCAGGAACAACCATAACATGGCTGCACCTGCCCAAAACTAAGTTTTTAGATCTTGGCCTTAAACCCATTAACTGTCTCAGAGTTTGCGAAAGTTTGGAGAACAGTGTCTGACCAATCTGGTAAAAACCGTTAAAAATGACTAAATATTGCATGAAATTTTAGGAAATTTTCACCAGACCGGACAATTTTTTACCAGACTCAGTGAATACTGCTGTCCCAGCAGAGACAGCTTCGGTTGTAAGGCCATTCCAAGTTGCAACTGTTCTGGGCTGGGAAAAAAGGAGTACTTTAGGCCATCAGTATAAGCATTCTGACGGAGATACTGAAAGGAATGTGACCTTGGCTAGTACTCCTACTCATTTTGCCAGCTCCAGACAGGTACCTATCCTTATCAATAACCACCAGATCGTTGTGAATTTTATAGAAAAGGGCAAGAGAAGCCTGCTGTCGGCGGTCCTGCAGGTCTGGCCACTGGAGATCCAACATGGCTTTGATTGCGCCAGCGCCTGCAGGCCCAGCCGGCGGCTGTCCTCTGGACCTTCTCTATTCTATAAATGTCAGTCTGCCAATGGGGATTCCAAACAGGCGCTGCATACTCTAGTTGGGGCCGAGCTAATGCTGTGTAAGCAGCAGCCTTGGTTTCCTTAGGGGCCAGAGACAAGTTCCAGGGAAGGAAACCAAGAATTTTCGTAGCCTTACTTGTGATGTTATTAATATGTTGACCCCAATCAGGGTCATCTGTTATTGTCACATCTAAATATTTAGCAGTTTTAACATTCTCTAAAACTTGATATGCAATATATAATCAAGGGTAAGTTGGTTTTGGGGAAGGTGCCTTGTCACCCTCATAGAGTGACATTTAGCTACATTAAATTGCATTAGCCAAGCATCTTTCCACTGGGCCAATTTATCACGTTCGTCTTGTAAGATCTGTTGTCCTGGTCTTTTGACCTTCTAATATTTTGATAGAGGAAACAGTCGTCCGCAAGTAAGCGAACAGTCGAGTTTATATTGTCCAGCAGGTCATTAATACATATCAAGAAGAGAACCGGTCCAAGGACAGAGGCCTGGGGGACTCCGTCTCCGGACAACACAGGTGCAGGGTCAGAACAAACACCATTAAGTACTACTTTTTGTGTTCGTCCAGATAGCCAACGTAAGGAGGAATTGCGGATACCATAATACTCAAGTCTATACAGGTCTAGCATATTTGTCGTTTTGCAAATTATTTGTCATTTTACAAATCCAGCTATTTGTAAAACGACAACTAGATGACTTCAGTGGCATACTTTTCACGAACTTTTCATGCTCAGTGGAATTTCCGCGTTTTGAAATTTTGCACATATTGATACCAGCTAATGTTATGAGAAGACAAACGCAGTCCTGCTTGGTGCGATATGTACGAAAGTTAACTTTATCATTTGTTCTGGAATTTTCTATATTAAAGCAGTGTATTACCAAGTCCCACCTAAGAACTTCGTTTGATAGTTTCGTTTTACTGTTGGATCTCAAGAGAAAAAACCCATAGGGGTACTTAAAACAGGGATTCTCAACCAATGCACCGAGCCAGTGTTTAGCTTCTCAGAATGCTAGTTGGTATCAATATGAACAATTCCCGACGTGCCAAAATGCGAAAATTCCATTTTGCATGCAAATAAAAATGTTATTGAAGTCAACAATTTGTCGTTATACATGTAAAACGACAAATGATTTGTAAAACGACAAATAATTTGTCGTTCTGTCAATTTCCTAGACCTGTTATATATAAGGCATCTTTCAGAGACCTTATCAAATGCCTTTGCAAAGTCCATTATTATAAGGTCGGTTTGCTTATGGCCGCGATTATGATCCCCATCCAGGTTTTCATATAGGTCATTCCCACAGTATAAGTATTGATCACGATATACAGGACCGGATGAAAATGTTCAAATGATGCATGGCACTTGTCCCTTAATCCCAGAAATCAACTTCTTCAGAGATGAAGAGAGGTGCATACAGAAGAAAACAACAGGCCTCTACTGTTCAAGGCCATGCTACTCACCGTTTTTGTTTTTTACAGTTTGGTTCATCTGGAAAGTCAGGAATCTCTCTTTTCAAATCTGTGTCTTCTGAGAGACCCTCAGAATCTGATGAACTGCCCAGCAATTCGTTGTTATGTTCGATTGTTTGATTGTATATTGGGAGATTTTCCTCCTGAACTTCATCCGATTTATCGTTCACGCACAGTCCAAACGAAACTGCATGTTTCTGAATCCGTCTGCTATCAATTGCTCGCACGCCTTTGCAGACGTTACAGTAACAGATTCGTTTCACTCGAGGCATGTCTTTTCACAAACTGACCGTTAGCAAACTTTCGAAACGAAAGTCCTGTGTTGCTTTCATTATCCGGGCATCGATGCGGAAGTAGAGCCAACATGATAATATATCGGATAATTTTATTGGCTGAACAGAATCTAAGCGTAGTTTTTATTGGATCGCGCTTCACACGGCTGAAAAAATTCTCGCGAGAGCGACTGACTGAAAAACTCCATTTCATTGGTCCGCATGATAAGTGTTTGTAAAGCGCCATATCTTCAAAATGGATCTTCAGGGCGAAATCCCTTTAAATAATTTATCACCTTAGGGACAGAAAGCTATGGAAGGTAGAAAACTAGCAGCAGCCACTATCGCTTCATAGCATTTACTCATATCTATCAGACCCTATCTATCTCTTCATAATCTCAGACCCTCTTTCGAGTAGTAGATATCCAGTTACGGGATGATTCTTACCAAATCCAGTTCGCATCGGGACGACTCGTACTTTTCTGAATGGCGGGTTCGGACGTTTTTTTTAAAAAGTGGACTTAAGGCCAATTGATCAAAATTAATATCTACGATTCGAGGTCGATTTCATCAGGGAAAAAAATTGTGCTTATTCATTAGTGGCTGTTTTATCAAAAGTGGAAAACTTCTTTCATTGGAGCCACAGTTTTCTCGGAAAAAAATAAAGACTGTGGATGTCATTTTGCTGTCATGGCTTTGGAAATAGCATTCGGTCTGGTAAAATTGTTGTCGGTCTGGTAGTCTGACCGCCCCCGCCCATCGGGGCTTGGAGAAATAGATTGGGCTGCACGATGCTTCCACGCAGAGTTGATACCGGCCGCGTATTAGTACTGGTAATTCGCTTAGAAGGTCTAAGCCTGCCCAGAAAAACTGCTGGGAGTCGGCCCGTCCATGCTTATAAACCCTATTTGTTCAATTGGGCGGCAGGGATTGAGATGTCATTTCATCTCAATGTCGGGTAAAAGTCCCACGAAATTGGAAGCAACGTCTCCAAAATGACCTAAATAGTGTTGACGGGGACGTTAAACCTCAAATCAAACAAACTGGTAAAGTCTGGAAGAGTACCAGACCAAATGTCCAGAAAAGTCTCGTCAACTTTCGTGAACTCTGATCCAACCCCTGCTCTTTATGGTCTTACTAACTCAGAGGAGCCCAGCACATTATAGGGTTCGCCTGGGTGACGTCACTTCCCGTAGCAACGATCGGCCGCAGTTTTGCAGGTGAAAACAATGATATAGCGACCGACCATTACCCAATAGATCGCTATTGGTTTTCTTGAATAAATGTATTATTAGTCTGAAATTACTTGTTTACTTAGGTTGTCAGTTAAAAAAGTATCAAAAGTAATATATGACACATGGGTGTAGCCAGAACAAAATGTTTTGTACGCACACCAAAGGAAAAATAAACAAAATTTCTTTTTCTTTTGAATCTCCTTTTGAGTCCCCCATTTATACTTATTAAGGAGAATGTGAACACCATAAAGCTAGTACTGCCTCTATTTTCAGTTAGTGGAAGACTACTTAAACAAACAGGACGTGGCTTTTCTGGCATCAACTATCAAATGGGGGCTACCCATAGGGAGCAAATTCTTTCCTTTATGAGTAGCCCCTATGAAATGGGAAGACAAATATTCTCTTATTATATTCTTATATTCAACATTACTTGTATATTTTTCATTGCACACATGCTTAATGTACGTACATGCGTAATGTGACTCAGAAATTATATGAGAGAAAATTATCTCATTCAGCTAAAATATATATGAGAAGTTCTCCAATCTCAGTGAGAATATAAGTACTATCCATTATTAAATTGCATTTTTGCATGAGATTTTTTCCTCCCATTTGACAGATTTAGTGAGATTATTGGCAAAAATTAGAGCAAATCTCTCAATCTCGCCCGAAAATGATCCCTGCGGTACCCCCCACCCCCCGAACACACAAACACATCTAAAAAAATATAACTACAACCCAGAAAAATCTACGAAAACCAGGTTACCTTAAATTGGTGACATATTTATTTTTTCTGAAACATTAATGTGTGTCTTTTAGACAAAAAAATAAATGAAAATAAAACAATGTACAACCCTGTGCAAACTATTTTATGGCAAGGTCACCTTTGCTCACTTAGGCTTTTATATGAGAAAATTATGGAAATAATTTTATAAAATATAGTTAAACAGTTCAAACATTTTTCTGAAACCTATGACAAATGAACAAAGCATTAAGCTTAGGCTTTTCTGCTGACAGAATTTTGTCCCCCAAGGATTACTTGCCCCTGCCATGGGGCAATAAACATGTATAAAACCATGAAGAAAATTGTACAAAATCAGAGTTCAAAGAGATTAATTTGAAACTTGCAACAAATGGACAAAGTATACTGGTCTTTCTACAGACATCAAAATTTTGTCCGCCTCCAGCCTGGGGCTATGTACATGTATAAAATCATGAGAAAATTTGTATAAAATCTGACACAGGTGAATGAGATTCATTTGAGACATGTAAAAAAAAGGACAAAGTGATAAGATCTTCCTGTTGGCATCAAAGTTTTGACCCCAGAGGTTACCTGCACTGGGGCAATGTATGTGTTTAAAATCATGAAAACGTCGAGCAATTCTCCTCCTTCCGCTGATTCAAGAAGGGCAGTTGTCAGTTAATGGCGAAAGTATGTGCACTGGTTAACCGCTTAGAAGGTCTAAGCATGCCCAGGAATAGTGTGGTTAGGTTAACTGTCCGTCCTGACATAGATGTTTACCGTGGACGTAAAGCAACAAAACCAACAAACAAACAAACAAAATCATGAAAAAAATGTCATATTAAAAATTAAATCACAGGTCAGAGATTTTTATGCCCCCGCCATTCGAAGAATGGTGGAAAGGGCATATAGTGTTACCCCTGTCCGTTCGTCCGTTCGTCCCCGAAATTTAAACGCTGTCAATAACTTTCTTATTTCTGGATCAATTTAGAAATAACTTGGTAGAAATATTAACCACCATGAGACGATGTGTTGCGCCTACAAACCCAGGCCCCCACTTACAAGGTCAAGGTCATACTTAGAGGTCAAAGGTCAAAAAAGGTGTCCGAAACTTAAACACTGTCAATAACTTTATTTCTGGATCAATTCAGAAATTACTTGGCAGAAATATTAACCATCATGAGACGATGTTTTGCGCCCACAAACCCAGGCCCCCACCTACAAGGTCACGGTCATACTTAGATATCAAAGGTCAAAAAAGGGGTCCGAAACTTAAACGCTGTCAACAACTTTCTATTGCTGGATCAATTCAGAAATTACTTGGCAGAAATATTAACCACCATGAGTCGATGTGTTGCGCGCACAAATCCAGGCCCCCACCTACAAGGTCAAGTTCATTCTTAGAGGTCAAAGGTCAAAAAAGGGGTCCGAAACTTAAACACTGTCAATAACTTTCTTATTGCTGGGTCAATTTAGAAGTTACTTGGCAGAAATATTAACCGCCATGAGACGATGTGTTGCACGCACAAACCCAGGCCCCCACCTACAAGGTCAAGGTCATACTCGGAGGTCAAAGGTCAAAAAGGAGTCTGAAACTTAAACGTTGTCAAGAACTTTCTTGTTTCTGGATCAGTTTAGAAATTACTTGGCAGAAATTTTATACATCATTTTTTCCTTCTGTCTACTTATTCTTTTTTTTTTTCTTTTTAAAAACTCAGTTTCCCCCAGCTCAAAGGCTTTGGACTCTTGACTCAAAAAGTTGTGAGTTCAAATCCCGGTAAAGTCTTTTGACAATTCTTGTTTCTCAATGGCATTTTTGCGGGGGCATCCGTGTCCTATGGGCACCTTTTCTAGTTGTTCTTTTTTGAAACTTGCAGCAAATGGTCAAAGTGATAAGGAATGTCTGTTGGTATTGAAATTTTGTTGCACAGGGGTTACCTGCCCCTGCCAGAGGGCTGTATACATACCTGCCTCTGCCAGAGGGATACATATATGAATGTATATACATGAATGTATATAGCGCTGGCCGCTGGGGCAGTCTGGTATGGGCAGATGAGATACGTATACAGCTCTTTGATGGGGCAGGTAACCCCTGTGCACAGGTTATCTGTACCTGCCAGAGGGCTATATACATACCTACCCTTGCCAGTGGGCTATACATATATATGTCCCTCTGGCAGGGGCAGGTAACCCCTGTGCGACATGCATAAAATCATGTTAAGGTCGGATAAAATCACAGGTTGGTGAGATATTTTTTTAAAATTTACAACAAATTGATAAAGTAATAAGGCCTTTCTGGTGGCATCAAAATTATGACCAGGAGTTACCTGCCTCTGCGCTTGGGTTTTAGAATAAGCACTTCTGGCCAGCGGCCAGGGAAGCTCAGCATGTGACAGTAGTAGGCCTTTGGCATCTGTCTGTCTGTAAAGGTTTTTAAATTATCCAGTTCTCCTGGGCCGAATGTTTTAAAACTTTGTCAAGATATCCCCCCCTCCCACCAGTCCCAGGTTGTGCTAAGTCAAGAACTTTTTTCATCCGACGTCAAATAAGAAATTATTGGCCGCCGTCGGGCTTCACTGATTTTACTTTCCGCATCTTCTTTGAAGCCACTGGTCAGATCTGGCCGAAACTTCACAGTTATGATCGGCTTAATGCCTAGTTGTACAACAAAGAAAAAATTTTAGTCTGTCAACAAATATTGCTGCTGTCAATTTGGCCTGGATGTCTACATTCAAGAGGGTAGTGAGTTCGAGTCCAGCTAGAGGGGAACTTTTTTGTGACAGGAAGTTTTTTTTTTAACACACATGTTTTTTTAGCTCCCCTGAGCCAGGGGCTCCGGGGGAGCTTATAGGATGGTAGTCTCCGTCGTTGTCGTCCGCCAACATTTTCAAACGACTTAATTCTCCTCTAAAGCCACTGGGCGGATTTGAACCAAATTTCATATGCAACCTCCAGGCAAAGGGGAACACAAGTTTGTAAAATTGGTCGCGGTCCGTAATCCAAAATGGCCGCCAGGGCAGATAACTCTATTTAAGCGAAATAATCTTCTCCAAAACCGGTGATGCGAATGAGCTGAAATTTTGCAGGCAACCTAAGGGACGTTTCCCCACTCAAGTTTGTTCAAATCGTGTCCGTCGGACTGTTTGCGCCTGCCAGCCGGGGTCGCGAACTTTGTAAAAATCGTGTAATGCCTTATATGGCAATTTTGCATACAAAAAGTCCATGTGTAAACACTTGTTGAAACATCTTCTCCAAAACCACTTTAGCCATAGGTTTCAAATTTTATATGCAGCATTGCTAGATGTCTGGCTCTCAGATTTGTTCATGTGACCTAGGTCGGTCATCCAAGTTGGCCGCTGTTACTAAAATAGCAAAACAACTAAACTGACTTCATCTCCAAAACCGTTCGGTACAATTGACTCAAAATTGGTATGAGGCATCCTTTGGACCTTGGTTCTCTAGATTGTTCAAATTGTCCAAATCTGTAGTGAACTTAGGTCACAGTGACCTAGTTTGTGTTTACGAAATGTATTTTGTTCAAACCCCTTCTTCAAAACCACTGTAGCCATGGGTCTAAAATTTTATATGCAGCATTGTTAAATTTCTGGCTTTTAGATTTGTTCATATGACTTAGGTCTGACCGCTGTTACTAAAAATAGCAAAACAACTAAACTGACTTCTTCTCCAATACAACTTGGTACAATTGACTCAAAATTGGTATGAGGCATCCTTGGGACCTTGGTTCTCAAGATTGTTCAAATCATCCAAATTTGTTGTGCAATCAGGTCACAGTGACCTAGTTTGTGCTTATGAAGTGTATTTTGTTCAAACCCCTTCTTCTTCAAAACCACTGTAGCCTTGGGTCTCAAATTTTATATGCAGCATTGTTAGATGTCTGGCTTCTAGATTTGTATATGTGACCTAGGTCAGCCATTCAAGATGGCTGCTGTTACTAAAAGTAGCAAAACAACTAAATTGACTTTTTCTCCAAAACTGCTTGGTACAATTGACTCAAAATTGGTATGAGGCATCCTTGGGACCTTGGTTCTCAAGATTGCTCAAATCATCCAAATCTGTAGTAAAATTAGGTCACAGTGACCTAGTTAGTATTTACAAAGTGTATTTGTTCAAACATTTTCTTCTCCAAAACCACTGTAGCCATGGGTCTCAAATTTTATATGCAGCATTGTTAGATATCTGACTTTCGGATTTGTTCATGTGACCTAGGTCGGGCCATCCAAGATGGACACTCTTACTAAAAATAGCAAAACAACTAAATTGACTTTTTCTCCAAAACCACTTTGTACAATTGACTCTAAATTGATATGAGGCATCCTTGGGACCTTGATTCAAAAGATTATTAAAATTGTCCAAATCTGTAATGAAATTAGGTCACAGTGACCTAGTTTGAATAAATTTACAGAGTATCACATATCCAGTTTTCGATGTCAGCCCCATATCTCGAGTGTCATTAGCCCCAGGTCTTTGAAACTCAATCAGGACATGCACCTTACCAGTCTAGAACACCCCAACAAAACTATGTCACTGTGACCTACTTTCACAAAAAATACCTCATTCAATTTTCGAGGTCAGCCCAATACCTCACATCATAAGCCCCATATCTTTGAAACATTATCAGTGCATGCATCTTATCACACTAGGTCACCTCTCACAAAACTTGGTTGCTGTGACCTACTTTCAGACGAAATACCAAACATTCAGTTTTCATTGTCAGTACTATATCTCTCCTGTCGTTAGTCTCAGACCTTTGAAACTCCATCGGTGCATGCACCTTACCACTCCAGATCGTCGCCCACAAAATAAGGTCACTGTGACCTACTTTCACAAAAAAGTACCACATATTTAGTTTTTGTAATCAGCCCCATGTCTTGCTTTTCATAAAGATTGCAAAACATGCCGACGGGCTCGACACGCCGGCCGCGGCCATCTAGTTTAATATTTATGCTGATCTTGGGTGGAGGACCTATTTTACAGCAAGGTTCCGGGTATAGAACTGTTCAAATACACTTTTGTTGGTCCTCTGGTTTGAAATGAGGTAACAAGCAAGAAGCTATGTGCCTAAAAAGCAATCCTAAAAAGGAACAAATTGCAATGGCTGCCATGTTAACTTCAAACAGAATGTACCATATTAAATAGAAATAGGTTAGCGATGTTGCCAAGGTTATTATGAAATACATGTACTGTATTTTTATTGGCTATAATTTCAGACAATGGGATCCTGTTGTCAGAATTGGCTCAATTTTCGGAAGCTGACATGAAAGATCTGTTCGAAAGTTTCAGGGATCGTATGCTCGTAAGAAACTATATCAAGCCTTTAGAAGATACAGGTGATTCAAGTGCTATACTGGATACTGACGTTGAGAAGTCAGAAGACAACTCTGAAACAGAAGGAAACTCTGAAAGCTTAAATACGTCCACTAGTACTATAGCTGGTCCATCTTTTAGGGCAGCTGAACTACTGCAGAAAAGATTGAAACATGGAAAATCAACAGCAGCACAAGCCTTTTTTAACAACTTGATTAAAGACGCTGCCCTGGGGGCTAGGATCTGGAAGGATCCACCTGCTACTTTGGAAGACATTTCAAAGAAAAAGAAAGAGGTATTTTTTAAACTCATAGAAGAGTCAGCACAAGTACTAAATAAGCTAAAAAATGACGTCTGGAAACGCCTAGGGGAACATTTACAAAACAGACGTAAATATTTGAAAGACAAATCTTGCGGGAAAAGGAAATCATCAGCCACCCCTAAAAATTTGCCAACATGTAATATAAAGAAAGCTTTTTTAAATCCTGGGGACATTGTTGTAATCAAAAGTAAAACAAAAAAGTTCTAGGAACAGGCTATTTTCTGGCTCAAAAAGATGATTTTTTTCTCAGAATTTGCTATCAAAAGTCTTACTAATGAAGCGACAGATGATGATGAACTGCCAGATTCAGACAAAACCAATGATTTATCGAAATTTAAGTTTGTGAAAGAAAAAAACAGTCGTTGTATACTGAACCAAATTCCTATCAAAACCTTCAAACAAAAAATCTGTGAATATCAATGAGGATGACTCAAGCTCTACCGATGCTTCCAAAACAAATACAGGGAAAGAGGGGGGGGGGGAGGAAGGGACAGGGATCCAAGGGTCAACCGGAAGGAACAAAGAAACCAAAACATTCTGAAGGGACATCAGACACTGCTGCAGATAAAGACATTGATTCAGTTTCTGTAAATCTCAGTGACGACGACTCCAGCTCTACCGATTCTCCCAAAACAAATGTAGGGAAAGGGAGGAAAAGGAAGGGACACGGTTCCAAGGGTCAGCCAGAAGGAACAAAGAAATCAAAACATTCTGAAGGAACACTATGGCTACCAAACTCTGCTGCAGAAAAGACACTGATTCAGTGTCTGTAAATCTCAGTGATGATGACTCAAGCTCTATCGATGCTCCAAAAACAAATGTAGGGAAAGTGGGGAAAAGGATGGGACAGGGATCCAAGAGCCAACCAGAAGGAACAAAGAAATCCAAAACTTCTGAAGGGACACTAGGGCTAGCAGACACATCTGCAGAAAAAGTCACTGATAGATCTAGAGAAGACTAGAGTTTCATTCTAATGGAATGGGCAAAAGGCCAACTTTTCTGGGGTATAAAAAGGAGTGTAGGAGCTGAGGTAGTTGTGCAGAACTGTACTAAACCATGTGGAAGGATCATGCCTGATGATCAAAGAATTGATTTTGAATTAGTGTATGAAAATTCGAAAAATTGTAAACTGAGCAATACAGATAATCAGAGAAATCCGAATATGAGTTTTTCAATCCTGGAAATTCCAAAAGGAGAGTGTATGTCCCTTATGGGAAATGCCAAAAATGAGGTGATAACATTAAATCCGGACCCACAATGTCATGATGAATTTATCAAAAGACTGAGGGACAGTTTCTCAGCTTACATTTCGTCTGCTTAAAATATAACTTTGTATTGATCTGAACTTTGAATGCAGATCATAAATGCACCTTTTGGAATTTCTAGTTATAACTCAAATATCTCAGTAGGTTGACAGTGTGGATGTAACTAACAAAACTTGTGTGATATATGTGAGTTTCTTGCGAGTTTGCCATATAAAAACTCCAGCTTTAAGGCCATTAAGACATGGTATAACAGTGGTTTTTCGCAAGTCCAACTTTTCTGCTTAATTATACATGTTTCACAATGAGAACATAATTTGACTAACACTCCCCTAATATCTATGAAGGTTTCATGTATGCCTGATTGTGGTGAAGGCCCTGATATCTTGGCCATACAGCTAATTTTAACGGCCATCCAGTTCTCTCTAGACCGGCCTGTTACACATAAATAAGCCCTACAAAAATCTGATGTTCATGCCAAGTATATATGACAGGGTCTTTGCCAAACTCCGACTTGAAAAAAATGCATGGATGTTTTTAGCTCACCTGAGTTGTAGGTTCATAGGTGAATTTATAGGATAGTGGCCAGGCCTCCATCATCTGTCAACATTTTCAAACAACTTCTCCGAAACCACTGGGCCAATTTTAGCCAAAGGACGGGTTACAGTTTAGCCATATTTGTGCCTACGATGGATCTGGGTGAAACTTATATGCAATATAGTCCAACATATGCGCGTTCATATGACAACAATTTTTAATTAACCATGACATGTGCAGTCATGTGACTTCCGTTTTTCTACAAGTGGGGTAATTGTCAGTATTTGGTGATTTGCAAAAGTAATATGACATTTTTTAACAATTAACCGCATTAAAGCGGGTTACTTTACATGTCCATATCATAATCTATGTTTCTTGTATCCCGTGACACAATATTATGTACAGTATGTGCATAAGAAATTTATATTGTTTTGAGGTTATATGTATTTAGTATATATGTTAGAAGTGCTTGATAATACGGAATGTATTTTCGATTCTGAAATATATATTTAAAACGTTGGCAGAAAGAAAACAACAGTTTAATATATCATTACAACATACAACAAATTTGATTGGATTTTGGTGACCTTGACCTCATTTTTCAAGGTCAAAGCAACCCAAAAACAATCATTTTTAGGTCAAAAATGGCTTGTCTGTACTCTATCTCAATAACGAATTGATTAATTTAAATCAAACTTGGAACAATATATCATTAAACATACCAGGAATTTGATTAGATTTTGGTGACCTTGACATTTTTTTCAAGGTCACAGACCCCCCAAAACAGTCAATTTTGGGCCAACAAAGGCTTGTTTGCACTCTATCTCATTAAAGAATGACCAATTTTCGTCAAACATGGTACAATATATCAATATATCATACCGCAGATCGGGTTAGATTTTGGTGACCTTGACCTTTTTCAAGGTCACAGGCCCTCAAAGACAATCCATTTTGGACCAAAAATGGCTTGTCTGCACTCTATCTCCTTAATAAATCGCTTAATTTTAGTCAAACTTAGTACAATATAACATTACAACATGACGCAGATTTGATTATATTTTGTCGACCTTGACCTTTTTTCAAGGTCACAGGCTCCCAAAACAGATGATTTTTGGGAAAAAAAGGCTTGACTGCACAATATCTCATAAACAAATCGATTAATTGCATTCAAACTTGGTATAATATACCATTACAACATACCTCAGATTTGATTAGATGTTTGTGACCTTGACTTTGTTTCAAGGTCACAGCCACCCCCCCCCCAAAAAAAAAAAAACAGTCAATTTGGAGCAAAACATGGCTAAGGATAACCCTTTCTACAACTTATTTAACGTCACTGCAGCTGGTTTCTCGGAATGTGTGGCGGCCGTAAAAGTCTCCCTGTCCTACATCATAGTGTAATTTACATTTTCTTGTCCTTTTGGGATCACTGATTCCATTGTTGAATTTTGAAAATATTTTAGGGTCACTGATGAAGCCCAATTGGCCAAAACTAGCTCGTGTGACCCAGAAAACATGTACACTCCATATTTTCCAGTTCTGTTGTGTATTCCTTGCTTCGAAAGGATAACCCTGTCTGCAACTTATTGTCTGCACTGTAAGGCCAAGGTCTCCCGAAACCTGTTCTTTTAGGGCCAATAATGGCTCATCTGTAACCTATATCATTTAAGAATTCATGATTGTTGGTCAAAATCGGTACAATATTTAATTGCAGTTTACCAAATTTGTCTGGTGATCTCAGCTTTTTTATGACTGTTTTTTTTTTTTTTTTTTTAAGGTCATAGGCTCCCACAAAAACTGTCAGCTTTTGACCAAAAGTGGCTGGTTTGCAGCTTACATTTTGTTGACGTTAATCTAGAACTTTATTAAAGTCAAATGGGTGTTTAAGATACATTTATGGTGAGGAGACATTGTTTTCCTCTGAAAACATTTTTATTTATACCAGCATTCAGGGTACATCTGCAGAAAATATGAAATGTTACATACCCTGTAAACAATATAAGACAGAAACTGGTTATGGAAGGTAAACATGAATGTATGTCATACAACATGCACAGCATGTGACAGCAGTTACATGATAGTCCTTTAATTCATCAATGAATAGCATTCCCGTTTGCCCAGCAAGGAATGATGGTCGTGCTCATACAGATGGCCAGCCGCTGTCCTTCTGTATATGTAGACTATATTGACTTTTTCCTGTACGAGTATGCACAGTACTTTGATTACATTGATTTTCTCACCTTATTTTATCGATAAAAGTTTATTTTTCAACATTCTCCACATCGTTAACCGCCAAAACATCAGCATTTTTGAAAGCATTATTGTTTCTGAAATAAAGTGGTGTGTCGTCTTTTCTGGTTAACGATGTGGACGAACATGCAATTTTCCTTTGAACACCACAGGGGTCTTCACTTTTTCCATAGGCGCAATGTTACACATGACCAGTAGTGCATGTATTCAACTGGAAATTTTGTTACGTAAACGCATGCGGATGTAAAAGTAAATATTTGTCCAACAAACCAGAGATATTTGGTCACCTTATGAGTGTATTTTGATCAGTTTTTGTTGACTTCAAGAATTAGCTCTTTCAGTAGGCACTTTGCAATAGAAAACTGTAACCCGTCCTTTCATATGTAGCCTCTATGGGTTGGGGGAACAAAAATGTTGTGAAGTTCTGATCACATGACCAAGATGGCCACCACACCCATATATGGTAAATAACCTTCAAAAATCTTCTTCTCCAGAACCACTAGGCCCATGACCTTGAAACTTGGCCTCTAGCATCGGGCACCCGGGCCCATCATAGTTTGTTCAAATGATGACCTTGACCTTTTTATGGCAAGGTCAGTTTGGTCTACTTTTGCTAAAATGTGCAATTCCTAAATTGATTATATTTGGCAATCTCTTATATATATAAGGACGGGTTACATATATATATTGTGATTTGAATTAATCATTTTTGCAAATTTTATGAATATTCAAGGTCAAGGTCTTGTGCTGACCTAGGTCCAAGGTCACTGATAGTCAAACTTTAAAAAATTTTCTTCTCATTAGCCATAAGGCCAGTCAAGCTCAAATTTCATATGGAGCGTCCATGGCATCAGGGGACAAAGTTTGCATAAATTGTTCAGATCACAAGACCAAGATGCATATGGCAACCATTCACAAATAGTGACTTGAATTACTCATTTTTGCAAGATTAACAAATATTCAAGGTCGTGGTCATGTGTTTACCTTGGTCCAAGGGTAATAATAGTCAAACTTTACATCATCTTCTCAAAAGCCACTGGGCCAATCAAGCTCAAATTTTATATCATGCCAAGGAAGCCCCATATGAAATTTGGGCTTGACTGGCCCAGTGACATCTGAGAAAAAGATTTTCTAAAGTCTGATTGCACAAATGGTGATCCTTGGCTGACCTTGCATTGACCAATCTTATACCAAAGTCTGTTTAGTTTCGTTTAGTCTGAATATGGGAACATGCCATTACGCTAACATACCCATGCAAAAGAGGGCAATTTTTCATGGCTCTAAAAATGACATTTTTCCGACAAAAAAGTGTGATAATTTTCTTATTTCTGCTCCAAACAGAGAATGTGGGTGCTTGTTAGAACCGAGGCCATTCTAACGAGTACCCACAATCTCTATTTTGGAGCAGAAATAAAAAAAAATAATCTATACCCCTGTAAACTCAACTTTTTCTTATATAAAATGGGGTTTGCCAGGGTATAGATTTCATAGACTTGTTAACGTAATGCATAGTTTTTTTTTTTTTTTTTGGTTTTAAACTTTATAAGTTTAATAAGTTTATGTATTGGATTAAATGACTTATAAAATATTTAACTTTCAAGGTCCAGCTGGTCAGTCAAAGTTTGTTCAAATGCTGTATAAGCTTTCTGTGAGGTTTTGCTCCCATGTGAGCTGCAGGACCATTGGTCTTTTGGTTAGGGGAGCATGAATAACTTTCCCATTTTGGTCTATGGTGTAAAATGAAGCAGAAAAGCAGGAATAATAAAAACTACTGCCACATCATTTCTAAAGACTTTTCATCTCATATATATATATAGATTATTCATTCTCCTAGTTGAAATATGGGATTTATAAACCGAGGGAGGTAAAACAATCCGATAAAGAAACGAGTGCGAAGCACGAGTTTCTTTAACGGATTGTTTTACCTCCCGAGGTTTATAAATCCCATATTTCAAATAGGAGAAATGTATAATCTGTATATTACATGCACTTCCGTAGACTTTTAGGAGAGTTTGGGTCTTGAATTTTGGATCTGAATGCCCGTTCAGTTGACTGTTTACAGCCCATGTAAACGGTTCAATCAGCGAAGTGTTACAGAATCTGGGTGGAAGAACAACTGGATGGGCGCCATTTTGAAAGCGCTTTCTACAGTTTTGAACAAAAATAGAAGAAACAAAGTGTTTCAGTGATAAAACAAGTAAAACGTTAGATTAAATAAAGCAAAACTTACATCCTAATCAATGGTCATATCCATGTTTTCTTTTGTTTCAGCGTTGCATCCGACTCAAACGTCACGCATTCTGAACGTCTGTTGATATTTCTTAGGCGCCATTACAATGTCATGAATAACGTCGCCGTGATTGAAACTTTCCCGCGTTTGAATAGAACAATTTCACTGCAAAGCGGTATCTCGTATCTTGTACATAAAGTAGTTCCAGCTGAAGGGATTTATTTCCCCGGCTAAGAGGAAATATTTCTTCTTAGCAAAAAGGAAAATACCAAGTTTATGTCTGGTAGAAATCATGGTATTTCTTTGTAATGCATGTAATATTAAACTTTAATGCATTATACATGGTTATATAATTAACTGTATTAAATCAGGGTGGGTTTACGGCTGTTCCAGAGAAAAATATTTGATAATGAGTGTCTTTGATGACAAAGCTATAAAAAAAAAATTCTCAAGAGCTGTAAGCTAGAGTTTTTAGCTCACCTGTCACGTAGTGACAAGGTCAGCTTTTGTGATCACGTTTTGTCCGTCGTGCGTGCGTGCGTCCGTCCGTGCTTCCGTAAACTTTTTCTTCAAACAACATCTCCTCCGGTCCTAAACCGCTGAACAGATCCTGACCAAACTTGGCAGAAATGATCTTTGGGTGGTTCTCTCTCAAAGTTGTTCAAAGAATTATATTCCATGCAGAACTCTGGTTGCCATGGCAACGAAAAGAGAAAATAAGAGAAAATCTTTACAAATCTTCTTCTCTGAAACCACAAGCCCCAGATCTTTCATATTTGGTATGAAGCTTCATCCAGGGGACCTCTACCAAGATTGTTCAAATTATGGCCCTGGGGCCAAAAATGGCCCCGCCCCAGGGCCCACATGTTTTACATAGGCTTATATATAGGGAAAATCTTTAAAAATCTTCTTCTCTGAAACCACAGGGCCCAGGTCTTTCATATTTGGTATGTAGCTTCATCTAGGGGACCTCTACCAAGATTGTTCAAATTATAGCCCTTTGGGCAAAACATGGCCCCGTCCCGGGGCCCACATGTTTTACATAGACTTATATAGGAAAAACTTTTAAAAATCTTCTCCTCTGAAACCACAAGGCCCAGGTCTTTCATATTTGGTATGAAGCTTTATCTAGGGGACCTCTACCAAGATTGTTAAAATTATGGCCCTGGGGCCAAAACTGGCCCCGCCCCGGGGCCCACATGTTTTACATAGGCTTATATATAGGGAAAACCTTTAAAAATCTTCTCCTCTGAAACCACAAGGCCCAAGTCTTTCATATTTGGTATGAAGCTTCATCTAGGGGACCTCTACCAATTGTTCAAATTATAGCCCTGGGGCCAAAAATGGCCCCGCCCAGGGGCCCACATGTTTTACATAGACTTATATATAGGAAAAGCCTTTAAAAATCTTCTTCTCTGAACTCACAAGGCCCACGTCTTTCATATTTGATCTGAAGTTTCATCTAGGGGACCTCTACACAGGTTGTTCAAATTATGGCCCTAGGGCCAAAAAATGGCCCCGCCCCGGGGCCCACATGTTTTACATTGGGGTATATAGGGAAAACCTTTAAAAATCTTCTCTGAAACCACAAGGCCCAGGTCTTTCATATTTGGTATGAAGCTTCATCTAGGGGACCTCTACCAAGATTGTTCAAATTATATCCCTGGGGCCAAAAATGGCCCCGCCCCAGGGCCCACATGTTTTACATAAACTTATATCTATAGGAAAAACCTTTAAAAATCTTCTTCTCTGAAACCACAAGGCCCATGTCTTTCATATTTGATCTGAAGTTTCATCTAGGGGACCTCTACTAAGATTGTTCGAATTATGACCCTGGAGACAAAAATGACCCTGCCCTGGTCCCCGGGCCCACTTGCTATACTTTGGATCAGGTGAGCGACCTAGGGCCCTCTGGGCCTCTTGTTCAATCCTTTGATCAGTTTTCACTTTGTATAGCCGAGAGGACATTTCGGGTTGTTCACTCAAAATTCACTCAGAAACAGGCGTATCCTGCCCCGCTTGCGGTGCTCTTGTTGGATATCTGTAATTTTGATTTCTCTTGATGAGAAAGTGCAGTTGCAGTGCCAAATTGCTGTTTTGAACAATAATTGATATCCAAATCTTGAATTTGATTATCAGCTATTTTGAGTAGCGAGTGCTATTTTTGGATTAGTTTTATTTAGTTGGTGATGAGATAATCACTGTCAGATGTTATATTTCATAAAGGCGTGTCCAAGGCAGATATTAGTTTGATTTAGTAGGTGATGAGATAATCACTGATGTTATATTTCATGAAGGCGTGTTCATGGCAGATTTTAGTTTGATTTAGTAGGTGATGAGATAATCACTGATGTTGTATTTCATAAAGGCGTGTTCAAGGCAGATATTAGTTTGATTTAGTAGGTGATGAGATAATCACTGATGTTGTATTTCATAAAGGCGTGTTCAAGGCAGATATTAGTTTGATTTAGTAGGTGATGAGATAATTACTGATGTTGTATTTCATAAAGGCGTGTTCAAGGCAGATATTTACCTGTCAGAGCAGATATTTACCTGTCAGAGCAGAATTGCAGTTCCAAATTTGATTTTCAAAGAATGCAAATAAAGAAAATTTTACAATTTATGTTAGAAGTCGTTTTAGAAAAGTATCCATTTTTGTCAAATTTATGAAAGTTCTGCTCAGGAGAGCTAGCCTGCAGAAAGCAGTTTTTTAGCTCACCTGAGCCGAAGACTCATTGATGAGCTTATAGTATGGTTAGGCTCCGTTGTCCGTCTGTTTTCTGCAGTCTGTCATCTATTAACATTTTCAAACATCTTCTTCTCCAAAACGGCTGGGCTGATTGAAGCCAAATTTATTTGGAGCCTCACTAGGATGGGGGAACAAAAGTTTGTTTGCGGGGTCCAGGTCACATGACAAAGATGGCCGCCATGCCCATATATGGTAAAAATCTTCAAAAAATCTTCTCAAGAACCAGTAGGCCAATTGTTACGAAACTTTGTATGTAGCATTGGGGACTTGAACCCATCATAGTTTGAATAAATGATAACCCTGGGATGACCTTGACCTATTTTAGGCTAAGGTCTAATTTGGTTGTATAGGCTTTTGAATGGGAAAAAGTCAAACCCATAGGTTTTTCGAAAACTACTGCAGCCAGTGATCTGAAACTTGGTAGATGCAGTCAACTAAATGAAACTACATGAGTATCGAAAGTCAAGGTCATTCACTGACCTTGGCCCAAGGTCATTCAGATATCAAATTTAAAACTTATTTTCCTTGGAACCCACCAAGCCATTTGTAACCAAACTTCATACGAGAGCTTTTAGGGACAAGGAAATGAAAATTATATTTTACAAGTTTGGTCACATGACCTTTATGGCCACCATGCCCATATATGTTTAAAACCACATAAAAATCTCCCCTTCCTGAACCAGTTGGCCGATTGTCACGAAACTTGGTATGCAGCATTGGGAACACGGGCCCATTATAATTTATTCGAATGATGACCCGGGGATGACCTTGACTTATTTTAGGCCACAGTCAGATTTGGTCACCTAGGCTTTTGAATGAAGAAAAGTAAAAAATCATAGATTTTTCGGAAAGTATTGCAGCTAGTGATCTGATACTTGGTAGCTGCAGTCAGATAAATAAGTAAATGAAACTATGTGAGTATCCAAGGTCAAGGCCATTCACTGACCTTGGCCAAAGGTCATTCAGATATCAAACTTAATAGTTATATTTCTTGGAAACCACCAGGCCACTGTAACTAAACTTCATATGAAAGCTTTTAGGGACAAGGAAATGAAAATTATATTATATAAGTTTGGTCACATGATCACTATGACCACCATGCCCATATATGGTTAAAACTATTTAAAAATCTTCTACTGAACCAGTTGGCCGATTGTCACGAAACTTGGTATGTAACATTGGGGACTCGGGGGCCATATATGCATCTTAGTTTGTTCAAATGATGACCTGGGATGACCTTGACCTATTATACCCCAAGGTCAAAGTTTGTAATGTATGCTTTTCTTTGGGAAAAGATGAAAACAATGGGTATTTTAGAAACTATGACAGAATCTGAAAGTTCAGTCAGATGAGCGTTTCAGGACCAATGGTCCTCTGGTAATTTAATTCTGCTCACTGGAGAGCTTGTCGACCAGTTCTTCCATGTTGATCCTAAATATACTCAGAAAGTCAAGCTTGAGTATAAACAGTGTGGATCCAGATCAGACTGGAGGAGCAGTCAGATCAAGTTCCACACTGTTGCCATTCTGTCTGGGTCCTCTGGATCCATTACTCTCCCACTTTCACATATATAAGATACGCTTTCAGCTCATAGAAGATATTTCTATCCTATATGACCACATGATAGCTTTCTTCCATGGATGTTTGAATATTTCAATTATCATTGGAATTTGGATTCTGAATGAAGCAAGTGACACCAAAAAGACGTAATTGAACTTCGAGCGTGCATGATAAAGTGACGCGACGTCATTGCTTCCTGATGATGTCGCCAAACTTGGTAACGCGACGTCATTAGCTACTTCACGTTAGCGACGTCAGATGCCAAAGGACATTTTTTCTTTTATCAACCGTGTTCAAACTAAGGTTCAAATCGTGTTTTCTAGCCATTTCTGAGGTGCAAACTGTGCACCCACTCTCGAACCCAGTAAACACGCACAAAAATCACATCAGATCACCGAGTAAAAAGTTGAATTTTTCAAGGTGGGAAGCTTAATTTGATCTAGGTCTTTAAATGTCCTAAAAGTGGGAGAAAAATAACCCATCATGAGCCAGTCCATAAAGGATAGGGACATCTACCCCTCAGGGTTGGAATTTCAACAAAGGACTCGGCAAGCCTCGGCTCTGGTTGAAATTCCAACCCCTCTGGGGAGATTTCTCTATCCTATTTGGACACTCATGATGGATTCTTATATTCTTCAGTAAAATGATATTCAAGGTTGGTTAACTTATGGTGTCCATATTTTTAGGTGAATTAGGTACGATAATTACCAAAGTGTAATTTTAATTGTCCAAGTGACTTCATACGGGATCATCTTATTGTGCTAGTAGTTGAGAATGGTTGGTGAAATTTCCCTTTTTGTCAAAAAGGAATTACGTAAAAATTCTAGAGTACCACTGAAAAAAAAGCACACAGTTGAAAAAAAAAAACGGGGAGAAAAAGCTTAAAAGAGTCTTTTGCATGACAAAGAAAATGGATTGAAATGATTAGAGCTTGTTTTCCAAAGTGCAGTGGTGAAAACCCTATCAAAAAAAATCCAGTGACCATTTTAGTAAATATGTATATTTTTCAAAAAAAGAAAAAAACTTGATGTTACTATAAATAGATTTTGGTCCCTCAATCCAATATTCTGTGACGTCTCAAAGGGTATTATATTTTTAATCCTGAGATTTCTATATATGATTAAAATACAAATATTGTATAAGTCATTTTAGATTCAAGCTAATTGAAAAATATGATTACAAACTGTTTAAATTCAAAATGGTTTTATTATTATATGTGAAACATTTGTTAAATCTTATAAAAAAATGACTATGGGTGAATAATTTGCAAAATTTTATTTGAATTTTAATTTAAAGGTTGGTTATGGAGCTACCAGGTTTCAAATTTTATTTTCTGGTTTTTATCCTCAATTCATACTCCTTTGTCATGTGTACACTTCTGGAGCCAAATACAGCTTCAGAACTTTGTGAAAATGGTCGTTTTCATAAATATTTACCCTTCACTCTGAACATGTGTTCGGAATTTCTGTTCTAAAAATAAATCTGTCACTTAACACATACATGGCGGCAGCATCGTCTCTGAGCGTCGTTACTTATGGCATGGTATGCAGCATCATATTTTTTTTCCAATTCAGGCATGGCCTAAGCAAACAAGGCCCAAAATGAACGTCGCATAACGTCATATACTGGGATTCTATTTTTGTCACGAACTAAAAATAGCTCTAACTAGTGTACATAGCCTAGTAAGGGAATCCCTCTCAAACTCGTTTACCTGTCATAATAATTGTTCACATTTTTGCATAAAATGCATTCATTTGTATTGTTTTATAGAAAAATACCTGCTATATGTATTTTATTTTTGGAAGCATTTTTTACCCATAGCTCAATAACCCACCTTTAAATGAAAAGTTTAGCAAAGTTACAATTTCAGTTTGAAATATTTCTTATTTGAAAATTATATAGAAGTGTTCAAACAAATTTTATTTGGCAAAAAATAAAACAAGTTCTAAATTGGAGACTGCGAGAATTGGAACACTTAAAAATCTTTAAAATTTTAGAAGTTCTTTTGTGACATCATAATGTACTCATGAATATTAATGAGGTACTTTAGACATTTAAAAAACTGAACTGAAGAGGTTTGCTGAAACTGGCCGAATTCCAGATTTCGTATTGGTGTAACTTTTGAACTTTATGGAATTTTTTTATGCAATTTTCACTGCCGTAATCAGGGAAACAATGTCTATAATTTCAGCTATTCTTTTTACTCAGGCTAAGGTCTCTTTTAGAGCTATGAAGTTTCAGTCATGATTTTCGCCACTTATGAATGCACCATGTTGAGAAAAAAAATCCCTTGTGTCTAACTGATATAAAAGAAAATTTTATGATATGGTCAATGAATCGGGTGAGCCACAGGACCAGTAATTGGTCCTTTGGTTTGCTTTGTTAGCCATATGCTAGTAATAAGCTAGTTATTTTTTAGATACTGTCAGTCCAGTTACCAAATAAATTTATTTCGTTCTACCCCTGTTTTCTGCTACTGTATAACCTTATGGTATTGTGACAGGACCTTTGGAAACAGTCTGGCCAGGGTGTACCTTTATGATAGTGCATCTACTTATTTTTGTTGTATTAATGCAAAACACAATTCTTCATCCTTAGGACCGTTACTGACATATTTCCAGATATTTCTGTGCAGCTGTTTTTGATCATTTAACAGTGCATGCTCAGTCCCTTAATGGGGTGAGATCTGTGATTCTTAGTCTTTAGCCTCTTCTAGTTTTTCTTCCTAGCCAAAAATATGGACTTAGTCTACAAGAGGCTTGGCTTGGCTTGCCCAGGAGCAGTGTGTCATCAATAATTGATGCCCGAAATGATCAAAAGGCCATAAAATTCCATTTATACATCATCATTTAGTTTATCTAATGTGAGTGAATATGAAAGGCTTGGGGCAAGACTATTTTAGCAAGATCTGATGAGTTTTCACCTGATATTTTTTAAGTACCCTTTTCTCGTGAGCTGACTGCACAGACCTGATGAAAATAAAACTCGAAACTGCCCATTGGCAGATGTCTGATCATTTTGAGCATATTCAGTTAACCTAGCTATCCACAGACTGTGATCAGGCGGATCTCAAGAACCATCAAAATGTTGCAGTGGCGGAATGTTTAATGAAAATTGTAAAAGTATTCCAATTATGGGGTCACAAATTCTGGTGTCCCAAAGCGAGTTTTCATGGCATTTTGTCACCTTGCCGCCATTTTTTTTTTCTTTCCTGGCAGACGTTTGATGGTTTAAACTGGCTAGCAACAGTGAAAACAAATAATTAAGTTGGACAACAAAACAAGAACAAAAGAGCTTCAGTTTATTATTCAGTTTATTTGTAAAAGACATACGTCCCCTTTAACATTTATTTTAATAAAACAGTAAAAGGCAGCTTGGTGACATAGAAGTGTCAGTATCTCTCGGTTAGTTAGAAATGATTTGAAAATGATTTCGGACAACCATCTTGTCTTTCTTCATGCCCATGACTTAAATGCTAATCATGGGCATGGAAAATGTTGTTGATCATTAAAATATGGACAATTTTCTGCCCCTTTTGAGCCAGTGTTTTAAAGTAATGGGCATGAAAAATGCTAATGACCATTAATAATTAAATGGGTTCCAGTCCTCCTTTTTAATGCCCATGTTTTGGCAAAACAATAGGCATTAATGTTAACATTCTGTGCAGTATTATTAATGGCCATTAGAAGAAAATTTCAAGGCCATTAGTCTTTTTTATAAACTAATGGCCATCATTTAATGAATAATGGCCATAATAAAAAAATAATGACCATTATTTTATTTCATGCAGAGAATAATGGGCAGTATTATTAATGGCCATTAGAACATTTTTTCCATTAAAAAAATAATGACCATTATTTTATTTCATGCAGAGAATAATGGGCAGTATTATTAATCAGATTATTAATGGCCATTAGAACATTTTTCAAGGTCATTAATCTTTGTATAAAATCATAGCCATTATTATAACCTTTATATGATAATTAATGGCCATAAGAAAAATAATGACTGTTATTTTATTAATGGCCATTAGAAGAAATTTTCAAGGTCATTAGTCTTAACATAAAATCATGGCAATTATTGGGTGATTAATGGCCATAAAAAAGACCATTATTTTATATTAATGCTGAGAATAATGCCCATGATTTGGCTATGAAAATATCTACTCATTACCATTATTTGAAATTAATGGTAATCAGCATTAGCATGAAATAGCCATGAAATTCTTCGGCATGTCCATTAACTAATTTTAATGCCAATCACGATGTCGCCTTTAATGGCCTTAAACCATTAATTTTAATGGCAGGAAAAATAATGCCCATCAGATTGCCCATTAATAAAGTTTTGGCACACATCATTAAACTTATTAATGGTCATGAAAGTTTTTGTTTGTAATGGTCATTAGCTAACTGTGGTTTTTTTTCATGAAATTATAAAAATAATGGCCATTAAAAGTTATGTTTCTTAAAAGTCATTATTCCCCAATGAAAGAATTTTAATAAATTAATGCTAAACTAATGACATTTTAATGGAATTTTAATGCCAATCACAATGTCGCTTTTAATGGATGGTGTTAATGGCCTTGATTCATGGTTTTTCATGGTCAGTTAATGGCTACTTCTGCAGTAGTGATATTCTGTTGGCTTCCGTAAATATCCTTGGAAATGAGATGGCTGATTAAGAAGCCAGATCAGCATTATCGTTAAATATAACAAATATAAAAATTCCGCACTCAGATTTTAAATGGAACATAACTATATAAAGAATAAATGTCAATCTATTTGGGAAAAAGAAACTAATAATAAATTAAATAAAATACAACCGAATTTTCATAGCCAATGCTCTTTCTCAAATTATAGTAGAAAAGATCAGACAAAGATCACTAGATGCCTTATTGGACACGCAAGACTCACTCATTCCTAGATTAAAAAAAAGGACAATCACCTTTCTGTGTATCTTGTAACGAACCGTTCACAGTAGACCATTTTCTCTTTCGTGTGTAGAATTTCATCTTATACGAACAAAATATTTTAATGTTTCAACGATGAAAGCCTTTTTTTACGACATACAATCTTACCAAATAATCAATTTTCTTAAAGGCCGAAAAGCATTTTTCAGACAGACAAAGGACGGGTAACTGAATATCTAGGAAGATCAGGGATCAGTTGCTCAAAGCAAAGTTAGCTTAACGGGCTCGTTAGTGGTCTTATTGTTAACTGTTCTAGCAAGTTTAATATTTAAATTTTGGGTATTTTTGTTGAAAGAATATGAGCAGCAAAAGCTGCTCACACTTTTTTAGCACAAATATGAGCATAATTCCCATAATAAATGATCAAAGTTTTAACGAAAGTTAGTTTTGAACAACTGGCCCCAGATTGGTGGTTCTTACAGTAACGGCCCAGCTCATTGGGGCTAAAAAAATTGATTGGCTGCATGATGCTTCAACGCAGAGCTGAAACCGACTGCACACAAACCGCTTAGAGGATCTAAGCATGCCCAGGCAAAGCGGTGCGAGTCGGACCGTCGATGTTTATAAACCCTATTGGTTAAACTGGGCCACAGGGCTTGAGATGTCATTTTACCTCAATGTCGGGTAAAAGTCCCACGAAATTGGAAGCAAAGTCTCCAAAATGACATTTACAGTGTTGACGGGGACGTTCAACCTCAACTTGCTCAAACATACATATTTGCCACAGTATGCTTCCTTTATTGGTCTGTGTAGCTGTCGTTTCATTGATATAATATTCCATTTATAAAAAACGTTTATTGTAAATTGTTAACGGCATTGCTTAGACGAAAGTACACCTTGTTCACGTGGTGTAAACTACATTGAGACTTTTATTAGACGTCAGAGTTGACGAAAAAAGGTAACTACAAAGTTAACAAATTTTAACATCACCAAAACACGCCTACATAATTTGACCCCTTTGAAAGTAGAAGTAAAACAAAGATCAGGAATTGATACAATTAACTTACTCCATCCATAAAAGACACCAAAGGGAACCCGACTTTTTTATTGTAAACCTGGGGTTTGCAGGGGTAAAGCTTATATTTTTTCTTATTTCTGCTCTAAAATATAGATGGTGTGTACTCGTTAGAACCGCCTCGATGAGGCGTTTCTAAAGAGTACCCACAATCTATATTTTGAGCAGAAATAAGAAAAATGTTACAATTATTCGTTTTTCATTTTTTCGACGATAAAGGTTACAATGTATTTGTATAGGAGTGTTTTCGTAAGGACTTTGGAATGAATTATCATGTTCACTTGGGAAGTTGAAGTGGTGGGCAACTGAAACATACATGGCATCTAATGATAATCTACAGGAACATAAAGTTATTATTAGCCATTACGAAATCACGCCTATGCAAATGCACTGTAACCTTTATCGCCAAAAAAAATAATAAAAATGAGGAAAACATGTGATAGTTTTCTTATTTTTGCTCAATTATAGATTGTGGGTACACGTTAGAACCGCCTCATCGAGGCGGTTCTAACGAGTACTCACAATCTATATAATTGAGCGCGGAGATAAGAAAAATGAGGTTTACCCCTGTAAAGTAGAAGTAAAACAAAGATCAGGAATTGATACAATTAACTTACTCCACCCATAAAAGACACCAAAGGGAAACCCCAGTTTTACTATATAAAAGTGGGGTTAAAGAGGGTGTTTGCGTGAGAATTATATTTCATTAGTAGTAGTAGTTGGAGCAGTTGTTGTGGTAGTATCTAAAATAATATTTATAATAAAATAACAATAATAGTAATAATGATGTTATCCAGGATTATTTTTGGTAATAGTAATAGAAATGGTAACAGTAATAATTAAATATAATTATAATTTTTTATCATTATTATTTTTGTTATCATCCTGTTCATTATTATTATTATTGTTATAATTATCCTTACAAAGTACTCGAAGAAGTATTTGGTATAAAAATAGAAGTGGAGGCAATAATCAGGAATCGATACAATTAATCCACAGCTCCCATCAGAGACACCCAAGGGAAAGAAACACAATATGAAACAACAGACAATGGAAACATCAACAGCGGAAAGCCCACAGGACAGTTACTTTCCTACAAAATGGCCAATAGGCTATCCAACATAAAATAATATAAGTGACACAAACACCCAAAGACAAAGCATAACAAAAATAAACCGCGACAGAAGAACCGCCTTGGAACGGTCAGCGGTTACAAATTCCACTGGGGGCTTAAATCGATTTTACGTGGCCACAATCCTCGCCCTTACTTCCGTCGCGATTAAGACAAATAATTTATTCAGTCCGCATGAAGGCCCCCAACCGACCAGCGCAACATCTCCGTGAACACAAAAACCAAATAACCACAGAGATGAAACAACGGGGAGGACTCAATAGCAATAATAAGCCTATATAAAAAAAATAGAAGTGAAGGCAGTGATCAGGAATCGACACAATCAACCCACAGCCCCCACAAGAGACAACAAGGGAAAGAAACACAAACACGAAACAGCAGACCCCAACGGAAAATCCAACAGCGGAAAGCCAAAAGGACAGCCATAGCCAACTGGCCATCCAAAACAAAACAACACAAGCGACACAAACCCTCATTACGTTTCGTATTTCGTATATTTTTTTTTTTTTTTTTTTTTTTTGTTACTGGAATAGCAAATGCCTGTTTTGATGAAAGACCTTCTGTATTTAATCTTGATTTTTAATACATAACCATTTTGCTATTTAAACAGAATACCTGTACAAACGGCGGATTTTTTTTCAACTTTCAATTGTCAACATCACGTGAACAAGCCCGTCAAATGAAGATCTCCTTAAACCCCACTTTATATAGACAAAATTGGGGTTTACTGGGGTATATATATAATTTTTCTTATTTCTGATCCAAGACATAGGTTGTGGGTACAAGCATCCACAAACGATTTTTGCTGTATAAATAAGAAAAATATCACGGGTTTTTATCAATAAAGTAGCCATTTCGGAGATGTGATAAAATGCACTATGTCGCACGGGTGTGTTATCATAATGTTTTGAAAAAGATATAAATTGGGAAAATGACCGACAAACCCTACATGATTTAAGCAAACAGCAAAGACTGATCAGCCTGTGCGTCTTAGCAGTCTTATCACTACTGGGATGAGGCTCATACAGTTTAAATCTAGAGCAAAAACACTAATTGAAAACTATGCAAAGACAGGCTGTTGCCACACAGCCTGAACTAAGTCAAGGCGACGCTCGAATTATTAAATATGTTCTATAAAAGGGTTATCCTTTGGAAGCAAGGAATACACCACAGAACTGAAAAATATGGAGTGTATATGTTTTCTGGGCCAGACTAGCTAGTTTCGGCCAATTAGGCCTCATCAGTGACCCTCAGATATTTTCAAAATTCCACAATGGAATCAATGAAATATAATCTCAAAGTCGTTCATGACGTATGCACCATTTGGCAAATTGCAAAGGCTTATTTTTGACTCATGTACCATTTGGCAAATTTTAAAGACTCGGCTAAGGCATTGCAGAACAAAGGACATAGACTGAGATCACACAAAGCGTCCTATCAGTGAGATGTCATACTCTATGTGCAATATTGCTTGAATGATAAAATGACGTAACAATTGTTCATCCCTGAAGTTGGACGACTCTTGTAAGCACAAATGATCTTGTGCTAGCTTATGCTTAGTAACAAAAATATGATGCATTATAAACAGCTCTCTAGGCATATTTCCATTAATTGTCTGTTAAGTGCCTAGATTAATCACACCTTTCAAACAATCAGCCTTAAGATAAATGGTATTTGAATGACAGCCAGACAGTGATGTAATTATCAATATTGCTTGAAGTGAAGTAAGTTAAATTAAAATTGAGCAAGCGTATGACAAAATCTACTAGAAGGCATGATCGACCAGCGAAGACTCAACCTGCGCATTCGCGCAGTCTGATCAGAGTCTCCGCAGTGGCATGTATTTACTATAGGCTAATATCTTTTGAAAGAGACATAGCCAAAATGTCTTTTTATAGTGGATGGGTGCCCAGGTTGATTTCAGTCTCTGCTCGCACCGGTCTTATTGTAGGTTTTGCCATGCGCCGGCTGTTTAGTAGAAGTGCATGCAATGATCAGATAACACTTACCTCACGAAAGTATACCTGTATAATTTTGATCCCCCTTGAACCCCTCAATTGCATCCGGGCTTAGCTCAATATTTCTTGCCTCCGTACCCAGCTAGGTCAGAACGAAAGGCTGAAGTTTACTTTGTGCATCTCCCCCTCACTATAATCCGATTCACGACGCATGTCATATAAACCATGATCATTTTAAGCAGCTAGAAACACGAGAAGCTGTAGTTGTGGGTCTCCAGATTGGTTCTTTCTTACATGCTTTTCAATGAATGGTAGAGATTTCTCAATGAAATCTTAATCGATATCTTCACTGAAGTGAAAATACGATTTTTATTTTTCACTCTTTGTGAATTCGATGTACCCTAAAAATAACATATAGATCTATTCTCTGTTTGTCCAAAGTCAATTAGGTAAACGTAACTAATATATGACAGAAATAACGTCACGCACGTTTTTTTTTTTTGTCATTCCGACGTTGCTGACCGCTTTTGCACCTACGCAACGTAAATAATGCACGCGACGCCCGACAAGCTTAGCAACTCCGTACATTAGTTGAATGCAAATTTCAAGTGAATCGTATAATAAAGTTACATTCCAAGCTTTTCCGGGTGCAAACTTTCTCAATTTACGACCAGTATGTTACCCACCTAACACGCAAAACAACTCTAAATCGATGCGAAACTACCCGGTAAAAAGATTGTTCTCTGTAATGATGGTTTACGCTTTGAAATTGCGTTTCACATAACAATTTAAAGCATGAATGAAACAGAAACTGAAACAGAAAATTCGAATTTTTTTTCAGTGTAAGATCGATTTTTCTTGCACACCAGACAAGGAAATCCGTGATTTTACCCTGGGATAGAAGTTTATGTTCTGACCCTGGTGTTCCCACCCCAAATCGAATATAATCGCGTGTTTGATAAATGCACTGGTTGATTACAACCTCATGCGCGGCGTCATCATGCGTGACGTCATTAAACATTCCTGTTGTGTCATCACAAAATGGCGCACGTCGGTAACCGAAGTGACAGCAGCATTAAAATTCGCAATAAAAATGGAAGGTATGCAAGAAAAAGAATCCAATATTGGTGTGGGGGGTGGATAGAAAAATCCGTCCCTCGAGATCACTGTTCGGCATCACTCGGCAAGCCTCGTGATGCCGGACAGTGTCCCTCGGGACGGATTTTTAAATCCACCCCTCACACCCATATAAGATACTTATTTTATTTCACTCATTAGCACAAAAAGAAGTATTTTCACTCTTGGCTTCGCTACTCGTGAAAATACTTCTTTCGGTGTTCATTCGATGAAATATAAATCGATCTCACACTGAAAATATCAAATATCCTCTATATATGAACGTTTTCCACAAGAAAGAAACAGCAGATCTTTCAAAGACATTGTCGCAATATTAAATCACGTGTTTTAAATGCTAACTAGAGCTGTCAGTGAAACTGACTAGGGCCCCGGCAGCGCTATCAGAAATTTGTGGACGGACAGACAGACAGACAGACAGACGGACGGACAGAGTGATTACTATAGTTCACCCACACTTTCAGTGCGGGGCCCTAATAAAACATGAAGTTAATAATCTGGAAAGTTCAGTGGTGGTTCAATTTGCAATAAACCGTGCTTTGTATGGTCTTTTATGAAGCTTAGTTACCCAATGTAATGGAAGCTTGTCATGGCCTTCTGTTACACATACAGCCAATCTGGTGGCTGAATGATAAACGTGGGCATCAACTACAGCCCTCTCTGCCTTCTGACGGTTATGACTTCAGGGAAAGAGGGAAATATCTGAAATACAAAAACTGTTGCAGCTCAAAATGTTTGAAATAGGACTAAAAGACAAATGCAATTTTTAACTAAAATATAGTAAAGATAGGAGAGTGATATTTTTGGACCTTTTTCAAATATAGATTTACATTTGATCATGTAACAAAAGTGATTTTAAAGAAAAAAAGAGAGTTAGAGTAACGACGGTTTTGCGTTAAGGTGACGATATAGGCAGAAGAGATGTCCAGTGTTTCCTCGCCTGCTGTAAAGTTCTATCCAAGCATCGATCATAAAGAAGCTAATCAAACCAACAAGAAAACACGCCTATATTATTTTACCCCCCCCCCCCCCTCCTTCAAAGTAGAAGTAAAACAAAGATCAGGAATTGATACAATTAACTTACTCCACCCATAAAAGACACCAAAGGGAAAGAAATACAAACATTAAGCGACCAGACCATAATGGAAACCCAAACAAAGGAAGGCCATAAGGACAGTTACTTTCCCACAAAATGGCCATATGGCCATCCAAAACCAAAAGACACAAGTGATACACACAGTAAGTAACAAACAACAACATAAATAAATCGCCACAGAAGAGCCGCCTTGGAACGGTCAGTGGAAGATTTCCACTGGGGGGCTTAAATCGATTTTACGTGGCCACAATCCTCGCCCTTACTTCCGTCGCGATTTAGACAAATAATTTGTTCAGTCCGCATGAAGGCCTCCTAACTCATCAGTGCAACATCTCCGTGAACACAAAAATCAAAGAACCACAGAGGTGAGACAACGGTGAGGACTCGACAGCAAGAAACCACTGAAATGCTGGAGCAAAAGAAAACCAACAGTTAGACTCCGATGAGCCCGACCAGAGACAGAGCATCAGGCACCAACCAACATTACCTTGAATTAGATCTCTCTAATTCTCAATAAGCCTTTACGTTGGAGCCGTCATAGAATCTGAGGCCTGACCCACCGGCGTGCAATTAAAGAGGGAAGCAAAGTTGCCAACCGTGATTGGGTTAACTACCATGCATGCAGTCTGTCGTATAATATCCATGTTGTACCCAATCTTTTTATATCGAAGAATGATTTTACGAAATTGGGTACTGAAGTCATTGCGGTTATATATTTTTCTGAATTTAAATACTAAGTCACCATAAAATTCGGGTTCCGATAGACCTTGTTGCAGAAGAGATTTAAGTCCAATATTGAATTTTGAAATTAAATCAGAATGGCGTCTATAAAATTTTGAAAAGGCTTTGCGTAGTTTATGGTACCGATAACCCTGATTAAGGAGTTTAGCCGTTAATAATTTATTACGAGTGTTGAAGTCAGTTACATGACTACACACTCTAGCAAATCGAATTAATTGCGAAATATAAACGCCATAGGATGGCGCACGAGGAACATCACCATCCAAAAAAGGAAAATTTACAATCTCAAAATCAAAGTCATCGCGTTTATCATAAATTTTGCACGAAACAAATCCATCTACAATAGATAGATGTAAATCCAAAAACGGGGCCTCGGTATCAGAAGAATTTGCTTTATTTAACTGAAGTTCTAGGGGTAAATCTGACTGATCAAACCATCAAAATAGGTATTATCAATATTTAATAAATCATCTAAATATCTAGAAGTAGAGCTAAAAGCTTCAATAATTTCAGATTGGTTATCAATGGAAAGCGACAAAATGAAGTCTCTTTCATAACAATACAAGAACAGATCAGCCACAAGAGGTGCGCAATTAGTACCCATCGGAATACCCACAATTTGTCTAAATAACTTAGTACCGAATCTAATATAAATATTGTCAAGTAGAAAGGTGAGGGCATCACACAACCCCACTTTTATACAGTAAAATATAGATTGTGTGTATCCTTTAGAACCGCCTCGATGAGACGGTTCTAATGAAGTTATTTTGAGCTACAGATTGTGGGTATTCGTTAGAACCGCCTCGATGAGGCGGTTCTAACGAGTACTGACAATATTTAGTTTGAGCAAAATAAGAAAAATATCACATTTTTTCATCTTAAAACGTTCGTTGTTTCGGCAGAAGCCTCCATGGTGTAGTTGTTACACTACTCGCCTTGTAAACTAGGGGTCACAGGATCGATCCCGGGCTTCTCCAGACTTTCGGATGAGTCTTTATACCGAGGTCCCGTCTCCGTATGACCTTATCTGCTGGTGGGACGTAAAACTCAAACACTCACTCACTCATTTTTTTCGGCGGTCAAGTTTACAATGTGTTTGTATAGGCGTGTGTTCGTAATGTATGCGGATGTACAGCTGGTCTCAATCAAGTCACTGTTTTCTCAGCCATATGTGTGTTTGTTAATTTATATCTTTCTGGCTATAGAAGGTTTTATCAGACTCCCCAATTCGCGGCGTCTGATCTAGACCTGCACTGCTTGAAAAAGGCCTCGTTTATGGGTTGCCCGTATAAAATGGCTTGATCTCGCAAATGCAATTTCCCGTGAAAGCACCTTGTGCATGCGCAGTTCTGTGATACGATGTGTCGGCAGAATGAGTATAAATAAGGCAGCGAACGCTTCTTGCGACAATCTCTGCATCACTATAACTACTTGGAAAGATATTCAACATAACGCTTGAAAATGAACAAATTACTGGCATTTGTATTGCTATTTCTGATGACTGGACTATTCGGTAAGCATTGCCCAGTTTTTCAAAGCATCATTAGCTTAATGAGCTCGTTAGTGGTCATATTGTTAAGTGTTCTAGCAAGTTCAATATCTAAAATGTCGGTATTTTTGCTGCTAAAATGTCAGCAGCTTTTAAAGCATCACATTTTTTCAGCAAAACTATTAGCGTATTTGCCATATTAAACGATCAAAGTTTTAACGATTCGTTAATTAACGTTTTCATTAGCTTTGAACGACACATCCCAGATCTGTATTCGTTCTTTGTATGGAGTATTTCTCTTTCAGGCTCAAAGTATGTCCCGTGGTCGACAGAAGATATAATTATCCTGCCTATAAGTATTAAAACATCAATGGTTGACATGTTATTACTTACGACCAAAATGAATACCTTTTGGCAAAATGAGTTTCATTTTTCATTTTTCGGGCTCATCGGAGTCTAACTGTTGGTTTTCTTTTGCTCCAGCATTTCAGTGGTTTCTTGCTGTCGAGTCCTCACCGTTGTCTCACCTCTGTGGTTCTTTGATTTTTGTGTTCACGGAGATGTTGCACTGATGAGTTAGGAGGCCTTCATGCGGACTGAACAAATTATTTGTCTAAATCGCGACGGAAGTAAGGGCGAGGATTGTGGCCACGTAAAATCGATTTAAGCCCCCCAGTGGAAACATTCCACTGACCGTTCCAAGGCGGCTCTTCTGTGGCGATTTATTTATGTTGTTGTTTGTTACTTACCGTGTGTATCACTTGTGTCTTTTGGTTTTGGATGGCCATATGGCCATTTTGTGGAAAAGTAACTGTCCTTATGGCCTTCCTTTGTTTAGGTTTCCATTATGGTCTGGTCGCTTAATGTTTGTATTTCTTTCCCTTTGGTGTCTTTTATGGGTGGAGTAAGTTAATTGTATCAATTCCTGATCTTTGTTTTACTTCTACTTTCCATACTCAAGTTGACGTGGGTTAATTGTATCGATTCCTGATCATAACCTTTACTTCTATTATCATACTCAAATGGGCTCAAGAATTTCATAAGAAGTTTGTTTTGGCCCCTGCAGACAAGGCCGCTAACAACGTCGTCGTTGTGTGACGGCTCCACTATGTTAACACGCTTAAGCAGGAGCTTGGTGGTACTAAGGCCTATGAACTTCAGCCTTTAGCTGAAGAGAGCTATAGTAGATAAACATGTTTGTCTTTCAGCCACCAAGTTTGCTATGTGTGTTAATGAAGGCCAAGACAAGCTTCCTACGCTATACTGGTTACCAAAACTTCATAAAAAACCTTACAAAGCACGGTTTAGTGCAAATTCTAGCTCTTGCACTACCACTGAACTTTCTAAATTATTAACTTCCTGTCTTACTGCTATTAAAACGCATGTAATTAAATATTGTGATAAAGTCTTTGAAAGATCAGGAAGAAATCTGTTTTGGTCTATAAAAAATTCGAATGAGGTTTTAAATAAATTGAAATCTAGACATTATCGTGCTTCTAGTCTGTCTACCTACGATTTTTCCACTCTTTACACTACACTTCCTCATAATCTTATAAAAGAAAAGCTTAATGATTTAATTGAATTGGCTTTTCACAGAGAAGATTCTCTCTATCGTGCATGTAATGTCAGAAATGCATTTTTCACTTCTAAAGAGCATAAGAATTATACACTTTGGTCATGTCAGAAAGTGTGTGATGCCCTCACCTTTCTACTTGACAATATTTATATTAGATTCGGTACTAAGTTATTTAGACAAATTGTGGGTATTCCGATGGGTACTAATTGCGCACCCCTTGTGGCTGATCTGTTCTTGTATTGTTATGAAAGAGACTTCATTTTGTCGCTTTCCATTGATAACCAATCTGAAATTATTGAAGCTTTTAGCTCTACTTCTAGATATTTAGATGATTTATTAAATATTGATAATACCTATTTTGATGGTTTGATCAGTCAGATTTGCCCCCTAGAACTTCAGTTAAATAAAGCAGGTTCTTCTGATGCCGAGGCCCCGTTTTTGGGTTTGCGTCTGTCTGTTGTGGGTGGGTTTGTTTCGTGCAAAATTTATGATAAACGCGATGACTTTAATTTTGAGATTGTAAATTTTCCTTTTTTGGATGGTGATGTTCCTCGTGCGCCATCCTATGGCGTTTATATTTCGCAATTAATTCGATTTGCTAGAGTGTGTGGTCGTGTGGCTGGCTTCGGCGCTCGTGGTGAGTTATTAACGGCTTAACTCCTTAATTAGGGTTATCGGTACCGTGAACTACGCAAAGCCTTTTCAAAATTTTATAGACGCCATTCTGATTTGGTTTCGGAATTCAATATTGGACTTAAATCTCTTCTGCAACAAGGTCTGTCGGAACCCGAATTTTATGGTGACTTAGTATGTGGGTTCGGAGAGGTATGTAGCCGTAATGACTTCAGCACCCAATTTCGTAAAATCATTCTTCGATATAAAAAGATTGGGTACAACATGGATATTATACGACAGACTGCATGCATGGTAGTTAACCCAATCACGGTTGGCAACTTTGCTTCCCTCTTTAATTGCACGCCGGTTGGTCAGGCCTCAGATTCTATGACGTCTCCAACGTAAAGGCTTATTGAGAATTAGAGAGATAATGTCGGTTGGTGCCTGATGCTCTGTCTCTGGTCGGGCTCATCGGAGACTAACTGTTGGTTTTCTTTTGCTCCAGCATTTCAGTGGTTTCTTGCTGTCGAGTCCTCACCGTTGTCTCACCTCTGTGGTTCTTTGATTTTTGTGTTCACGGAGATGTTGCACTGATGAGTTAGGAGGCCTTCATGCGGACTGAACAAATTATTTGTCTAAATCGCGACGGAAGTAGGGGCGAGGATTGTGGCCACGTAAAATCGATTTAAGCTCCCCAGTGGAAATCTTCCACTGACCGTTCCAAGGCGGCTCTTCTGTGGCGATTTATTTATGTTGTTGTTTGTTACTTACTGTGTGTATCACTTGTGTCTTTTTATTTTTGGATGGCCATATGGCCATTTTGTGGGAAAGTAACTGTCCTTATGGCCTTCCTTTGTTTAGGTTTCCATTATGGTCTGGTCGCTTAATGTTTGTATTTCTTTCCCTTTGGTGTTTTTTATGGGTGGAGTAAGTTAATTGTATCAATTCCTGATCTTTGTTTTACTTCTACTTTGACACAGGTTAATTATCTTTTCCAACGAGATAAGCAAATCCTTAAAATAAGATTTTTCCCCAAAGTTGCTTGAAGTGAATCTCGATAAGTTATTATATATATATTTATTTATTTATTTATTTTTATTTTTTTCAAAGGCTGATTGGAAGAGACCGTAAATATCTCAGAAACTTTTCATTTATTTATTTATTGCACAGCATTATACCAGTATAAATAATTTTAACTATAAACTGTTGCATTGATGAGCTAGAAATACTACAGGCGGAATTACCGGCCCCGATAGCTCAGTTGGTAGAGTGTCCGCTCCGGGGAACGGGAGGTCTCGGGTTCGATCCCGGGCCGCGACATACCAAAGTCGTTAAGAATGGTATTAGCTGTTCCTCACTTGGCACTCAGGTTTACGGGGTAGAGCTAGGACTGGTCGACCCAGTGTCAGGATAATGTGACTGAACCAAGGGCGAGGAGTTTGGCAAAGGAAATCGATCTTAGCCACCCCCCCCCCCACCACACACAATAGAACTTTTAACTGACCGCTCAAAGGCGGTTCTTCTGTCATGGTATATAATTGTTATTCGTCTAACTAATATCTTGTTATATATATGAGCCGTTAGGACATTTTGCATCACGTGAACAAGTCCGTGAAAGAAAGACCCCTCTAAACCCCACTTTATATAGAGAAAACTGGGGTTTACGGGGGTATTCATTATTTTTCTTATTTCTGTTCCAAGACCTATGTTGTGGGTACTCGTTTGAACCGCCTCAATGAGGCGGTTCTAACCAGCACCCACATCCTATGTTTTGAGCATTTATAAGAAAAATATGAAGGATTTTCATCAGAAAAGTAGCCATTTTTGAGATGTGAAAAAAATGCACTATGTCGTACGGGCGAGTTATCGTAATGGTGGGAAATTTACTATCCGTTTGGCTCGCCGCCTGTGACGTTTCCATTATATTGCCGTTAAAGTCAAAAATACGGTAAATGACGTCGCCGCGAAATCTTAAGCGCGTTGGCCGGCAACGTCATTGGAAACCAAGCACAGGTCTTCAGAATCAGAATTGTTACTGGTAACACGTCAAATGACATTCATACACCAGGACCTGTGATATGAGAAGTTAATCCCTAGCTCTAACGAAAGATGTAAACTTAGCTACACAATCCTCAGCACCTTCAGCCGTCGAAATAATCGAATCGGGAAGGGCATTCCAATCTCTAATGGTTCTGGGGAAGAACGATTCTTTATAAATGTCAGTTCTCGCAGTAAGGGTCTAGAACGTCATTGTATGATGCCTTCTACAGTGCCTAGCTGGGGGAACAAGGTCATCTGTTCGAATGCTAGCAGCACCCTTTAGACCTTTGTATAAGAGTATGAGCCTACTGTCCCTTCTCCTTTTCTTGAGAGACTCCCATCTTAATTTTCCTAGAATTCAAGTCATGCTCCTAGTTTCAAAGCAGTAATTGCTTGTTACAAATCTAGCAGCTCTATTCTGAACTTTTTTCAATTTCTTCATTAAGGACCGCTCCGCTTGGGTCCCAAATGCAACTACCATATTCCAAGATTGGGCGAACAAGTCCCTTATATGCTGTCTCTTTCACATTCTGAGGACACTGATGAAGATTTCACCTCAGGAAACCAAGTGTTCTATTCGCCTTTGTACACATGTTGCTAATATGTGTATTCCATCTCAAATGTGAGTGATTGTCACACCGAGGTATTTAATGGAATTCACATTTTCGATGACCGTTCCCTCTAAGGTGTATGAAGCCTCAATTCCTAGTTATCTGCATAATATTGCTTTTAACGGGTTGAAATCTCATGCCCCATTTTTGTGCCCAACTTCCTAACCTATCTATATCCTTCTGAAGTTTCATTGAGTCCTCAGTATCTCTGATTTCCCGATAGCAAACACAGTCGTCTGCGAACAGTCTTATTTATTTCTGAGTCATTGTCAGTGGAAATATCATTGATGTACCGGGAGAATAGCAGTGGACCAAGAACAGTCCCCTGAGGGACCCCAGATAATACTGGCGCCCAAACTGAAGATTCACCATTAACAACAACACGCTGTTTTATGTAGCAAAAAAAGGAATCTATCCATTTGAGAGTCTTCCCTCCAATTCAATAACCAAATAATTTGGATTTAAGTAGTTCATGGGGAGGGGTGTCAAAAGCCTTCTCGAAGTCCAGAATAAATGTATCTACCTGCCCCCTTTGTCAAAGATTTTTTGCCCAATCATTAATAACCGTGCTCAACTAAGTTTCGCAACTATGCCTTTTCCTGAATGCATGTTGTCTGTCTGACAAAAGTTTTATCATTTTTCCTGAAACCATCTTTTGGATGTATAGACGATCTTACTGAGGTTCATGGATTATTGAATTTATTAACGAGTTTAGGAAAAGTGATAAAATGCGAGGCTTTGCCGAGCATTTCATCCCTTTCCCAAACGAGTTTAATAAATTCAATAATACATGAGCACGAATGTAAGATTCAATTAATCATATGGCATAAAGAACACATATAATTTGTGGCGAAGACCAAAGACAACTGAAAATTAAATGTCCTTTAATTACAACGAAATTCGCCACAGAAAATTTACCAAAAACTTGACGCCTAAAATACACTGCAAATATCAATCTTATCTGTTTTCATTGTTTATGCATATTGTCCACGTATGTCCTTAGTCTGTATTCTGTCCAAAGTTCCTCAGTCCTGACAACTGTTCTCATATCAGATTTTGCTGTCTTTCATGTCTAGTTCTTCCCTAACCTTTCCATCCTAACGTTGGTTGCCAACGTCAACAACGGAATCATGCGACGTTATGAAACCTTAATTTTAAATTCTAATGCACTTACATATGTAACGCGACGTCTGATTGGATAACGTCAAAAATTTGCGACAGTATATTCTGCGATATACTGTCGGAAATCCGACGTCATCACGTAACGTCGCTTTTCATTGGCTGGCATTTGGTTTTACGCAGCTCGCCGCGCTTGCCGCCTTGTGCACAATAGTACAATTTTAGCTTAACAACCGAAACAGTGCATTAGAATGGGGATAACTGTATTGAAAATTTTCCAGGGGTGTAGTAAACCGAAGTGACTACAGCATTAAAAATCCGCGATAAGTAATGGAAAGTGTGCATGAAAAAGAATCCTATATGGGTGTGAGGGGTGGGTAGAAAAGTACGTCCCGAGGGATCACTGTCCGGCATAACTCGGCAAGCCTCGTGGTGCCGGACAGTGAACCTCGAGACGGATATTTTTCCATCCACCCCTCACACCCATATAAGATTCTTATAATCTGCTTTATCATACAATTGTTCGAAGTCATGGGTCACTCTAATTGATATTTTTTTTCATTTCCTTAGTGTGACCCATGACTAAATGCATGAAATGATATTTTGCCTTCACTTTTTTCATAGAAAAACCTTAGTATCTGTTCTTGGGCATTGTTACGATGTTGTCATGGTAGAGTATCTTCGGAGAGGTCAGATCAATGGGAAGATTATAAAGTCAGACAGCTGAAACAGAACATTAATCCTACTCCTGCTGAATATTTGAATTAGCCACACCCATTTCTGACCATCAACCAATCAGACTAAATGATATAATGTTTTCGTTCAATTTGTCAAACTGAATGACAAATACTTTAGTTCAGAAGCCATCTGATATCGATCTACACTGTTTGCTAAGGTAGGGGTTGTAGTGAACAGCAGGATAATGGTTAAATATAAAGATCAAAGCAGGTGTTCGCTTGCTCGTGAAAACATCTCGCTTAGCTTCAGGTACTTAGCATCGCTTTGAAATCTTGCATCATTATTATGATGAAGTTGAAATTTCAGGTCCAGAACCCGTCTCTTCAGGCAGCAGTACTGCTCAACAATGCGGTGTCCGCTATGGCAATCGAATAGGAGGCTGTAAGCACCTTGGCGCTGGGTGCCGCTGTAGCCGTGGATATTGCCGCTGTGATGAACGAAGACGACGGAGAAATGCAGAGGTATACTTTCTATTTCTCTCTCCTTTTTAAGCTGAAATTTTGGTAGAGGGGCAACCAGGAACATTCCTGTAGGGCTATTTAACAATCCGTTTACCGAGATGTCTTTTATGTATATTATTGACAGACGAGAAGATGTTTTCTATTTTTAGCTCTACAGATGGGTTTGTTTCCTGGAAAATTAATGATAAACGCGATGTTTTTTATATTGAGATTGCTACTTTGTTTTCTTGGATGCTGAAGTTCCTCCATACGCCATCGTATGGCGCTTATATTTTCGCAATTAATTCGACTTGCCAGAGTGTCTAGTCATGTAAAGTAGAAGTAAAACAAAGATCAGGAATCGATACAATTAACTTACTCCGACCATCAAAGTCACCAAAGGGAAAGAAATACAAACATTAAGCGACCAGACCATAATGGAAACCTAAACAAAGGAAGGCCATAAGGACAGTTACTTTCCCACAAAATGGCCATATGGCCATCCAAGATTAAAAGACACAAGTGATACACACAGTAAGTAACAAACAACAACATAAATAAATCGCCACAGAAGAACCGCCTTCAAACGGTCAGTGGAAAGATTTCCACTGGGGGGCTTAAATCGATTTTACGTGGCCACAATCCTCGCCTTTACTTCCGTCGCGATTTAGACAAATAATTTGTTCAGTCCGCATGAAGGCCTCCTAACTCACTCATCAGTGCAACATCTCCGTGAACACAAAAAAATCAAAGAACCACAGAGGTGAGACAACGGTGAGGACTCGACAGCAAGAAACCACTGAAATGCTGGAGCAAAACAAAACCAACAGTTAGACTCCGATGGGCCCGACCAGAGACAGAGCATCAGGCACCAACCAACATTACCAAGAATTAGATCTCTCTAATTCTCAATAAGCCTTTACGTTGGAGCCGTCATAGAATCTGAGGCCTGACCCACCGGCGTGCAAGACTTAATCACTCGTAATAATTTGTTAACTGCTAAACTTCTTAATCAGGGTTATCGTTATCATAAACTACGCAAAGCCTTTTCAAAATTTTATAAATAATTGTTGATCTTCTTATGCTCCAGCATTTCAGTGGTTTCTTGCTGTCGAGTCCTCACCGTTGTTTCATCTCTGTGGTTGTTTGATGTTTGTGTTCACGGAGATGTTGCACTGATGAGTTAGGAGACTTTATGCAGACTGAACAATTATTTGTATAATTCGCGACAGAAAAATGGGCGAGCATTGTGGCCATGTGAAATCGATTAAATCACAATCTCGTAATGGAATTCGGTTCATTTACCGTTCCAATGCGGTTCTTCTGTCGCGGTTTATTTCTGTAATGTTTGTGTATCGCTTATATTATATTGTTTTGGATAGCCAATTGGCCATTTTGTTGGAACGTTACTGTCCTTTTGGCTGTCCACAATTGATGTTTCCATTAGGGTCTAGTTGTTTCATGTCTTTGCTTTCTTTCCCTTTGGTGTCTCTTATTAGAGCTTTGGATTAATTGTAGCGTTTCCTGATCATTGCATACTCTTCTATATTTTATAAACGTCATTCCGATTAGTTTCAATATTCAATGTTAAACTTAAATCTCTTCTGCAACAGTCTATCGGAACACGAATTTTATCATGGTGTCCCAATTACGTAAAATCATTCTTCGATATAAAAAAATGGGTACAACATAAATGTTGTACGACAGACTGCATGCATAGTAGTAAACCCAGTTACTGCTGACCGCTTTGCTTCCCTCTTTAATTGCACGCCGTTGGGTCAGGCCTCTGATTCTATGACGGTTCCAGCGTAAGGGCTTACTGACAATTCGAGGTAATTTAATTTTATATAATGTTGGTTGGTGCCTGATGCTCTGTCTCTGGTCGGGCCCATCGGAATGTAACTGTTGGTTTTCTTTTTTTTCCAGCATTTTAGTGGTTTCTTGCTGTCGATTCCTCATCGTTGTTTCATATCTGTGTCCTCGGAGATGTTGCACTGAAGAATGATGAGGCCTTCATGTGGACTGAACAAATTATTTGTCTTAATCGCGACGGAAGTAAAGGCGAGGACTGCGTCCGCGTAAATTCGATTTAAGCCCTCGGTGGAATTCGTTTTTCACTGACCGTACTAAGACGGTATTTCTGACGCGGCTTATTTTTGTTATGGTTTGTATTTTAGTGTCTGTAGCGCTTATTTTTTTTTTGGGGGGGGGGGGGGGTGGGGGGGTGTGGAGGGGGGGGTATTGGAAAGCAATTTGGCCATGCACTAACTGTCCTTTTGGCTTTCCGCTACTGGTGTTTCCATTAGTTATTTCATGTTTGTGTTTCTTTCCCTTTGGTTCTATTTGAAGCTGTGGTCCTGATCACTGCCTTCACTTCTGTTGTTATCATGGTGTGTATCCATTCCATGCTTTTCTAGAAGCCTCTGTGGTGAAGTGGTTACGCTACTCGCCTTGTAAACCAGGGGTCGTATGGTCGATCCCGAGCTTCTCCAGACTTTCGGATGCGTCTTTAAACCGAGGTCCCGTCTCCGTATGACCTTAGCTGTTGGTGGGACGTAAAACTCGAACACTCACACTCTATGCTTTTCCTCTCTAACCATCTTTATGTGCAATTAGTTAGAATTATCGAAAATGACTCGAAGTCTCCATATCCTTCAAAGTACGGTTATATTTTCTAGTCCTTTGGCATTTATTTCACTGTGGAATTTAGAAAATATCTGAGGATAACTGATGAAGCCTGATTGGCCGAAACTAGTTAGTCTGGCCCAGAAAATCTTTTATCATATGACGTCGTTGATAAGCAGTGGATAACGACGTGTAATAAAAATCGTATGACCACACGTGTAATAATACTTTGGCGTGATTAAGTAACGTCATGACAACATTCATGTCAACAATGCGTTTTTCGTAAAAACATCGTCAAATTAAAAGGCGATAAAATCCAATTTACAGTAGTCATATGATAAAGAGAATCTTACACTCGTGGTCATTTCATATGATATTTATGAAACTCGCCAAAGGCTCGTTTCATAAATATCATATGAAATGACCACTCGTGTAAGATCCTCTATATACACTCCATGGTTTTTAATTCTCTGCTGTAGTCCATGCTTCCAAAGGATTACCCGTTTTCAGACCATTTACTATGTCTCAGTCTTATCGCTACATACATGTGCGTATTACATAATAGTTAATAGTGACTATTTTCCAACATTTTGATGGAATCAAGATTCTCTTAGAATCAAGATTCCCTTAAGGGGAATGGGAACACCTTTAGAGGAGGCAACTACTGCAAATGTATCTGTGTCTCCGATGACCAAAGGGTTCACCTCTTAAAGGAGAGAATTTGCTTCTGAGAAGCAAATTCTTTCCTTTTAGAGTAGACCTCCTTTTCACAGTCAGACCTCTTACTTGTTTGCGTGATTTTGTAAATCACTTAAGGTAGTGTTTTTTCTTCGCTTTCGGTAACATATTTGAGTTTTTCCCCTTGATCAGAAAACGAAAATCACTACATTCAATGATAAAACTGTATTGAGTTGTGTCCCTTCCTTCTGCGTTTCATCTGCAAATAGGTACTTCACACAGCGACCGCCCAATTTTTATGACGCTCATAATTAATTATTTTTGGGATAACCCACTGGGCGTAAATATAATTCGAGTACGCGTACCATATTTTCTTTCCATTATTAAACGAATGAAACGCCAAAGTTATCAAAAAAAAAACTATCCAAACTCTTCTGAAAGCTCCGGAAACACTTATAAATCGAAGCAGAAAGTCATCAAAAAACACGTTAAATTCGCTTCTTTTTAGCGATTTTCTTGACAAACTCACCTTAAGTACAGCCTCTGACCATGTGACTCAATGGCGCGTCTTTAGCATTAACACTTGGGATAGCTTCTATTACGTAAAGCTGTGCGAAATTGAAAATAAAACTAATCAAACTACAAAATATGCTGCTTCCTCTTTGACAGAAAAACAACACGCGACCACGTGATTTCTATGATCAGCTGTTTAAGTAAGGGCTCTGACTTTTTCAGCGTGACATGGCTTATAGAAAAGCAAATAGGAAATTCCAAACGTTGCCTTCCTTTGAAATATGGCGGAAAAAATCTACCACGTCTTCCAATCCCCCTTAAAAAGAAAAACAAGAGCTGAAACAAATACTGATACAACTGAATGCGGTTCTAGACCAAATTACAATATATGGTATGCTAATCAATCATCAATAAAAATTGCACATACAAATGCAAATAGCATTCAAAACAAAATTGTTCATATTAGTGCAGATCTTTGAGATCATGATATTATTTGCGTTTCAGAAACAAAAATTAATAAGTCTATTCCAACAAGTAAAGTAGAAGTAAAACAAAGATCAGGAATTGATACAATTAACTTACTCCATCCATAAAAGACACCAAAGGGAAAGAAATACAAACATTAAGCGACCAGACCATAATGGAAACCTAAACAAAGGAAGGCCATATGGACAGTTACTTTCCCACAAAATGGCCATATGGCCATCCAAATTTAAAAGACACAAGTGATACACACAGTAAGTAACAAACAACAACATAAATAAATCGCCACAGAAGAGCCGCCTATTATATTCCTGGGGCCAAAAATGCCCCCGCGCTGGGGCCCTTAGTTTTACATAGGCTCATATAGGGAAACTCTTTTTCTCTGAAACCGCAAGGCCCAGGTCTTTGATATTTGGTGTGAAGCTTCATCTAGTGCACCTCTACCCAGATTGTTCAAATTATAGCCATAGGGCCAAAAATGCCCCCAACACCAGGACCCCCTGGTTTTACAAAGGCATATATAGGGAAAACCTTTAAAAAAACTTCTTGTCTGAAACCAGTAGGCCGCGGTCTTTCATACTTGGTACGAAGCTTCATCTAAAGGACCTTTACCAAGATTGTTCAAATTATAGCCCCGGGGACCAAAAATGCCCCTGCCACATCGCCCCCTGGTTTTACATAGGCATACATAGGGAAAACCTTTAAAAATCTCCTTGTCTGAAACCAGAAGGCCCTGGTCTTTGATATTTGGTAAGAAGCTTCAGACAGGGGACCTCTACCAAGATTGTTCAAATTATAGCCCTGGGGCCCAAAATGCCCCCCACACCAGGGCCCCCTGGTTTGACAAAGGCATATACAGGAAAAAACCTTAAAAAAAACTTTATGTTTGAAACCAGAAGGCCCAGGTCTTTGATAATTGGTTTGCAGCTTCATCTAGTGGACCTCTACCAAGATTGTTCAAATTATAGCACTGGAGCCAAAATGCCCCTGCACCTGGTGTTTTACGTGGGCTTATAAAGGGAAAACCTTTGAAAATCTTCTTGTCTGAACCCACACACACACACCAGGATCCTCTGGTTTTACAAAGGCATTAAAGGGAAACCTTTAAAAAAACTTCTTGTCTGAAACCAGAAGGCCCTGTTCTTTGATATGTGGAATAAAGCTTCATCTAGTAACTGACTTCAACACTCGTAATAAATTATTAACGGCTAAACTCCTTAATCAGGGTTATCGGTACCATAAACAACGCAAAGCCTTTTCAAAATTTTATAGACGCCATTCTGATTTAATTTCAAAATTCAATATTGTGCTTAAATCTCTTCTGCAACAAGGTCTATCGGAACCCGAATTTTATGGTGACTTAGTATATAAATTCAGAAAAATATATAACCGCAATGACTTCAGCACCCAATTTCGTAAAATCATTCTTCGATATAAAAAGATTGGGTACAACATGGATATTATACGACAGACTGCATGCATGGTAGTTAACCCAATCACGGTTGGCAACTTTGCTTCCCTCTTTAATTGCACGCCGATGGGTCAGGCCTCAGATTCTATGACGGCTCCAACGTAAAGGCTTATTGAAAATTAGAGAGATAATGTTGGTTGGTGCCTGATGCTCTGTCTCTGGTCGGGCTCATCGGAGTCTAACTGTTGGTTTTCTTTTGCTCCAGCATTTCAGTGGATTCTTGCTGTCGAGTCCTCACCGTTGTCTCACCTCTGTGGTTCTTTGATTTTTGTGTTCACGGAGATGTTGCACTGATGAGTTAGGAGGCCTTCATTCGGACTGAACAAATTATTTGACAATGTCTAAATCGCGACGGAAGTAAGGGCGAGGATTGTGGCCACGTAAAATCGATTTAAGCCCCCCAGTGGAAATCTTCCACTGACCGTTCCAAGGCGGCTCTTCTGTGGCGATTTATTTATGTTGTTGTTTGTTACTTACTGTGTGTATCACTTGTGTCTTTTGGTTTTGGATGGCCATATGGCCATTTTGTGGGAAAGTAACTGTCCTTATGGACTTCCTTTGTTTAGGTTTCCATTATGGTCTGGTCGCTTAATGTTTGTATTTATTTCCCTTTGGTGTCTTTTATGGGTGGAGTAAGTTAATTGTATCAATTCCTGATCTTTGTTTTACTTCTACTCTACCAAGATTGGATCAAATTATGAGCCCTGGGGCCTAAAAATGCACCCCCAGCACCTGGGCCCCCTGGTTTTACAAAGCCATCATAAGGAAACCTTTAAAAAACTCATTACGAAAACACTCCTATTCAAATACATTGTAAATTTTTTCACCGACAAAAATAAAATTTTAGACGAAAAATTGTGATATTTTTTGTCATTTCTGCTCAAAAAATATATTGTGGGTACTCGTTAGAACCGCCTCGATGAGCTAATAATATAGATTGTGGGTGCTCATTGGAACTGCCTCATCGAGGCGGTTCTAACGAGTACCCACAATCTATATTTAAGAGCAGAAATAAGAAAAATAAGGTTTACCCCTGCTAACCCCAGTTTTATTATATAAAAGTGGGGTTTAAGGGGGTCAAAATTATACAGGCATGTTTTCGTGATTCTTGTCTGAAACCAGATGGCCCAGGTCTTCGATATTTGGTATGAAGCTTCTAGTGGACCTCTATCAAGATTGTTCAAATTATAGAACTGTGGCCAAAAATAGCCCACTGGCTTTACATAGACTTACATTTGAAAATTGTCTTGTCTGAAACCAAAAGGCCGAGGTCTTAGATATTTGGGATGAAGCTCATCTACCATGATTTGGAGGGGGAGGGGGCAAAATTCACCCCGTGGCCCACTGGTCTTAACTATACTTATGTAGGGAAACATTTAGAAATCTTCTTGTCTGAAACCAGAAGGCCCAGGACTTTGATATTTGTAATAAAGCTTCATTTTGTGGACCTCTTCCAAAATTATGGACCCGAGGACAAAAATTGCCCTGTCCCGGCACCCACATAGAAATCACTTAGCTCAGGTGAGCGATATAGGACCATCATGGTCATCTTCTTTTACCTTTGACCTCTAAGTATGACCTTGACCTTGGAGGTACAGACCTGGGTTTTGCATGTGACACATCGTCTCATCATGGTTAACATTTCTGCAAAGTAATTTCAAAATCCATCCAGAAATAAGAAAGTTATTAACTGCGTTCAAGTTTCGGACCCTTTTTTTGACCTTTGACCTCTAAGTATGACCTTGACCTTGGAGGTACGGACCACGATTTTGCACGTGACACATCATCTCATGATGGTTAACATTTCTGCAAAGTAATTTCAAAATCCATCCAGAAATCAGAAAGTTATTGACTGCGTTTAAGTTTCGGACGGACGGACGAACGGACGGACGGACAGGGGCAACGCTATATGACCTTCCACAAATAATTTATTAGAAAACTGCCTTTCAAGATGGTCAATCTTTGAACATCGGTTTCCCATTGTCCTTCCTTAGACACATTCAGGTTTTACATCAACCTAAAGTATATTCCGTGTCCAAGCAACGACGAAAATTAGTGTTGTTTTCTCCAAAAACTGCCATAATAACATTATAACCATCCTTTTAAACATTCACAAATTGTCATTTTAGCAGCCATTACTGTATACATGGTCGGTAAATTCTCCAGGTATATCAGGGGTATAAACATGCTAATCGTTGGTAAAAATATCCTGCAGAACGGATTCTATTCTAAATGTTATATTTTATGCCCATATCATGATTTCCTTTATTCTTCCGTTAATTTGGTAATTATTACTATGCATAGAATAGATACAAGAGGGTAAAAATGTTTATTTTGTCCAAAAGACATAATAACGATTTGACAGAATTTTTATAATCGTTGCGCTATTTACCCTAGTGTTAAATTAACCCGTGCTCTATACTGTGTATATGGATGACAATGTAAAGTGAACTCTACATGTTGATAGGGGTTCTTTGTGCGTAGATATAATGTTCTAAAACCAGTTTTGGGAAACATCACGTCTCGTCGTTGCTGGTAAACACACTAAAGTATATTTTGGCATAAAAATGGTATGTGTCTTATGATGGAGAATGGAGAAACACATTACGAAAACACACCTATACAAATACATTGCCCATTTTTTGGCCAAAAATTAGAAATTTTAAGATGAACAATTGTGATATTTTTCTTATTTATGCTGCAAACATAGGTTGTGGGAGCTCGTTAGAACCGCCTCATTGAGGCGGTTCTAACGAGTACCCACAACCTATATCTTGGAGCAGAAATAAAAAAATAGTGTATACCCCAATAAACCCCAGTTTTCTCTATATAAATGGGGTTTAGGGGTGTCTTTATTTCACGGACTTGTTCACATGATGCAGACGTTCAAAAATGGACCATTTTGAAAGGTAATTTTCTTACAAAGTGAATTTTCATTTTTTTCTTACAAAAGCAAAAATACATTTTTAAAATGCATGTTGTATTATTATTCGTTTAATTTGGAACATTGTGGTTAGTTTTTCTAGAAATATGTCAATATGCTAAACACCCATGAATTTTAGCCCACGTGCCAGGAGGACATTTTCATAGTCCTTGATAATGAATTGTATTGTGATCGCCTTGCATAATCTCCTTGTACAAATTGTTAATTCTGGGCTCTGTAAAACACGGCAACACTAATTTTAATGTTCAAGTCACCACCTAAATAGGCTAGCAATGATTAATTCACTTTCTTCTACCAAACTTCCAAAAGGTGATGCTAAACACCGGCTTAGTGGAGAAACAGATATATCATGTGAGGACCAGAAAACAGGACTTGACATCTCATTCAAATTGTCTCCATAAAATATTTCAAAACTATCGTCTGCTGATAAAATATCCAGCATACAGAGCGTAAATAACTGCTCCGAAGTCGGCTGGTTGTCATTTGACCCAAAGTTACTTATCATAGAAACTTTTCAGTGGTCAACACGTGACCAAGTCCGTGAAATGTACACCCCCCCCCCCCCCCCCCTAAATCTCACTTTATACAGAAAAAACTGGGGTTAATGGGGGTCGATATTAGGTCTCTTATTTCTGCTTAAATACAAGGGTTATGAGCACCCACAACCTTTGTTTGCTGTATAAGAAGAATCGCAAGGATTTTCATAAGAAAAGTAGCCATTCTGTCTGTCTGTGTTTCTTAGTGTTCCACCGCTTCTTTAATCGGTGCACCCTCTTGGAGGTATAAGTTTAACGATAGAGAGCTCAAATCTATTGTGGTGATTTTATTTACACGTGTGTGGCTTAACTTATTTATTTACACTGTATTTAAAATACTGTCTTTTCTGGATAGTCAGGTAGTGGACGCCCGCTTAAGGGCCACGATACGTCTCCTGTGTATTTTGGATAAGTACTCCCTTGTATACAGTTCCAGCAACCCCAGCCTCTCGTCCCCCAAGTCGTTGGTATTAAGGAGCACAGACGCATCCAATGTAATTTGAGTCAAGAATTCTGGGTCACTGAGCTGTGATGTCTGATAATCTGTAATAACATGGCTTGCTGACAACCTGTCTCTGTAAGCTTTCCTCTCGGCTGATAAGAATTCACATTCACTAATAAAGTGCTGCCTGGTTTCAGGAGCAACTGCACACAATTTACAGTTAGGATTAACCGCGTGCTGATTAAAGGCAGCTCGATTTGCTTGAAGGATGTACGTACCCGTCAATAACTTACACTTAATTTGTGCCGGTCTATTATCATGAACATTATCCCTAACAGTTGACCAAATATGGTGGCACTTGCCAATTTTCAGAACATTTGGGTTAAGATATTTAGTAGAGGTTTTATTTGCAATATCGGACTTCCAGAAGGACTCCACACTTTCATGTATTCTTTGGTTAAGTGTACGTTTCCATTCTGCTTTGGAAGGGGGATTGCTGATCAAATGAAATATTGATGGCAGCTCATACTGTTCAAGAATACTTTGAATATGAGTAAACATACTCTTTTGAGGCTTTTCTCTCATAATTAATTGCCTTTTTGCTATTTCTAGCTCGACTGAATTTGGGTTACTAATTATGCCAGCAAAGAGGTTAAGCAGGGTTTTGTGTAGCACAGCTTCCAGAGGCAAGATGCCAAGCATAGCCATACAGGCAGAGTTTGAGACATTGTCAGGTAGACCCTGAATTTGTTTCAGGCATTTTCTTTGAAAGCTTTCGAGAATCTCAATATCTCTCTTTTTAAGCAATTGAACATCGAGACCATACAGGAGTCTCGGAACAACAAAAGTCGACCATACGTGACCGTTCTGGGCAGCTTTCACCCCATTGCCCCCATGGAACCCAGCCCCCATTAAGGAGTAAGCAGTCTTCCGACCCAAAGAGATTCTTCCTGTTATATCAGCACTTCCGGACGTATTCCTAACAATGCCTAGATGTGTGGCGGAATCTGTCACATCAACCCTATTCCCTGAGAGAAAAATATCCATTTCGAGAACTTGCCTTTTCTTATAACTGTACCATAATAGATGACTTTTTGTAGGATGGACACAATATCGTTCTCGGTTTGCACTGTGTTCTACATCCCATACCATCACTTGCATGTCTGTCTGACACTGTGCCAGAAGCGCCAAATCATCGGCAACAGTTATGTGCGGTATGCTAATGGATCCTATTATCATTCCTGGATACCTGTTCTCCAACTGCAACAGCAAGGGATTATTATATCTCTTGTAATGTCCCGTTGAGAGGACTCCACCCTGTCTGACTCCTTGTCTGATGTTGATCGGCTCTGAGAACTCACCCGCCAATTTAACTCTTGAAGAGCAGTCCGAGTAAAGATCTTTCAATAATAGCCAGTCGTTGCCCTGGACTCCATCCAAGTACAGCTTCCGAAGGAGTGAATTGTGATCCACAACATCAAACGCCTTCTGTGTGTCTAAAGTTGTAAGGAACAGATCCTGTTTACAGTTAGCTGCTTCCAAAATGCACTCAGAAAGAATCAATGCTGCATTTACTGAAGAACATCCAGAAGTAAAACCTTTCTGCAACTTGGACTGTGAATCTTGGAATATAGCAGTATGTCTACTATTAAGGATATGTTCAAGTATCTTCAGTAGTACTGGCGTAACAGTTATACCTCTATAGTTGCCTGGGTTGGAGGGGTCTCCTTTCTTATAGATAGGTGTCAGGATTCCTTCCTTCAGAGCAGCAGATATCGTTCCAGAATCAACGAGGTAATTCAGCAAACTGGTGAGAAAGTCTGTTACTTCAAGGCTAGCCAGCTTATAGTGTTCACTGGTGAGTCCCATAATATCCACAGCTTTGTTATTATTTAGCCGTTTCATGGCTGTACGTACTTCACTTTCCGTGATGGGGGCGATAGGAGAGTTCTCTTTCCTACACATGGACTCAATGCACTCCACGTCAGCATCCACCATCTGTTTATACTGATTGTCAAAGCTCGGATTATCCAGGGGTGTGGCCAGGGTTTGAAAGTGGGTAGCCCATCCTTGTCTTATCTCCTCTGGTGTTTCCCTATCAACATCATTGACTGTCAAGGACAGCAGTTGTGGGCTTGAGCTCTTTCGTTGTTGTCTGATCAGCTTATAGAACACCCTTGAGTCGTTCTCGGCGGCCATGATCTCCTCGGTCTTCTCTCTCCGTATCCTGGCTGCTTCCTGCCTCTGTTCTTTCCTCAGGTCTTTCTTTGCAAGCTTCATCTTCTGAACCGATTCACTCAAAGGGTCTCTAGGGGAACCAGATTTCTGCCACTCCCACCAGGCTAGACGGGAAGCCTTAACCGCTTGGTATATTCTGGTTGACCATGGTCTGGCTCTAAATTCCTTTGCCGTAATCTCCGGTTTGAATTTCGGAATACTGTCAAGAGTTGCCTGCTTTAACACTGCACATAGGTGGCTCAGAGGTTGTAGGATGTCAAAGGTGCTAGTCAAAGTTGGTACGAAGGTGTCAAAAGGAAGTAGAAGTCTTTGTACTGTGTCCTGGAACACATCAGTATTACACTTGTCCCATTTCGGTTTACATACAATTCTAACTGGATATTTCTGCACGTCCCCAACAGAGACACTGAGAGATCCCAAGACCGGAATATGATCTGAAGTGTTTGTTGAATTTCTATCCATCACACCAGCAGATGTCAAAATCTCACTTCCAATGGCGTTACAGAGAATATAATCGATTTCAGCCCGATCTGACTTGTTAGGATGAAAGAACGTATTCCCACTTTCCTGTTTACACACTAGGGCATTGAATTGGACAAATTCCTTCAAGAGAGTGTCTTGATTATTTCCCTTCCTTTGGGAGAGTGAAGCATTCATATCTCCTAGAATGAAAAAAGCATGAGAGTTGCTGTATGTAGTTAGGATCTCTTCCAACTGGTCAAGAATGTGTAAATATTCCTCCGCATCTGTGGAAGCACTTTTTGAGTTCCTACTCGGCATGTACACACAGCACAGGCACAATGGTGGAGAAGTAAGCACTTCAATGGCCACAATCCTGTTCCCTCCCACAGGAAGCTTCTTCACTGTAATATCCAGGTTATTCCTGTAAAGAATGGTAACTCCGCCATAGCCACGGGGCTTCTGTGATGGGGGCAGAGGATTGCCGTCATCCACTGCTTTGGAGTGAGCTAAGTGTGAAGGAAATTTCTTTTCCAGGTCCTGTAGTTGAAAATTAAAAAGCCAATGCTCCTGGATGGCCAGGAAGTCACAATCTTGTAGAAGTTTTTTAACAAAACCCGCGTTGCTTTCAATGTTCTTAACGTTAAGAGTAGCTATCGTTAAAGGCTTCTTCTCCAAGTCTTTTCCGAGGCTCGGCCTGTTCCTAAAAAAGGCTTCTGTGTATTATCCTCACAACCAACCGTCAGATTACTGTCAGCAGGGTTCAGGTTTCCAGCTGTTGTGTACTTAGATGGGACTAGTTGGGAAGGGAAAGCATCGGAGTCCTGTTTTGATGTAAACACAGCAATTTTATCATCATCATCCATGATTGTATGTCCTCCGTTGTCCGGGATATTCGTCTGTTCACCAGAGGGATCAGCTGATTCCCCACACCCCTCTAGTATGGTTGAGTTAGAGTCCTCCTCCATAATTTGAGATCTAGAATTGACTGGGTCAACTAAGTTATTGCTCCTCGCATGATGATCACGTTCTCTACTAGAGACATGAGTCACTGTAACATCCTCTGGCTGATCTGAAAAAATGCACTATGTCGCACGGGTGTGTGTTATCGTAATATCATGTCCAAGTGACTAACACTTTTCTGTAGGTAATCCAGGTAAAGATTATATGGGCCCCGTCAAGCGATTTTGGTACTTATCGCCTATGCGAGCAGCGAAGGTTCAGGCGAGCCTGCGCATCCGCGCAGTCTCGCCAGAACCTTCGCTGCTCGCTCATACAAGCAGTGAATCAAGAGGACCCTTCCGACAGAAAGCCATATCCCTGGCCACTCTGAATGGCTGGGCATGCGCAGTTAAAATTTGTCATGAAGGAATGTTCGAAGACACAAATTCGCTTGGCGGGGCTCATATTTAGAAATTAACCACGCTATTCTTATCGCTATGAGGCCAGAGTGTTACATAAGAGGGTACTTTACAGTCTGGTCTGGAATCATGTGTTGAGCTTGGCAAACAATGTAGACCAAGATCAGACGACACAGAACGCGGCGTCTGATCAGTTAGTGTGTTTGAGTTTTACGCCCCGTCAACAGCTTCATGTCATATGGAGATTGGACCTCGGTGTAATACATATGCTTTGTCATTGCTTTGTTTTGTTTTGTTTGAGATGGAGTTTAACAGCCCAGTCAACACTATTTAGGCCATTTTGGAGACGGTTTTGTTTACCTAGACACACTTTTCCTGGTCATGCTTATACGTAAGTGGTTAACCAGTAAAGTGCACATTCTTTCGCCAGAAACTGACAACTGCCCTTCTTGAATCAGCGGACGGGAAAGAATGACCGTAGGAAAGATTTCATGATCATTCTCCACGAAAGAATGTTGCCGACCCCGTCATGCTTTGCCATGCACTGGCCAAACATATGTTGCCGGGATAAGGGCGAGGATTGTGGCCATGTAAAATCGATTTAAGCCCTTTCACTGACTGTTCCAAGGCGGTTCTTCTGTCGCGGTTTATTTTTTATTATGGTTTGCCTTTGAGTGTTTGTGTCGCTTATATTATTTTGTTTTGGATAGCCAACTGGCCATTTTATCGGAAAGTAACTGTCCTAATGGCTTTCCGCTATTGATGTTTCCATTTGGGTCTGTTGTTTCATGTTTTTGTTTCTTTCCCTTTGGTGTCTCTGATGGGAACTGTGGGTTAATTGTATCGATTCCTGATCATTGCCTTCACATCTATTTTAACTGAGATTCGTACTGCATCATATTAACTAGTTTGTAATGGCATTATAAAAAAACGTATTTATATTTTTAAAATCCCGTGAAAAAAAAGAAATCCGAAACCTGCTTCCCCTAAAACATGGAATAGGCTTGTCACGTGTGAACGTCATCACGTGAACAAGTCCGTGAAATGAAGACCACCCTATACCCCACCTTATGTAGAGAAAACTGGGGTTTAGGGGATATTCATTATTTTTCTTATTTTTGCTCCAAGGCATAGGTTGTGGGTACTCGTTAGAACCGCCTCAATGAGGCGGTTCTAACGAGCACCCACAACCTATGTTTGCAGTATTTATAAGAAAAATATCACGGATTTTCATCAGGAAAATGGCCATTTTGGAGGTGTGAAAAAAATGCACTGTGTCGCGCGGGTGTGTTATCGTAATGTGAACTCCCATTGATAAACTACAGGTCGATGGGCGTTAACTGAACATTACGTCACACGGACCGGTCCATCTGATACCATTATCTAGGGATGACAGTGTCATTAGTAAAGGCAAACTTCTGTAATAAAAGCTGAAACTCTTTCTCATGCGCAACAATAGAACATATTGCTTGAATTGTAAAAGATAGGAAATAAAAATATGACAAACATTGTAGAGAAGAATTGAAAACTTTAAGACAAATACCTTACGTAAAAATTCAATGGTGGGCATTTTTTTGAATGTAAGTTTACTGTAAGCAGAAATGCTTGTGAATAACAAATAACCGATTGGTTCCAGTTACAGCTTGCAATAATAAAAGTTCTCGGTATGGTGAGGGCGAGGGATTGAAGAGACACTTCCACGGTGAAATTATTTTAAAACTTTTTTAGCTCACCTGGGCCGAAGGTTCCAGGGAAGCTTATAGGATGGTAGTTCCTTCGTCGTCCGTCGTCCATATGTCCCGTCTGTCGTCCGTCAACACTTTGGACCAGCTATAGCTCTGCAGCCTGCAAGCTGATCTCAATCATTACTCATCTGTAGCATGCCACTGTTGGGGCATTGATGAAATAAGCTTTTTTTTCGAAATCGCACGAAAGCTTTGGTAGCTATGGCAACCACAAGGTCCCAAAGACTTACAATGGGAAAATGCTTGTCACCACCGTAGCGCCTTCAGTTTTGATAGGATCTTTCTGAAGCTTATATGTAAGGTGGCTGGGGATAAAACCTCGGATGAGTTCGAAAACCGGCCAAGTCGGCCTATTTCTCATAGAGTTACGTCCCTTTGATTGCTGAAAATGCCGATTTGTGACATTGGCATCACCGTAGCGCCTTCAGTTTTCATCTGATCTTTCTGAAACTTATATGTAAGGTGGCTGGGGATAAAATCTCGGACGATTTCGAAAACTTGCCAAGTCGGCCTATTTATCATAGAGTTACGTCCCTTTGATTGCTGAAAATGCCAATTTTTGACCTTGTCATCACTGTAGCCCCATCAGTTTTGATCGGATCTTTCTGAAACATATATGTAAGGTGGCTGGAGATAAAAACTCGGATGATTTCGAAAACCAGCCAAGTCGGCCCGTTTATCATACAGTTACGCCCAGTGCTGATGTTTGACCTTTTCAACACCGTAGCCCCATCAGTTTTGATTGGATCTTCCTGAAACTTAAGTACAAGTAAGTCAAGGTTAAAAGTTCGGATGAGTTCGAAAACTAGCAATTTCGGTCGATTATAGAAGGACTTATGTCCCCTTCCTTTGCTGAAAATGTTTATTTTTGACCTTGTCATCACCGTAGTCCCTTCAGTTTTGATCGGATCTTCTTGAAACTTGCAAACAAGTAAGTCAGGGATAAAATCTCTGATGAGTTAAAAAACTGACGAGGTTGGCTCATCTATTGTAGAGTTACCTCCCCTTTACTGCTGAAAGTGCCTATTTTTAGCTCACCTGTAAAGTAGTGACAAGGTGAGCTTTTGTGATCATTTTTTTGTCCGTCGTCCGTCGTGCGTGAGTGCGTTCGTGCATCCGTGCGTACGTGCGTAAACAATTTCTTCAAATGACATCTCCTCCTAAACCACTGAACAGATTCTGACCAAACTTGGCAGAAATGATCTTTGGACGGTTCTCTCTCAAAGTTGTTCAAAGAAGTCCATTCCATATTCCATGCAGAACTCTGGTTGCCATGGCAACTAAAAGGAAAAATAAGAGAAAACCTTGGGGACCTCTACCAAGATTGTTCAAATTATAGCCATGGGGCCAAAAATGGCCCAACGCCGGAGCACAAATATTTTACATAGGCTTATATAGGGGAACATTGAAAAATGTTCTTCTCTGAAACTACACGGCCCAGGACTTTCATATTTGGTATGAATCTTAATCTAGGGAACCTCTACCAAGATTTTCAAATTAGCCCTGGGGCCAAAACTGGCCCCGCCCCTTGCCCACATGTTTGACATAGGCTAATATAGGTAAAACCTTTTAGAAATCTTCTTCTCTGACACCTCAAGGCCCATGTCTTTCATATTTGGTACGAAACTTCATCTAGGGAACCTCTTTCAAGATTGTTCAAATAATGACTGCCCAGCAAAAAATGGCCACATGTTTTATATAGGCTTATATAGAGAAAATATTAAAAAATCTTCTTCTCTGTAATCACAAGGCCCAGGTCTTTCATATTTGGTATGAAGCTTCATCTAGGGGACCTCTACCAAGATTGCACAAATTATTGCCCTGGGGCCAAAAAAGGCCCCGCTCTAGGGCCCACATGTTTTACATAGGCGTATATTGGAAAAACCTTTCAAAATCTTCTCTGAAACCACATGGCCCAGGTCTTTCATATTAGGTATGAAGCTTCATCTAGGGAACCTCAACCAAGATTGTTCAAATTATAGCCTAGGGGCAAAAAAGGCCCCGCCCTGGGGCCCACTATTTTACATAGGCTTACGGCCCCCGCCCATTGGGGCTTGAAGAAATTGATGGGCTGCATGGGCTGTCCTTTTGGCTTTCCGCTGTTGATGTTTCCATTGGAGTCTGTTGTTTCATGTTTATGTTTCTTTCCCTTGGGTGTCTCTGATGGGAGCTGTGGGTTAATTGTATCGATTCCTGGTCATTGCCTCCACTTGTATTTTTTATATAGGAAAACATTGAAAAATCTTCTTCTCTGAAGCCATTTAACCCAGGTCTTTCATATTTGGTATTAAGCGTCATGTAGGGAACCTCTACCAAGATTTTTAAATCATAGCCCTGGGGTCTAAAAAAGCCCCGCCCTGGGGCCCACATGTTTTACATAGGCTTACATAGGGAAATCCTTTAAAAAATCTTCTTCTCTGAAACCTCAAAGCCCAGGTCATTCATATTTGGTATGAAGCTTCATCTAGGGCACCTCTACCAAGATTGTTCAAATTATGGCTGCCGGGCCAAAAATGGCCCCGCCCCGGGGCCCACATGTTGTACATAGGCTTATATAGGGAAAACATTAAAAAATCTTCTTCTCTGAAACCACACAACCAAGGTCTTTCATAATTGGTATGAAGCTTCATCTATGGGACCTCTACCCAGATTGTACAAATTATAGCCCTTGGGCCAAAAATGCCCCCGCGCCAGGGCCCACATGTTTTAAATAGGCTTATAATATAGGAAAAACCTTTAAAAATCTTCTCTGAAACCACATGGCCCAGGTCTTTCATATTTGGTACGAAGCTTCATCTAGGGAACCTCTACCAAGATTGTTCAAATTATAGCCCTGGGGCAAAAAATGGCCCCGCTCCGGGGCCCACATGTTTTACATAGGCATATATAGGAAAACATTGAAAAATCTTCTTCTCTGAAACCACATGGCCCAGGTGTTCCATATTTGTTATGAAGCTTCATCAGGGAACCTCTACCAAAATTGTTCAAATTATAGCCCTGGGGCCAAAAATGGCCCCGCCCTGGAGCGCACATGTTTTACAAAGACTTACATAGTGAAAACCTATAATTTTTTTCTTCTCTGAAACCACACGTCCCAGGTCTTTCATATTTTGTGTGAAGCTTCATCTAGGGAGCCTCTACAAATTATGGGTGCAAATTATAGTCCTTGGTCCAAAAATGGCCCCGCTCTGGGGCCACCTGTTTTACATAGACTTCTATATGCAGGGTAAACCTTTAAAATCTTCTTCTCTGAAACCACAAAGCCCAGGTCTTTCATATTCGATATGAACCTTGATCTTGTGGACCTCTACCAAGATTGTTCAAGTTATAGCCCCGGGCCCACTTGTTATACTCTGGGCCCTCTTGTTGACCTTGTCATCACCATAGCCCCTTCAGTTTTCATAGGACTTTTTTGTAACTTACATGTTAGTAAGTTAGGAATAAAACCTTGGCTGAGTTCAAAAATTGTTGAGGTTGGCCTATATATTTCGGAGATTTTGTCCCGCTTGATTATAGAAAATGCCTGTTTTTGACCTTGTCATCACCGTTGCCCCTTCAGTTTTGATCGGATCTTCCTGAAACTTACCTACAAATAAGTTGGGAATAAAAGCTTGGATAACTTCGAAAATTAGCGATGTTGGTCTATTAGTCATGGAGTTTTGTCCACTACTTTGCTGAAAATGCTTAGTTTTGATCTTGTCATCACCGTAGGCCCTTCAGTTTTGATCGGATCTTCTTGAAACTTACAAACAAGTAAGTCAGGGATAAATGTTCGCTTTACCTTATCATCACCGTAGTCCCTTCAGTTTGACTGGATCTTCTAGAAACTTACATATACGCAAGTCAGGGATAAAACCTCTGATGAGTTCAAAAACTGGTGAGTTTAGCTTATTTATCATAAGAGTTATGTCACTTTGTTTGCAGAAAATGCCTGTTATTCGATCTTGTCATCACCGTAGTCCCTTCCTTTTTGATATAATCCTCTTGAAACGTACATGTAAGTAAGTTAGGGATAAAATTTGGATGAGTTTAAAAACTAGTGAGGTTGGCCTATTTGTCATAGAGTTATGTCCCTTTGATTGCTAAATATGCCCATTTTTGACATTGTCATCATCATATGTCCCTAAGTTTTGAACAGACCTTCCTGAAACTTATATATAAGTAAGATAAGTTAGTTAGAGATAAAAGCTTGATTGTGTTTGCAAACTTACAAACTTACATTGTTGGCACATTACTCCCAGAGTTAAGTCGCCTTCTTTGCTGAAAATGCCCATTTTGTACCTTGTCATCACCATAAGTCCTTTAGTTTTGATCGAATCTTCCTGAAACTAGCATATAAGTAGGTTGGGATTGAAAGTTCGGTTAAATTTGAAAACTGTTGATGTCTGCCTATCTCTCATAGAGTTATGTCCCCTTGTTTTCTGGATATTTTTTAAACTTATACATAAGTAAGTCAGGGATAAAAGCTCGGGTGAGTTTGAAAACTGGCAAGGTAGGCCCCATCTGTCGTAGAGTTATGTCCCCTTGATTGCTGAAAAATGCCTATTTTACTGTAGCCCCTTCAGTTTTTATTGAATCTTCTTAAAACTTACACATAAGTAAGTCAGGGTTAAAAGCTCAGATGAGTTTGAAAACTGGCAAGGTCAGCCCATTAATTGTAATGTTGCATCCCCTTGATTGCTGAAAATGTCTATTTTTGACCTTGTACTCACCGTAGCCCCTTCAGTTTTTATCAGATCTTCTTGATAAGTCAGGGATTAAAGCTCAGTTGAGTTCGAAAACTGGTGAGGCCAGCCTATCTTTCATAGAGTTACGTCTCTTTGATTGCAGAAAATGCCTAGTTATAACCTAGTCATCACCGTAGCCCCTTTAGTTTTCATCAGATCTTCTTGAAACTTATGTATAAGTAAGTCAGGGATAAAAGCTCAAATGAGTTCGAAAATTGACTAGGTCAGCCTATCTGTCATAGAGTTACTTCCCTTTGGTTGCAGAAAAATCCTGTTTTTGCCTGTTTTTGACCTTGTCATCAGCATAACTCCTTGAGTAACATCTGGAACTTCCTCAAACTTTGTATATGTTAGCTCAGGTGAGCGATACAGGACCATCCATGGTCCTCTTCTTTTGTTTTCTTTTTGTTGTATTATTATAATGAAACCATAACACGTATATTTTGAGCCTTGCTATATTTGTTTTTTGTGTGTGCTTTGTTTTTAGCCCACCAGAGCCGAAGGCTCCGGGGGAGCTTATAGGATAGGCAGTTGTCCGTCGTCGTCGTCGTATGTCTGATGTCAACACTTTTAAACATCTTCTTCTCTGAAGCCACTGGCCCGATTGAGCCCAAATTTTAGTTGTAGCATCCTTGGGCCGTGGGATTGAAAGTTTGTGTTTTGTATGAGAATCGGCTGTTTAGTGTGGTTGCAATGGCAACTTAGAGTTATATATATAATGGGGAAAATTGAAAAATGGCATTTACTGCCAAGTGATTGCAGATATTTTGACAAAACTTTTATAGAAATGTTTGTTGAGTAAACTTCTCTCAGCAATATGCTTTTATGCCAACCTGAGGGCCCCCAGGTTGTGCCGGGGCATTGCCCCACCCCCACCACTTCACAAAAGGCTATATATCTCATAAACCATTCAGATCCGACACCTAAACCATATATATTCTTGTTCCTATTGATAAGACGCATACAGTGACACCAACCTTGGGGTGCTCCGAGATGCGCCGAGGCCATGCCCCACCCCCTCCATTTCACAAAAGGCCCGATATCTCGGAAACCTTACAGATCCCCACCCCTAAACCATATATATTCTTGCTTCTTATGATAAGACACATTCATTGAGACCAAATTGGGGGTCTTCAGGTGTGCGCCGGGGCCTTGCCCCACCCCTCCACTTCACAAAAGGCCATATATCTCAGAAACTGTTCAGATCCCCACCCCTAAACCATATATATTCTTGTTCATTATACTACGACGCATTCAGTGACACCAACATGGGGGTCCCCAGGGATGTGCTGGGGCCATGCCCCACACCCTCTATTTCATAATATCTTTGAAATCTTACAGATCCCCACCCCTAAACCATATATATTCTTGTTCCTTATGATAAGACACATTCATTGACACAAACCTGGGGGTCTCCCGGGACCTTGCCCCACACCTCCACTTCACAAAAGGCCTTATATCTCAAAAACTGTTCCGAGCCCCACCCCTAAACTAGATATATATCATCTTCCTTATAATAAGACGCATTTAGTGACACCATCTTGGGAGTCCCCGGGGCATGCCCAGGCCATGCCCCACCGCTTGACTTCATTAAAAAGCATATATCTCAGTTAACATTCAGATCCCCACCCCTAAACCATATATATTCTTGTTCCTTATGATATGACTCGTTCAGTCACACCAACTTCGGGGTCTCTTTATGCTGAGACAATGTTCCCCGCCCTTCCACTTCATAAAAGGCCACATATTTCCGAAACCATTCAAATCCCCACCCCATAATCATATATGTCCTTGTTCCTTATTATTAGCACACCTACTGTAGGGGTGTCCTCAGGGGCCATTCCTCTCCTTTCCACTTAATAAAAGGGCCTCATATCTCGAAAACCGTTGAGATTCCCACCCCTAAACCGTATATATACTTGGTCCTTACGATAAGACACATTTAGGGACAACACTCTTGGGCTTTCCTGGTATCGACATGGCATTCTCCAACCCCTCCACTGTTTAAGAGGCTTTACAGATCCCCACTGCTAAACCATATATATTCTTGTTCCTTGTGATAAGACACATTTAGTGATACCAGCCAGGGTTCAATTGGGTCCATGCCCCACCCCCTCTACTTCATTTCATATACTAAGTCCACTGGGTGCTCATTTGGATATGGGGGTTCATTTGGCAGATTAAAATGATATCATGTTAAAATACATGGCTGCCATTGGGCAGTGCCCACCTGAGCTCTGGTGAGCATAGTGGCCCATGGGCCTCTTGTTTATTCTAAGTTTTTGTTTATTTTTTATTTTTCCTCTGATTTTTTTTATTAGTATTTAATTCATTATTTTCAAATTTCAGCGATTCACATTAGCTTGAATTTCCCAATTTAAGATTTTCATATTTCTCACTTGCATTATTAAAACAGTTTTGATTCTTCGGCAGTGCCAGTAGATTCATAACCCTCAGAAGCAGTCTCTGTACCTTCGTCGCTATCCCCTCTAACGTCACTGTCAGAGTCCACTTGGTTCGCTCCATTTCAGCCTCAACAGCTAAGCCTCTTTTCCAATAGTCCTGTTCAGCCTTTTCGACATGATTGCAGCAAGCAGACTATTCTTTTTTGACAATGCTTCAAATGCCTTCTTTGATCAGAGCCTTGATATCTGTCATGCGAAGATGTAAATTTCGTCGGCCAATATAACCATACATATTCCCCCATATCTTCTCAATGGCATTCAGATCAGGATGGCTTGGTGGTAGCCGCAGAACCGTGTGTCCGTTTCTCTTCAAAAGCTGGTCAGCTCGATAAGTGATTTACAGTAGAACTTCGATGGCTCGAACTCCGATGGCTCGTTTACTATGGATGATTCGAACCCGTTCTTGAGTCCGCAGGGGGTTCCTCCAGATACGATATAGGTGTAATTTAGGAAGATTTTCTCCATTTATCTTGAAAATGTATGCTGTGTATACTCATTAGAATCGCCTCGATGAGGCGATTCTAATGAGTACACACACAGCATACATTGATAATACAAAACACCGAAAGATCTCCCACTATTATCTCCATTATGCCTCCTTGTATGGCACTAATAGTAACCCTCTGTGGCTCGAACTACCGCTGTCTCGAACAAAATTCCATGGTCCCAAAGGGGTTCGAGCCATCAAAGTTCGACTGTATTTCATTTGCAAAGTTCCAAAAGCATTTCTTGCCACGCTGCACATTACTGTATATTAAAAGACAAAATTGAATAACAAAAATGTTATTCAAAAATTGGGATTGGAACCTACGGTCTTTGGATAACTACGTCTTGAAAGAGTTCTATCTCACCAATACCGCCACATAATATTCCTGTACCGATGACATATCAGAATAATACACAGCAAAGATTTTGCGAATAAATCGAGGGAAAAGTTGGTAACCCTACATAACGGTTTCTGATGGATCAGTCCGTATGACGTAGTGTTCAGTAAATAGTCATTGATCGTTTTTCATATAAGATATTTTAAAACATCACAGTCACATGTATATAAACAAAACTTTTCTAGTCTATCCCACTGGGTCTAAGACAAGGGTTTTATATGAAGAAGGACTGGCCAAGTTCGGCACCTGTCTTAGCCCGAGTGGAAGATACTAGAGAAAAAAAGAACAACCAAAATTGTTAAGTAACTAAATAAATAAATGAATTTAATTAACTGGCGAACAGTTCCGTCGACAAATTGCAAAATATGTGCAAATATTGTACAATATCATAATACCGGCGTTTGCTTGATTGAGGGTTTACGTCCCCGTCAACACGGTAAAGGTCATTCTGGAGACGTTGCTTCCTTTTACCCGACATTGAGATGAAATAACTTCTCAAGACCTGCCGCTCAATGAAAGCAATAAGGTTTATAAACAAGGACGGTCCGACTCGCACCGCTTTGCCTGGGCAGGCTTAAATCCTCTTAGCGGTTAACCAGTGTTCGTGTGCAGGTCGATTTCAGCTCTGCGTGGAAGCATCATGCAGCCCATCTATTTCTTCAAGCCCCGATGGGCGGGGGCGTGACGACAGCAGGTAGGGGCAATAGTTTCGACTAAAGCCCAAGCTGCAATGAAATATCTGTATAATATTTTCCAGGTCCCAGTAGAGAGAAACGGTCCAGACGGGTGAGTAGGAATCTGTGACATGGGCTCTATACCCAACAGGAGGCATATGACGTAATTGTGACGTCTTATCAACGTCGGAACAGCCCCGTATAGGAAGTTCTAACGAGTACCCACAATATATATTTTAGCAAAAATACAAAATATAATGTTTTCCCCCGTAAACACCAGTTTTGCTATATAAAAGTTGGGTTCAGGGGGTTCATAATTATATAAGTTTGTTTTCGTGTTATCATAGTGACTGTTATGCCACCATGAAGCGCTAACACAACACCATACCATACAATGCTACACCATCCGAAACTGGGAAGATACATGACCTAAAATCAATCACATCACGTGGTATTCCACTGTATCAAATCAAAGCGTTAATTCGTACTCCAGAAAATAGAGTGAATTACGGGACGTTTGTGTGTGTGTGTGTGTGAATTCGGGTTTAACGTCGCTTCCAACAATTTTTCAGTCATATCACGACGGTGTCTGGTTGCGACAGGGAGCTCAATGCTCACGTTTATAGTGCTGCCTCACTGAAGTATCATGTCCCAGACACATTACATGATACCACACCCAGTCACATTATCCTGACACTGGATCGACCAGTCCTAGCTCTTCCCCGTAAACCTGAGTGCCAAGCGAGGAGCAGCTAGTACCATTTTTAACGACTTTGGTATGTCGCGGCCCGGGATCGAACCCCAGACCCCCCGTTCCCCGGAGCGGACACTCTACCAACTGAGCTATCGGGGCCGGTAAATTACGTGACGTTATGTCAGTAACACTACCAGGTACATCCAGGGCTTCTCATGACTTTCGGATGAGTCTTTAAACCGAGGGCCCGTCTCCGTATGACCTTAGCTGTTGGTGGGATGTCAAACTGAAACACACTCACTCACTACAAGGTATATTGTTGTTCCATGTCAAAGTGTTAATTCGTACTCCAGGAAAATATAGTCAAATTACGTGACGTTATGTCAGTAATACTAGGTATATCGTTGTACCATGTACCAAAGTGTTAATTCGTACTCCAGGAAAATAGAGTAAATTACGTGACGTTATGTCAATAACACTGCTAGGTATATAGTTGTACCATGTCAAAGTATTAATTAGAAGATAGAGTAAATTACGTGACGTTTATCAATAACGATACTACGTATATCGTTGTACCATGTCGAAGTGTTAATTCGTACACCAGAACAATAGAGTAAATTACGTGACGCTACTTGGCATATCGTTGTACCATGTCAAAGTGTTAATTCGTAATCCAGGAAAATAGAGTAAATTAAGTGACGTTATGTCAATAACACTACTTGTTGTACCATGTCAAAACGTTAATACATACTTCAAGAACTAGGGTGACGTTATATTGATAGCCATTACGAAAACACGCCTATACAAATACACTATAATCTCTACCTCCCACAAAAACGAACATTTTAAGATGAAAATTGTGATATTTTTCTTATTTCTGCTCAAATATAGTTTGTGGGTACTCATTAGAACCGCCTCTAACGAGTACCTAAAGTTTTTATTTAAGAGTAGAAATAAAAATAAGGTATACGCATGTTAACCCCAGTTATACAATATAAAAGTGGGGTTCAAGGGGGTCAAAATTATATAGGGGTGATTTTGTGATGACTACAGTTGAACTTCGATGGCTCGAACACCGATGGCTCGTTTACCATGGCTGAGTCGAACACGTTTTTGAGTCCCTAGGGAATTTCTGTACGTAATAAATAGGGAGAATAAAAATTAGGATATTGTCGTCTTTTATTTTGAAAATGTATGCTGTGTGTACTCATTAGAATCGCCTCGATGAGGCGATTCTAATGAGTACACACGGCATACATTTTTCATTATAGAACATAGAAAACAATGTCCTAAAGTATGTCGTTATGCCTCCTGGCATTAGCCCTCAGTGGCTCGAACTACCCTCGTTTCGAACAGATCTTCATGGTCCCAAAGGTGTTCGAGCCATTGAAGTTCGACCGTATATGGTATGTTGTTGAATCATGTTGAAACAAACCGATCTACAATAGATAGATGTGAATCCAAAAACGGGGTATCGGTATCAGAATAATATGCTTTATTTGACTCAAGTTCTTGGGGGTAAATTTGACTGATCAAATCATCGAAATATGTATTGTCAATATTTAATAAATCATCCAAATATCTAGAAGTCGAGCTAAAGGCTCCAATGATTTCAGATTGGTTTTCAACAGAAAGGGACATCATGAAGTCCCTTTCATAACAAAACAAGAACAGATCAGCCACAAGTGGTGTGCAATTTGTACCCATCGGAATACCCACAACTTGTCTGAATAACTTAGTACCAAATCTTATGTAAATATTGTCAAGTAGAAATGAGAGAGCTTCACACACTTTCTGACATGACCATAAAGTATAATTGTTATGCTCTTCAGAAGTGAAAAAAAAAACATTTCTTACATTACGCGCAAGATAGAGGGAGTCTTCCTATGAAATATCTATTAGTTTTGCTTTTATTAGATTGTGATGACGTGTAGTGTAGATGGCGGTAGAAAGTAGAAAGACTTGTCGCGGTTTATTTTTGTTATGGTTTGTCTTGAGGGTGTGTATCGCTTAAATTATTTTGGCCATTTTGTGGGAAAGTAACTGTCCTTTTGGCTTTTCGCTATTGGTGTTTCCATAAGGTACTAGCTGTTTCATGCCTGTGCTTTTTACTACCCGAGTGGCTTTCAGAACAATTTATGAAAGCAAATCCCGACAAATTTCAAGCCATATGCATAGGTTAAAAACACATGATGCTATTTCCTTTTTCCACTTAAATGATACCATCATCAAAGGTGAAGATAATGTGGCCCTCTTAGGAAATGGACAAGATACAAGAGAGGGCTTTAAGATGTGTCGGCGGTGATTTCTCCTCTCCATTTGAAATACTTTTAAGGATCAACAACAACACACGGAATTTGTTTCCGCTGGTTCTCCTGTCGCGGTTTACTTTTGTTATACTTTGTCTTTGGGTGTTGTGTTGCTTATATTATTTTATTTTGGATAGCCTATTGGCCATTTTGTGGGAAAGTAACTGACCTTTTGGCTTTCCGCTGTTGATGTTTCCATTGGAGTCTGTTGTTTCGTATATGTGTTTCTTTTCCTTTGGTATCTCTGATGGGAGTTGTGTGTTACATGTGGGTTTACAGCGTCCCGCAAATTCCCATGCTGACAAGACAACCGAGCGTGATCCCTGACAGTTGTACGGGCAGCTGTGGGGTAAGGCACAAGAAAGATATCATTTGAATGACATGAATTATTTACAGTATCTATATACAACAATACCAACACAAAACATCACATTTATTTGCTTCTATAGCCCATTCACGACGGCCGCCCCGAAGGCAAAACAATGTTCTGTGCTCGGAACGGGGTGACGTGATTGTCTACAGAAGCAAATAACAAAAACGAACAACAAAATAAGAAAAAGAAACAACACAAAAACGCGACTGGCTAGATTATAAGTTCACTTAGGGTGAACCCCATCTCGCGCGCTGCTGTCGACTAGTTTGTCGACTAGTCTGTCGACCTTGTTGTCGACCGCAAATTGAACTATATTATAAGCGACTGAATATTTTCGAAACTTGAAGTCCCGGTAACTTCTTCTTCGTTTCAATCGACTCCAGGTTGTTTCCTACGACCTGTTTAATATGGCCTCGACTGCCTGTTATTAGTTTTGTCCGCCCTTGCTGGACACTAAACCGACGGCGTCGTACCAGTACCTGCTCCTATCTTGCAGGGAGCAGCAGGTCACCACACATCGTTGCGCCTGCAAATTACGATAATCGACTAAGATACAGTTCAGGAAACGTATATGCTATATCATGATCCCCCTCCCGGAGAAGTAAGAATATGTTCATGCATATACCGTTATTGCGCATGCGCCGACCAGACACACAGGCTGATCATTGCATGCGACAAATAACTGCACAGCAGAACTCAACTTGACTGTGCATTAAATTATCAACACCCAGCGCTTGACACAAGAATATTCAAAGTTCATGTTTCCTTACTGAGCACTACAGAAATCTATAAATGCTCACTACTACTGAGCATAATCTGAGCATACTACTCATCAAATTCGTGCTCACTACATTATCACAGGTAAGAGGCAATTGAACAGACCACGCCTTTGCGCTACCCGGTCAGTCGCAAATTACAGGAAACATAACAAACTCTATTTCATATCCTTCTCCGCGACACGGCTCACAAATATAGCTATTCACAAATTCATTACTTTAACAACAGCTAGAAACTAAAAACGGGAAGATTTTCACCTATTCTCCACAACATTTGTTTGTGTCTCATAAGGATCAACACTGTGTATCGTAAATTCTTTCCGTATTTGGTAGGCGCCATGTCATAACCGTCTTCGTGACGCTGATGACGCAGCTGACGTCAACCACGCCGCTCAGGCCACTATAACGTGTGGCGACCAAATACTCTCACTTATCATTATCACGTTCTTTTTATGTACATACATGTACAAACCGAATTCTCGAACAAAAACGCCATCATTACAAAAGGAACTCGTAAATCTTCTCGAAAAAAAATATTCTACTCAACATGAATATGCTTGTGAAATCAAATTTATCACGGATAACCCGACAGGCTCTTGTAAGAATTTGCCCTCATGATGAAGATATGGTTAAACCCGTCTTAATTTTACGTCCCCTCTACACCTAATATCATATTAGGTGTAGAGGGACCACGGTTTTCTAACCTCTGCTAGTCAAAAGTTATGGATCGAACAAGTGACCCGACGTTTACTAATTATATTCTACAAAAGGGGTCTATAAATGAATCTAGAATGAGCGGGTGACCAAATTTTATGTCTCACCAACATCTAGGGTCAGAATGAGACAGGACCTCGCTTAAAAGTCTCATTCTACTTCTGGAGAAGCCTGGGATCGATCTTGCGACCTCTAGCTGGCAAAGCTAGTAGCCTAATCACTACACCACAGATGCTTCAAAAGTGAATCCAGAATAGGCTTGGGGTGTACTAGAAGTAAATCCCTCAAAAACCTACAAGCATGTTCATACAAAAAATATAGATTTAACATACCGTTCTATATTCATTCTCTGTCCCGCCACTATGTTGTATGCATTTTTTTCGCACTTGACCTGTTGCTGAATAATATTTGTTTTTCAGGGTTTTTTTATACCTAAGAATACTACCGGAAAACCATGCATACTCGTGCTAGCTCGCTAAGACCGTGGCGAAGTGAAGATACCATCCACAATCATAGCCATATAGCAAAATCGAGTAGATAATTGATTTACGTTAAAATAGTATTTCCCCTAGGGAAAAATGATGAAACTTCCCTATAAATCAATGGTATAACTCCCGTCTGTACGAACACCCACAACATCGTGACTGGCATGAAAATTATATATGGCACAATTTGGCGGTTGGCGACACTCCAGGCAAATTTTATAGAAATCAGCCTTATATCGGCCAACGGTATGGTAAACAAATCTCAAAAAAACACTCATGCATACATCGTATGATATGTGCATGACTTGTGCATAGAGCAGCATATTTTGCCTACCGTATTTCACCTAAAATATTTCACTCGCACCGCCTTGCCATATACTTACTAAAATAATTTAGATGTGCATCAGCACCAGAGAGGTTTCCTATTCCATCTCTTAACACTGTGGGTTAATTGTATTGATTCCTGATCATTGCCTCCACTACTAGAGAATTTCACGAGACGCTATCAATTCCAATATTTTGTCCCGTATGCTGTTTATATTTATGCTCACGAGTTTTAAAGTAGAAGTAAAACAAAGATCAGGAATTGATACAATTAACTAACTCCACCCATAAAAGACACCAAAGGGAAAGAAATACAAATATTAAGCGACCAGACCATAATGGAAACCTAAACAAAGGAAGGCCATAAGGACAGATACTTTCCCACAAAATGGCCATATGGCCATCCAAAATTAAAAGACACAAGTGATACACACAGCAAGCAACAAACAACAACACAAATAAATCGCCACAGAAGAGCCGCCTTGGAACGGTCAGTGGAAGATTTCCACTGGGGGGGGGGGGGGGGGGGGGGCTTAAATCGATTTTACGTGGCCACAATCCTCGCCCTTACTTCTGTCGCGATTTAGACAAATAATTTGTTCAGTCCGCATGAAGGCCTCCTAACTCATCAGTGCAACATCTCCGTGAACACAAAAATCAAAGAACCACAGAGGTGAGACAACGGTGAGGACTCGACAGCAAGAAACCACTGAAATGCTGGAGGAAAAGAAAACCAACAGTTAGACTCCGATGAGCCCGACCAGAGACAGAGCATCAGGCACCAACCAACATTATCTCTCTAATTTTCAATAAGCCTTTACGTTGGAGCCGTCATAGACTGTGAGGCCTGACCCACCGGCGTGCAATTAAAGAGGGAAGCAAAGTTGCCAACCATGATTGGGTTAACTACCATGCATGCAGTCTATCGTATAATATCCATGTTGTACCCAATCTTTTTATATCGAAGAATGATTTTACGAAATTGGGTGCTGAAGTCATTGCGGTTATATATTTTTCTGAATTTATATACTAAGTCACCATAAAATTCGGGTTCCGATAGTCCTTGTTGCAGAAGAGATTTACGTCCAATATTGAATTTTGAAATTAAATCAGAATGGCGTCTATACAATTTTGAAAAGGCTTTGCGTAGTTTATGGTACCGATAACCCTGATTAAGGAGTTTAGCCGTTAATAATTTATTACGAGTGTTGAAGTCAGTTACATGACTACATACTCTAGCAAATCGAATTAATTGCGAAATATAAACGCCATAGGATGGCGCACGAGGAACATCACAATCCAAAAAAGGAATCTCAAAATCATCGCGTTTATCATAAATTTTGCACGAAACAAATCCATCTACAATAGATAGATGTAAATCCAAAAACGGGGCCTCGGTATCAGAAGAATTTGCTTTATTTAACTGAAGTTCTAGGGGGTAAATCTGACTGATCAAACCATCAAAATAGGTATTATCAATATTTAATAAATCATCTAAATATCTAGAAGTAGAGCTAAAAGTTTCAATAATTTCAGATTGGTTATCAATGAATCCATTTTTTTGGAGTCCAACTGATTGTGTTTGAAACCAAGTCGCTGTTTTCGAGAGGAGTTCAAAGCTATTTTGGTTTTCCAAGTTCAAGTTTTCAACAAAGAACTAGTCTGAAAAGTTGAAGAATTCACACTTTGGGCATATCCATGTGCAGTTTGAATTTTCTAAAAGCGTCATATTGTGTCTCAGTAATGTAGGAACATTCATTATGGATCCAAAGTTCACACCGATCGCACTGAACTGCCTTTTGACAGTTCAGGCTGCATCGTCACGAAGACCACAGTCAGCTTTGCATTCCGAATAGTACCAATCACGTTCCCCTGACTGGATCATCTCAAAATAGTTTCATCAAGCTTGTTGCAAATCGAATGGAAGCGCTTTCCACAGTTCATACATTCCACAACATTATCCGACGTCTTGCAAAGTTTATTGCAGAGACGATATTTAGACCTGGTTTGTTTCAATATCCCTAGCTAGAATCAGCAGCACCATAATATTTTTCCTATGAGAGGAATGAAACACCGTAAACCTTCTGAGCTTCTACGGTTACTTAATTGCCTTACACTTGTCAAGTATCCAGACATTTGCCATGCCAAGTTGTTTTGCTTGACCAATCAGGGTTTGCCTCACATCACGAAAAAACACCTACATCACGTAAACACGCCTATACAAATATATTGCAAACTTTACCGCCGAAAAAAAACAAAAAATTTAAGACGAAAAAATGTGAAATTTTTCTTATTTCTGCTCAAAATATGGATTGTGGGTAACCGTTCGAAACGCCTTATCAAGGCGGTTCTAACGAGTACCCACAATCTATATTTTAGAGCAGAAATAAGAAAAATAAGGTATACCCATTTAAACCCTAGTTTTACTATATACAAGTGGGGTTCAAGGGGGTCAAAATTAGATAGGCGTGTTTTCGTGAGGTATAAATTTGACCCCTTAAACCCCACTCTTATATTTTAAAACTGGGGTTAGCAGGGGTATACATTATTTTTCTTAATTCTGCTAAAAAGTATATTGTGGTTACTCGTTAGAACCGCCTCATCGAGGTCCCAAAACTCTGTTTTGAGCGATGAGGCGGTTCAAACGAGTACCCACAATCTATGTTTTTAGCAGAAATAAGAAAACTATCGATTTGTTTTATCTGAAAATTTTCATTTTTTGATGGTAAAATTTACAACGTATTTGTATAGGTGTGTGTTTCGTAATGAGCTTAAAACTCAGTAGCAACCAATTTCAGAAGTACCAGCCCTATCAGCAGCATGAACGGGGTAATATTAAATTTGAGATTACCACAAGCCATTACGACAAGTAATCCAGCAAAAAAGTCTGATTCCTCGGCCAATAGACACATCCAAACACTACGTCATCACTCAATAATACCATTTTCCGGGACTTACCGGTGGTGGGCAAAAAACGTCTTTGGCCGTTTGTCGCCATTGCAAATGCGATGTTATTATCTGTAAATTTGTATACTGTTTGGAATCGAAACGACAAAATTGACCTTTAAACTTTTTAAAATAGACATGCCTTAGCTAGTAATTATTGGTTTCTCGAATATTTCAGGATGTTTTGATGATAATTACCTGTTAAACTTAGGCAGGTAACGAGACGGGATGGTCTTAATTATTTGTAATAAATATGCGCAAAACGAATGACTAAACCTGCGGAAGATGCAGGAATGAAGTCTAGAAAATATTTATCTACTCATTTAAAGTGTAATTCGATCGATTTTCTGTAACAGTCGACAAAAATATGCCCGTAATATTAAACATATTTACAATGTGTTTATATGGAACCAGTGGCTTTTTGCCAACCACGAAAGATCGTTATCAAAAGGAAAAGTAGTTTTGCGCATGCGCAGTGACGAGCAAACAAAGTCACGAGTCAAAACAGTGGATCCGTCTATAGACCTACACAGTACCAAAGTTTTTGCAGAGACACCACCGGGCTCTGTGTAGTCTGAGAATATAAACGCAAAAAATACAAAGCTCCAGAACAAACATAGTGTATACGAGAACCGTGTATTATGAGCCCAACCTAATTGTTTCACCTTGTTCGTTATTTCGCGCCAACTGTCAGTCGCGAAAACTAATGACACAGAATTGTCGTGTGAAAAATCCCACTTTTCAAAGTAGTGAGAAAAACTATAATGCAGCAAACACTTTCAACTATTACGCCAAGTTTCAATTAAGAAATATCAAAGAAGAAGAAAAAAAAATTATCTTTTGTTTTTTTGGTTTTTTTTTTGTAATCGAAGGTCGGTCCTGTTGGCGGTTCTAAAGAGTACCCACAATATATATTAACAAGAGCCACCTCATCGAGGCGGTTCTAACGATTACCCACAATCTATATTTTAGAGCAGAAATTAGGAAAATAAGGTTTACCCCTGTTAACCCCATTTTTACTATATAAAAGTGGGGTTCAATGGGGTCAAACTAATTCAGGCATGTTTTCGTGACTGGCAATCGAATGTCATGTGCTTATAATACTGATGTTAGAATTTCAAGTTGAATTAAGGAATGGCTACACTCGACAGGGCCATCACTGTTTGTATAATGTTTTCCAATTCCCTTAATAAATTTCTTAAAATAAATATTAAAAAATAATATTTAAACTTGTCGAGGAAAAGGGATAAAATGCTCGTCGAGGAAAAGGGATAAAATACTCGCCGAAACCTCGCATTTTATCCCTTTTACTCAAGGAGTTTAATACATTCAAGAATATACGAACACTCAGGTAAGATCCTCTGTTTATTAAACTTACCTGAATTAGGTTTAGCTTAGAGTTTTAAGGCCAAGTCAACACTATTTAGGTCATTTTGAGCTGGTCAGTTTACCTATCCACACTTTCCTGGGCAGGCTAATACGTAAGCGGTTAACCAGTACAGTGCACATTCTTTCGCCAGAAATCCTGAATTTATTAAACGAGCCACTGTCAAGTTTTATCAATTTCATATAAAATGACCACATGTGCAAGGTTCGGTTCATAAAGGGAATGGGTACACGTTCAGGGGAGGCAACTCCTTCAAAAGTATTTTGTCCCCTTTTGACCTTCGAAAGTATTATTGTCCCTTTTAGACGGGTCCACTCTTAAAGTAAAGTCCCTTTTAGACGGATCCACTCTTAAAGTAAAGAATTTGCTCATGAGGAGCAAATTCTTTCCTTTAAGCGTAGACTGCGTTTTCCGTGACACAGGGCTTACAGAAAAGCCAACAGGACGTCCCGAAACTTGTCTTCCTTTGATTAACGGCGGAAAAATCTACCAGTTTTTCCGATTCCCTTTAAATAGGATTTATTTCCAAAGCTGTTAAAAAGTGTGTGTGTGTGTGTGTGTGTGTGTGTGTGTGTGTGTGTGTGTGTGTGTGTGTGTGTGTGTGTGTGTGTGTGTGTGTGTGTGTGTGAATTCGGGTTTAACGTCGCTTTCAACAATTTTTCAGTAATATCACGACGGTGTCTGGTTGCGACAGGGAGCTCAATGTTCACTTTTATAGTGCTGCCTCACTGAAATATCATGTCCCAGACAATTACATGATACCACACCCAGTCACATTATCCTGACACTGGGTCGACCAGTCCTAGCTCTACCCCGTAAATCTGCGTGCCAAGCGAGGAGCAGCTAGTACCATTCTTAACGACTTTGGTATGTCGCGGCCCGGGATCGAACCCGTGACCTCCCGTTTCCCGGAGCGTACACTCTTCCAACTACTATCGGGGCTGGTAGCTGTTAAAAAGAATCAAAGAGTATAGAAATGGGACGGCGCCATTACGTGGTTCGCCGGTTATAAAACGTTATTACACATCTCAGCAGGCACATGACGTAACAGTGACGTCACATCAACGTCAATATAACGTCATAAGGTTAATGCAACGTCACATCAACGTCATGACATTGCACCGACCTTGATTTGTCGTTGCCCATGCTGGGATGTGGTCATATGATTTTTAAGAACTGAGGCCACATGTGAGACACCAAGTTCTGCGACGGAATGTGCGGGTCAGATGGATTTTCTCCGAGAACACTTCTAATAAACGATCAGCTCGATATGAGTGAAAAGATCTTGAAATGCTGTTGAACCAAATCCAAACAATATCTACTAAATAATGGCGACGTTAAATGGAAATTTCATTCACTCCTCTTTTATATTTCAGAGAGTAGACAAACAGATAGGTGAAGGTCAACGGCAAATGCTCTCCAAGACGTTAACGATTTGACATTGCTAATATAATACTTCGTTTTCCTATTTTCTTGTTTGTGTGTCCGTGCGCATGTGCATGCGTGCGTGTTCCCTGAAACTGCTTAAAACTGCTGGTTAGTTTTAACATTATGATTCGTTGTATAAAATGAGCCTTAGTTTCTAGAAAATAGAGCTAAAGGCAGTGTTCAGGATTCGATACAATTAACCCACAGCTCCCATCAGAGACACCAAAGGGAAAGAAACACAAACTTGAAACAACTAGACCCTAATGGAAACATCAATAGTCAAAGCCAAAAGGACAGTTACTTTCCCGCAAAATGGCCAATTGGCTATAAAAAACAAACAAAAAAGAAAACAACAAAACATGCGATACATACACTCAAAGACAAACCATATATATAACCGCCAGGAACTGTCGGTGTAACCGCCTGCAACTGTCGGTGTAACCGCCTGGAACTGTCGGTGTAACCGCCTGGAATCGTCGGTGTAACCGCCTGGAACTGTCGGTGTAACGAATTCCACTTGGGAGCTCACACTGATTTTACACGGCCGCAAACCTTGCTCTTGTTCCCGTCGCGATTTAGACAAATAATTTGTTCAGTCCGCATGAAGGCCTCCTAATTCACCAGTGCCACATGTCCGATAACACAAAAAAGCAAACAACCATAGAGAAACAACGGTAAGGACTCGACAGCAGGAAATCATTGAAACGCTTGAGCAAAAGAAACCAACAGTTAGAAAGTTCATCTGTATATTTTCTGGGCAACAAAAGAAGTAATATGTTATCTACCAAAACTTATATCGGGTGTGGTTCAGAAATTATCCGGAAAGTGCACGTTATTTCAAGAAAAATGCGAACGTTTTTATTCATATTTTAGTCTAAATGCTAATACAGAAATTAGTGAACAGAATGCGCTTTTAAATTCAGAGTAAAGGTTTATAACACAAAGAACAATGGGGTTATGGTTACACAGGTTTGGCTGATGCGATTTTGTTTTTAAGATATTTGCTGTCAAAAGTAACATAAATGATTTCTAATGTGTAACTAACATTTATCTTCAAACATATGTGACATATTTTAGGAAAAGCCATTATCAAAGAGTCCGGAGTCAGGCCCACCGCCATGCAACCAAGTTTTCCACTGTGAAATGGTCGGCAACCAAATACGCGGTCTGTCACATAACATCCATACTATTTGTCGCTTGCACAACTCTGGTCTGTGCCTCCAAGGTCAAGGTCATACTTAGAGGTCGAATGTCAAACAAGAGGCCCTTGGGCCACTATGCTCACCAGAGTTCAGGTGTACACTACCCAAAGGCAGCCATGTACATGGTGTCATTTTAATCTATCAATTATAAATATGTGCTATAAAAGGGTTATCCTTTGGAAGCAAGCAATACAACACAGAACTGGAAAATATGAAGTGCACATGTTTTCTGGGCCAGACTAGCTAGTTTCAGCCAATTGAAACCCCATATCCAAATGAGCATCCATCTGGACTGAGTATCTGAAACATAAGGGCCTTTTATGAAGTAGAGGGGATAGAGCATGGGCCCAATGGATCCCTGGTTGGTATCACTAAAAACGTCTTTTCATAAGGAACAAGAAGATATATGCTGTAGCAGTGGGGATCTGCATGTCGGAAACAAAAGGCCTCTTAAGCGACGGAGGAGTTGGGACATGCAATGTTGATCTCAGGAAAGCCCAAGATTCTTGTCCCTAAATGTGTCTTATCATAAGGAACAAGAATATTTATGGTTTATGGGTGGGAATCTGAACGGTTTCTGATGTATGAGGTCCTTCTTTGAAGTGGAGAGGACAGGAATTGCCCCCGCAGAACCCCCAAGCTGGTGTGCTATTGAATTGCCCCCGCAGAACCCCCAAGCTGGTGTGCTATTGAACAAGACATATATGATTATTGAATGGAGATTTAAATGGTTTCTGAAATATATGGCCTTTTATTGTGGAGAGGCGGGGCACATTGTCCCAGCACAAAGTGATCCCCAGGTTGGTTTGATTGAACAAGTCTTATCAAAAGGGAAAGAGAATATTAGAGTTTATGGGTGGAGATCGGAATGATTTCTGAGATATATGGTTTTTATTGACGTTAGGCAGTTGGGCATGGCCCGGGCACCCAGGATGACTCCCAATGGTGTGTTATTTGAATGTGTGTTATCAAAAGGAAGATGAATATATATGGTTAAGGAGTGGGGCTCTGAACAGTTTCTGAAATGTATGGCCTTTTGTGAAGTGGTGGGGTGGAGCAAGGCCCTGGCTTGACCCGGGAGACCTCTAGGTTGGTGTGACTGAATGTGTCTTATCATAAGTAGCAACAATATATACGGTTTAGAGGTGGGGATCTGTAAGGTTTCCAGATATTGGGTCTTTCATGAAATGAAGAGGTGGGGCATGACCCCGGAACATCCTTAGGGACCCCCAGGTTAGTGTCACTGAATGCGTCTTATCATAAGAAAGAAAAATAAATAAGGTTTAGGGCCGGGGATCTTAATGGTTTCTGAGATATATGGCCTTTTGTGGAGGGGTTGGGCAAGGCCCCGGCGCACACAGGAGGACCCAAATGGGTGTCAATGATTGCGTCTCTTCATAAGGAAAAAGAATATGTATGATTTAGGGGTGGGGATCTGCAAGGTTCCCAAAAATTGGGCCTTGTAAGAAATGGAGGTCGTAGAGCATGACCCCGCCGCATCCCGGGGGATCCCAAGGTTGGTGTTACTGAATGGTTTCTGAGATATATGGCATTTGTGAAGTGGAGGGTAGAGGCAAGGCCCGGCAGATCCCCAAGTGGGTGTCAGTGAATGTATCTTTTCATAAGGAACAAGAATATAATTGGTTTAGGGGTGGGGCTCCGTAATGTTTCCAAGATATTTGGCCTTTTATGGAGTGGAGGGGGTGAGCACGACCCCGGCACATACCGGGGAACCCCAGGTTGGTGTCACTGAATGCCTCTTATCATAAGGGACAAGAATATAACGGGTTTTAGGGTGAGGATCAGAATGGTTTCATGGCCCGGCACAACCTGGGGGACCCCTATGTTGGCATAAAAGCATATGGCTGAGAGACGTTTACTCAAGGAACAGTTCTATAAAAGTTTTGTCAAAATATCTGCAATGACTTGGCAGCAAATGCCAGTTTTCAGTTTTTCTCCGTTATAAGTCTATGGAAAATCTAAGATGCCATAGCAACCGAATTAAAGAGCCGAATTTCATAAAAACACAAAACCTGTAAAGGCAAATATGGTGAATATTTTCAAAAATTCTCAGCCTCATAGAGCAAACGGTTTCTGAGAAGATGATTTTCGAAGTATATTTTTTTCTATTTTTTTTTTCATTTTGGTTTCCATGGTAACCAACAGAAATGAACAGTAGGCCTTAAATCATATGGCAGATAGTGGATTGCCAAAGAACATTTCTATGAACGTTTTATCACGATATCTGCTAAGGTTTGGCAGTAAATGCCATTTTTCTATTTTCCCGATTAACAGTCTATGGAAAATCTTAGTTGCCATAGCAACCAAACTAATGGACCGAATTTCATAAAAAACACAATCTTTTAAACTTGCTACAGATGAAATTTGGGCTGAATCAGTCCAGTGGTTTCAGAGGAGATGTCGTTTGAAAGTGTCGACGCCAGACAACGACGCAGACGTCGACAACGACGACGACGGACAACTGCCTATCCTATAAGTTCCCCCGGAGCCTTCGGCTCTGGTGAGTTAAAACATGGCCGGGACACGTGTTAGTTATCGTCACCGATTGCGTCATCCCTTTCACCCCAAGGGGTTCGCGGAGGCATTGGTAGGGGTCAAGCTTTCGTCCGCACTTGCTTGATGACATGGTGTCAACTTCGTTGACAACTTCTCGACAAAGTCTGTTTTAAACATACGCGACAACCTGCACAAACATTGTGGCTGACTTTGAAAACCCCACGTTCGAAGACTGGCCCGACCCTTATGATGACGATAACACGTTCAACCTGCCAGACGCTGCTATGGACCCACCACCAGACGTCGAGCAAGGACTACGCGCGCAGGGGACAATCTTCAGAACCTCCGAGGAGAGTTAAGACGGACAGCACTTTCTGACCAGAAGAGGCGTCTGGTCGATACTTTCTACAAAGAAGTGAGCCGTGCCTATAAGGGGTTGCGCCTCGAAGGTAGTATAGACTATGACCAGTTTGGGATTGATGACGATGGTAACATACTCCACTGGACCCCCGGCGACGAAAAGATTCCTTTCACTGCGACACGGGCAGGATTCCGGTTTCTGGCTCTCTCCATACTGGCCACGAAATACGGAACAGGGGGTGTAAATGCAATTCGGCAATCACTTGGGCTCACTGAATATAAATCGAATATGCCCCGTCTCCACAAAGAGGCTGTGGATACACTCCAAAAAGCAGAGGAAACCCTCCCAAAAACATTGAATCCGTCGAGATGACAGTGCTCCCCGGCGTAGCCCACGACGTTATTGGAGATGTCGAGACCGCATTGAAGACAATTGATGATCAGCCTATCGACACCGCGTGGGTCATCCCGGCCAAAAGAGAGCTTGCTGGGCTTGAAAAGGCCATGACTCGAACCCGAGATGAGTTGGTGAACAACCTGGCGAAGCTGTCAAAGGTCGACGAGGGTAAATTCCAAGTTGAAAAACACTTGGCCAGGGAGCGGCGGAAACTGACGGAAACTGGCGACCCCGAGATGCAGCAGGGATTCAAGACCGAATCAGAAAACTGGAGGGCGATCTCTCTGACATCGAAATTGAAAGACAGTCGGGATCGAAGCCCTTTCTACGAACAGAGAAGCTCTCCGGTCCCAGATTAACAGAATCCGTGAGACATTCAGGCGGCTCCTTCATGAAGACAAGACGCTGGCTGAACGAATACGGACACTCATTCGCGAGCAGGGAATTACGATCGTGAGCATCCTTATAGCGGTTGGGATGGCAATCTCGACCCTAGTGCTTGCGCTCACCGGCGGCTGGAGTGTACCGGCTCCGGCTCCAAAGCTACCCAGTAAGGGCGGGGTCAAGGAGTGGGTAAAAAAGCACCTACAGTCCCTCGGGCAAATTTGGCCGGCAAGGCCGCGGCTGCCCTGCCCGGAATCATCGGATCCACCGTCTATTGGCTCTTGAGCACGCTAAAGAAAGCCGCTTCATGGCTCGCAGATAATTATTGGGCCTTGGTCATCGGCGTGGGGGCCCTTCTTCTCGTGGCTGCAAGGGACTAACTAGCCAGGGACTGGCTAGCGAGACTGCGCATATCACTCCTTGATAAGCCAAAGCGCCATTAAGCCAACCCCGATCCCTGCGACTATGAGAGCTTTTTTTTTTCTTCTTCATGGTCGAGACCAGATGTCCAGTCTGCTGGCGGAGCAACCGCGGCAGACGTAGGCGACCCTTCGGGCGGTGGCCCTGCGAGTACTCGCGGATCGGTCCCGGCTGGTGAGGTGGTTTTCCCTTGGAATGTCCTATCGCTGCCAGCATTGCTGGCGCTGATCGGTGCTCCCTTGATTATTCCTGGGTTGTGGCCGATGACAGCATCTGACCCCGCTATTCGGATTTGGTTATTATAACCTTGGACAATGCCAGGATGGAGTGCCATTTTCGCTCGGCATCAAGTAGAGCGCTCTCCCGCAGACGTAATTCAGTGGTGTGGATGCATATTGCAACGTCTTTTGATAGCGATCGGTGCTGCTGGGGATGTCGACGGGTGAGGCGATGGCGTCTTCGAGATTCGCCATAAATGCTGTTGAGCGTCGAACCCCGTCCCGACTTTGAGAATGTTGGAACGGGTCTGAGCTTGCGCTCCCAAGATTGCCCAAACGTAAGTCCGAATCGAGTCGTTAAGGCGCTCGACACCCGCTCGCGTGAAACCTTCTGAATTATCGAGAATTAACGTCGTCCATGCCTTTGAAATATCCAGACGAGTCGTTAAGGCGCTCGACACCCGCTCGCGTGAAACCTTCTGAATTATTGAGAATTAACGTCGTCCACGCCTTTGAAATATCCAGATTATGGTATATGGCGTCCTTCGGGTCAAAGAAGGGGCCATCGGAGCCATGATCACTGCGGTATTTCTCCGAAGGGGTCATGAAGCTACTAAAAAATCCGAGGCCTAGAAACCCGTAGTCCAGATGTTGCCTCCAATCTGTAGAAGGCGAAACGACGAACTCCTCGCAAAGCCGCTTGTAGGCCCTGGAGTCATATTGGTTATCGAGCCATGAATTGGTCTTGTCGCCTCGTTGTATAATAAATATGAAAGCAATACAGGCTTGCAAGGAGGGGCTCATCCGCTTGGAGATGGTCCTGGAATGAAACACCACATCCGGCGGTTGCGCACCAAACTGCAAAGTTCAGCTGGCACTGCCACCAGTTGAAGGGGGCGTGCTGTCAGATCTTATACGCCTTGTTTGCCATAGTGACGTCCTTGGTAAGCGGAGGGTTTTGATAATCGACGAAGACGTCCGGGTACTTGGCAAGGAAGTGACATCCCTTATCGTCGACCATTATGACTAGGGTGGGCGCCCCTGCTGCTGACTCCTTATATTTGAAATTGCCGCCTTCCTGATATTTTTCCGAGCTATTAAACGTAAATGCCTTTGTATCCATACCCATTTTGGTGTTGTTGGTGATACTGAGGGGTTCGGTAAGGACGGAAAAGAATATCACTTGTATGCCTTGCCTTTGTATCCATATCCATTTTGGTGAGACATTTGTTTAAATTAATAATTTTATTATTATGTACTTGACACTCACTGGCGTTCAAAATGATGTGCCAATCAATCTTGCTAGGACACTGTCTGCGGGTGAGCGAGAGATTGCTCTCTCCGAGTTGACGTATTATCACTGGTGGTACAACATATGCATGGCCAAAAGGATAATAAGGTCTCAAATGAAAATACAGAAAAAACAATACCTGACCGGTATTATAACGTCTGTGAGTTGAACGAAAAGGTGTTTCAGCAGTTGAACGCCGAACTCACTCTAGATGAACCCCCTGGTCAACTGCAATTAACGGTAAAGCCCAGAGAAGTTTTAACAATTAATCGCGAATTAGCTAATCTCTCAGGATTTTCCCACAACATTTTCAGACCCCGTCCCTTGGCGCTGATCAATGACAATGGCCATCACTTGGAACGAGGCCGCACCAAGACGTTCACTGCAAATGAGCCACACCAGCTGGCCGTCCATCGTGAGGTCTACTTTCATCTTGCTGAATTAAGTACTTCAGACAATCTGCATACCGGTCGCCCCTCTACACTGTTTAGATCTGTCCCCGTCGAGAACGAAAAGTGTGGAGCTGGTAGAACTGAATCATTTCCTGTCTTACAGTACAAGAGGTTGTTGTCAGGGCCTATTTCACAGCTAACTATCTCACTTAGAGATACCAACGGGGTGATGTTACCATTCGAGTATTTGAGCGCAACCCTACATATAAGGGATGGTTGACGCAAGCGGCCCCGGTGGGATCAGAAAATGCCCTTGGGTGGCTTTGGCTGATCTTGGTCACACCGAGGGATTCGATAAGGACGGGAAACAAGATCGCTTGTATGCCTTCCAGCTCTCTGATGGGGTCTACAAAAGAAAAGAGGTCGCCCAAGCGGGGTCATTGAAATTCGGTCATCTCAGCGACATAGATACCTCACATGCCGTTCCAAAGCGGGTTCATACACTGGCCTTCACTGGGAGCAAGTGGGTTGCTTTTGCGGACCCCGTCAAACAAACAGGTTGGCTTATTGACATACAAATCTCGTCTCCGTACGTTGTGACTGGAAAGCAGCCCAAAGTTAGGAAGGTAGTTAATACTGGGCACACGACTGTGCTCGTATATCCCCGGGAAGAAGAACATTATCGTTTCCAAAGGTAACGTGCTAAAGACAAGCAACGACCGGCAGGGAATCCTGAAAATAGTCTTCGAATTCCCCAAGCGGGAATCATTGGTATAGACTTGCCAACATCATCGATCATCCTTGATCTAATTCTCGGAGATAGACCCGACGACTTTGTTGATGTGTTACCCGGCTTCAAGCTCAAGTGGAGTCAAACAGATGCTAATAAAGAAGATGGGATTTATATACAAGTACAAGAAACGCCTCTAGGGCAGTTCACTCTTGAAAGAATCCAACACCAAGTTCAATACCGTCTTTTAGACCTACATAATATTTTTATAGGCCCAGTACAGAAGCCGCATTTCAATCCTGTACGACATGGTACTGCGGCACCGCAAAATCGGTAAAGACAAGAGCGACACCTTCTGGAATATCAATCTCAACGTGCCCGCCCGCAGCATGAAGGGCATCCTAAACTCTTTGAGGATGAAGCCGCGCAACAGCCATTCGCTCGCGACACAGAGGTCTTCTATAACCCGAAAATCGCCAAGGTCGAGGTCACCATCGAAGGGATCCCCAACCAACTCTTCAGCCAAGGGATGGGCTCTTACCAGATGTTTGATGAAGCGAGGAAGCTCTTCGCAGCCTGACGCAAGCAACACCCTGAAGTGGCAACGGTCGAAAAAGACATTGCCCTGGCCGACGTCAGCCTTGCAGAAATCCTTACCAGCAAGTACGCGCTGTGGCTTGACCTCAGGACAAGCGACGACGACCTGCTCCACGGCTCCGGCAGGCGGATAGAGAATGCCACCGAAGGTGTGACCATCCAGATAACGAAAAGAGCCGAGGCTCCTGGCGCATTGAACATCTACCTCTACGTCATGGATGCACAGCCTAACATCGAAGACGGCCGGTTCGTCAGCAGTCTATTAATGTTCCTGAGGAACGATTAATAAATCTCCTACCGCGCACGGCCCATTCGGCGACAATATGCGGACAAACGGGATGCGGAAAAACCGTTTTTATCCTTGATCTGCTCGAAAGCCCCTACCGGGAGTTCTTTCGACACATCGTGGTCCTCTGCCCCACCATAAAGTATAATAAAACATACCAGCGCCACTGGATCTGGACCGATCCTGAGGTCTACGTACTAGACCCCGGCGAGCGCCTTCACGATTACCTGCGAGCGTTTTACCAGGTGTTTATGGGCGAGCATACCTTATATATCATCGATGACTGCTCGGCTACCAGGGCTTTGACGAAAAAGAAAGACGTGCTGTCAGAGCTAGCGTTCTCGGGCCGCCACGCCGACCAGAGTATCTGGGTCCTCACCCAAAAGTACAACTCCGACCTGAAGGACTTGCGCGAGCAGACGCGCTGGGTCTGTTTGTTTCACTGCAAGGATCGTGATTCATTCGAAGACTGCTTGCGCGAGAATGACGTGATCTCCACACGAGAACAGCGGGCGTCGGTGAGGCAGCAGTTAGCCGAGACAAAGCATGCTAAGCTTTTATTAAAGACAGACCAACCAGCTGCTTATATGGTGTTAAGTAATGTACGAAGTAACTGAAAGAATGTTAGTCACAGTGCTTGGCGCGCATCTGGTACTGCTGTTTCTTATTGCTAGGCAGTATGTTTGAATTACTCGGATGTGTGTTAACACACACGCACGCTTCTGCTAGCGCTTTCGACATCATATTAGACTGGTCCGCAATCTCGCAATGAATCGCAAAGCAATAGCTATGGACTGTGACGAACTGATCGATGAGCTGATAGGAACGGCAGAGCAAAGGCAGAACGCTGAAGCTCCAATCGCGGAAGGAACGGCAGCGACGTCAGACGGCCATGAGGAACCGCTCATCGAGGAACGGGTGCAAAATACCGTGAAAGGCTCGCCGCATTGGTGGTGGGAGGTCAAGCCAAGCAGTATGGACTAGTGGTTCATGGGAAGGTCCTCACCGCAGAACAGATCGACGCTCTGGACAATAGCGAAATCGAAAAGCTTTACGCCCGCTATGAAACAAGGCTTGGGGCAGCGATGACGAAGACGCTGGGGTCTACAGCGCTCCAGCTTTATGCGTGGCTGGCATCTAGGTTTCTCCCGATATCGGCCGAAAACCAACCTGGTCTTACTGCTGACCTCGAGGGCGACCTGTTTGTCGGACACGCACTTAGCAGTGCTACCTGCGAGCTCTACCATCGCTATGGCATGTACTTGGCGCCGCTAACTGCCGCGCTTACTACAGTGAAGCACTGTCGATTTGGACATCAATGCCCTATTACCATCTATGACATAACGATGTCGGAGAACGAGCAGATTGTTGCGGAGTCACAGGAGAAACAAGAGCCAGCACAGAGTCTGGCAGACAGAGTTACGACCCCCAAGCCTTTGAGTAGCAACACGGTTAAGGATCCGAAAAAAGTGGCGGCCGGGCGTGCTGGAGCTGCTGCCAGAAAGGCCAAACAGGAACGGCTGCTCGAACAGCTTCGGACGGCCAAAGACTCATTTCGTCCACCAGTCAGCGCAGCTGATGTCAGTATTCCTCCAAAGGAAGCGGTCTCAAAGGAACCGTCACGCAGTGGTGCAGCTCACAACCATGGACTAACCGACTGGACACCATGGATTATTGGGGCTTGTCTAACGGGCGGTGCACTCATGTTTCTTCTGCGCTTGCGCGCCACACAGGTTGTACAACCTGTTTCGCATGCTAAGCAACCACAATTAAAGACAAGCCGAGACCCATTCTATATGGAGTGAAGCCCGTTGCGTAGCAAAAATGACAACACCGACAACTGATGGTAAAATGCTTGTCAACGCGCTCTACCATAGCGCAGTCGTCTGTGGCATCGCTGTGGGATACGCCCGGCTTGGCAAGATGGCGATTGGGGGTAGCCCCCCGAAACTAGACTTCATACCCCGCGATGTGGGCATGGCCATAGTTGCTGTCGCTCTCGCCATGGCAACCAAAGACATGCTAATTAAACAGGGGCTGATACCTGCAAATATCATGAAGTAATGGCAAGTATTGCTATGCTCGTTGGCGGTGCCCTGGTGAACGCTCTGGCGTTCTCTGGATCGAACTTCTTGTTGAAGAGCTCTGGCGTGGACGAAGAACGCATGCGACATGATGAAGCGGTCGAACAGTTACAGGCTGCAAAGCGGAAACGGACCGAGCGTATTGATTTCATCACTGAGGAACTCCGCCGCAAAGGGAACGCCGTTCGAATTTTCAAAGTAGAAGTAAAACAAAGACCAGGAATCGATACAATTAACTTACTCCACCCATCAAAGACATCAAAGGGAAAGAAATACAAACATTAAGCGACCAGACCATAATGGAAACCTAAACAAAGGAAGGCCATAAGGACAGTTACTTTCCCACAAAATGGCCATATGACCATCAAAAAATAAAAGACACAAGTGATACACACAGTAAGTAACAAACAACAACATAAATAAATCGCCACAGAAGAACCGCCTTGGAACGGTCAGTGGAAAGATTTCCACTGGGGGGGGGGGGCTTAAATCGATTTTACGGGGCCACAATCCTCGCCCTTTCTTCCGTCGCGATTTAGACAAATAATTTGTTCAGTCCGCATGAAGGCCTCCTAACTCATCAGTGCAACATCTCCGTGAACACAAAAAATCAAAGAACCACAGAGGTGAGACAACGGTGATGACTCGACAGCAAGAAACCACTGAAATGCTGGAGCAAAAGAAAACCAACAGCTAGACTCCGATGGGCCCGACCAGAGACAGAGCATCAGGCACCAACCAACATTACCAAGAATTAGATCTCTCTAATTCTCAATAAGCCTTTACGTTGGAGCCGTCATAGAATCTGAGACCTGACCCACCGGCGTGCAATTAAAGAGGGAAGCAAAGTTGCCAACCGTGATTGGGTTATCTACCATGCATGCAGTCTGTCGTACAACAGGGGCTTGAAGAAATATATGGGCTGCATGATGCTTCCACGCAGAGCTGAATCCGGCCCGCACACTAGTACTGGTAAACAGCTTAGAGGATCTAAGCCTGTCCAGGAACCGCGGTGCGAGGCGGACCGTCCACGCTAATAAACCCTATTGGTTTCATTGGGCGACAGGGCTTGAGATGTCATTTCATCTCAATGTCGGGTAAAAGTCCCACAAAATTGGAAGCAACGTCTCCAAAATGACCTTTACAGTGTTGACGGGGACGTTAAACCTCAAATCAAACAAAACAAAACAAAAACATCCATGTTGTACCCAATCTTTTTATATCGAAGAATGATTTTACGAAATTGGGTGCTGAAGTCATTGCGGTTATATAGTTTTCTGAATTTATATACTAAGTCACCATAAAATTCGGGTTCCGATAGATCTTGTTGCAAAAGAGATTTAAGTCCAATATTGAATTTTGAAATTAAATCAGAATGGCGTCTATAAAATTTTGAAAAAGCTTTGCGTAGTTTATGGTACCGATAACCCTGATTAAGGAGTTTAGCCGTTAATAATTTATTACGAGTATTGAAGTCAGTTACATGACTACACACTCTAGCAAATCGAATTAATTGCGAAATATAAACGCCATAGGATTGCGCACTAGGAACATCACCATCCAAAAACGGAAAATTTACAATCTCAAAATCAAAGTCATCGCGTTTATCATAAATTTTGCACGAAACAAACCCATCTACAATAGATAGATGTAAATCCAAAAACGGGGCCTCGGTATCAGAAGAATTTGCTTTATTTAATTGAAGTTCTGGGGGGTAAATCTGACTGATCATACCATCGAAATAGGTATTATCAATATTTAATAAATCATCTAAATATCTAGAAGTGGAGCTAAAAGCTTCAATAATTTCAGATTGGTTATCAATGGAAAGCGACAACATGAAGTCTCTTTCATAACAATACAAGAACAGATCAAAGACGTCGATGGCGCGATGCGCCTGTATGCGCAGGTCGCCGGGAAAAATGTCAGCCTTGCTGACCTGGGGCCCGAACCCCAGCTCTCCGACTTTTACCAACCGAGTGACGACCCGAAAGAACGCGAGATTGCCTTCATCATCTTGGGAATGGGTGTGACAGGCTTCGCGGCATACAAACTGGCCTCAACCCGGTCATGATTTTGTCTTTAGGACGAAATAGGCACAACAGAGTGGTTAGTACGGAATGGGCACAGTCAATCGGCTGATCGGTATTATTAGGATGAAATATGTTACAACCAACTATGTAGGACCACAGCTGGCTGGTTACATCTGATCCGGTATCTTAAAGACGAAATGGGTACTTGTTAGTACCGAATGGGTAAACAGGCTGATCAGTGTCTTTAGGATGACATGGGTACTGGTTAGGACCGAATGGTCACAACTGGCTTGTCAGTGTATTTAGGATGGAAATAGGTACAACGGACTAGTTAGAATCAAATAGCCTCACTCGCTTGTAAGCGATCAATTACTTCAGTCAAGATTACCATTATGAAACAAATCGTCTGTTGTATTCGATAAAACATTGACAAAACTTTTTTACCTTGACAAAACTTTTCTATCTTGACTAAAATAAAAATATCTGGTCAATAGTAAACAACATTGACATTAAAATAAAATTTCCGTCAAAGTTTGTTTACATTGACAGTCAAAATTTGCTGCTCTACAAAATGAATGTATTGATTTTACAATAACAATAAGGAGCAAAGTCTTTCCTTTAAGGATAGACCCCGGTTCTTAATACTCCTTATATTTAAGTATTTCTAAATTATTCGCTGTGAAACCCCTCTGGGGCTGTAGGGGTTGTAAATCATTTAACACCAGTTTTCAGGGGATTTGCAAACAAATATTTTATTCTATTGCATCCCCTCTCGGTCGGGCCGAGCCGCGGGTGGGGGCCCACACCCCGCCCGGTGGGGCTGTTGGCGAGCGCAGGCTGGTCACGTGTTGGCCATGCGATATGGCAGGCAAACAAATATTTTATTATATTGCATCCCCTCTCGGTGGGGCCGACCCGGGGGTTGGGGTGGGCCCCTCAGTATTGCGGGAATGAAAAAAGTATTTTGTCCTCGGCATCCCAACTCGGTGGGGCCGACCTGGGGCGGTGGGTGACCCCACAGTGTGGGGGTGGGGGTTGTTCCAGAACTCCTGTTTTGTATACTACTGTATGAAACTAAACCCACAGCAATCAAACCTTTTGGATTACGTATTTTACCACTGCTAGAAAATTCAGTTATCGAACCTAAAAATATTCAAAAACATGAAACCGCGGAAGTTCCATCATGGTGTATTAAAAAAAACCTAATATTCTGTTTGACTTACATGATGGCAAAAAATCCGAATGAAATCCAAAACTGCTCAAACAAAACTTTCAGGTACTGCAGTCACGTTACAATGATTACCAGCAAGTCTATACTGATGGTTCAAAAGAAGGAGATAAAAGTAGAAGTAAAACAAAGATCAGGAATTGATACAATTAACTTACTCCACCCATAAAAGACACCAAAGGGAAAGAAATACAAACATTAAGCGACCAGACCATAATGGAAACCTAAACAAAGGAAGGCCATAAGGACAGTTACTTTCCCACAAAATGGCCATATGGCCATCTAAAACAAAAGACACAAGTGATACACACAGTAAGTAACAAACAACAACATAAATAAATCGCCACAGAAGAGCCGCCTTGGAACGGTCAGTGGAAGATTTCCACTGGGGTCTTAAATCGATTTTACGTGGCCACAATCCTCGCCCTTACTTCCGTCGCGATCTAGACAAATAATTTGTTCAGATAAAGTTGGTTGTGCGTATGTTTCTAAAGATACGCACCAAACCTTGCGCCTTCCAGATGGTTCACCTATTTTTACAGCTGAAGCCAAAGCAATAGACTTATCTTTAGATTTTATCAGTTCTTCAACAATTCAAAAAGCAATTATATTTTCTGATTCACTTTCTGTGCCTAAGACTTTAGACCATTCGTCATCCAAAAATCCTCAAATACAAAAATTGATCAAAACACATCACGAAATTTCTAGAACTCATCAAATTTTGTTTAGTTGACTTCCGAGCCATATTGGCATTATCGGCAATGAGCATGCTGACAAGAAAGTAAAGGAATCGCTCAATCTTTATCCGTCTATTTTTAAAATTCCTTTTAATAATTTTAAATCATTTATCAACAGATCTATCTCGTCGGAGTGGCAAGGCGAATGGGATCGTGAAATAGATAACAAACTTCATGCCATTAAACCTGGCGTCGGAACAAAATGCTCTCCTCCACAGTTTTCCAGGAAAGAGGATGTAGTATTAACGTGATTACGCATTGGCCATACTAGAGTTACTCACTCTTATATTTTAAATTGTGATGATCAACCTACTTGTGTAGGCTGTGATCAGCCTTTCACTTTAAAACATATCTTAATTGACTGTGTTGACTTTTCACCCTCCCGTAACATATACTTCAAAGCTGACACTTTGGGACAATTGTTTCAAGATGTACCTGTTGATAATATTATTTTATTCTTAAAAGATATTGGACTTTTTCATAAAATTTAACTGTTTCAGATTTTTATACATATCATACTGACATTTTTACTTTTAGTATCCTCATAATTCTTCATGTCGTTAAGTCATTAACCACTTGACGCTTATGACCCAAAAAGAGGGTTGACGCGTCGTTAAACACAAAATCATCAACATCATCCTGTGATGTTTGAATCAAATTGGCTCAAGGGTTTAAGGAGGAGTTCGCATTTGTAGCAAGTTTACGTTTTTTTTCTATTTTTAGCTCTGGTGGCCATTTTGCTCATCTGAGCGTACAATTTCAGTTATTTTGGTAGAGCGTCACTTAAACAGCATTCCTACGAAGATTGAATGAACTTGGTCCGAGAGTACAGGAGGAATTGCTGTTTAAAGTCGTTTTTTGTGGCTCTGTTGGCCATCTTGTTGATCAGAGCATAGTTTTGGGTACGGAGTGACCTAGGCAACATTCCTGTTACCATCTTAATCATCGTAGTGGAACGAATTTAGCTATTTTGGTAGGCAACTTTCTTGAGAAGTTTGAATAAAAATGTCCAAGGGTTTAGGAGGAGTTCGCATTTAAATCAAATTGTTGACGACGCACGACGGACATTCACTTAGCAGTATAGCTCACCATGAGCAATTCGTGCTCAGGTGAGCTAAACACTGAAGAGGCTATGGTGATGACAAGGGCAAATATAGGCATTTCCTGCAATCAAAGGAACGTTACTCACCAGTTTTCGAACTCATCCAAGCTTTTATCCCTGACTTACAGACCAGCTACCAGTAATAACCCACATTTTTTTTCTCCGCGGTAATAGGCTTTTTTATCGGAGAACAAGGGAGAAATTTCTCCGAGAAGAAAAGAATTTCGCGTTTCAGAGCGGTTAATTTCTCCGCGAAACACCGCGAAATTTCTCCGCGAACATCGCTTTTTCTCGGAGAAAGACAATTAGTACAGGTGAAGTCGTTTACGGTGTTTCTCCGTGAAATCTGCCTATACCTACATGTATATTTGTTCATGTGCATGTATTTGTTTTTCATTCATTAAAATTTCGTGCACAAAGTTTGAAGCATATGACGAAATGCATGTTCTTTGTACAAACAGCGACAACTCTAGCGATCGTAAAGTATGATTTTGATCCTGTTGATTTTCTATCGGTACACCATATTGGGATTACTTAATGTTTTTCTCAAGTAAATACTTTAGAAAAATCCAAATTCATTGTATATAATAACGGGGATCCTGCTTGTACATGTATGTGTGGGTGCTGATCTCACTCTACATTTTTGTTGATTTTTTTCTTACACTGCGAGAAATTAAACATCATTAATGTTTACACTTAAGCTCACATGTGGCCCAAGTGAGAGGGGAGGCCACGGAGGCCCATTTGTGTTTCTTGCCTTTACAATTCAACTTTGCTCATACATGTACATTAATATGGGGAAATTGCGCGGCAAGCATTCCAAGGCTGCATATAAGTCTGATCTCTAACTTGGAGCAGAACTGCAAAATTCTCCAAAATAATCAGCGAAGTTTGTACAGACATGCAACCTGGGTATCTTGTTAAGTCTACTGTACACACCGAAGGTAACTGGCCCTCCTGTCCTAATGGGTAAGAGCGCTGACTCTTAATCATCGGGTCGTTAGGTCTCTCCGCTGTGGTTTGCACCTCGCTCGGGCCACATATGAGACGTCAAGATCTGCAACAGAAGGTGGTCTTGCTCCGGTTTTAGCTCAACTCTGATTAGCGGTCCGCTCGAAATAAGCGAAATTATGTTGAAAGTGCCGTAAATCCACTTAACACCCCGAGGATAACGGGCATCCTTGTCCTAATGGGAAAAAGCGCTGACACTCATTAGGACTCTCACCGCTGTGGTTCGCACCTCGTTCGGTTCAAGTTCTGCAACGTTGCGAGCTGAGCGCGATCGGCTCGAAATAAATGAATTTGTCCTGACATCATGAATTACGCCTATATAATTTTGACCCCCCTGAACCCCACTTTTATATAGTAAAACCGGGGTTTACAGGGGCAAACCTTATTTTTCTTATTTCTGATCTAAAATAAATACTGTGGAATGTCGATAGAACCCCCTCGACGAGGCGGTTCTAACGAGCATCCACAATCTATATTGTAAGCAGAAGTAAGAAAAATATCATTATCTTTCATCTGAAAATATCATTTACTTCGGCGGTAAAGTTCACACTGTATTTGTATAGGCGTGTTTTCGTAATGACGGGCCGTAAATCCACTATAGATCCCGAAGATAACGGGCCTTGGTGTTTTAATGGGTTAGAACACTGACACTTAATCATTAGCCTCTCACCGCAGTATGCACCTAAAACACTTTCTCCGGTTTTAGCCCACATCTTATTAACGACCAGCTTGTAATTAGAGAAATAATCTTGAAAGGACCGTAAAATCGAATCACCAATCAAACCTAGGAACAAGACGAGGATGATGGAAGATGGAGTGCAAAGAGAGCATCATCAAGGAATGGACGGTGTTTCATGACTCTCTTGGGGCAGCGGGGCAGACAGATGGAGAGATGTTATTGCAAAGTAAAGTATCGTGCCCCAATAGCCTCCAAGATTAAGGAACTGAGATGAGATATGCAACACTCCCGAATCAATATTGTTAGCCAATGAGTACCGCTAGTTAGTCCTTCCACTGGGGTTCGGGTCTCGCTCAAGTTGTTTGATCTCAGGTTTAACATCAAGAGTATTTATGTCATATTGACGACGTTGCTCCCAATATTGTGGGAGTTTTACCCGATGACATATCAAGCCCTGCGGCCGATCGAAACCAACAGGGTCTATATGCAGGGGCAGCACTGTGGCTGGGCAGGATTACTTTCTAAGCGGTTTACCAGTACACATGTGCGGTTATGTCGGATGTGCGCCTTACTAGTGAACAGGAGAACACGGGTCCGATACCTACCGGGGTCGGCAACATTCCTTCGTGGAAATTGATCATGAAATCTTTCCTCTGGTTATTCTCTCCCTTCCGCTGATTCGAGAAGGGCAGTTGTCAGTTTCTGGTGAAAGAATGTGCACTCTGCTGGTCACCCGCTTACGTATAAACCAGTCCAGAATTAACTGACCGGCTCTAAATGACATAAATAGTGTTGCCTGGGTTGTAAAAATCTAATACAAACAAATCCTGTGGGATTGGCTCTGCGTGGAAGCACCCTGCTGCCGAATCTACTTGTATTTCTTCGAGCCCCGGATGGCGGGGACACGCCTCGCTCAGTTTACATGTGGTAAAACATGATCAACTAACGGGTGGTCAAGTGATTTTCTCCATGTTATCTTGCGCACGCTCACCTCAGTGCGGCACGAAAGATTCAATTTGCGTGAAAGATTATTAAAAGGTTAATAAAACTTATAAATTAATTTCTCCTCTCGTTCTTCCCATGAATCGTATTCAAGTGAAAAAAGGTAAGTGAAGGCTGGGTTTTGAGTTTGCAACATACATGTACGAGTATATACATGTAACACACTTAGTCAACAAATAAATGTCATCATTTTATTTTCATAAGAATATAACAACAGTCACGGAAGAGTGAAAAAATAGTATCAGGAAAAAAAAAGTATCGGAAAAAAGGTATCAGTTTTTGGAGTGTGTATGCGTGCGTGCGTGCGTGTGAGTGTGTGTGTGTGTGCGCGTGTGTGTGTGTGTGAATTCGGGTTTAACGTCGCTTTCAACAATTTTTCAGTCATACCACGCCGGTGTCTGGTTGCGACAGGGAGCTCAATGCTCACTTTTATAGTGCTGCCTCACTGAAGTATCATGTCCAAGACACATTACATGATACCACACCAAGTCACATTATCCTGACACTGGATCGACCAGTCCTAGCTCTACCCCGTTATTCTGAGTGCAAAGCGAGGAGCAGCTAGAACAATTTTTAAAGACTTTAATATGTCGCGGCCCGGGGTCGAACCCGTGACCTCCCGTTCCCCGGAGCGGACACTCTACCAACTGAGCTATCGGGGCCGGTAACAGTTTTAGGAAGGAAAAAAGTATCAGGAAAAATTATCAGTTTTATCCAAATTCGTTTCTGATGTTACCATGATATGATGATTAAGATACTTTCAAAGTTGTACATGTATCTTTTGATCTGTTATCCTTGCTTTATAAAAGGGATGAGCTGTCACTTCATCTCAATGTCGGGTAAAAGTCCCACAAATTGGAGGCAACGTCTCCAAAATGATCTATATTATGTTGATGGGGACATTAAACCATCAATCAAACAACACAAGTGGTGCTAGTCGGACCTCCATGCTCATAGATCCTATACGGTTTAATTGGGTGGCAGGGATTGAGATGTCATTTCATCTCAATGTCGGGTAAATGTCCTTCATCTCAATGTCGGGTAAAAATTCCAAAACTTGGAAACAACGTTTCCGAAATGACCTATATAGTGTACACGGGGACGTTATACCTCAAATCAAAACAAAAGTGTTGCGAGTTGGATTTCCATGCTCATAGACCTTATTTGGTGAATAAACGCATTTCTTTCTATTCTCAAAATACTAACTTATTACCGCCTAAGCCTAAGACGTCTTTACGTCATCTTAAACTAGGTATTCAAGAATTTCATAAGAAGTTTGTTTTGGCCCCTGCAGACAAGGCCGCTAACAACGTCGTCGTTGTATGACGGCTCCACTATGTTAACACGCTTAAGCAGGAGCTTGGTGGAACTAAGGCCTATGAACTTCAGCCTTTAGCTGACGAGAGAGCTATAGTAGATAAACATATTTGTCATTCAGCCACCAAGCTTGCTGTGTGTGTTACCGAAGGCCAAGACAAGCTTCTGTAGCTGGTGTTGTGCCGTGTGGCGGCCGTAAAACGTCTCCCCGTACATCAACCATAGTGCAGTTTATATTTTACTTTTGGTCCTTTGAGATCAGCGTGAATATTCTGAGAAATCAGAAATAAATTATTGGTTTAGACTCATATTCTAGACAGGTTTTTAATTATTTGGACCCCATTTTGATTTATATCAGTCTTTGAATCGATTGCCTATTCGGAATTCGCAAAATTGCAGTATGTTTCCTCTGGCTTTCTTTGCCGGATCATTACAGGGTCACTGACGAGGCTTTATTAGCCGAAACTACGTAGTGTGACCCATCTTCTTTCTTATGAATGTTTTCATTGCTCTTAAAGGAACTCATTTTTGATTTTTATTTTCCTACGCTATACTGGTTACCAAAACTTCATAAAAGACCGTATAAAGCACGGTTTATTGCAAATTCTAGCTCTTGCACTACAACTGAACTTTCTAAATTATTAACTTCATGTCTTACTGCTATTAAAACGCATGTGATTAAATATTGTGATAAAGTCTTTGAAAGATCATGAAGAAATCTGTTTTGGTCTATAAAAAATTCGAATGAGGTTTTAAATAAATTGAAATCCAGACATTTTCGTGCTTCTAGTCTGTCTACTTATGATTTTTCCACTCTTTACACTACATTTCCTCATAATCTTATAAAAGAAAAGCTTAATGATTTAATTGAATGGGCTTTTCACAGAGTAGATTCTCTCTATCTTGCATGTAATGCCAGAAATGCATTTTTCACTTCTAAAGCGCATAGGAATTATACAATTTGGTCATGTCAGAAAGTGTGTGAGGCCTTCACCTTTCTACTTGACAATATTTATATTAGATTCGGTACTAAGTTATTAAGACAAATTGTGGGTATTCCGATGGGTACGAATTGCGCACCTCTTGTGACTGATCTGTTCTTGTATTGTTATGAAAGAGACTTCATGCTGTCACTTTCCATTGATAACCAATCTTAAATTATTGAAGCTTTTAGCTCCACTTCTAGATATTTAGATGATTTATTAAATATTGATAATACCTATTTCGATGGTTTGATCAGTCAGATTTACCCCCCAGAACTTCAGTGAAATAAAGCAAATTCTTCTGATACCGAGGCCCCGTTTTTTTTGATTTACATCTATCTATTGTCGATGGGTTTGTTTCGTGCAAAATTTATGATAAACGCGATGACTTTGATTTTGAGATTGTAAATTTTCCTTTTTTGGATGGTGATTTTCCTCGGGCGCCATCCTATGGCGTTTATATTTCGCAATTAATTCGATTTGCAAGAGTGTGTAGTCATGTAACTGACTTCAACACTCGTAATAAATTATTAACGGCTAAACTTCTTAATCAGGGTTATCGGTACCATAAACTACGCAATGCCTTTTCAAAATTTTATAGACGCCATTCTGATTTAATTTCAAAATTCAATATTGGACTTAAATCTCTTCTGCAAAAAGGTCTATCGGAACCCGAATTTTATGGTGACTTAGTATATAAATTCAGAAAAATATATAACCGCCATGACTTCAGCACCCAATTTGGTAAAATCATTATTCGATATAAAAATATTGGGTACAACATGGATGTTATACGACAGACTGCATGCATGGTAGTTAACCCAATCACGGTTGGCAACTTTGCTTCCCTCTTTAATTGCACGCCGGAGGGTCAGGCCTCAGATTCTATGACGGTTCCAACGTAAAGGCTTATTGAGAATTAGAGAGATCTAATTCAAGGTAATGTTGGTTGGTGCCTGATGCTCTGTCTCTGGTCGGGCCCATCGGAGTCTAACTGTTGGTTTTCTTTTGCTCCAGCATTTCAGTGGTTTCTTGCTGTCGAGTACTCACCGTTGTCTCACCTCTGTGGTTCTTTGATTATTTGTGTTCACGGAGATGTTGCACTGATGAGTTAGGAGGCCTTCATGCGGACTGAACAAATTATTCGTCTAAATCGCGACAGAAGTAAGGGCCAGGATTGTGGCCACGTATCGATTTAAGCCCGCCAGTGGAAATCTTTCCACTGACCGTTCCAAGGCGGTTCTTCTGTGGCGGTTTATTAATGTTGTTGTTTGTTACTAACTGTGTGTATCACTTGTGTCTTTTTATTTTGGATGGCCATATGGCCATTTTGTGGGAAAGTGACTGTCCTTATGGCCTTCCTTTGTTTAGGTTTCCATTATGGTCTGGTCGCTTAATGTTTATGTGTCTTTCCCTTTGATGTCTTTGATGGGTGGAGTAAGTTAATTGTATCGATTCCTGATCTTTGTTTTACTTCTACTTTTCATTGGGCGGCAGGGCTTGAGATGTCATTTCTTAGGATGACATTACATAGCCGTTTATATATCCTTTTTAAATGAAACTGATACTTTATTCCTGATATTTTTTCCTGATACTTTTTTGATGATACTTTTTCCTACATTCGAGTCAACCGTGGCGTCTTACCATTATATCACCCAAATATCGATTTATAGATGCTGATCAGAACCGGCTCAGTGGGGTGCATCTGACGTGTACCCACAATCTATGTTTTTGAGTAAAAAATAACAAATAATGACTGTTATGTGTGAGTTTTACGATTAAAAAGTACAGTTAAACTCTGAAAACTCAAATATAGAAAATTCGTTTACTGTCACTCTTTGCTCTCTAGAGAAAAATGCCCGAAAACTGGATTCTGGCTAGTTGTGAAGCCCCAACCAGACAAAGCAGAACGCGGCATTTGATCAGGGCCTTCACTGTTCTCCAAAAGTGTTGACACAATAAAGCTGAAAAGAACTTCAATATAAAACCAGTGACGCGACAAGAAAAACATCACCTCAAAAGGATGTCTATATACCACGTGAACAAGTCCGTGAAATGAACAACCCCCTAAACCCCATTTTATATATAGAAAACTGGGGTGTACGGGGGTAAACATTATTTTTCTTATTTCTGCTCCTATTCATAGTTTGTGGGTACTCGTTAGAACTGCCTCAAGGAGGAAGTTCTAACGAGCACCCACAACCTATTTTGGCAGTAAAAATAAGAAAAATATCACACATTTCCATCAGAAAAGTAGCCATTTTGAAGATGTGAAAAAATCCCCTATTTCGCACGAATGTGTTATAGTAATGTAAGGCCGACTTATTAATCTTCATTTTTTTTTCAAATATAACATATATACATGTATATATTTGCATACAAGCAGACAGTGTGGACCCAGCCCAGATCGTCTTACATATTACGAAAACACGCCTATTCCAATTAATAATTTTAATTTTAATGTCAAGAAGTGTTTTTTTTTTGTTTTTTTTTTGGTTTTTTTTTTTCTTCTTTTTTTTTGTTCGGAAAAAATTGCTAATTTTCCTAAAATCTGCCCAAAAGATACATGTCGAATGTAGGAACTCGTTAGAACCACCTCGATGTTTTCAAGCAAAATAAAAAAAAAAATGTTTGCCCCCGTAAACCCCAGGTTTGCTATACAAAGTCGGGGTTTAATGGAGTGAAAAGAATATAGGTGTTTTCGTAATGCGGAGCAGTCTAATCGGGGTCCACACTGCTTGCAACAATGAATTTTAAGGAAACAAGCAGACGACAAAGCTCGGCCCCACCCATAGGGGCTCAATGAAATAGATTAGGCTGCATGATGCTTCCGCGCGGAGCTAAAACCGACCGCACACAAGTACTGGTACCCGTTTAGAGCATCTAAGCCTGCCCAAGAAAAGTGGTGCGAGTCAGACAGTTGATTTGGGGTTTAACGTCCCCGTCAACACTGTAAAGGTCATTTTGGAGACGTTGCTTCCAATTTTGGTGGACTTTTACCCGACATTGAGATGAAATGACATCTCAAGCTCTGCCGACCAATGAAACCAATAGGGTTTATAAGCATGGACGGGCCGACTCGCACCGCTTTGCCTGGGCAGGCTTAGATCCTCTCTATGCGGTTTACCAGTTCTCGTGTGCGGGTCGGTTTCAGCTCTTCGTGGAAGCATCATGCAGCCCATCTATTTCTTCAAGCCGCGATGGGCGGGGGCCGCCATGGGTACTGGTAAACCATTTAGGAGGTCTATGCCTGCCCAGGCAAAGTGGTGCGAGTTTGGCCGTCCATGCATATAAACTCTGTTGGGTCCATTGAATGGCAGGGCTTGAGGGGTCACTTCAGCTAAGTGTCGGGTTAGAGTCCCAAACAATTGGAGGCAACATCTCCAAAATGACCTAAAAGTGTCGAAGGGGACCGTAGGTTCCACATTTTAATTTGGCGGACTCAAAGGGTCTAACGGCGCTCACATTGGAGCACTTGTACATGTAAGTATTCGGGGTTCACTCGTGACTCTTTACTATAGGTAGAAGATTTGTTTTGTTTGTTTGTTTTGGAGTTTCACGGCCCAGTCAACACTATTTTAGGTCATTTTTGAGCCGGACAATTTACCTATCCACACTTTTCCTGATCAGGCTTATACGTAAGCGGTTAACCAGTACAGTGCACATGCGTTCGCAAGAAACTGACAACTTCTCTTCTTGAATCAGCGGAAGGGAGAGAATGGCCGTAGAAAAGATTTCATGATCAATCTCCACTTTAGGTAGAAGAACGGCGTTGTTTTCTTCTCTGTATGTTTACTGTTTTTATCATTTTAATACGAAATATTTTCAGTACACATCACGATAACACACCCATATGCAATCATTCATACCTAAAACGGTTATTTCCTGATGAAAATAGGTGATATTTTTCCTATTTTACTCATTAAGTAACTTGTGGGTTCTCATTAGAACCGCCTCACTGAGGTAGTTGGATACGGGTACCCACATCCTACATTGGACGTCTAGGAACAGATTAAGGAAAAATGTATACCTTGTAAACTCCAGTTATCTCTATATGTGTGCATGTAAAATGGGAAATAGTGGGTCTTTCATTACATGGGCTTTATTAACATGTTGATGCACCACCTGTTTGCTTCAACTGGGAGTATTTATTAGTTAGGGGTGGGTGAGGGGTCGGGGATGGAGACTTGGTAGCGCAGATAATGCGTGCGAATGCAAAGTAGCATGTCCTTTTTCACGCCCCTGCATGAAGCATGGCACGATATAGGTGTCTGGTTTTTCGTCCGTTCGTCCGCGACATAGACCTAGCCTGCGGTGGAATTCATGTGTTCCTCGTTAACTGGTCACTAACTTTGCATTCAAAGCACCGCTTCTTGTACCATTTTGACAGTTTGTAATCATAAATTATCGAGGCGAATCTTTTTTTTTCGTTTTGTTTGTTTGATTTGAGGTTTTACGTCCCCTTCAACACTGTAAAGGTCATTTTGGAGACGTCGCTTCCAACTTTGTGGGACTTTTACCCGACATTGAGATGAAATGACATCTCAAGCCCTGCCACCCAATGAAACCAACAGGGTTTATAAGCATTGACGGTCCGACTAGCACCACTTTGCCTGGGCAGGCTCAGATCCTGTAAGCGGTTTACCAGTACTAGCATGTGGGTCGGTTTCAGCTCTGCGTGGAAGCATCATGCAACCCATCTATTTCATCAAGCTGAGCTTTTGGTAAATGTCACAAATCATTATGGTGTTAATAACCTACATGTACGAATCATTATGAAAACTCGCCTATTCAAATATATTGAAAATTTACCACTCAAAACGGAAAATTTTCGGATAAAAAATCTGACATGTTTTCATATTTCTGCTCAAGATTTTGGGTACTCTTTAAAACGATTCGGCGAGGCGGTTTCTAAAGAGTACACAAAATCTATGTGAGCAGAAATTAGATAAATAATGTATAACCCTGTAAACCCCAGTTAAAAGTGGGGTTTAAGCGGGTAACAAATAAATAGGCGTGTTTTCGAAATGTGAATTAAAGTTTTCATGAGACTTTTAAAAAGGGATTATACAATGGAGAAATAAATAACTAAACTGAAATTGGGTAACAGGAAAGAATTTTTGATTTTGTTGGTTTGTTTGATTTGATTATGATTTAACAATGACTACCATTTGCCTTCGTTTACAAAAACAACGCGAAACAAACGAAGAAATAATAATGAGTCGAAAATTTGACATTTTCTAACACGTAAACCCAGTTGTCTTTTTTTTCTACGCGAAACGCGAGTAATTTCATTTTCAATGAAAGCAATCGGTCAAATTTTCGCCGAGAATCTTACTTACATGTAAGTTTCAGAACGATACGATGAAAACTGAAGGGGCTACGATGCTAACATGGTCAAAATTAAACATTTTAATTTATACTAATTTATTTTAGTTTGATTGCGATTGACGCTTCAAGGTTATTTAATCGCTCTCGAACACTCATTCCGGATTTTTTCACGCGTGCGCGAGAGAAGCAGTGGCTATTACATCACTGCTACCCAATTACACCTGGGTGGAGTGAGGCAGTGTCGTTACATGTATTGCACTAGGACACACCCCGATAGCGGGTGCCGGATTCGAACTTACAACATCAGCAATCAAGGTGACGTAAATCTACGATAGAGGCCAAGCTCGCCAGTTTTCGAACTCATCCGAGCTTTTATCCCTGACTTACTTGTTTGTAAATTTCAAATTGATCAGATAAAAACTGAAGGGCCTACGGTGATGACAAGGTCGAAAATGGGCATTTTCAGTAAAGAAGGGGACGTAACTCTATGACAGACAGGCCGACATCACCAGTTTTCGAACTCAACCCAGCTTTTATCTCCGACTTACTTGTATGTTAGTTTCAGGAAGATACCATCAAAACTGAAGGGGCTTAGGTGATGACAAGGTCAAATATAGGCATCATTGCAGCAATCAAGGTGACGTAACTATAAATAATGGGCCGACATTGCCGGTTTTCGAAATCGTCCGAGCTTTCATTCCACGTCTACCTATATATAATTTTCAGAAAGATCCAAACAAAACTGAAGGTGATATAGGGGTGACAAGCATTTTCCCATTCTAAGTCTATAGGACCTTGCGGTTGCCATAGCAACCAAAGATTTCATTCGGTTTCGATTAAAAGCTAACGTCATCAATGCCCAAGCAGAGGCATGCTTCAGATGAGAAATGGTTAGGATCAGCATACAGGCTGCAGATATATAAATGGTCAAATGTGTGGACGGAGGACGACGGAGGGACTACCATACAATAAGCTCCCCATGGAGCCTTCGGCCCTGGTGAGCTGAAACATTTAGCTACAAAATCCAGAGACTAAGTTATTACTCTAGATCCAAAGTCCCTAAAAGTTGAAAACTTTCAGCGCCTTAAGGTGTTTTCATATAAGGCACTACACTAAACTCCCTCAAATCTGAAACTTTTCAGCGCCTTGTTTTTGAAACGAAACTTTAAGCATCTTATTTTGTAAACCAAGTAAGTCGTTTCAAAATGACACTCAAAAGCCAGCCGCAGACTAAGTTCTCCGCTATAGGTAAAATATTTAACAAGGTTCAATAGTAGGTTAACAAAATATCAGTTTGTGTAATCGGCAGCTGTACGCGTATTCGAAACTGTCATTATATACGGGACGTTTTAGTCTGTCTGTGTTTAATTATACTTTATTTTTAAGCTTTAACAGATGACTGACTAACACCTTTCTAAACACCAGTTTTCGTAGTTGATCTTTGTTTGCTTAAAGAAATATCAGCCCATAATATCCATAATGTAATGACACTAAGACCTCCGACATCTTAGGAAAATAGCTGTGTTTGCAGAAACATTTTTAGACTAGCAATACGTTTCGGATTTGAGAAGATCATGACTTAGTCTGTGGAAAAACTGTAAAGAACGAAGTTTCAGACCAGTCTGTTCAACCAGCCTGCCAGCGAACCTGAGTCTTTACATGTTACTTGTTTTAATAAACCAGAAGCTGTACAGTCTGGTGCAAATAGCGAAGAATTGGATCATCCTGCGCGAGCGCGCAGGCTGAACTGAATCGAAGTTGGTCTACGATGTCTTATTATAGATTTCGTCGTGTGCTGGCTAGGTTTTAGACTTGGGCTGTTGGTCAGTCAATCAAGAGCATAGAGCAAGAAGGCTAAAAGTGTTAATCATATGACGTCGCGTCTGATAATGTAATAAGGCCATGTAATAAATAATCCACTGGTGGATTAAATATGCATATATGCACATATGTCTTTGCATACAGGAAAACAATGTGGATCACGATCAGACTGCTCCTGGAGAAACAGTCTGATGCGATCCCAACTGTTTGCAAGAATAGCTTTTAAAGTTATCAGCAGACGACAAAGCAGACAACAATTGTTGTGATTGGTAGCATGTGTCTCTTATCAATTTGTTCATTTCCGTTAGGGCGATAACTATTCTAGAAATGCGTCTAAAGCACACAAATGCGCCCGCATCTCACTCTGCCCTTTTATGAAATCAATATCTAAGGGCCCCCGCTTATATGGGCTTGGAGAAATAGACCGGGCTGCATAGTGCACCGACCACACATGGTTACTGATCATCATAAGCTTAGAAGGTCAGCGCCTGCCCAGAAAAAAACATCCCATTACGAAAACACGCCTATACAAATACATTGTAACCTTTATCGCCGAAAAAATGAAAATGTTTAGATGAAAAATTGTGATATTTTTCCTATTTCTGCCCAAAATATAGATTGTTGGTACTCTCATTAGAACCGCCTCGATAACCGAGTACCCACAATCTATATTTGAGAGCAGAAATAAGAAAAGTAATGTTTATCCCAGTTTTACTTTATAAAAGTGGGGTTCAAGAGGGTCAAAATTATATAGGCGTGTTTTCGTGATGGGCTAAAAGTGTTAATCATATGACGTCGCGTCTTATGTAATAACGCCATGTAATAAATTGGATAATCCACTGGTGGATTAAATATGCAAATTAGTTAGATACGCCACGTAACGTTACACGTGCGGCGTTCTTAACGACGTCGCGTTTTCTGATGACGGACTATGGACATTTCTGTTAAGCAATCGCAAATGAAATGAGTTTTATATGTCATATGATAAACAGAATCTTGCATTCGTGCTCATGTATTATTCAATTTATTAAACTCGTTTAAGAAAATGCAGCCTCGCATTCTATCCTTTTAACCTCAACTCGTTTAATAAATTCAATAATACCTGAACACACATGTAAGATATGTATAGTAAAGACTTTAATAACCTTCCTGCTCAAAACTCTCGATCTGTTGTTAAATTAGGCGACTAGAGCCGTTTGCATCACGTGAACACGTCCGTGAAATGAACCCCCTAAACCCCACTTTATATAGGGAAAACTAGGGTTTACGGGGGTATACATTAATTTGTTATTTTTGCTCCAAGACATAGGTTGTGGGTACTCGTTTGAACCGCCTCAATGTTTGAAGTAAAACTAACAAAAAATATCATACATTTTCATCAGAAAAGTAGCCATTTTGGAGATGTGAAAAAAATGCACTGTGTCGCACGGGTATGTTATCGTAATGGTTTCTAGTGTCCTCGATGGTTCCTAAATCAGCAGAACTAATCATAGCCAAGAGATACACAAGTAAAAGCTATGGCAAAATAACCCTTTGTGTGTGTGTGTGTGTATGTGTGCGCGCACGCGTGTGTGCGTGCGTGCATGTATGTGTGTGTGTGTTACTAAGGGAGCAGTGTATATTAATATTTTTCAACCTCATTTTAACCTTAAGATTCCACTAACTGCTACTAAAAATGTCGTCTGTTTATGTCGTATACTGCATCTCCTTGAAAACTTCCCAAACATACTTTTTACATACAGAAAAACAGTGTGGATCCTGACTAGACTGCCTCTGGAGAAAAGTCTGATCCGATCACAACTGTTTGCAAGAATAACTTTTAAAGTTACCAGCAATCGACAAAGCAGACAGCAGTTGTTGTGATTGGTACCATGTGTATCTTATCAATTTATAACTTGTTCATTTCCGTTTTCTCTTCTTAAGGGCGATAACTATTCTAGAAATGTGTCTAAATGACACAAATGGTCCCGCATCTCACTCGACCCTTCAATGAAGTCAATGTCTAAGGACCCCCCGATCATATGGGCTTGGAGAAATAGACCGGGCTGCATAGTGCACCGACCGCACATGGGTACTGGTCATCATAAGCTTAGAAGGTCAGCGCCTGTCCAGAAATAGGTTTTGCGAGGCGGTTCTAACGAGTACCCACAATCTTTATTTTAGAGCAGAAATAAGAAAAATAAGGTTGACCCCTGTAAACCCTTGTTTTACTATACAAAAGTAGGGTTCAAGGGGGTCAAAATTATATATGCGTGTTTTTGTGATGCACCGACTTCCTAATGCCGAAAATGCAGATTTTAATTACCAAGTTTTTGTATCCTGATCTAAAGAGGAAAATGTAGGTCCTATAAAGCAAAAAGGTGTGATTAAACATTAACGCTCAGCGAGGACAAAAAATTAGCCTGGTAACCGGTTCAGGCAGAATATCAAAGAAATAAGCATAATTTATTTTACTTCATTTCAGTATAAACACCCTCGGGTGATCGGATCACGGGCAAATACAGTGAACACCGAACTTTAACATAGTCGTTGATAATTAAAGAACATTTAATTTATAATTCAATGTTCGTTGAAGTACAATAAACACGAGCCACTACGAAAACCCAATTCAAATACGTTGGAAACTTCACGGCCAAAAAAAACGAACATTTTAGGACAAAACGTTGTGATATTTTTCTTATGTCTGCTCAAAATATAGATGTGGGTATTCATTAGAACCGCCTTGTCGAGGCGGTACGAACGAGTACCAACAAATTATATTTTAAGAGCAGAAATAAAAAAAATAAGGTTTATCCCTTAGCTTGGTGGTACTAAGGCCTATGAACTTCAGCCTTTAGCTGAAGCGAGAGCTATAGTAGATAAACATGTTTGTCTTTCAGCCACCAAGTTTGCTGTGTGTGTTAACGAAGGCCAAGACAAGCTTCCTACGCTATACTGGTTACCAAAACTTCATAAAAAACCTTACAAAGCACGGTTTATTGCAAATTCTAGCTCTTGCACTACCTTTGAACTTTCTAAATTATTAACTTCCTGTCTTACTGCTATTAAAACGCATGTAATTAAATATTGTGATAAAGTCTTTGAAAGATCAGGAAGAAATCTGTTTTGGTCTATAAAAAATTCGAATGAGGTTTTAAATAAATTGAAATCTAGACATTTTCGTGCTTCTAGTCTGTCTACCTACGATTTTTTCCACTCTTTACACTACACTTCCTCATAATCTTATAAAAGAAAAGCTTAATGATTTAATTGAATGGGCTTTTCACAGAGAAGATTCTCTCTATCTTGCATGTTATGTCAGAAATGCATTTTTCACTTCTAAAGAGCATAAGAATTATACACTTTGGTCATGTCAGAAAGTGTGTGATGCCCTCACCTTTCTACTTGACAATATTTATATTAGATTCGGTACTAAGTTATTTAGACAAATTGTGGGTATTCCGATGGGTACTAATTGCGCACCTCTTGTGGCTGATCTGTTCTTGTATTGTTATGAAAGGGACTTCATTTTGTCGCTTTCCATTGATAACCAATCTGAAATTATTGAAGCTTTTAGCTCTACTTCTAGATATTTAGATGATTTATTAAATATTGATAATACCTATTTTGATGGTTTGATCAGTCAGATTTACCCCCTATAACTTCAGTTAAATAAAGCAAATTCTTCTGATACCGAGGCCCCGTTTTTGGATTTATATCTATCTATTGTAGATGGATTTGTTTCGTGCAAAATTTATGATAAACGCGATGACTTTGATTTTGAGAATGTAAATTTTCCTTTTTTGGATGGTGATGTTCCTCGTGCGCCATCCTATGGCGTTTATATTTCGCAATTAATTCGATTTGCTAGAGTGTGTAGTCATGTAACTGACTTCAACACTCGTAATAAATTATTATCGGCTAAACTCCTTAATCAGGGTTATCGGTACCATAAACAACGCAAAGCCTTTTCAAAATTTTATAGACGCCATTCTGATTTAATTTCAAGATTCAATATTGGACTTAAATCTCTTCTGCAACAAGGTCTATCGGAACCCGAATTTTATGGTGACTTAGTATATAAATTCAGAAAAATATATAACCGCAATGACTTCAGCACCCAATTTCGTAAAATCATTCTTCGATATAAAAAGATTGGATACAACATGGATATTATACGACAGACTGCGTGCATGGTAGTTAACCCAATCACGGTTGGCAACTTTGCTTCCCTCTTTAATTGCACGCCGGTGGGTCAGGCCTCAGATTCTATGACGGCTCCAACGTAAAGGCTTATTGAAAATTAGAGAGATAATGTTGGTTGGTGCCTGATGCTCTGTCACTGGTCGGGCTCATCGGAGTCTAACTGTTGGTTTTCTTTTGCTCCAGCATTTCAGTGGTTTCTTGCTGTCGAGTCCTCACCGTTGTCTCACCTCTGTGGTTCTTTGATTTTTGTGTTCACGGAGATGTTGCACTGATGAGTTAGGAGGCCTTCATGCGGACTGAACAAATTATTTGTCTAAATCGCGGCGGAAGTAAGGGCGAGGATTGTGGCCACGTAAAATCGATTTAAGCCCCCCAGTGGAAATCTTCCACTGACCGTTCCAAGGCGGCTCTTCTGTGGCGATTTATTTATGTTGTTGTTTGTTACTTACTGTGTGTATCACTTGTGTCTTTTGGTTTTGGATGGCCATATGGCCATTTTGTGGGAAAGTAACTGTCCTTATGGCCTTCCTTTGTTTAGGTTTTCATTATGGTCTGGTCGCTTAATGTTTGTATTTCTTTCCCTTTGGTGTCTTTTATGGGTGGAGTAAGTTAATTGTATCAATTCCTGATCTTTGTTTTACTTTTACTTTAGCCCTGGAAACTCCAGTTTTACTATCTAAGTGGGGTTCAAGAGTGTCAAAAATATATATTTCGTTATGCACGAGCAATGTTGGTGACCCTTTATTGTTCATAATCCAATGAACGTTAACTAAATTACCTTCATTACTTATATTTACATTAATTTTTATCATCATGAGACAAAAAACTAGTTTGTAGTATGAACAATATAACGTTGTAATCGCCAACTATATGGGTATTTTTTAAATACATTGAGACTATATATTTTTCTATGTGAATACGCTTTGGGACAACGAGCATGCAAATGCGCCTAGAACGTCTCTGATTAAAGTACATGGGGTGCGCAGGCTGATCGGAGTATTTGTCGTGCGCACTTTTCTGTATATATTTTATTCGTTTGTCTCGATCAAGAATGAATGAGACATGATCAAGACAAGCTTCCAGATTTTTACACTAGCAAGATTCATCTCTGTCTAAATACGGTCTATACAGTTCACTTACAAAGTTATCTCAAGTTTTGCTAACTAAGCAGTTGATGAAACTGACATGTACAAGCAAAAGTGTACCCTTGAACATGTGATTCCACATAAGCTGATGTAAGTTCTTCCTAAGTGTTATAAGGAAGAATATGGAGACATTCTGGCTTAGTAGGTGCCCAGTCTGACTTGAATCTTCTTTGTGCGACCTTCCGTAGACATATTTTTGCTTGACAATGTCGCAAATTTTATTTCACTATGAGCCTGAAATGTGCCTATTCAGCAGCGGAAAATGTTTTCAAGCATGCGCGATCAGCGATGTTTCCTGTAAGACTGCATGCCTACCTAGTTAAAATGCAAAGTCTCACGTCTGTACGAAGATAACTTGGGTCCCTTGGATCCCAAAACCGCAATGGGATGACGCTTATCAGAATACGTGGATGTGTAGGTTGATCAGTCTGCGCAGGATGATCAATCTACGCAGGGTGTTCCGTCTGCGTTATGGGGGCACTTACTCGAAGATTCCTTTTCACGTGCTATTAATGTGTCTATAATATCTAGATTCAGGTATGAATATGATAGGTCGTCTATCGCAAATACTATTTAAATGCGAATAAGTCATTCCACTCGAAAGTTCCACTGGAACCTTCTTTGAAGACTTTTCGCTTGATTGATGTAAAAAAGTAAGAAAATATTTACTTATTTATTACTTTATTTCATTTAAAACTAATCGTTTTTGTCAAATGAAGAAATATGTATTCAACAAATAAAAATACAATGCATAGGTTTATTATGGTCAGGTATCGTTTGATACACTGCTGTAAACACAAACATTATTGGTTGTATCTACGTTTGAATATTTCTATCTCACAGCTTTGTGATTGACGAAACCTTTCGAAATATTTCGAACAAAAAGGTAACTATTAACTTTTACAAGGCCCATTTTCCATTTTCTAGCATAAATATATTTACGTTCAGCAATTTAAGGTTTCTTCGCTTTCTTGCTGGACTTACTCAAACAAAATGTTTCAGTTATTAAACCTAAACGTTCAATTTAAGGAGAATGGGAATATCTGGCAGGTTTTCCGCCATTTTTCAAAGAGAGACAACTTTCGGAACTTCCTGTTCGCTCTTTTATAAACACTGACCTACTAAAAAGGGCGTCTACTCTTAAAGGAAAGAATTTGCTCCTCAGGAGCAAAGTCTTTCCTTTAAAAGTTAACCCCTATTGACATGTGAGACAAAAATACTTTTGCAGGGGTTGCCTCTCCTGAAGGTGTTCCCATTCCCCTTAATTATGCTTTCATCACGAAACACGCCTATATGATTTTGACCCCTTGAACCCCACTTTTATACAGTAAAACTGGGGTTTACAGGGGTACACCTTATTTTTCTTATATCTGCCCTAAAACACAGACTGTGGGTACTCGTTACAACCGCCTCCGTGAGGCGGTTCTAACGAGTACTCAAAATCTATATTTTGAGCAGAAACAAAAAAAAATATCACAAATTTTCATCTTAAAATTTTCGTTTTTCCGGCTGTAAAGTTTACTATGTATTTGTATAGGCGTGTTTTCGTAATGACAGCGGTAAAGTGTGGTGCAAGAATTAAAGTTTGTACGAAGACTCTATTCACGGTGACTGTCCATAATGTAACGATGCTGTTATTTAGTGTTTAATGTTATGTCATAAAATCATATGACCAAACGAGTAATGCTAACTGGCGCGTAATAACATGACGCCATCCGTGACATCTCTGTGTTTTCCTTCGCGATATCAAAGTATTGTTTACGAAATCTAAATACATTATGTCTAAATAATATCCTCTCGTAATATGAGAATATAGCAAGACAGAAGTGAAGGCAATGGTCAGAAATCGATAGAATTAACCCGCACCTCCCATCAGAGATACCAAAATGGATAGAAACACAAACATTAAATAATTAGACCCTAATGGAAACACCAATAGCGTAAAGTCAAAAGGACAGTCACTTTCCCACAAAATGGCCAATTGACTATCCAAAACAAAAATTGGGGTTATCGGTATCAGAAACTACGCAAATTTTATAGACGTCTTTCCGATATAATTTCAGAATTCAATTTTTGAGTTGTGAGTGAGTGAGTAAGTTTTAGTTTTACGTCCCACCAACAGCTAAGGTCATACGGAGACGGGACCTCGGTTTAAAGACTCATCCGAAAGTCTGGAGAATCCTGGGATCGATCATGCGATCCCTGGTTTACAAGGCGAGTAGCGTAACCACTGCACCACGGAGGCTTCTAAATTTTTGAGTTGTATCTCTTCTGAAACAAGGTCTATCGAAAAAAAAGAAGTGAAGGCAATGATCAGGAATCGATACAATTAACCCACAGCTTCCATCCAGCGTAAAGGCTTATGTAAAGTTGGCTGGTACCAGTCTCTGGTTGAGCCCATCGGAGACTAACTGTTGGTTATGTTTTGCTCCAACATTTCAGTCGTTTCTTGCCGTTGTTTCATCTCTTTGATTGCTTAATTTTTGTGTTCTCGAAGATGTTGCGCTAATAAGTTAGGAGGCATTTATGCGGACTGACCACATTATTTGTCATAACCGCGACGGAAATCAAGGCGAGGATTGCAGCTGCGTAAAACCTATTTAAGCCCCTGAGTGGAATTCGTTTTGTTATGGTTTGTCTTTGGGTGTGTTTTCGCTTATATTATTTTGTTTTGGATAGCCAGTTGGCCATATTGTGGGAAAGAAACTGTCCGTTTGGCTTTCCGCTATTGATGTTTCCCTTAGGATCTAGTTATTTCATGGTTGTGTTTGGTGTCACTGCTCGGAGCTGTGGGTTAATTGTATCGATTCCTGATCATTGCTTTCACTTATATTTAGCGTAGTTTATGATACCGATAACCCTGATTAAGAAGTTTAGCAGTTAACAATTTACAGGAAAATAATCATCCAAATAGCTCGAAATCGAGCTTAAGGCTCCAATGATTTTGAACGGAAAGGGACATCATGAAGTCTCTTTGATAAGAAAACAAGAATAGATCAGCAAGAGCAACTTTATGTCTCAAACAAAGACAAATTGTATGTTTGCAATGGCACATGGCAGGTCAAAAACCCATATTTTTAATTGAAATATGATTTTGCGGTTTTTTAGATTTAAGTTAATGCGCCTAGAGTTTCGAAACTGTAAATGAGTATCGTAAATTAAGGATGTCATCAATGGACATAGAAAATATATTAGAGTCATTAATGAGGCCTAATTGGCCGAAACTAGCTGGCCGTACCTAGAAAAATCGTGTGCACTCCACAACTTTCAGTTATTTGTTGTAGTTCTTGCTTCCAAAGGATTACCCGTTATTTTTTGTTGTTGTTGTTTTTTTTTTTTTCAAAACATTGCATAACAAAAACTCTCACATGACATGTCTGCGCAAGCGCAGACTTTACAGGATCATTACAGGGTCACTGATGAGGCTTTATTAGCCGAAACTACGTAGTATGACCCATCTTCTTTCTTATGAATTTTTTCATTGCTCTTAAAGGAACTCATTTTTAATTTTTATTTGCCTTCACTGCAGCTGGTGTTGTGCCGTGTGGCGGCCGTAAAACGTCTCCCCGTACATCAACCATAGTGCAGTTTATATTTTACTTTTGGTCCTTTGAGATCAGCGTGAATATTCTGAAAATCAGAAATAAATAGTTATTATTATTGGTTTAGACTCATATTCTAGACAAGTTTTTAATTATTTGGACCCCATTTTGATTTATATCAGTCGACGTAAAATCGATTTAAGCCCCCCAGTGGAAATCTTCCACTGACCGTTCCAAGGCGGCTCTTCTGTGGCGATTTATTTATGTTGTTGTTTGTTACTTACTGTGTGTATCACTTGTGTCTTTTAATTTTGGATGGCCATATGGCCATTTTGTGGGAAAGTAACTGTCCATATGGCCTTCCTTTGTTTAGGTTTCCATTATGGTCTGGTCGCTTAATGTTTGTATTTCTTTCCCTTTGGTGTCTTTTATGGATGGAGTAAGTTAATTGTATCAATTCCTGATCTTTGTTTTACTTCTACTTTGAATCGACTGCCTATTCGAAATTCGCAAAATTGCAGTATGTTTCCTCTGGCTTTCTTTGTCGGATCATTACAGGGTCAATGATGAGGCTTTATTAGCCGAAACTACGTAGTATGACCCATCTTCTTTCTTATGAATTTTTTTCATTGCTCTTAAAGGAACTCATTTTTGATTTTTATTTAAGCAATATAAATATTAATCATTTACAAATTAACAATATACAGACCAGCCAACGGTAAAAATCCATATTTTTTCTTTCGCGGAGAAACCGACTCACGCGAAATCGGCTATATTCTCCGCGAAACTGGGAGAAAAAAATAAAATGAGCGATAAATTTCTGGCGCAAATTTCTCCTGGTTTCGCGGTGAAAATTCGCGGAGATTCTCGGCGAAAATTTGACCGATTGTTTTCATTGACAATGCATTTGGCCGCGTTTCGCGGAGAAAAAAACACAACTGGGATCACGGAAAAATAAAAGTCAAATTTTCGGCTTATTATTATTTCTTCGGTTTTTTTTTTTTGCGATGTTTTTGTATACGAAGGTAAATGGAAAGAAGAAGTGGAGGCAATGATCAGGAACCGATACAATTAACCCACAGCTCCCATCAGAGACACCAAAGGGAAAGAAACACAAACATGAAACAACAGACCCTTATTGAAAAATCAATAGCGGAAAGCCAAAAGGACAGTTAGTTTCCCACAAAATGGCCAATAGGCTATCCAAATTAAAATAATATGAGCGACACAAACACCCAAAGAAAAACCATAACAAAAATAAACCGCGACAGAAGAACCGCAATGGAAAGGTCAGCGGAAACGAATTCCAACGGGTGGGGGGGGGGGCTTAAATCGATTTTAAGTGGCCACAATCCTCGCCCTTACTTCCGTTGCGGTTTTGACAAATAATTTGTTCAGTCCGCATGAAGGCCTTCTAACTCATCAGTGCAACATCTCCGAAAACACAAATAATCAAACAACCACAGAGATGAAACAACGGCGAGGACTCGACAGCAAGAAACCACTGAAATGCTGGAGCCAAAGAAAACCAACAGTTAGACTCCGATGGGCCCGACCAGAGACAGAGCATCTTGTACCAACCAACATTATAGTTCGAACAAATTGAACTGATACTGGTGAACTCATTAACATAATTCCACACCCGACTGAATGCATATATTTATCTTCGTCGTTTTCCGAAGATAGCGATACTGTTATACAATACATACAGGTCGGTAAATGGGCAGATATCTACGTGATGCCGAAAATTCACGAGAAGTTTACGAAAACCGACGTATTAGGCGATAGCAATGACTAATGTTTTCCTTGCATTAAGGTCAGTCTCAGGTCAAATTATTCGCACTATACCTTGACTTAGATCTCTCTAATTCTCAATAAGCCATTACGCTGGAACCGTCATAGAATCTGAGACCTGACCCACCTGCGTGCAATTAAAGAGGGAAGCAAAGTTGTCAACCGTAATTGGGTTAACAACCATGCATGTAGTCTGTCGTATAACATTTATGTTTTTCCCAATCTTTTTATTAGCTCACCTGTCACGTAGTGACATGATAAGGTGAGCTTTTGTGATCACATTTCGTCCGCCATTGGTGCGTGCGTGTGCAAACAATTTCTTGTCCTCACGATAGCATCTTCATTTATGATTTGATTTTAACCAGACTTGCACACAACTTGTACCACCATGAGATCCGGGTTCCTTTCTTGAACCAGCCATATCCCATCGTGTGTTACGGAGTTACGGCCCCTTAAAGGGCAACATTTGCCTATTTTGGCCTTGTCTGCATGATTGCTGTTTTATTTATGATTTGATTTTAACTAAACTTGCACACAATTTGTACCACTACAAAATCTTGGTTCCTTACTTGAACCAGCCATTTCCCATCATGGATACCAGAGTTATTGCTCCTGAAAAGGCAAAATTTCCTATTTCGGTATTGCCTGCACAATAGCCATTTCATTTATCATTTTATTTTTATCAAACTTACACACAATTTGTACCACCACAAGATTTTGGTCCCTTTCTTGAACCAGGCATACCACATCAAGGGTACCAGAGTTATGGCCCCTGAAAGGGCAAAAATTGGCTGTTTTGGTCTTGTCTGCATGATAGCTGTTTTATTTATGATATAATTTTAAGGTCCAGGTCTTTGATATTTGGTGTGTAGCTTCATCTAGTGGGCCTCTACCAAGATTGCTCAAATTATAGCCCTGTGGCCAAAAATGCCCCCGCCCCAGGACCCTTTGGTTTTACAAAGACTTACAATACATCATAGTGTAGATTATATTTTCTTGTCCTTTGGGATCATTGATTCCATTGTGGAATTTCGAAAATATCTGAGGGTCACTGATGAGGCCTAATTGGCCGAAACTAGCTAGTCTGGCCCAGAAAACATGCACACCCCATATTTTCAGTTCTGTGGTGTATTCCTTGCTTCCAAAGGATAACCATTTTATAGAACATATTTACATAGGGAAAAGCTTTAAAATCTGGTCTGAAACCAGAAGGCTCAGGTGTTTGATATTTGGTATGAAGCTTTGTCTTGTTGACCTTTATCAAGATTGTACAAATTATAGCCCTGGGGCCAAAAATGCCCCCGCCCCAGTGCCCTTTGGTTTTACATACTTATATAGGGGAAAACCTTCAAAACTCTTTTTGTCTGAAATGCCCCCGCCCAGGGCCTTTGGTTTTACATTGACTTATATAGGAAAAATCTTCTCTGAAATATCAAGGCCAGGTCTTTGATATTTGGTGTGTAGCTTCATCTAGTGGACCTCTACCAAGATTGTTGGGTCCGAAAATGCCCTCTACCAAGATAGTTCAAATTACAACCCTTTTGCCAAAAATGTCCCCGCCCCGGGACCCTTTGGTTTTACATAGGCTTACATAGGGAAAACCTTTAAAAATCTGTTTGTCTGAGACCAGAAGGCTCAGGTGTTTGATATTTGGTATGAAGCTTCATCTTGTGGACCTCTATCAAAATTGTTCAAATTAAAGCCCCGGGGCAAAAAATGTCTCCGCCCTGGGGCCCTTTGGTTTTACATTGACTTATATAGGGAAAACCAGGCTCAGTTCCTTGATAATTGGTATGAAGCTTTGTCTAGTGGACCTCTACCAAGGTTGTTCAAATGATAGACCTGGGGCAATAAATGGCTCCGCCCCCTGGGCCCACTTGTTTTACATAGACTTATATAAGGAAAACCTTTAAAAATCTTCTTGCCTGAAACCAGAAAGCTCAGGTCTTTGATTCTTGGTATGAAGCTTTGTGTAGAAGACCTCTACCAAGATTGCTCAAATTATAGCCCTGGGGCCAAACTTTGGCCCAGCGCGGTGCCCACTAGTTTTACATAGACTTATATAGGGAAATATGTACTATAAAAGGGTTATCCTTTGGAAGCAAGGAATACACCACAGAACTGAAAAATAAGGAGTGTACGTGTTTTCTGGGCCAGACCAATTAGGCTTCATCAGTGACCCTAAAAGCCTTTAAAAATCTCTTCTTGTTTGAAACCAGAAGGCTCCGGTCTTTGATATTTAGTATGAAGCTTCATCTAGCCGACCTCTACCAAAATTGTTCATATTATAGCCATGGGGCCAAAAATGACCCCACCTCGGGGTCCATAGGATTTATATATAGACATATACAAGGAAAACCTTTAAAAATCTTCTTTTTGAAACCAGAAGGCTCCAGTCTTTGATATTTGGTATGAAGATTCACCTTTTAGATCTCACTAAAGATAATGCAAATTATAGCGCTGGGGTCAATAATTCCCCTACCAGGGGCCCACTTGTTACAGTATGGATCAGGTGAGTGATCCAGGGCCATCATGACCCTCTTGTATCGAAGAATAATTTTACGAAATTGGGTGCTGAAGTCATTGCGGTTATATGTTTTTCTGAATTTATATACCAAGTCACCATAAAATTCGGGTTCCGATAGACCTTGTTGCAGAAGAGATTTAAGTCCAATATTGAATTTGAAATTAAATCAGAATGACGTCTATAAAATTTTGAAAAGGCTTTGCGTAGTTTATGGTACCGATAACCCTGATTGAGAGTTTAGCCGTTGACAATTTATTACGAGTGTTGAAGTCAGTTACATGACTACACACTCTGGCAAATCTAATAAATTGCGAAATATAAAAGCCATAGGATGGCGCGTGAGGAAAATTTACAATCTCATAATCAAAATCATCGCGTTTGTCATAAATTTGGCACGAAACAAACCCATCTAAAATAGATAGATGTAAATCCAAAAACGGGGCCTCGGTATCAGAAGAATTTGCTTCATTTACCTGAAGTTCTCGGGGGTAAATTTGACTGATCAAACCATCGAAATAGGTATTATCAATATTTAATAAGTCATCCAAATGAAGTGGAGCTAAAAGCTTCAATGATTTCAGACTGGTTTTCAGCAGAAAGGTACATCATGAAGTCTCTCTCATAATAAAACAAATCAGCCACAGCGGATGCTGAATTAGTACCCATCGGAATACACACAACTTGTATAAAGAACTAAGTACCAAATCTTATGTAAATATTGTCAAGTAGAAACGTGAGAGCTTCACACACATTCTAACATGACCATAAAGTATAATTGTTATGCTCTTCAGAAGTGAAAAAGCATTTCTTACATTGCATGCAAGATAGAGGGAGTCTTCCCTGTGAAATGCCCATTCAATTAAATCATTAAGTTTTTCTTTTTTTAGATTATGACGAAGTGTAGTGTAAAGGTAGACAGACTTGAAGCACGAAAACGCCTGGATTTCAATTTATTTAAAACTTTGTCAGATTTTTTATAGACCTAAACAAATTTCTAACTGATCTTTCGAAGCATTTATCACATGTTTTATGGCAGTAAAACATGAAGTTAATAATTTGGAGAGTTCAGTGGTGGTAGAAGAGCTTGAATTTGCCATAAACCGTGCTTTGTATGGCCTTTTATGATGATGATTTTTTGTTGATAAATTGTTTAAAATTATTAAAAGGAATTTTAAAAACAGACGGCTCAAGATTGAGCGATTCCTTTGCTTTCTTGTCCGCATATTCATTGCCGACAATGCCGATATGGCTCGGAAGCCAACAAAACAAGATTTGGTGTGTTTTAGAAATGTTTTGATGTTTTTCAATCAACTTTTGTATTTGAGGATTTTTAGATGATGAATGGTCTAAAGCCTTAAGCACAGAAAGTGAATCAGAAAATACAATTGCTTTTTGAAATGTTCAAAAACTGATAAAATCTAAAGCTAGGTCTATCGCTTTGGCTTCAGCTGTAAAAAAAGATGAACCATCTGGAAGACGCAAGGTTTGGTGCGTATCTTGAGACACATACGCACAACCAACTTTTTCTCCTTCTTTGTGTAACAGGTGAAAATAATCCCTATCACCTATAACCCGGCCGGGGATCGAACCCGGTCCGCCGTAGTGACAGGCCAACACTCTACCGCGTCGCTATAAAAGCTGGATTGTACCGCAAGGCTGTACAAGTGTGCTATATACCCATAACCTATGACATTCTCCCCTCCACATTGAAATTCGTCCTCGAATTTCTAGGTGTCCGAGAATCACGTGAAATGATTATCAAGGAGTTCTAATGCACAAGTGGGTTATTTACAGTTGGCGCCAAATGTCACAGGGGTGGAAAAAGAACATGGCTCGACCGGGAATCGAACCAAGGGCCTTTCGCATACCGTGCGAACACTCTACCAACTGAGCTGCCGAGCCACACGGTCTACTTGTTACATTCAAATGTCACAGGGGTGGTAAAAGAACATGGCTCGACCGGGACTCGAACCCAGGGCCTCTCGCATACCGTGCGAACACTCTACCGACAGGGCTACCGAGCCACACGGTCGACCTGTTACATTTTCCCCCTGCCTAATAAGATTCGTCCCGAATCTCTCCTAATAAGATCCGTCCCGAATCTCTCCTAATAAGATCCGTCCCGACTCTCTTAGTCCTATCCAGTCCGGCTGCAAGATTAATTTTCATACTATTTCATGCTCCCAGACGCGGTGCTGGACCCACACTGGCAACCAAATGTCACAGGGGTGGAAAAAGAACAAGGTTCGACCGGGACTCGAACCCAGGGCCTTTCGCATACCGTGCGAACACTCTACCAACTGAGCTACCGAGCCACACGGCCGACCTGTTACATTTTCCCCCTGCCTAATTAGATTCGTCCCGAATCTCTCCCAATGATTCGTTCCTATCCAGTCCGGCTGCGAGACTTATTTTTCATACTCTTTCATGCCCTGAGACGCGGTGCTGGACCCCCACACAGGGCTGGAAAAAGAACATGGCTCGACTGGGACTCGAACCAAGGGCCTCTCGCATACCGTGCGAACACTCTACCGACTCGGCTACCAAGCCACACGGTCAACCTGTTACATTTGGGACCATCAGTAAAGACTTGCTGGTAATCATCATAACGTGACTGCAGTACCTGAAAGTTTTGTTTGGGTAGCATTGGATTTGATTCGGATTTTTGCCATCATGTAAGTCAAACAGAATAGGAGGTTTTTTGATACACCAAGATGGAACTACGGCCGTTTCATGTTTTTGAATATTTTTAAATTCGATACCTGAATTTTCTAGCAGTGGTAATATACGTATTCCAAACGGTTTGATTGATGTCTCTTTAGTTTCATACTTATCTACAAATTCAGGTTGAAATGACATTTTGGATGCCGGGTTAGATGGATTAGAAGCAAGTCTAATAGCATACTGAAGAGAAAGTTTCTCTCTGCGCGAAGTTTAAGATCGTTCACCTGCTTCTACATAAAGGCTTATTACGGGAGAAGTACGGAAGGCTCCCATAGCCAGACGAAGGCCTTGGCGATGGATAGTATCCAAAGATTTTAAATAGGATTTTCTGGTAGAACCATAAACAACAGACCCATAATCTAATTTAGATCTTATTAAAGACCGGTATAGACGTAATAAAGTATATCGATCTGCTCCCCAACTTGTATGAGCTAAACCTTTCAAAAGATACAAAGCTTTCAAGCGTTTCGCTTTAAGATATTTATTATGGGGAATAAAAGATAACTTTTGATCAAATATGACCCCAAGAAATCTGGCTTCTTCAACAACAGGAATTTGTGATCCGTATAAAAACAGAGAAGGATGTTCGTGTTTCTTCCGTAGCCTACAAAATGAACACACTGCGTTTTCGACTTGGAGAACTTGAAACCATTTTTATCAGTCCATTCTTCTATTCTTTTTAAATTTTGTTGTAACTTTCGTTCAATTGTTTTCATATTTTTTCAACGGTAACATATACAAAAATCATCAACTAACAATGAACAATCTGTTTTGTCGTCCAAACATTGTACAATATTGTTTATTTTGATTTTAAATAGCGTTGTTGAAAGAATACTACCCTTTGGGACACCCTGTTCTTGATCATAGGGATCTGACACGGTAGACCCCACACGCACCTGAAACAGCGCTCCCCTAAAAAGCTTTCAATAAAACTGGGAAGTTTTCCTCTTAAGCCCATGTTATGGAGATCTTTCAATATTCCATAACGCCATGTTGTGTCATATGCTTTCTCCAAGTCGAAAAAGAGAGCTACTACGTGTTCTTTGTTAATAAAAGCATTTTGTATAAAGGTTTCTAGTCTTGTTAAATTGTCTTTGGTACTACGTTCCGAACGACAACATGACTGATATTCTGAAATGAGGTAAACAACATAAATAAATCGCCACAGAAGAGCCGCCTTGGAACGGTCAGTGGAAGATTTCCACTGGGGGGCTTAAATCGATTTTACGTGGCCACAATCCTCGCCCTTACTTCCGCCGCGAAATACCTATTTCGATGGTTTGATCAGTCAGATTTACCACCCCCCCACCCCAGAACTTCAGTTAAAGCAAATTCTTCTGATACCGAGACCCCGTTTTTGGATTTACATCTATCTATTGTAGATGGGTTTGTTTCGTGCAAACTTTATAGAGTGTACATGTTTTCTGGCCCAGACTACCATGCATACCATAAATGTATAGATGAAATCATCCATATATGGATTAAATTATTACATATTATGTCTCGTCGCTTAATGTTTGTGTTTCTTTCCCTATGGTGTCTTTGATGGTCGGAGTAAGTTAATTGTATCGATTCCTGATCTTTGTTTTGCTTCTACTTTTTTATGATAAACGCGATGACTTTGATTTTGAGATTGTTAATTTTCCTTTTTTGGATAGTGATGTTCCTCGTGCGCCATCCTTTGGCGTTTATATTGCGTAATTAATTCGATTTGCTATAGTGTGTAGTCATGTAACTGAATTCAACACTCGTAATAAATTATTAACGGCTAAACTTCTTAATCAGGGTTATCGGTACCATAAACTACGCAAAGCCTTTTCAAAATTTATCGACGCCATTCTGATTTAATTTCAAAATTCAATTTTGGACTTAAATCTCTTCTGCAACAAGGTCTATCGGAACCCGAATTTTATGGTTACTTAGTATATAAATTCAGAAAAATATATAACCGCAATGACTTCAGCACCCAATTTCATAAAATCATTCTTCGATATAAAAATATTAGGTACAACATGGATGTCACGGTTGGCAACTTTGCTTCCCTCATTAATTGCATGCCGATGGTTCAGGCCTCAGATTCTATGACGGTTCAAACGTAAAGGCTTATTCAGGATTAGAGAGATCTAATTCAAGGTAATGTTGGTTGGTGCCTGATGCTCTGTCTCTGGTCGGGCCAATCGGAGTCTAACTGTTGGTTTTCTTTTGCTCCGGCATTTCAGTGGTTTCTTGCTGTCGAGCCCTCACTGTTGTCTCACCTCTGTGATTCTTTGATTATTTGTGTTCACGGAGATGTTACACTGATTAGTTAGGAGGCATTCATGCGGACTGAACAAATTATTTGTCTGAATCGCGACGGAAGTAAGGGCGAGGATTGTGACCACGTAAAATCGATTTAAGCCGCCAAGTGGAAATATTTCCACTGACCGTTCCAAGGTGGTTCTTTTGTGGCGGTTTATTTATGTTGTTGTTTGTTACTTACTGTGTGTATCACTTGTGTCTTTTTATTTTGGATGGCCATATGGCCATTTTGTGGGAAAGTAACTGTCCTTATGGCCTTCCTTTGTTTGGGTTGCCATTATGGTCTGGTCGCTTCATGTTTGTGTTTCTTTCCCTTTGGTGTATTTGATTGGTTGAGTAAGTTAATTGTATCGATTCCTGATCTTTGTTTTACTTCTACTTTAGAATTATATTGCGTATCCTAGAATCAAGAATACTTTTATAAATTGTCAGTAAATATATGACCAGCAGCAGGACAGCAATACACTGATTTTTTTACAATCACATCTATCAGGAGAGTTAGTGTCAATATCAAGATCAGAGACAAGTTCATTGAAATTAAAAATGATATATCTAACAGTTTTATTGTATTTATAACAAATTATGGGTGTTTCAGTATTTTCAAAATAAGCAGGAATGGATGAAATAATCGAACTGTCCCGGAAGATACCAGGTAAATCTTTAAAATCCAAAGTCTACGGATTTGATATATGTGATTACCTGACATACTGCCAATTGTAAAATGCAGTATGTGGGGCAAACTAATCGCATGTTAAAACACGATTTAACGAACATTATCGTAGAATGAGTAAGCCTAAAAAACAAACACTTTCTTGTACCGTCATTTCAGACGTACAGACCATTCTATAAAAGATATTTCTATACAGCCAGTGGAAAAAAATATTATGATGTAAATTCTACAGATAGGTTTAGAGTTATTAAACGACATAAAACTGAATTAAAATGGATTAAATTATTATAGGCACCTTTTCCATTGGGCTTTAATGACAGCATTTATCATGAGGGTGAGATATTTAAAATGCCCGATTTTGATATTTTCTTGCTTCTTGACTGTCGAAAGCGTACTCGATCGCACGGCACCAGAAAAAATGGCAATTATAAAGTAAATTAGGTGCTTTTAAAAGAAACAATACCAGACTGAAGTGACTGTCAATAATATAATCGAATCATGGACGCAACTCAATGCTTGTTTTTTTAAGTTCATTACCCATTTCTGTATTACGGATTCTCGATACCGAGGCGAATAAATTCTACGATAGTTCTAATCAGTTATACGACGCTGCTCTTTTAACTAGAGTTTATACTCCGTATTTTCTTCATCCTTTCATCGATTCTGAAATTAATCACAAATGTGAGTACATCAAAATAACCTTCATTAATAAGGGTTTGGATTTTATAGCTTGTATCTTCCGGGACAGTTCGGTTATTTGACACATTCCTGCTTATTTTCAAAATACTGAAACACCCATAATTTGCTATAAATTCAATAAACCGGTTAGGTCTATTATTTTTAATTTCAATTAACTTGTTTCTGATCTTGATATTAACACTAACACTAACACTCCTGATACATGTGCTTGTAAAAATGCAGTGGATTGATCCTGCTGCTGGTCATATTATTACTGGCAATTTAAAAATTATTCCTGATTCTAGGATACGTAATATGATTTAACATCATAGTGTAGATTATATTTTCTTGTTCTTGGGATTATTGATTCTATTGTGGAATTTTGAAAATATCTGAGGGTCACTGATACGGCCTTATTGGCCGAAACTAGCTAGTCTGGGCCAGATAACATGTACACTCTATATGTTTCACTTCTGTGGTGTATTCCTTCCTTCCAAAGGATAACCCTTTTATAGAACATAATTAACTTCACTACAGCTGGTGTGTGGGAATGCGTGGCGGCGGTTAAACGTCTCCCTGCCCTACATCATAGTGTAGATTATATTTTATTGTCCTTTGGGATCATTGATTTCATTGTGGAATTTTAAAAATATCTGAGGGTCACTGATGATACCTAATTGGCCGAAACTAGCTAGTCTGGCCCAGAAAACATGTACACTCCATATTTTTCACTTCTGTGGTGTATTCCTTGCTTCCAAAGGATAACCTTTTTTTATAGAACATATTCTAAAGGACCGAAATATCGATTTTCTTCTAAAATTGATTTCAATAAATGTATAGATGAAATCATCCATATACTCTTCAATATCTCTCATATTTTATATTCTAAGAACTGCTTCAGAGAGACATTCATTTGATACCTCTAGTTTAGCACTAAATTCTCTCAACCTTTGGATGTATGCTTTTACTTTACATTCAACTTGCCGTTTTCAACATCTTCTGCAAGAATATTTCTACCTTCAGTCAAATTGTTCTCCAGAAGCTTTCAGTATCGAATCTTCTTTAGGAATGAATTGACATGCTGTTGTTTCAATGTTAGTTGTACTTACAAGCCACAGTATACCCTGTTCTTGGCCCACCGTTTAAAAGCAGTTCCCGGGTTACGGCACCAATCAATAAAAGCGAAATAAATTTAAATACTTCCATCGTAAAATGTCTCTATTAACCTCGTTTGCATGTAAAATCTGCTGCCTTTAAATTTTTGTACAATTTCTTAGTTGTAGTTGTTTAGAATCGTAGTTAAATATCTATCGTCTTTGTTTATGATTACTTATCTGCAATCATGTACTTTTCTGTCCCTACTTCCATGGTAACTGACGTCAACGTCATCAAACTTTTACGTCACATAATTAAATGTCAAATTTCAATCTAATAAATTACAATAACAATTAAGATTAAAAAATAGGAATAAATCATCAACATTGAGATAAAACAATAAAATCGTGATATTTCCGCGTCATTCCCGCAAGAACGACGTGATTATTCTGCAGGATATTGTTTCACATATCCCCATGTTATTGTAGAAATGTCTCGTTTTAAATTTTACATTTACATCCTTTCTTTGACTTCTTTGACCCAGAGGATATTTTGGGCGTATGTCTGTTCTGTTCTATTCCTGTCTGTGCCTCAGATTTGGACTTCTTCGGCGTCTTTCTTTCCTTAGACTTAATGGTTTTCTCATTTGGTCTGTCCTGTTTGATGTCAAGGTGTACCTATTTCCTCTTCTTAGAAATAACCATTCCATCCCCTGGATTGTCAGCTATTGCATTTATCTTTTCTGTTATCTCATCCGTATTGCATACCAGGGCTAGTATTTTCCGTTCTGTTTCACTGTGAACACTTTTTATATCTGTTGCTTCATCTGAAACAGCTATGTCTCTCATTAAAATGGTTCTATCATTGACTCCAGATCCAAACTGCTGTGGACAAAGACTCCTTCGATGGTTATTCTGTTGTCCACAGTGGTAACATATCTTGTGTAGTATACAGTTACCTACTACATGACCTTGTTAAAGGCAAACATAGCAGCTGCCCTTTATTCTTCGTTTTCTTGCATCAAGTGTCGGAAAGTTAGTACATCCATCACTCCAGTGAGTCTCAGTGCAATATCTGCATAAGCCATTGTATTTTTTCTTTAAACTTTGACTACACTTTGATTTTGATTCTGCACTTATATTTCCGCTTAATGACCATTTCATGTCATTATTTTCTGTAGTTTTGCTTTTGGGAAAGTGCTGCTCTGCTCTCTCTAGTGCTAAAAGATAGCTATTGAAACATCCCCTGAGTCCTTTTACCTTCCATTTAACATTTGTTCCCTTTTGAATTTCGAGCTGAAGTAAAGCATCGCCTGGTAATTTAGATATGATTATTGAAATAAAAATGTCTTGCTGAACATTCTGTCCGAGTGCTTCTAAACTTCGTATGTGATTTTCTAGCTGATCATATAAAATGCGACGGCTCTTTGTATCATTTATTGTTGGTTTCAAACTGAGCAATCTTGAATAATGTTCATTTAAAACTATCTTGTCATCTCCAAAGCGTTCTTTTAACAAGTTTACTGCAATACTATAATTTTCATTTGACAATATGAGACCGGATACTGATTGTTTGGCTTCGCCTTTCAGTTTGCGAATCAAATAATATAATGTTTCAATGTAATGGAGTGATGAATTCTGTTGAACTGTTGCTTGAAACAAATTCCAAAATTCTGTCCACTTCAGCTTATCACCATTAAATTCAGGAATTTCTATCCGTAGAAGCTTCACTGTACTACTGTGCGTCTGCTGCATTCGCTTTAATTCTTCAACCATTTGTAGCTGTTGCGTGATTTGCTGTTGTTGGCAAACTAAAATCTGTTGCACTTGGGTCTGCAGTTGTACCATTTTTTTTTTCAAAACTAGAAGTTAGCTCTGTGTTTGAATTATGTTTGCAATCATGAAGAGTTTCTTTTAATGTCGCCAATTTGCCAAGACAGTCAGAAACTTCTGACATAAGTAAAGAATCATCATCCATAGACTCTTCAATATCACTCATATTTTCTGTTCTAAGAACTGCTTCAGAGAGACATTCATTTGATACCTCTAGTTTAGCACTAAATTCTCTCAACCTTTGGATGTATGCATTAAATTTACATTCAACTTGCCGTTTTCAACATCTTCTGCAAGAATATTTCTACCTTCAGTCAAATTGTTCTCCAGAAGCTTTCAGTACCGAATCAGCACTTGCTTTAGGAATGAAATTGACATGCTGTTGTTTCAATGTTAGTTGTACTTACAAACCACAGTATACCTTGTTCTTGGCCTAACGTTTAAAAGCAGTTCCCGGGTTCCGGCACAAATCAATAAAAGCGAAATAAATATAAATACTTCCAAAGCCACATCGTAAAAGTTCTCTATTAACCGCGTTTGCATGTAATATCTACTGCCTTTAAATTGTAGTACAAATTTTTAGTTGTAATTGTTTTGAAAATAGAGTTCTGCTTAAGCCGGTGCTAGAGGGTGTGGCCGGTGTTGCACATTTCAGTGCTGGTCATGAACAGACTCAATAAAACCGAGTCTGCTATTTTCGTTTATTTGGTGTATTCCTTGCTTCCAAAGGATCTATTTTCAGAACTTATTTATTTTCACTGTAGCTGGTGTTGTGCCGTGTGGCGACCGTAAAACGTCTCCCCGTACATCATCATAGTGCAGATTATATTTTCTGGTCCTTGTGTATAATTAAGTTCATTTGATATCATTTTGAAAATAGAGTTCTGCTTAAGCCGGTGCTATAGGGCGTGGCCGGTGTTACACTTTCCTGTACTGGTCATGAACAGACTCAATAAAACCGAGTCTGCTATTTTCGTTTTTTGGTGTATTCCTTGCTTCCAAAGGATCTAACTTCATAACTTATTTAGTTGATGACCACATTTGTCATTCAGCCACCAAGTTTGCTGTCTGTGTTACAGAAGGACAAGACAACTTTCCTACGTTATATTGGTTACCTAAACTTCATAAAAAACCATACCAAGCACGGTTTATTTCAAATGCAAGCTCTTGTACCACCACTGAACTCTCTAAATTATTAACTTCATGTTTAACTGCCATCAAAAACATTTGATAAAATATTGCGACAAATTCTTCGAAATATCAGGCAGAAATCTGTTTTGGTCTATAAAAAATTCTAATGAATAATAGAAGTGAAAGCAATAATCAGGAATCGATACAATCAACCACCAGCTCCCATCAGAGACTCCAAAGGAAAAGAAGCACACACATAAAACAAAAGACCTAATGGTAACACCAATAGCGGAAAGCCAAAAGGACAGTTTCTTTCCCACAAAATGGCCAATAGGCTATCCAAAATAAAATAATATAAGCATCACAAACACCCAAAGACAAACCGTAACGAAAATAAACCGCGACAGAAGAAACAACTTGGAACGGTCAGTGGAAACGAATTCCACTGGGGGGCTTAAATCGATTTTACGTGGCCACAATCCTCGCCGTTATTTCTGTCGCGATTTAGACAAATAATTTGTTCAGTCCGCATAAAGGCCTCATATGTGCAACATCTCCGTGAACACAAATGATCAAACAACCACAGAGATGAAACAACGGTGAGGACTCGACAGCAAGAAACCACTGAAATGCTGGAGCAAAAAACAAAAACAAAAGTAAGACTCCGATGGGTCCGACCAGAGACAGAGCATCAGGCACCAGCCAACATTACCTTGAATTAGATCTCTCTAATTCTCAATAAGCCTTGAGAATTAAGCCTTGTGTGGCCCATGGGTGTTTTCGTTGCTCTTGAGGGGGCTCGTTTTTGGTTTTTGTTTGCCTTCGCTGCGGCTGGTGCTGTGCCGTGTGGCGGCCGTGGGGCGTCTGTTCGTATGTCGACCATAGTGCAGTTTATATTTTACTTTTGGTCCTTTGAGATCAGCGTGAATATTCAGAATAATCAGAAATAGATTATTGGTTTAGACTCATATTCTAGACAGGTTTTTAATTATTTGGACCCCATTTTGATTTATATCAGTCTTTGAATCGACTGCCTATTCGAAATTCGCAAAATTGCAGTATGTTTCCTCTGGCTTTCGTTGTCGGATCATTACAGGGTCACTGATGAGGCTTTATTAGCCGAAACTACGTAGAATGACCCATCTTCTTTCTTATGAATGTTTTCATTGCTCTTAAAGGAACTCATTTTTGATTTTTATTTACACTGGAACAGTCATAGAATCTGAGACCTGACCCACCGGCGTGCAATTAAAGAGAGAAGCAAAGCTGTCAACCGTGATTGGGTTAACTACCATGCATGCAGTTTGTCGTATAACATTTATGTTGTAACAAATCTTTTTATATCGATGAATGATTTTACGAAATTGGGTGCTGAAGTCATTGCGGTTATATATTTTTATGAATTTGTATACTAAGTCACCATAAAATTCGGGTTCCGATAGACCTGGTTGCAGGAGAGATTTAAGTCCACTATCGAATTTTGAAATTACAAGAATGGCGTCTATAAAATTTTGAAAAGGCTTTGCGTAGTTTATGGTACCGATAACCCTGATTAAGAAGTTTAGCCATTAAAAATTTATTACGAGTGTTGAAGTCAGTTACATGACTACACACTCTGGCAAATCGAATTAATTGCGGAATATAAACGCCATAGGATGGCGCACGAGGAACAACACCAACCAAAAAAGGAAAAATTACAATCTCAAAATCAAAATCATCGCGTTTATCATAAATTGTGCACGAAACAAACCAATCTAAAATAGACAGATGTAAATCTAAAAACGGGGCCTCGGTATCAGAAGAATTTGCTTTATTTTATTGAAGTTCTGGGGGGTAAATCTGACTGATCAAACCATCGAAATAGGTATTATCAATATTTAATAAATCATCCAAGTATCTAGAAGTGGAGCTGGAAGCTTCAATGATTTAAGACTGGTTATCAGCAGACAGGGCATCGTGAAAAGTAGAAGTAAAACAAAGATCAGGAATTGATACAATTAACTTACTCCACCCATAAAAGACACCAAAGGGAAAGAAATAAAAACATTAAGCGACCAGACCATTATGGAAACCTAAACAAAGGAAGGCCACAAGGACAGTTACTTTCCCACAAAATGGCCACATGGCCATCCAAAATTAAAAGACACAAGTGATACACACAGTAAGTAACAAACAACAACATAAATAAATCGCCACAGAACAAAAGTCTCTCTCATAACAAAACAAAAACAAATCAGCCACGAGTGGTGCGTAATTAGTACCAATCGGAATACCCACAACAATCGGAATTTTATGGTGACTTAGTATATTAATTCAACAAAATATATAACCGCAATGACTTCAGCACCCAATTTCGTGAAATCATTCTTCGATATAAAAAGATTGGGTACAACATGGATATTATACGACAGACTGCGAGCATGGTAGTTAACCCAATCACGGTTGGCAACTTTGCTTCCCTCTTTAATTGCACGCCGTTGGGTCAGGCCTCAGATTCTATGACGGCTCCAACGTAAAGGCTTATTGAGAATTAGAGAGATAATGTTGGTTGGTGCCTGATGCTCTGTCTCTGGTCGGGCTCATCGGAGTCTAACTGTTGGTTTTCTTTTGCTCCAGCATTTCAGTGGTTTCTTGCTGTCGAGTCCTCACCGTTGTCTCACTTCTGTGTTTTTTTATTTTTGTGTTCACGGAGATGTTGCACTGATGAGTTAGGAGGCCTTCATGCGGACTGAACAAATTATTTGTCTAAATCGCAACGGAAGTAAGGGCGAGGATTGTGGCTACGTAAAATCGATTTAAGCCCCCCAGTGGAAATCTTCCACTGACCGTTCCAAGGCGGCCATTCTGTGGCGATTTATTTTTGGTGTTGTTTGTTACTTACTTTTGACTGCCATCAAAAAGCATGTGATAAAATATTGCGACAAAGTCTTCGAAAGATCAGGTGGAAATCTGTTTTGGTCTATAATAATTCTAATGAAGATTTAAATAAATTGAAATCCAGGCGTTTTCGTGCTTCAAGTCTGTCTACATATGATTTTTCCACCCTTTACACTACACTTCCTCATAATCTTATAAAAGAAAAACTTAGTCTGGCCCAGAAAACATGTACACTCCATATTGTCCAGTTCTGTCGTGTATTCTTTGCTTCCAAAAGATAACCCTTTCTAGTACATATTTAATGAAACTAGGTATTTAAGAATTTCATAAGAAGTTTGTTTTGGCCCCTGCAGACAAGGCCGCTTACAACGTCGTCGTTGTGTGACGGCTCCACTTTGTTAACACGCTTAAGCAGGAGCTTGGTGGTACTAAGGCCTATGAACTTCAGCCTTTGGCTGAAGAGAGAGCTATAGTAGATAAACATGTTTGTCTTTCAGCCACCAAGTTTGCTGTGTGTGTTAACGAAGGCCAAGACAAGCTTCCTACGCTATACTGGTTACCAAAACTTCATAAAAAACCTTACAAAGCACGGTTTATTGCAAATTCTAGTTCTTGCACTACCACTGAACTTTCTAAATTATTAACTTCCTGTCTTACTGCTATTAAAACGCATGTAATTAAATATTGTGATAAAGTCTTTGAAAGATCAGGAAGAAATCTGTTTTGGTCTATAAAAAATTCGAATGAGGAATAAATTGAAATCTAGACAGTTTCGTGCTTCTAGTCTGTCTACCTACGATTTTTCCACTCTTTACAATACACTTCCTCATAATCTTATAAAAGAAAAGCTTAATGATTTAATTGAATGGGCTTTTCACAGAGAAGATTCTCTCTATCTTGCATGTAATGTCAGAAATGCATTTTTCACTTCTAAAGAGCATAAGAATTATACACTTTGGTCATGTCAGAAAGTGTGTGATGCCCTCACCTTTCTACTTGACAATAATTATATTAGATTCGGTACTAAGTTATTTAGACAAATTGTGGGTATTCCGATGGGTACTAATTGCGCACCTCTTGTGGCTGATCTGTTCTTGTATTGTTATGAAAGAGACTTCATTTTGTCGCTTTCCATTGATAACCAATCTGAAATTATTGAAGCTTTTAGCTCTACTTCTAGATATTTAGATGATTTATTAAATATTGATAATACCTATTTTGATGGTTTGATCAGTCAGATTTACCCCCTAGAACTTCAGTTAAATAAAGCAAATTCTTCTGATACCGAGGCCCCGTTTTTGGATTTACATCTATCTATTGTAGATGGATTTGTTTCGTGCAAAATATATGATAAACGCGATGACTTTGATTTTGAGATTGTAAATTTTCCTTTTTTGGATGGTGATGTTCCTCGTGCGCCATCCTATGGCGTTTATATTTCGCAATTAATTCGATTTGCTAGAGTGTGTAGTCATGTACTGACTTCAACACTCGTAATAAATTATTAACGGCTAAACTTCTTAATCAGGGTTATCGGTACCATAAACTACGCAAAGCCTTTTCAAAATTTTATAGACGCCATTCTGATTTAATTTCAAAATTCAATATTGGACTTAAATCTCTTCTGCAACAAGGTCTATCGGAACCCGAATTTTATGGTGACTTAGTATATAAATTCAGAAAAATATATAACCGCAATGACTTTATCACCCAATTTCGTAAAATCACTCTTCTATATAAAAAGATTGGGTACAACATGGATATTATACGACAGACTGCATGCATGGTAGTTAACCCAATCACGGTTGGCAATTTGCTTCCCTCTTTAATTGCACGCCGGTGGGTCAGGCCTCAGATTCTATGACGGCTCCAGCGTAAAGGCTTATTGAAAATTAAAGAGATAATGTTGGTTGGTGCCTGATGCTCTGTCTCTGGTCGGGCTCATCGGAGTCTAACTGTTGGTTTTCTTTTGCTCCAGCATTTCAGTGGTTTCTTGCTGTCGAGTCCTCACCGTTGTCTCACCTCTGTGGTTCTTTGATTTCTGTGTTCACGGAGATGTTGCACTGATGAGTTAGGAGGCCTTCATGCGGACTGAACAAATTATTTGTCTAAATCGCGACGGAAGTAAGGGCGAGGATTGTGGCCACGTAAAATCGATTTAAGTCCCCCAGTGGATATCTTCCACTGACCGTTCCAAGGCGGCTCTTCTGTGGCGATTTATTTATGTTGTTGTTTGTTACTTACTGTGTGTATCACTTGTGTCTTTTAATTTTGGATGGCCATATGGCCATTTTGTTGGAAAGTTACTGTCCATATGGCCTTCCTTTGTTTAGGTTTCCATTATGGTCTGGTCGCTTAATGTTTGTATTTCTTTCCCTTTGGTGTCTTTTATGGATGGAGTAAGTTAATTGTATCAATTCCTGATCTTTGTTTTACTTCTACTTTACTGTGTGTATCACTTGTGTCTTTTAATTTTGGATGGCCATATGACCATTTTGTGGGAAAGTAACTGTCCTTATGGCCTTCCTTTGTTAAGGTTTCCATTACGGTCTGGTCGCTTAATGTTTGTATATCTTTCCCTTTGGTGTCTTTTATTGGTGGAGTAAGTTAATTGTATCAATTCCTGATCTTTGTTTTACCACTACTTTTCATGTTTGACTGCCATCAAAAAGCATGTGATAAAATATTGCGACAAAGTCTTCGAAAGATCAGGTGGAAATCTGTTTTGGTCTATAATAATTCTAATGAAGATTTAAATAAATTGAAATCCAGGCGTTTTCGTGCTTCAAGTCTGTCTACATATGATTTTTCCACCCTTTACACTACACTTCCTCATAATCTTATAAAAGAAAAACTTAGTCTGGCCCAGAAAACATGTACACTCCATATTGTCCAGTTCTGTCGTGTATTCTTTGCTTCCAAAAGATAACCCTTTCTAGTACATATTTAATGATTTAATTGAATGGACATTTCATATGGAAGACTCCCTCAATGTAAGAAATGCATTTTTCACTTCTGAAGAGCATAAAAATTATACTTTTTGGTCATGTCAGAAAGAGTGTGAAGCTCTCACCTTTCTACTTGACAATATTTATATACGATTTGGTACTAAGTTATTTAGACAAGTTGTGGGTATTCCGATTGGTACTTATTACGCACCACTCGTGGCTGATTTGTTTTTGTTTTGTTATGAGAGAGACTTTTGTTCTGTGGCGCGTTATTTATGTTGTTGTTTGTTACTTACTGTGTGTATCACTTGTGTCTTTTAATTTTGGATGGCCATGTGGCCATTTTGTGGGAAAGTAACTGTCCTTGTGGCCTTCCTTTGTTTAGGTTTCCATTATGGTCTTGTCGCTTAATGTTTGTATTTCTTTCCCTTTGGTGTCTTTTATGGGTGGAGTAAGTTAATTTTATCAATTCCTGATCTTTGTTTTACTTCTACTTTTCCGTGGTGGTACAAGAGCTTGAATTTGCAATAAACCGTGCTTTATACGGTCTTTTATGAAGTTTATGTAACCAATATAATGTAGAAAGCTTGTCTTGGCCTTCTGTAACACAGACAGCAAACTTGGTGGCTGAATGACAAATGTGGTCATCAACTAAAGCAATCTCTACAGCTAAAGGCTGAAGTTCATAGGCTTTAGTACCACCAAGTTCTTGTTGAAGAGTTTTAACATAGTGAAGCCGTCAAATAACGACCACATTGTTAGCGGCCTTTTCAGCTGGAGCCAAAACAAACTTCCTATGAAATTCTGGAATACCTAGTTTTGTTTTAAATAAATTGAAATCCAGGCGTTTTCATGCTTTGAGTCTGTCTACTTATTATTTTTTCACCCTTTACACTACACTTTCTAAGAAAAACTTACTGATATAATTGAATAGACATTTCATAGGGAAGACTCTCTCTATCTTGCATGTAATGTAAGAAATGCTTTTTTCACTGCTGAAGAGCATAAAAATTATACTTTATGGTCATGTCAGAAAGTATGTGAAGCTCTCACCTTTCTACTTAACAATATTTACATAAGATGTGGTACTAAGTTAATTAGACAAGTTGTGGGTATTCCGATGGGTACTAGTTGCGCACCACTTGTGGCTGATCTGGTTTTGTTTTGTTATGAGAGAAAGTTCATGATGCCACTTTCTGCTGAAAACCAGTCTGAAATCATTGAACCTTTTAGCTCCACTTCTAGATATTTGGATGATATAAATATTGATAATACCTATTTTGATGGTTTGATCAGTCAAATTCCCCTCCCCCCAGAACTTCAGTTAAATAAAGCAAATTCTTCTTATACCGACGCCCCGTTTTTAGATTTACACAATTATCTATTGTAGATGGGTTTGCTTCTTGCAAAATTTATGATAAACACGATTATTTTGATTTCGAGATTGTAAATGTTCCTTTTTTGGATGGTGATGTTCCTCGTGCGCCATCTATGGCGCGTGCGCCATCATATGGCGTTTATATTTCGCAATTAATTCGATTTGCAAGAGTGTGTAGTCATGTAACTGACTTCAATACTCGTAATAAATTGTTAACCGCTAAACTTCTTAATCAGGACATATTTATCGATACCATAACCTACGAAAAGCCTTTACAAAATTTTATATACGTCAGTCTGATTTAATTTCAAAATTAATTCAATAGTGGACTTAAATCTCTTCTGCAACAAAATAGAAGTGGAGGCAATGATCAAGAATCGATACAATCAACCCACAGCTCCAATCAGAGACACCAAAGGGAAAGAAACACAAACATGAAACAACAGACTCTAATGGAAACATCAATAGTAGAAAGCCAAAAGGACAGTTACTTTCCCACAAAATGGCCAATAGGCTATTCAAAATAAAATAATATAAGCGACAAAAACATCCAAAGACAAACCATAACAAAAACACACCGTGACAGAAGAACCGCTGTGGAACGGTCAGCGGAAACGAATTCAACTGGGGCTTAAATCGATTGTATGTGACCACAATCCTCGCCATTACTTCCGTCGCGATTTAGACAAATAATTTGTTCAGTCCGCATGAAGGCCTCCTAACTCATCAGTGCAACATCTAAAGTCTATCGGAACCCGAATTTTATGGTGACTTAGTATATAAATTCAGAAAAATATATCACCGCAATGACTTCAGCACCCAATTTCGTAAAATCATTCTCCGATATAAAAAGATTGGGTAAATGTTTTACGACAGACTGCATGCATTTTAGTTATCCCAATCACGGTTGACAACGTAAAATCGACTTAAACCTGATAGGCTGTCTCTGATGGGAGCTATGGGTTAATTGTATCGATTACTGAACATTGCCTCCACTTCTATTCATTGCACGCCGGTGGGTCAGGCCTCACATTCTATTACGGTTCCAGCGTAAAATAGAAGTGGAGGCAATAATCAGGAATCGATACAATCAACCCACAGCTCTCATCAGAGACACCAAAGGGAAAGACACACAAACATGCAACAACAAACCCTAATGGGAACATTAATAGCGGAGAGCCAAAAGGACAATTACTTTCCCCCAAAAATGGCCAATAGGCTATCCAAAATGTAATAATATAAACGACACAAACACCCAAAGACAAATCATAACAAAAATATACCGCAACAGAAGAACCGCCTTGGAACGGTCAGCTGAAACGAATTCCACTAGGGGGCTTCAATCGATTTTACGTGGCCACAATCCTCGCCCATACTTCCGTCGCGATTTAGACAAAAAATTTGTTCAGTCCGCATGAAGGCCTCCTAACTCATCAGTGCAATATCTAAAGGCTTATGTTGGTTGGTACCTGATGCTTTGTCTCTGGTCGGGCCTATCAGACTCTAACTGTTGGTTTTCTTTTGCTCCAGCATTTCAGCGGTTTTCTTGCTGTCGAGTCCTCACCGTTGCTTCATCTTTGTGGTTGTTTGATACTTGTGTTCACGGATATGTTGCACTGATGAGTAAGGAGGCCTTCAGGCGGCCTGAACAAATAATTTGTCTAAATTGCGACGTAAGTAATGATGAGGATTCAGACCACGTAAAATCGATTTAAGCTTCCCTCCCCTCCCCAGTGGAATTCGTTTCCGCAGACCGTTCTAAGGCGATTCTTCTGTCGCGGTTTATTTTTGTTGTGGTTTGCCTTTGGGTGTTTGTGTCGTTTATATTATTTTATTTTGGATAGCCTATTGGCCATTTTGAGGGAAAGTAACTGTCCTTTTGGCTTTCTGCTATTGATGTTTCCATTAGAGTCTGTTGTTTCATGTTTGTGTTTCTTTCCCTTTGGTGTCTCTGATTGGAGCTGTGGGTTGATTGTATCGATTCCTGGTCATTGCCTTCACTTCTATTTTAATGATTTTATTGAATGGACATTTCAAATGGAGAATTCCCTCTATCTTGCATGTAATGTAAGACATGCTTTTTTTCACTTCTGAAGAGCATAAAACTATGCTAATTCTAAACTGCAACGGAAAATGGGAGAGGATTGCGGTCGCGTAAAATCGATTTTAGCCCCCAAGTGGAATTCGTTCCACTGTCCGTTTCAAAGCTGTTCTTTAGTCGTGGTTTGTTTTTGTTATGGTTTGTCTTTGAGTGTGTGTATCGCTTGAATGTATTGTTTTGCAAAGCCAATTGCCCATTTAAATGGGAAAGTAACTGTCCTTTTGGCTTTCCGATTAGGGTCTAGTTGTTTTATGTTTCTGTTTCTTTTCTTTTGCTTTCTCTCGTTGATGCCTCGGGTTTAATTTATCAATTCCCGATACTTGCCTTCACTTTTATTTAAGGGGATTGTAATTTCACGGAATTGTTCACGTGATGACTTGCAAGTGTAGGATACTTATCATACTCAGTTTATGTTAAAAACAACCTTTTAGCACCCTTAGGCTCGCAGGAAGTTGCTCTCATTCATGTTTGTTTGTTTGTTTTGAGGCTTATTGTCCCCGTCAACACTGAATAGGTCATTTTGGAGACGTTGCATCCAATTTTATCGGAATTTTACCCGACACTGAGATAAAATGACATCTCAAGCCCTGTCGCCCAATTAAATCAAGGGCTTACAAGCATGGGCGGTCCGACTCGCACTGCTTTGCCTCGGCATACTTAGATCCTTTTCAGCTGTTTACAAGTATTCGTGTGCGGTCGTTTAAAGCTCTGAATGAGGCATCATGCAGTCCATATATTTCTTCAATCATCGATGGGCGGGGCCGTCTCATTAATGGCTTTTGGGTGTCATTCTGTAAATAACATTGATATACAACCAGTGGAAAAACTTTATTACGATGCAAATACTACAGCTAGATTCAAAATTATCAAAAGACATGAGGCTGAACTGAAATGGATTAAATCTTTACAGGCCCCTTTTTCACTGGGATTTAATGACACTATTTATCATGAGGGTAATATTGCCAGAATGCCGGACTTTGATGTTTTCTCGCTCCTGGAATGTCGAAAACGCAGAACTAGATATCATGGCACCAGGAAAAATGGTAACTTTCAACGTAAATTACGTGGGTTTAAACGAAACAATACTAGACTGAAGTGGCTGTCAATTATATCATTAAATCATGGACGCCACTCTATGCTTTCATTTTTAAGTTCATAACCCGTTTCTGTTTTACGTCTTCTGGACACCGAGGAGAATAAATCACGATAGTTCTAATCAGTTATATGATGCGGCTCTCTTAACTAGAGGCTATACTCAGCATAGTCTCCGTCCTTACATAGATTCTGAAATTAATCATAAACGCCATTTCTTCAAAATATCCTTCACCAATAAGGGTATGGATTTTATAGATTTGCCCAGTAACTTCCGTGAGAGCTCGGTGCTTTCTTCCATTCCTGCTTATTTTCAAAATACTGAAACACCTATAACTTGCTATAAATATAACAAACCTGTTCGATCTATTATTTTTAATTTCAATAAACCCGCAGGTATTAGACTTCCTGCCTTGCCGTGGCCCTGGGGGCTCAATTCCCACTGGGCACATTGCCGCTGTGGTCTCTGTGCCCACTAGGAAGAGCTAAAGGAAGTACCGTCCGTTTGCCGTGGGTGGCGTCCTGTAAGCCGGAAGAAGGGATCCTTGAGGTTGAGGGTTACCTGAGGTGTCGGTGCTTCATGTGCCCAACACGCCTCTTTGGCCTGGCTTTTCGGTGTAGACGGGTGGCCATGCGGTCCGGCACGGTCAATCGGCTGGTCACGCCGAGCGTTAGAGATACCGCTTTGCTTTCTCTTCAACTCTTTTTGTATCTTTCCTGATACCAACCATATGCCCATTTACCTTACCCTTTTCTGTCTTTTTATCTCTAGAAGGCGGTGGCTGAACGGATCAATCTTGTAGCCATTTTGTTTATACGAGTATATCTCACGTGTATCTCTAACACCTGCGAGTTGGATAACTACTCCATTATGGTGTTCCCTTGTAGGGCTCCACGGAGGGCGGAGAGAACTTGGGACGAAACTAGGATTTTTTTCTTATGGCTAATGGAAAAAAACATAACCGCGAATCACCTAACCACAACGCACCTAAACGTAAAAAACAAGAGGATTCATCCGAATCGGATGAACGCAGTCAACAATCCAGTCAGCAGTCAAGTCAACAATCTAGTCAGCAGTCTGCTGAACCAAATTTTGACAATGTTCCGCGTTTCTTGATCGTCACGTCGCTTGACGATACACGAACTGTATCTAGCCTTTTCCCCTCTGTCATCGAGAAAAGTAGTCTCTTCATTGCCGGACACCCTAAGAGTATAAAACAACTCAAATCGGGTGATCTTCTCTTGGAAGTCGAGAGAAAACAGCAAGCGGTAAGCCTGCTTAACACCAACAAACACTTTGATCTTAAAGTTCAAGTCTCGTTACATAACACGCTCAATTCATCTAAGGGAGTGTTTCGCAGCCCAGAACTGCGTCCTTGTTCAGATGAAGAGATAGTCGATAACTTGAAAGATCAGGGAGTTGTTGGTGTTCGTAACATTAAAGTCCGTAGAAGTGTTGTACTGAAACCAACAGCAACTTATGTGTTGTCTTTTAGTTCACCAATTCTTCCCAAGAAAATCAAAGTAGCATATCTTTCCATTAATGTAGAGGTTTACATCCCAAACCTCTTAGATGTTACTCTTGCCAGGCTTTTGGCCATCACAAAAGCAGATATCAGAGAAAAAAACTCTGTCCTAATTGTGGTGAAGGAAAGCATGTTGATAATCACATCAACTGCATAAATGAACCCAAATGCGTAAATTGTGATGGCAAACATGCTGTTTTCTCCCGAGACTGACCAGCGTGGAAAAAAGAAAAAGAAATACTCACCGTCAAATACCAAAGGGGGATAACATTCCAAGAAGCGCGGAAAATTGTCGAAGAGCGATACATAACACCAACCACCAGTTTCGCCAGCATCACAAAGGGTGCTGGTGTAAAATGTACCAGCTCCGCAACACAGACTGCTGAATCATACATAGCTGAACTGAAAAAATCTGGTGCATGGAGTAAACCCACTCCAGCACCACACAGTTCAACCAATTTATCTAATGGCGCAATCCAGGTTGCTCCGGATCGGTCGACAGCGACCGTACCGAAGCCAGCGCCAAATGTAAAAGAGAAACCCGACTCAGGTCGAACTAATAAGGGATCGGAAGATCCGATCAAAAAACATCAATTGTCTCAAAGACAAACAGACAGACAACGTAAAATGGAAAGAGACAATATAAAATTTCAGAACAGATACGGATCTTTGAGTGACAGTGATATGGAGTTCAATGAATCTCTATCATCACCAAGTGGCAATAACAGATCGAGGTCACCAACATCACGAGGTGGTGGTAGCAGATCTATATCACCAATTGCAGCTCCATAATAGTTTCTAGTCTTTATCTCTTCATAAAATGGATTTAAAACACAAAAAATACAATGGAATTGTCGAGGTCTTAAATCAAATTATAATGAACTCTTATTACTTATTTTGTTATTAAACCCATCGGTTTTTTTTGTTTACAAGAAACCTTTTTAAAAACTGATGACAACATTTATGTCAGGGGTTTTAATACATACAACTATATCTATTCTGATGGTAACAAACCATCTGGTGGCAGTTCAATTTTTGTTAAATCATGTTTACCACAAAGAGAGAACAAATCAAAAACAGACATACAAGCTGTAGCAGTATCGGTTTCTCTGGATAAAGAAACTACAATTTGCTCTCTATATATCCCACCCTCATTTTCGTTAAAGCCCGAACATCTTGACGCATTGCTGAGTCAACTTCCATCGCCATATCTTTTAGTTGGCGACTTCAACGGTCACAATATTCTATGGGGTTGTAAAGATATCAATAACAGAGGAGCACTTGTTGAAGATTTTATTGCAAAGAACGATCTTTGCTTGATGAATGATAAATCTTATACTTACCTTCACCCTGCGACAGGTCATTTATCTTCTTTAGATCTCTCTTTGTGTCACACATCTCTCTTCTTGGACTATGACTGTTCTGTTCATGATGATCAGTGCGGAAGTGATCACTTCCCTGTTATAATTGAGAGCGTAAACGAACCAGATGAGGACTGTAACCAGAAATGGAAAATGAATAAAGCCGACTGGGAATTATTCCATAATTTATGTGAAGAAGAGTTATCAGTTGATCACTTTAATGAATCATCCGACATTGTTTCTGATTTCACAGATACACTTATTAATATATCAGAACAATGCATTCCAAAGACCTCCACAAATACTAAGAAAAGCAAGCCTTGGTTTAATAATGACTGTAAAGAAGCTATTAAAAAGCGTAAACAGGCTCTAAATAAGTTCTGCAAAAGTCCCACTTCAGAAAAGCTAAACGACGTTAAAGTTTTTAGAGAGAGTCATAGAGAGAATATGTCTCCAAATTGAACTACAAAACCCCCATTAAAAAGGTTTGGGATATGGTACGAAAAATTTCAGGAAATAATAAAGTCCTCTAGTTTTACACATTTAAATACTGAATTTGACACAATAGCTTCAACAAAAAAAGATATTTCAGATACTCTTGGGAGCACATTCTTGAGAAATTCATCATCGCGTAATTATTCTGACACTTTTAGAAATTTCAAAAAGGACCAAGGGAAAAGAAATCTAAACTTTAAATTCCTTAACCACGAAGAATACAACAAACCTTTTAACTTATCCGAACTCGTTGAAGCCATTGGAAAATCACATGATACGGCAACCGGCCCCGATGAAATTTATTATCAGATGCTTAAACATCTGCCAAAAAGTTCTCTTTCAACACTTTAAGATATCTTTAATAATATTTGGGAAACGGGGGTCTGTCCTGAGAGCTGGCGTTTAGTTACAGTTGTTCCAGTTCCGAAACCTTTTCGACTTGGAGAAAGCATATGATACAACATGGCGTTATGGAATATTGAAAGATCTCCATAACATTGGCTTAAGAGGAAAACTTCCTAGTTTTATTGAAAGCTTTTTAGGGGAGCACATATTTCAGGTGCGTGTGGGGTCTACCGTGTCAGATCTCTATGATCAAGAACAGGGTGTCCCCACAGGGTAGTATTCTTTCAACTACGCTATTTAACATCAAAATAAACAATAGTGTACAATGTTTGGACGACAAAACTGATTGTTCATTGAATGTTGATGATTTTTGTATATGTTACCGTTAAAAAAATATGAAAACAATTGAACGAAAGTTACAACAAAATTAAAAAAGAATAGAAGAATGGACTGATAAAAATGGTTTCGAGTTCTCCAAGTCAAAAACGCAGTGTGTTCATTTTTGTAAACTACGGAAGAAATACGAACATCCTTCCTTGTTTTTATACGGATCACAAATTCCTGTTGTTGAAGAAGCCAAATTTCTTGGGGTCATATTTGATCAAAAGTTATCTTTTATTCCCCATATTAAATATCTTAAAGCGAAATGCTTAAAAGCTTTGAATCTTTTGAAAGTTTTGGCTCATACAAGGTGGGGAGCAGATCGGTATACTTTATTACATCTTTACCGGTCTTTAATAAGATCTAAATTAGATTATGGGTCTGTTGTTTATGGTTCTGCCAGAAAGTCCTATTTAAAATCATTGGATACTATCCATCACCAAGGCCTTCGTCTGGCTATGGGAGCCTTCCGTACTTCTCCCGTATTAAGCCTTTATGTAGAAGCAGGTGAACCATCTTTACCTTCGCGCAGAGAGAAACTTTCTCTTCAGTATGCTATTAGACTTGCTGCTAATCCATCTAACCCGGTGTAACGGTCAGTTTCTGCCCCCGGCCCGGTTCTTCCCCGGGGAAGAACTGGGCCGGCCCATTTCTTCCCCGGGGGAAGAACTGGGCCGGCCCGCTTCTTCACCGGGGGAAGAAACTGAATAGTCAGTTTATTCCACACCCAGTCAGTTTCTTCCCGACCTGAATTTTTTTCAGAACCATAGTCAACGAGTAATTTTCAGCTCACAACTTGTTATAAATGAGAAAAAAGACTATTCTGAATAAGTTCTGAGTCCTTTTAGCTTGAATGACAACATTTGCTCTATGCTACGCCATTCATGGAGATGCAATTAAATATGCACCCATATTCAAGCATCTTTGATGAATTTGTTTGTTTGCTTTTAACACATAAATTAGTATTAACTAAACAGATATAATAAGCCACAAATGTTTGGCGCTCAAATCTAAATAGAATTTGGAGACTGGGGGTGGGGAAGAACTGGGCCGGCCCAGTTCTTCCCCACCCCAGATGTTTCTGTCTACTAATAATTCTTGTGATAAATTTCCTTTACTTTTTAAGACAAAAAAAATGGTATAAACTAAAAAGATATAAAAAGCAACAAATGTTTGGAGCTCAAATCTAAATAGAATTTGGACACTGGGGTGGGGAAGAACTGGGACGGCCCGCTTCTTCCCCACCCTAGATTTTTCTGTTTACAAAAAATTCTTGTGATAAATTTTCTTCACTTTTTAAGACATAAATTGGTATAAACTAAAATGATATAATAAGCAATAAATGTTTGGAGCTCAAATCTAAATATAATTTGGAGACTAGGGGTGAGGAAGAACTGGGCCTGCCCATTCCTTCCCCACCCCAGATTTTTCTGTTTACATAAAGTTCTTGTGATAAATTTTCTTCGCTTTTTAAGACATAAATCGGTATAAACTAAAAAGATATAATCAGCAACAAATGTTTGGAGCTCAAATCTAAATATAATTTGGAGACTGGGGGTGGGGAAGAACTGGGCCGGCCCATTTCAACCCCACCCTAGATTTTTCTGTTTACAAAAAATTCTTGTGATAAATTTTCTTCACTTTTTAAGACATAAATTGGTATTAACTAAACAGATATAACTAGAGCTGTCAGTGAAACTGACTAGGGCCCCGGCAGCGCTATCAGAGGAGTAGGAAAATTTGTGGACGGACAGACGGACAGACAGACAGACGGACGGACAGAGTGATTACTATAGGGCACCCACACTTTCAGTGCGGGGCCCTAATAATAACAAAGTTATTAATTGGACACAGGAAAGACCCTTTTTTGACCTTTAACCTCTAAGTATGACCTTGACCTTTGAGGTACGGACCCGAGTCTTGCGCGCAACACTCCATCACATTATGGTTAACATTTCTGCCAAGTAATATTTAAATCCATCCAGGAATAAGAAAGTTATGGAGGATAAAAAAAATTGTGGACGGACAGACAGACAGACGGACAGAGTGATTACTATAGGGCACCCACACTTTCAGTGCTGGGCCACATTATGGTTAACATTTCTTCCAAGTAATATTTAAATCCATCCAGGAATAATAACAAAGTTATTAATTGGACACAGGAAAGACCCTTTTTTGACCTTTAACCTCTAAGTATGACCTTGACCTTTGAGGTACGGACCTGAGTCTTGCGCGCAACACTCCATCACATTATGGTTAACACTTCTGCCATCCAGGAATTATAATAACAAAGTTATTAATTGGACACAGGAAAGACCCTTTTTTGACCTTTAACCTCTAAGTATGACCTTGACCTTTGAGGTACGGACCTGCGTCTTGCACGCAACACTCAATCACATTATGGTTAACATTTCTGACAAGTAATATTTAAATCCATCCAGGAATAAGAAAGTTATGGAGGATAAAAAAATTTGTGGACGGACAGACGGACAGACAGACCTTTAACCTCTAAGTATGACCTTGACCTTTGAGGTACGGACCTGAGTCTTGCGCGCAACACTCCATCACATTATGGTTAACATTTCTGACAAGTAATATTTAAATCCATCCAGGAATAAGAAAGTTATGGAGGATAAAAAATTGTGGACGGACAGACAGACGGACGGACAGAGTGATTACTGTAGGGCACCCACACTTTCAGTGCGGGGCCCTAATAAGCAAAAACTGTTTGGCGCTCAAATCTAAATAGAATTTGGAGACTTGGGGTGGGGAAGAACTGGGCCGGCCCAGTTCTTCCCCAGCCCAGATTCTTCTGTTTACTTATAATCTTGTAATAGATTTTCTTTGCCTTTTAAGAGAAAAATTGGTATAAACTAAAAAGATATAATAAGCAAAAACTGTTTGGCGCTCAAGTCTAAATATAATTTGGAGACTAGGGGTGAGGAAGAACTGGGCTGGCCCATTTCTTCCCCACCCCTGATTCTTCTGTTTACTTATAATCTTGTAATAGATTTTCTTTGCCTTTTAAAAGAAAAATTGGTATAAACTAAAAAGATATAATAAGCAAAAACTGTTTGACGCTCAAATCTAAATAGAATTTGGAGACTGGGGGTGGGAAAGGACTGGGCCGGCCTAGTTCTTCTCCACCACAGACACCTTAAACGTCATAATTGATTTAATTGTACATCACCACCCAAGGGTGGGGAAGGAACGGGTCGCCCCAGTTCTTCCCCACCTCAGACTTCTTCAGCAACAACACTACCCAAGGATGGGGAAGAAATGGGCAGGCCAAGTTCTTCCCCACCCCAGACACCTTCAACGTCACAACTGACTTAACAGTACAACACTTACCAAGGGTGGGGAATGAATGGGCGGCCCAGACCTTCCCCAACCAAAACAACTTCAGCAATATTACTGAAATAACTGTACAACACTACAAAGGGGTGGGGGAAGGAATGGGCTGCCCAAGTTCTTCTCCACCCCAGACATCTTTAGCGATATAACTGTACAGCACTACCCAGGCGTGGGGAAGAAACCGGCCGGCCCAGTTCTTCCCCACCCCAGACACCTTAAACAACAGTACAACACTTACCATGGGTGGGAAAAAACGGGCCGGCCCAGTTCTTCCCCACCCAAGACATCTTCAGCAATATAACTGACATAACTGTACAACACTACCCAAGGGTGGGAAAGAAACAGGCCGGCCCAATTCTTCCCCACCCCCAGTCTCCAAATTCTATTGAAATTTAAGTGCCAAACATTTGTTGCTTATTACATCTGTTTAGTTAATACCAATTTATGTCTTTAAAAGTGAAGAAAATTTATCACAAGAATTTTTTTGCAAACAGAAAAATCTAGGGTGGGGAAGAAACGGGCTATCAATAGAATTTGGAGGCTGGGGTGAGAAAGAAATGGGCTGGCCCAGTTCTTCCCCACTCCTAGTCTCCAAATTCTATTAAGATTTGAGCTCCAAACATTTGTTGTTTATTATATCTGTTTAGTTTATACCAATTTATGTCTTAAAAAGCAAAGGAAATTTATCACCAGAATTATTAGTAAGCAGAAACATCTGGGATGTGGAGGAACTGGGCCGGCCCAGTTCTTCCCCACCCCAGCCTCCAAATTCTATTGATATTAGAGCTCCAAACATTTGTTGCTTATTATATTTTTTTAGTTTATACCAATTTTTGTCCTAAAAGCAAAGGAAATTCATCACAAGAATTATTAGTAAACAGAAACATCTGGGGTGGGGAAGCACTGGGCCGGCCAAGTTCTTCACCACCCCCTCAGGCTCCGAATTCTATTGAATTTTAAGGGCCAAACATTTGTTGCCGACTATATCTCTGTAGTTAATACCAAATCATGTCTTTAAAAGTGAAGAAAATTTATCACAAGAATTTTTAGTAAACAGAAAAATCTGGGGTGGTGAAGAACTGGGCCGGCCCAGTTCTTCCCCGGGGAAGAAATGGGCCGGTCCGGTTCTTCCCCACCCCCTCTTTCCAAATTATTATATTTAGAATGGAGCACTAAAGAGTTGTTGCTTATTATATCTGTTTAGTTAATACCAATTATTGTCATGAAAAGCTAAGAAAATTAATCATAGATACTTGAATTGGGATGAAAATTTCCTTGGATCTCCATATATTGTATGGCATAGAGAAAATTTTGCCATTCAAGCTGTAAAGACTCAAAACTAATTCAGAATGGTTTCTTCTCGAATTTTTGACAATTTGTGAGGCATAAATTACTCGTTCACTATGGTTCTAAAAAAATTCAGGTGGGGAAGAAACTGACTGGGTGGGGAAGAAACTGACTAGTCAGTTTCTTCCCCGGGGAAGAAACGGGCCGGCCCAGTTCTTCCCCGGGGAAGAAACTGACTGGGGGGAAGAACCGGCCTGTTACACCGGCATCCAAAATTTCATTTCCACCTCAATTTGTAGATAAGTATGAAACTAAACCCAGAGCAATCAAACCTTTTGGATTACGTATTTTACCACTGCTGAAAAATACAGGTATCGACCTAAAAATATTCAAAAACATGAAACGGCCGAAGTTCCATCTTGGTGTATTAAAAAACCTTCTATTCTGTTTGACTTACATGATGGTAAAAATCCGAATCAAATCCAATGCTACTCAAACAAAACTTTCAGGTACTGCAGTCACGTTATGATGATTACCAGCAAGTCTATACTGATGGTTCCAAATAAGGGAGAAAAATTTGGTTGTGCGTGTGTTTCTGAGGATGCACACCAAATCCTTGCGCCTTCCAGATGGTTGATCTATTTTTACAGCTGAAGCCAAAGCAATAGACCTAGCATTAGATTTCATCAGTTCTTCGACAATTCAAAAAGCAATTATATTTTCTGATTCACTTTCTGTGCTTAAGGCTTTAGACAATTCATCATCTAAAAATCCTCAATTACAAAAACTGATCGAAAAACATCATGAAATTTCTAAAACACACCAACTCTTGTTTTGTTGACTTCCGAGCCATATTGGCATTGTCGGCAATGAGTTTGCTGACAAGAAAGCAAAGGAATCGCTCAATCTTGATTCGTCTGTTTTTAAAATTCCTTTTAATAATTTTAAACCATTTATCAACAGATACATCTTGTCGGAATGGCAAGGCGAATGGGACCGTGCAATAAATAACAAACTCCATGCCATTAAACCTGTCGTTGGAACAAAATGCTCTCCTCCACAGTTTTCCAGGAAAGAAGATGTAGTATTAACACGACTGCGCATTGGCCATACTAGAGTTACTCATTCTAATATTTTAAATGGTGATGAACAGCCTTCCTGATTTAATTTCAAAATTCAATATTGGACTTAAATCTCTTCTGCAACAAGGTCTATCGGAACCCGAATTTTTTGGTGACTTAGTATATAAATTCAGAAAAATATATAACCGCAATGACTTCAGCACCCAATTTCGTAAAATCGTTCTTCGATATAAAAAGATTGGGTACAACATGGATGTTATACGACAGACTGCATACATGGTAGTTAACCCAATCACGGTTGGCAACTTTGCTTCCCTCTTTAATTGCACGCCGGTGGGTCAGGCCTCAGATTCTATGACGGCTCCAACGTAAAGGCTTATTGAGAATTGGAGAGATATAATTCAAGGTAATGTTGGTTGGTGCCTGATGCTCTGTCTGTGGTCCGGCCCATCGGAGTCTAACTGTTGGTTTTCTTTTGCTCCAGCATTTCAGTGGTTTCTTGCTGTCGTGTCCTCACCATTGTCTCACCTATGTGGTTCTTTGATTTTTTGTGTTCACGGAGATATTGCACTGATGAATTAGGAGGCCTTCACGCGGACTGCACAAATTATTTGTCTAAATCGCGACGGAAGTAAGGGCGAGGATTGTAGCCACGTAAAATCGATTTAAGCCCCCCAGTGGAAATCATTCCACTGACCGTTCCAAGGCGGTTATTCTGTGGTGGTTTATTTATGGTGTTGTTTGTTACTTACTGTGTGTATCACTTGTGTCTTTTTATTTTGGATGGCCATATGGCCATTTTGTGGGAAAGTAACTGACCTTATGGCCTTCCTTTGTTTAGGTTTCCATTATGGTCTGGTCGCTTAATGTTTTTGTTTCTTTCCCTTTGGTGTCTTTGATGGCTGGAGTAAGTTAATTGTATCGATTCCTGATCTTTGTTTTACTTCTACTTTCCTGTGTAGGCTGTGATCAGCCATTCACTGTGAAACATATTTTAACTTAACCCCAACCCTAACTTATACTTCAAAGCTGACACTTTGCAACAATTGTTTCAAGATGTACCTTTTGAAAATATTATTTTATTCTTGAAAGAAATTATCCTTTTTCATAAGATATAACTGTTTAAGATTGTTATACATATCAAACTAACTTTTTTTACTTTTAATATGCTCATAATTCTCAATGCCGTTAACCATTAACCGTTTGACGCTTATTACCCACAAAGAGGGTTGACGCGTCGTTAAACACGAAATCATCATCATCATCATTTCAATAAACTTGCTTCAGATCTTGATATTGATACTAATACTCCTGATTCATGTGATTGTAAAAACTCAGTGTATTGCTATCCTGCTGCTGGTCATGTAATTACTGGCAATTTGAAAATTATACCTGATTCTAGGATAAGGAATATAATTTCTAAAGTACCGAAATATCGGTTTCCTTCTAAAATTGATTTCAGTAAATGTAGAGATGAAATCGTTGCTTCCTTGAATGAATTCGGTAATCGATGGTGTAAGCGAGAGTATGTTGAGCATAAAGCCCTTAAAGACTGGAAACTTAGCATTTTAAAACTAGTGAATAAACGCATTTCTTTCTATTCTCAAAATACTAACTTATTACCTCCTAAGCCTAAGACGTTTTTACGTCATCTTAAACTAGGTTTTCAAGAATTTCATAAGAAGTTTGTTTTGGCCCCTGCAGACAAGGCCGCTAACAACGTCGTCGTTGTGTGACGGCTCCACTTTGTTAACACGCTTAAGCAGGAGCTTGTTGGTACTAAGGCCTATGAACTTCAGCCTTTAGCTGAAGAGAGAGCTATAGTAGATAAACATATTTGTCATTCAGCCACCAGGTTTGCTGTCTGTGTTACCGAAGGCCAAGACAAGCCTCCTACGCTATACTGGTTACCAAAACTTCATAAAAGACCTTACAAAGCACGGTTTATTGCAAATTCCAGCTCTTGCACTACCACTGAACTTTCTAAATGATTAACTTCCTGTCTTACTGCTATTAAAACTAATGTGATTAAATATTGTGATAAAGTATTTGAAAGATCAGGAAGAAATCTGTTTTCGTCTATATTTCGAACGAGGTTTTAAATAAATTGAAATCCAGACATTTTCGTGCTTCGAGTCCGTCTACTTACGATTTTTCCACTATTTACACTACACTTCCTTGTAATCTTATAAAATAAAAGCATAGTGATTTAATTGAATAGGCTCTTCTGTGGCGATTTATTTATGTTGTTGTTTGTTACTTACTGTGTGTATCACTTGTGTCTTTTAATTTTGGATGGCCATATGGCCATTTTGTGGGAAAGTAGCTGTCCATATGGCCTTCCTTTGTTTGGGTTTCCGTTGTGGTCTGGTCGCTTGGTGTTTGTGTTTCTTTCCCTTTGGTGTCTTTTATGGATGGAGTAAGTTGATTGTATCAATTCCTGATCTTTGTTTTACTTCTACTTTTAACAGAGATGATTCTCTCTTTCTTGCATGCAATGTCAGAAATGCATTTTTTTCACTTCTAAAGAGCATAAAAATTATACACTTTGGTAATGTCAGAAAGTGTGTGATGCCCTCACCTTTCTACTTGACAATATTTATATTAGATTCGGTACAAAGTTATTTGGACAAATTGTGGGTATTCCGATGGGTACGAATTGCGCACCTCTTGTGGCTGATCTGTTCTTGTGTTGTTCTCATAACCAATCTGAAATTATTGAAGCTTTAAGCTCCACTTCTAGATATTTAGATGATTTATTAAATATTGATAATACCTATTTCGATGGTTTGATCAGTCAGATTTACCCCCCAGAACTTCAGTTAAATAAAGCAAATTCTTCTGATACCGAGGCCCCTTTTGGATTTACATCTATCTATTGTAGATGGGTTTGTTTCGTGCAAAATTTATGATAAACGCGATGACTTTGATTCTGAGATTGTAAATTTTCCTTTTTTGGATGGTGATGTTCCTCGTGCGCCATCCTATGGCGTTTATATTTGGCAATTCATTCGATTTGCTAGAGTGTGTAGTCATGGAACTGACTTCAACACTCGTTATAAATTATTAACGGCTAAACTTCTTAATCAGGGTTATCGGTACCATAAACTACGCAAAGCCTTTTCAAAATTTTAAACACGTCATTTTGATTTAATTTCAAAATTCAATATTGAACTTAAATCTCTTCTGCTACAAGGTCTATCGGAACCCGAATTTTATGGTGACTTAGTATATAAATTCAGAAAAAATATATAACCGCCATGACTTCAGTCTTTGAATCGACTGCCTATTGGAAATACGCAAAATTGCAGTATGTTTCCTCTGGCTTTCTTTGCCGGATCATTACAGGGTCACTGATGAGGCTTTATTAGCCGAAACTACGTAGTATGACCCATCTTCTTTCTTATGAATGTTTTCATTGCTCTTAAAGGAACTCATTTTTTATTTTTATTCAGCAACCTATTTCGTAAAAATCATTTTTCGATATAAAAAGTTTGGGTACAACATGGATGTTATACGACAGACTGCATGCATGGTAGTTAACCCAATCACGGTTGGCAACTTTGCTCCCCTCTTTAATTTGCACACCGGTTGGTCAGGCCTCAGATTCTATGACGGTTCCAACGTAAAGGCGTATTGAGAATTAGAGAGATCTAATTCAAGGTGATGTTGGTTGGGGCCTGATGCTCTGTCTCAGGTCGGGCCCATCGGAGTCTAACTGTTGGTTTTCTTTTGCTCCAGCATTTGAGTGGTTTCTTGCTGTCGAGTCCTCACCGTTGCCTCACCTCTGTGGTTCTTTGATTATTTGTGTTCACGGAGATGTTGCACTGATGAGTTAGGAGGCCTTCATGCGGACTGAACAATTATTTGTCTAAATCGCGACGGAAGTAAGGGCGAGGATTGTGGCCACGTAAAATCGATTTAAGCCCCCCCCCCCCCCCCCCAAAGTGGAAATCTATCCACTGACCGTTCCAAGGCGGTTCCTCTGTGGCGGTTTATTTATGTTTTTGTTTGTTACTTACTGTGTGTATCACTTGTGTCTTTTTATTTTGGATGGCCATTTTGTGGGAAACTAACTGTCCTTATGGCCTTCCTTTGTTAAGGTTTCCATTATGGTCTGGTCGCTTAATGTTTGTGTTTCTTTCCCTTTGGTGTCGTTTTATGGGTGGAGTAAGTTAATTTTATCGATTCCTGATCTTTGTTTTACTTGTACTGTGATAAATAAACAAGAAATCGACACTTAAAGAAGATTATACATAGTTCGCGTGCATAACTTTTACCTTCGAACATTTATGTTATCAGTGCATTTTTATATGAGTAGTCGGACTTTTACTGTTGGTTTTCTTTTGCCCCAGCATTTCAGTGGTTTCTTGCTGTCGTCCTTACCGTTGTTTCATCTCTGTGGTTGTATGATGTTTGTGTTCTCAGAGATGTTGCACTGAAGAGTTAGTTGGCCTTCATGCGGACTGAACAAAATACTTGTCAAAATCGCGTCGGAAGTAAGGGTGAGAATTGCAGCTATGTAAAATAGATTTAAGCCCCCCCCCCCCCACACACACACACACACACCCAGTAGAATTCGTTACACAGATCGTTCCAAAGCGGTTCTTCTGTCGTGGTTTATTTTTGTTTTATACAAGTGAAGCGATAATCACGAATCCATACAATTAACCACCAGCTCCCATCAGAGACACCAAAGGGAAAGAAGCACAAACATAAAACAACTAGACCATAATGGAAACATCACTAACGGAAAGCCAAAAGGACAGTTACTTTCCCAGAACATGGCATATTGGCTATCCAAAGCAAATTAATATAAGCAGTGCACACTAAAATCCAAGCCATAACAAAAATAAACCACGACAGAAGAACCGCCGTGGAACGGTCAGTGAAACGAATTCCACTGGGGAGCTTAAATCGATTTTACGAGGCCACAATCCTCGCCCTTACTAACGTCGCGATGTAAACAAATAATTTGTTCAGTCCGCATGAAGGCCTCCTAACTCATTAGTGCAACGTCTCTGTGAACACAAAAACCAATCAACCACAGAGATGAAACAATGGTGAGCACTCGACAGCAAGAAACGACTGAAATGCTGGAGCAAAAGAAAACCAACAGTTAGACTCCGGTAGTTTGTCTTTTAGTGTGTGTTTCGCTTATATTATTTTGTTTTTGATAGCCAGGTTTGCCGGTTTGTGGGAAAGTAGCTGTCCTTTTGTCTTTCCGCTATTAATGTTTCCATTAGGGTCTAGTTATTTCCTGTTTGTATTTCTTCCCCTTGGTGTGACTGCTGGGAACTATGCGTTAATTGTATCGATTCCTGATCAGTACCTTCACTTCTGTTTAATGTGACCTTATTTCAGTCAAACTTCAGTGAACACATTTATCAAGTCCCGTCACATGACCACGGAACGATTAACCATGGTTCTCTTCTATTTAATTGGACACCGTGCACGACACAATTTCGCTGCTAAGGAATCAATTACTTGGTTCGTGAAACAAAATGTTAGAAGTGCAATGAATGTGAAATAATCTTCATTTCTTAATTATTCCAGTTAAGAGTCATGAACACGGTAATACTCCTGATGATCTGCCATGCTATGGTGATACAGCTGTGCTGTAGTAAGAGCTCCACTTCCAGCAAAGGTCTCGAGTGCAGAGTTGAAACCCTAGAATACGAAATTGAGGAACTGCGGGATCAAGTTAGTGAAAACGCTGCTTGTTGTGGGGCTCTCAAAGCGATCCAAGGTAATTATTGTTATAAAAATAATTAATATTATAATTGTTATCCTTATCATTTCATTTATATATTATATTTGTTAGTAGTAAAGAAGTAGTAGAAGCAGCAGTAGTAGTAATAGTAGTAGAAGTAGTATTTGTTGTAATAGTAGCCGCAGCAGTAGTAGAAGTAGTAGTTGTAGTAGTAGTAGTAGCAGTAGTAGTAGTAGTAGTAGAAAAGTAAGTTGTAGCAGAAGTAGTTCTTTAGTCCAACGAGAGACAATATTCACCAATATCATTGTAGACACAAATATAATATAGCTATAACTTATTTGTGTCATTGCCAATAGTTTAATAGAAGTAAGGGCGATGATCAGGAATCGATACAATTTACCCACGGCTCCCAGTAGTGACCCAAAGGGAACGAAACAGAAACATGAACTAACTAGACCGTAATGGAAACATCAATAGCAGAAAGCCAAAAGCACAGTCACTTTACCTTAAAATGACAAACTTGCTATCCAAAACGGAATAATATAAGCGAAAACAAACTATAAGACAAAGCATAACAAAAATTAACGGCGACAGAAGAACAACATTGGAACGGTCAGTGTAACAAATTCCAATGGAGAGGGGGTGGGGCTTATATCGATTTTACGCAGCTGCAATCCTCGCAATTACTTCCGTCGCGATGTTCAGTCCGCATAAAGACACCCTAAATCATCAGTGCAACATCGCCGAGTACATAAAAATCAAACAACAACAAAGATAAAACAACGGTGAGGACTCGAAAGCAAGAAACCACTGAAATGCTAGAGCAAACGAAAACCAAATTAGACCCCGATGGGCCGGACCAGAGACAGAGCATCAGGAACCAACCAACATTATTTAAAATTTATTTTTCTCTAATTCTAAGTAAGCTTTATGCTGGAACCGTCATAGAATCTGAGGCCTTACCCATCGGCGTGCATGTAAAGAAGAAAGCAAAGTTGTCAACTGTGATTGGGTTAACTACCATTTAAGCAGTATGTCGTATTACATTTATGTTATACCCAATCTTTTTATATCGAAGAATGATTTAACGAAATAGGGTTCTGAAGCCATTGCAATTATATATTTTTTCTGAATTTATATACTAAGTCACCATAAAATTCTGGTTCATATAGACCTTGTTGCAAAAGGGATTTAAGTCCAAAATTGTATTTTGCAATTAAATCGGAATGACGTTTATAAAATTTTAAAAAGGCTTTGCGAGGTTAATGATACCGACCACCCCGACTAAGATGTTTTGCAGTAACAATTTATTATGAGTGTTGGAGGCAGTTACATGACTAAACACTCTGGTGAATCGAACTAATTGCGAAATAATATTTCCATAGAACACCGCACGAAAAACATACCATCCAAGCAAGGAAAATTTATTTTTGCAGGAAACAAACCTATATACAATCGATAGATGTAAGTCCAAAAACATGCACTCGGTTTCAGAAGAATTTGTTTTATTTAACTGAAGTTCTGCGGGGGCCGGGCACGGTAAATTTGACTGATCAAACCATCGAAAAAGGTATTGTCAATATGTAATAAATCATCCAAATATCTAGGAGTCGAGCCAAAGGCTTTATCGATTTCAGACTGGTCTCCATCGGAAAGGCACAACACGAAGTCTCCCTCACAATTAAACAAGAACAGACCAACAACAAGGGGTGCACAACTCGCACTCATCCGAATACCCACAATTTGTCTAAATAATTACCAAATTTTATGTAAATATTGTCATGTAGAATGTTGAGAGCTTCACACAATTTCTGACACGACCATAAAGTATGATTTTTATGCGCTTCAGAAGTGAATAAGCATTTCTTACATTACACGCAAGATAGAGGAAATGTCAGTCCAATTGAATCATTAATAAATAAAATAAATTGGAAGCAATGGTCATGAATCGATACAATTAACCCACAGCTTCCATCGGAGACACCAAAGGCAAAGAAACACAAACATGAAACAACAGACCCCAATGGAGACATCAACAGTGGAAAGCCAAAAAGACAGTTACTTTCCGCCAAAATGGCCAATAGGCTATCCAAAAAATAATATAAGCGACAGAAACACCCAAAGAAAAACCATAACAAAAAACAAGAGCTGTCACGATAGGTGACCAATGCCCCCGTGGGAGCCAATTTCTTAGTTTTAGCAAAATTTCACGGGGAGATAATTCAGCAAAAAATGACAATAGAGTTATGGTCCTTAGTCAGAATGTAGCCCTTGCGATGGTGAAGAAGTGTGTGAAGTTACATGGGGCTAGGTCAAATACTTTTGAAGTTATGATCAAGATGAAAGTTTTTGTGACGGACAGACAGACAAACAGACAGACAGACAGTCAGGCAAGGCAAATACTACACGCCCCCTCCCGGAATCCAAATTCTCGGGGGGGGGGGTCATAAAAGACGCGACAGAAGAACCGCATTGGAACGGTCAGCCACAATCCTCACCCTTACTTCAGTCGCGGTTTAGACAAATAGTTTGTATAGTCCGCATAAAGGCCTCCTAACTCATCAGTGCAACATATCCGTGAACCCAAATAATCAAACAACCACAGAGATAAAACAACGGTGAGGACTGTTTTTCTTTTATAAGGTTATGAGGAAGTGTAGTGTAAAGGGTAGAAAAATCATAAGTAGACAGACTGGTAGCAGGTGGTGTTCGCATTTCAGACTGGTCTCCATCGGAAAGGGACAACACGAAGTCTCCCTCACAACAAAACAAGAACAGACCAGCAACAAGGGGTGCACAACTCGCACGCATCGGAATAACCACACTTTGTATAAATAAGTACCAAATTATATGACTGCAACGTCCTCCTCATACTTGGATTGTTATCTCTATATTGACAACGGGAAGCTTACTACTAGGCTGTACGATAAACGAGATGACTTCAATTTTCCAATTGTTAACTTCACTTCCTGAGCAGTAATATCCCGTCTGCACTAGCATATGGAGTTTACGTTTCACAGTTAATCCGTTTAGCTAGAGCCTGTTCCAAGTATCAGGACATTATGGAACGTGGGAAGGTGCTCGCTACCAGGTTGTTATGCCAGGGGTATCAAAAAACCAAACGTGTATCAACACTAAAGAAGTTCTATGTTTGTCAATGGAAAGCCATAGGAAGACTTCCGAAATCTCGGACATACCCTTCTCGGCATTTACTCCCTTTCTTCGTTCAGGTCGATAGGCATGGTGGGCGAAGCTTGCTTACCAAGTAATGCTTACTATCCTAGGACGCCTGATTACATTCTTCTGGAGTCCATGTCTGTTGACCTGAACATTGATATTTGTCATTTGTCTATTTTGGATTAACGCTGTGGTACTACGACCTTAACTACCTTATGCACTGTGTCTACCGTTTCCGTATCTGTAAACGGTAGGCTCTTTTTCTTTAGTTAACATAATAGGAGTGAAGGCCATGATCAGGAATCCTTACAATTAACCCACAGCTCTCATGTCCGTTTTGACATGTAAGTCTTCGGATGGATTTGATATATGTGATAACCTGAGTTACTGCAAATTGTAAAATGCAGTACGTGGGGAAAACTAATCGAATGTAAAAAACACGATTCAACGAACACTATCGTAGAATGAGTAACCCTAAAAAACGGACACTTTCTTGTACCGTCATTTCAAACGTACAGGTGATTCTGTAAATGATATTTCTATACAGCCACTGGAAAAAAATACTATCATATAAATTCTACAGCTGCGTTTAAAATTTTAAACGACATGAAACTGAATTAAACTGGATTCAATGTTTACAGACATATTTTCCGTTTGGTTTCAATCGATTTAAGCCCAAATCGATTTAAGCCCCACAGTGGAATTTGTTTCCGCTGACCGTTCCAAAGCGGTTCTTCTGTCGCGGTTTATTTTTGTTATGGGTTGTCTTTGGGTGTTTGTGTCGCTTGTTTTATTTTTTTTTTTGATAGCCTTTTTGTGGGAAAGTAACTTTTCTTTTGGCTTTCGCTGTTGGTGTTTCCGTTTGGGTCTGTTGCTTCATGTTCGTGTTTCTTTCCCTTTGGTGTCTCTGATGGGAGCTGTGGGTTTATTGTATCGATTCCAGATCATTGCCTCTACTTCTATTTTTTAATGACAACATTTATCAAGAGGGCAATATATATAAAATGCCCGTTTTTGATATTTTCTCGCTTCTGGACTGTCGAAAGGGTAAAACTAGATCGCACGGCACCAGAGAAAATGGCAATTATAAACGTAAATTACCCGCTTAAATAAAAAAAAATACCAGGCTGAAGTGACAGTCCATGATATTATTGAACCCTGGACGCCACTCAATGCTTGCATTTCTAAGTTCATTGCCCATTTCTGTATTAAGTATTCTGGACACCGAGGCGAAAAAATTCTACGATAGTTTCAATCAGTTATACGATGCTGCTCCTTTAATTGCAGGTTATACTCAGCATGCTCTTCGGCCTTTCATTGATTCTGAAATTAATCACAAACGTCATTACATCAAAATAGCCCAAATAAATAAGTGAATTTTATAGATTTACCTAGTACCTCCCGGGACAGTTCGGTGAATTTCATCCGTTCCTGCTTATTTTTAAAATACTGAAGCACCCATAATTTGCTATAAATACAATAAACCTGCTAGATATATCATTATTTTTTTTCAATAAACTAGTTTCTTATCTTGATATTGACACTAACACTCCTGATACCCGTGATTGTAAAATGCCAGTGTAGTGATATCCTGCTGCTGGTCATATTATTACTGGCAATTTTAAGATTATTTCTTAATCTAGGATACGAATTATAATTTCTAAACGACCGAAATATTGATTTCCTTCCAAAATTAATTTCAATAAAGTGTAGAGGAGAAATCGCTGCTGCCCTGCCTTAACTACATTTGGTAATCGATGTGTGTTGAGTATAAAATATATTCTAGAAAAGGTTAAATGCACGAAGCCTCAAAAGAATGGAAACTTAGCAGAGTTCGACCCCCGAGTTATCTAACTGGTGGATTTCTTCTGCTCTGACGTCGGATTGTTGTTGAGTCTTAAGAATAGAAGTGGAGGCAATGATCAGGAATCGATACAATTAACCCACAGCTCCCATCAGAGACACCAAAGGGAAAGAAGCACAAACATGAAACTACTAGACCCCAATGGAAACACCAATAACTGAAAGCCAAAAGGACAGTTACTTTCCCACAAAATGGACAATTGGCTATCCAAAACAAAATAATATAAGCGATACACACACTGAAAGACAAACCATAACAAAAATAAACCACGACAGAAGAATCGCCATAGAACTGTCAATGAACTGGATTCCACTGTGGGGTTTAAAACGATTTTACGTGGCGCAATCCTCGGCCTTATTTCCGTCGCGATTTAGACAAATAATTTGTTCAGTCCGCATGGAGGTTTCCTAACTCATCAGTGAAACGACTCCGTGAACATAAAATTAAACAACCACAGAGATCAAACAACGGTGAGGGCTCGACAGCAAGAAACCATTGAAATACATGTACTGCAGCAAAATAGAAGTAGAGGCAATGATCAGGAACCGATATAATTAACCCACAGCTCCCATCAGAGACACCAAAGGGAAAGAAACACAAACATGAATCAACATACCCTAATGGAAACATCAATAGCGGAAAGCCAGATAATTTCCCACAAAATGGCCAAAAGGCTATCAAAATAAAATAATATAAGCGACACGAACACCCAAAGACAAACCATAACAAAACTAAACCACGACAGAAGAACCGCCTTTGAACGGTCAGCGGAAACGAATTTCACTGGGGGGCTTAAATCGATTTTACGTGGCCACAATCCTCGCTCTTACTTCCGTCGCGAGTACGACAAAAACGTTTCAAGTCCACATGAATGTCTCCTGACTCATCAGTGCAACATCTCCGTGAACGCAAAAAACAAACAACCACAGAGATGATACAACGGTGAGGACTCGACAGCAAGAAACGACTGAAATGCTGGGGCAAAAGGAAACCAACCGTTAGACTCCGATGGGCCCGACCAGAGACAGAGCATCAGGTACCAACAAACATAAGCCTTAACGCCGGAACCGTCATAGACTCTGAGGCCTGACCCACCGGCGTGCAATTAAAGTGGGAAGCAAAGTTGTCAACCGTGACTGGGTTAACTACCATGCATGCAGTCTGTCGTATAACATTTATGTTGTACCCAATCTTTTTATATCGAAGAATGATTTTATCGACAGATAAACCGCCTTGGAACGGTCAGTGAAACGAATTCCATTGGAGGCCTTCAGTCCGCATGAAGGCCACCTAACTCATCTGAGCAACATCTCCGCAACTACAAAAATCAAACCAACAGAGAGATGAAACAACGGTGAGGACCTGACAGCAAGAAACCACTGAAATGCTGGAGCAAAGGAAAACCAACAGTTAGATTCCGATGGACCTGGCCAGAGACGGAGCATCAGGCACCAACCAACATTACATAGAATTAGATTCTCTCTCATTCTCAGCAAGCCTTTACGCTGGAACCGTCATCGAATCTGAGGCCTGACCAATCAGCGTGCAATTAAAGAGCGCAGAAAAGTTGTAAACCGTGATTGCGTTAACTACCATGCATGCTGTCTTGCAAGAAACAAACCCATCTACAGTAGATAGGTGTAAATCCTAAAACGGGGCCTCGGTATCAGAAGAATTTGCTTTAATAACTTAAGTTCTGGGGAGGGGGGGGGGGGGTAAATAGGACTGAGAAAACCATCGCAATAGGTCTTGTCAATATTTAATAAATCATCCAAATATCTAAAAGTCGAGCTAAAAGCTTCAATGATTATAGATTGGTTTTCAACAGAGAGAACATCATGAAGTCTCTCTCATAACAAACAAAAACAGATCAGCCACAAGGGGTGCTAAACTAGTACCCATCGGAATACCCACAACTTGTCTAAACAACCTAAACTGATACGGCCCCCGCCCATCGGGGCTTGAAAAAAATATATGGGCTGCATGATGCTTCCACTCAGAACTGAAACCGACCCGCAGACGCGTACTGGAAAGCCACTTAGAGGATCTAACCTTGCCCAGGCAAAGCGGTGCGAATCGGTCCGTCCATGCTTATAAACCCTATTGATTTCATTGAGCGGCAGGGCTTGAGATGTCATTGCATCACGATGTCGGGTAAAAGTCCTACAAAACGGGAAGCAACGTATCAAAAACGACCTTTACAGTGTTGGCGGGGACGTTAAGCCTCAAATCAAACAAAACCCAAATCTTTTGTAAATATTGTCAAGTAGAAAGGTGATAAGAGCTTCACACACTTTCTTACTTGACAATTAAGTATAATTTTTATGCTCTTCAGAAGTGAAAAAACATTTATTATTATTTTACCTTGTGTTATTCATGTAATTGCAGAATTTAAGCACAGTTATCGGATAAATGACAACGTTTCCGATGATGTCAAAAGAAAAACGAGTGACTTCTGACATGAGGAACAAGGGCTCATGTTCAATTCCGTAATGATTTACAAGCTGTTCATAGAATCTTGAATAAATGAGACCCAAGGTTGTATAAATAGATAGGAATTGCACTAAGAAGGTGCATTATAGAAGTAAAGGCATCAATCAGAAAACCAATACATAGAATTAGATTCTCTCTAATTCTCAGCAAGCCTTTACGCTGGAACCTTCATCGACTCTGAGGCCTGACCCATCGGCGTAGAATTAAAGAGGGCAGCAAAAGTGTCAACCGTGATTGGGTTAACTACCATGCATGCAGCCTGTCTTATAACATTTATGTTGACCCAGTCTTTTTATATCGGAGACTGAATTGAGGAACATCACCATAAAAAAAGGAAAATTTACATTTACAATCACAAAATCGAAATCATCGCGTTAAGCATTAATTTTGCAAGAAACAAACCCATCTACAATAGATAGATGTAAATCCAATAAACGGGGCCTTGGTATCAGAAGAATATGCTTTATTTAACTGAAGTTCTTTGGGTGGGGGCGGTAAATATGACTGATCAAACCATCGAAATAGGTCTTGTCAATATTTAATAAATCACCCAAATATCTAGAAGTCGAGCTCAAAGCTTCAATGATTTCAGATTGGTTTTAACAGAAAGGACATCATGAAGTCTGTCTCATAACAAACAAAAACTGATCAACCACAAGGGGTGCTTAATTAGTACCCATTGGAATACCCACAACTTGTCTAAATAACCTAATCTTATACAGCCCCCGCCCATCGGGGCTTGAAGAAATATATTAGCTGCATGATGCTTCCACTCAGAGCTGAAACCGACCCGCACACGCGTACTGGTAAGCCGCTTAGTGGATCTAAACTTGCCCAGGCAAAGCTGTGCGAATCGACCCGTCCATGCTTATAAACCTTATTGATTACATTGGGCGGCAGAGCTTGAGATTCAATTTCATCTCGATGTCGGGTAAAAGCCCAAAAAAAACTGGAAGCAACGTCTCCAAAATGACCTTTACAGTGTTGAAGGGGACGTTAAACCTCAAATCAAACAAAAACCAATTCTTATGTAAATACTGTTAAGTAGAAAGGTGAGAGCTTCACACATTTTCTGACATGACCATAAAGTATAATTTTTATGCTCTTCAGAAGTGAAAAAAGAACATTTCTTATTATTTTACATTCTGTCATTCATGTAATTGCAGAATTTCAGCACAGTTATTGGATAAATGACAACGTTTCCGATGATGTCAAAAGTAAAAGAGTGACTTCTGACATGAGGAACAAGGGCTCCACTTCAATTCCGTAATGATTTACAAGCTTTTAATAGAATCTTGCATAAATGAGACCCCAGGTTGTATAAATAGATAAGAATTGCACCAAGAACGTGCATAATAGAAGTAAAAGCATTAATCAGAAATTGATATAATGAACCAACACCTCCCATCATAGACAGGAAAGGGGAATAACAAGACCCTAATGTAAATATCACAAGCGAAAAAGACAGTATTTTTACCATAAAATGGCCAACTTGTTATCTAAAACATACAAGCAATCATTACGCTAACAAGTCCGTGAAATGAACACCCCCTTATACCCCACTTTATACAGAGAAAACAGGGGTATACGGTGGTCTACATTATTTTCCTTATTTCTGCTCCTAGACATAGGTTGTCTCAATGAGGCGGTTCTAACGAGCACACACAACCTATGCTTGCTTTATAGATAAGGAAAATATCATCGATTTTCGTCAGAAAAGTAGCCATTTTGGAGATGTGAAAAATGCGCTATGGCGCACGGGTTTGTTATCGTAATGACACATATCCCAAATACGACTGCTTCTACTGGATTAACTTTCACATCCAGATGCTATCTCCAACCAATGGGGCCCGCCAGACCGTAAACATTATTGTAAATCAGAGCAAATTTTGGACTGAAAATGGAAATTTGGCAAGTCAAATAAGTCAACCAGTAATGGCTTAGGCGCTCTAAAGTTCAGTCCCGCCGGGGCCCTCGTTGTTTGATACATTTGTTGGGTGGGACACGCTATCTGCCTCTAGACCTTTTACGCGAATAATAATAACACAAATAGGAAACTGTCAAGGGCTCTTTTCTTATGTGAGGGTTTGTATTAATATTTCAGCACCAACTACCACAACCACCCCGGCAACGACCACCAGACCTCCCGGTAAGTACTAAAATATATTTCTTGAAATGAAGCTTAAAACGTTGTTTATAGAAGCAATAAAGCATTTTACAAAATGCTCAATTTCGGATGATCAATTACATTTACCCTCTTCATAAACTCAAGACTACCGCCCGCATTTTGATAACTGAGTAATCACTAGCGTTTCATATCGGAGAATAAAAATCACCAAAACCGATTGATTATCAATATAACTAGACAAAAGTAAAGGCAATGACCAGGAATCGATACAATTGACTCACAGTTCCCATCAGAGACACCAAAGGGAAAGAAACACAAATATTGAAAAACATACCCTAATGGAAGCATAAAAATGCGGAAAACCAAAAGACAGTTGCCTTCCCACAAAATGGCCAACTGGCTATCCAAAACAAACTAACAACGTTTCCGATGATGTCAAAAGTAAAAGAGTGACTTCTGACATGAGGAACAAGGGCTCCAGTTCAATTCCGTAATGATTTACAAGCGTGCAATAGAATCGTGCATCAATGAGACCCCAGGTTGTATAAATAGATAAGAATTACACTAAGAACGTGCATAATAGGAGTAATGACATTAATCAGAAATTGATACAATAAACCCACATCTCCCATCTGAGACGGGAAAGGGAATGAAACACGGAACATGGATTAACTAGACCCTAATGTAAATATCACCAGCGGACAGCGAAAAAGACAGTAATTTTACCATAATATGGCCAACTTTTATCTAAAACAGAAATATACTAGCAATACACATATCCCAAATACGACTGCTTCTACTGGATTAACTTTCACATCCGGATACTATCTCCAACCAATGGGGCCCGCCAGACCGTAAACATAATTGTAAGTCCGGGCCAATTTTTGATCGGAAATGGAAATTTGACATGAGACAACCAATAATGGCTTATGCGCTCTAAAGTTCAGTCCCGCCGGGGCCTTCCCTTTTTGAAACATTTGTTGGTTGGGACACGCAGTTCTGCCTCTAGACCTTTTACGCGAATAATAATAACATAAACAGAAACATGTCAAGGGCTCTTTTCTTATGTGAGGGTTTGTATTAATATTTTAGCACCAACTACCACAACCACCCCGACAACGACTACCAGACCTCCCGATAAGTACTAAAATATATTTCTTGAAATGAAGCTTAAAACGTTGTTTATAGAATCAATATAGCAATATATAAAATGCTCAATTTCGAATGATCATTTAAATTTACCCTCTTCATAAACTAAAGACTACCGACAGCATTTTGGTAGCTGAGTAATCACAAGCGTTTCATATCGGATAATACAAATCACCAAAACAGACTGATTATCAATCTAACTAGATAGAAAATAGAAGTGAAGGAAATGATCAGAAATCTATACAATTAACCCACAGCTCCCATCAGAGACACCGAAGGGAAAGAAACACAAACATGGAACAAAAGACCCTAATGGAAGTATAAAAATGCGGAAAACCAGAAGGACAGTTGCCTTCCCACAAAATGGCCAACTGGCTATCCAAAACAAAATAATACAAGTGACAAAACCACCCAAAGACAAACAACAACATAAATAAACCGCGACAGATAAACCACCTTGGAACGGTCAGTGAAACGAATTCCATTGGGGGCGTAAATCGATTTTACGTTGCCATAATCCTCGCCCTTACTTCCGTGGCCATTTAAACAAATAATTTGTTCAGTCCGTATGAAGGCCTCCTAACTCATCAGTGCAAAATGTCCGCAATCAAACAAACAGAGAGATGAAACAACGGTGAGGACTCGACAGCAAGAAACCACTGAAATACTGGAGCAAAAGAAAACCAACAGTTAGACTCCGATGGGCCTGACCAGAGACGGAGCATCAGGCACCAACCAACAATACATAGAATTAGATTATCTCTAATTCTCAGCAAGCCTTTACGCTTGAACCGTCATCGAATCTGCGGCCTGACCCATCGGCGTGCAACTAAAGAGGGCAGCAAAGTTTTCAACCGTGATTGGGTTAACTACCATGCATGCAGTCTGTCTTATAACATTTATGTTGACCCAATCTTTTTATATCGAATACTGCTTTTAATAAATTGGGTACTGAAGTCCTTGCAGACGTCTTCTGGACACCGAGGCGAATAAATTCTACGATAGTTCTAATCAGTTATATGATGCGGCTCTCTTAACTAGAGGCTATACTCAGCATACTCTCCGTCCTTACATTGATTCTGAAATTCATCATAAACGCCATTTCTTCAAAATATCCTTCATTAATAAGGGTATGGAGTTTATAGATTTACCCAGTATTTTTCGTGAGAGCTCGGTGCTTTCTCCCATTCCTGCTTATTTTCAAAATACTGAAAGACCTTTAATTTGCTATAAATATAACAAACCTGGTAGATCTATCATTTGTAATTTCAATAAACTTGTTTCAGATCTTGATATTGATACTAATATTCCTGATTCATGTGATTGTAAATACTTGCTATCCTGCTCCTTGTCAAGCAATTACTTGCAATTAGAAAATTATTCTTGATTCTAGGATAAAGAATATAATTTCTAAAGAACCGAAATATCGGTTTCCTTCTCAAATTGATTTCAGTAAATGTAGAGATGAAATCGCTGCTGCCTTGAACAAATTCGGAATTTGATGGTGTAAGCGAGAATTATTAAGCATAAAGCCCTTATGGACTGGAAACTTAGCATTTTAAAACTAGTGAATAAACGCATTTCTTTCTATTCTCAAAATACTAACTTATTACCTCCTAAGCCTACGACTTCTTTACGTCATCTTAAACTAGGTATTCAAGAATTTCATAAGGAGTTTGTTTTGGCCCCTGCAGACAAGGCCGCTAACAACGTCGTGGTTGTGTGACGGCTCCACTATGTTAACATGCTTAAGCAGGAGCTTGGTGGTACTAAGGCCTATGAACTTCAGCCTTTAGCTGAAGAGAGAGCTATAGAAGATGAACATATTTGTCATTCAGCCACCAAGTTTGCTGTGTGTGTTACAGAAGGCCAAGACAAGCGTCCTACGCTATACTGGTTACCAAAACTTCATAAAAGACCTTACAAAGCACGGTTTATTGCTAAATCTAGCTCTTCCACTACCACTGATCTTTCTGAATTATTAACTTTCTGTCTTACTGCTATTAAAACGCATGTGATTAAATATTGTGATAAAGTCTTTGAAAGATCAGGAAGAAATCTGTTTTGGTCTATAAAAATATGAGTGAGGTTTTAATAAATTGAAATTCAGATGTTTTCGTGATTCTAGTCTGTCTACTTACCATTTTTCTACTCTTTACACTATACTTCCTCATAGAAAAGCTTAATGATTTTATTGAATGGACTTTTCACAGAGAAGATTCTCTCCATCTTGCATGTAATGTCAGAAATGCATTTTTCACTTCAAAAGTGCATAAGAATTATACACTTTGGTCATGTCAGAAAGTGTGTGATGCCCTCATCTTTCTACTTGACAATATTTAGATTAGATTCGGTACTAAGTTATTTAGACAAATTGTGGGTATTCCGATGGGTACGAATTGCGCACCTCTTGTGGCTGATCTGTTCTTGTATTGTTTTGAAAGAGATGGGTGGAGTAAGTTAATTGTATCGATTCCTGATCTTTGTTTTACTTCTACTTTTCATGTTGTCGCTTTCCATTGATAACCAATCTGAAATTATTGAAGATTTTAGCTCGACTTCTAGATATTTAGATGATTTATTAAATATTGATAATACTTATTTCGATGGTTTGATCAGTCAGATTTACTCCCCCCCCCCGAACTTCAGTTAAATAAAGCAAATTCTTCTGATACCGAGGCCTCGTTTTTGGATTTACATCTATCTATTGTAGATGGGTTTGTTTCGTGCAAAATTTATGATACGAGATGACTTTGATTTTGAGATTGTAAATTTTCCTTTTTTGGATGGTGATGTTCCTCGTGCGTCTTCCTATGGCGTTTATATTTTGCAATTAATTCGATTTGCTAGAGTATGTAGTCATGTATCTGACTTCAACACTCGTAATAAATTATTAACGGCTAAACTTCTTAATCAGAGCTGAAACCGACCCGCGCACGCGTACTGGTAAGCCGCTTAGAGGATCTAACCTTGCCCAGGCAAAGCGGTGCGAATCGGCCAGTCCATGCTTATAAACCCTATTGATTTTATTGGGCGGCAGGGCTTGAGATGTCATTTCATCTCGATGTCGGGTAACAGTCCCACAAAACTGGAAGCAACGTCTCCAAAATGATTTTTATTTACAGTGCTGAAGGGGACGTTAAGCCTCAAATCAAACAAAAACCAATTCTTATGTAAATTGTCAAGTAGAAAGGTGAGAGCTTCACACACTTTCTGACATGACCATAAAGTATACTTTTTATGCTCTTCAGAAATGAAAGTTATATATTTGTTGGGAAGAATTCTGTTGCCTTGGCAACAAATTTAAAATAGGTGGATATAGAGGAGCCCACCTACTTACATTATATGTATGTATGTCACCAACATCAATTTGTTTGAATGCTACGTACATCTAAATAGCCAAGGAATGGACTGTACCAATTACTTTAACTGCAAAGTCTGGCTTTTGGGAGCAGACTTTTTAACACACATTGCTACATTCAAGGTCATATTGGTGGAATGAATGATTTCATGGTGGCTAATAAAATATGAATTCCACATGAAAATTAATAATAATAATAATAATAATAATAATAAAAACACAGAAAATTTACGCACAGTCCTTTACTTTTCGACAAAATTGTAATTGGTACAGTCCATTCCTTGGCTATTTAGATGTACGTAGCATTCAAACAAATTGATGTTGGTGACATACATGCAGATTAATGATTTATTTACAATACAAAATTTTGCTATAATTGCAATGATGTAAATAAATCATTAATCTGCATTAAATAATGGCATACATGTAATTCATAAGTATTTTGTCAGATTACCCCACCCTCCAACATATTACTAGTATTATCATGATTTGGGATCTATAATCGCAGAATGAAGTAAAGTTGACATTTACATCCTTGTGTGAGTATGTGTGCAATTGCGTATGCAAACTGTACAAATGTAAAGCTAATAGCAACTCCTTGTCATGGACCTCCTTGCAAAACAAACTTTACATACCGCCACCTACCACCAGGGCTAGGATAAATAAACTGGCTACATCGTGCCTACCTGACGTAACATGAGCACAATTTTATAAAACGCTAAAAAGGTCTTAGCTTGCCCAGGCAAAGCAGTTATACGTGGCGAGATTGTTCTGCAAATAAACCCTAGCAGTTTGTTTATGCAGGGGGTTTGATATGTAATATTTTCTCAATGCCGGGTAAAAGTCCCATAAGATTGGTATCAATGTTTCCAAAATGACATGAATAGTGTTGACAAGGTTGTATAACACAGAAAAACAAACAAAAGCTTTATACAGAGAATTGGGGGTTATAAGGGTATCTGTTATTTTAACTAACATAGTTATGGATACTTGGAAGAACCAATTCTATCATGCATGATACAATCTTGCTATACCCAAATTTCGACAGATTAATGTCCTTCTGTGGAACACATGGGCCTATCAGTTAAATATAATGAGGTGTTTTGTTTGTTTGTATTGGAGTTTAACGGCCCAGTCAACACTATTTAGGTCATTTTGAGCCGGTCAGTTTACCTATCAACACTTTCCTGGGCAGGCTTATACGTAAGCGGTTAACCAGTACAGTGCACATTCTTTCGCCAGAAACTGACAACTGCCCTTCTTGAATCAGCGGAAGGGAGAGAATGACCGTAGAAAAGATTTCATGATCAATCTCCACGAAAGAATGTTTCCGACTCCGGCGGGAGTCGAACCCGCGACCTCCTGATCACCAGTCAGACGCGCATCCGACTGAGCCACCGAGGCTGCATAATGAGGTGTAACCTTGCCATTAAATCAAGTCAGTTATTCCATTCCACACATGTAGATGTTGTTGAATATTGTAAGGGCACCACTTGTCACGATAAACCAGAAGGTCGAGAGAGGGTTGCACGGCTATAATAAATATGTGGGCTCTACCAGGGTCATAGAGAATTCCTAGTAAAAGTGAATACCGCCAGCCATTATTTAAAATTATAACATAAATTATCTTTTTCTCTGAACAATAAAACTGTCATCTCATTTTCGGAGTAAAATTACATTGCAATATTTGACACAGGCAAACCCGCAGTTACAGTAATACTTTATGCAAACAGAATTAAAGTACTTATAAACTAACATCACCAAACATGACCAGTACACTAATACCAACTAGAGCTATCACTTAAGGTGATGAATTCCCCCACAAAAACTGCCTTGATAGTACAACAGCGGCATTTTGCAATTTTTTCACTTGAAAGGGGCCATAACTATGTTGAAAATTGACGAATTGTAGTGGAAATCGAACTTGACCTTTATTTTATGATGTTACATCAGTGTACCAAAAATTATAAAAATCGGTGAAGCGCTTTTTGAGTTATCGTCTGGAAACCAAGTCAACAGACCGACCGACCGACAGACCGACAAGCTCACTCCTATATACCCCCCCCCCCCAATTTCATTTGTGGGGGTATAATCAAAACATGCAGTTGCAGCTGTATTCGCAGTTTCAGCAACAGAAACAAACACATTAATATAGAGTCAAAACATTTATTTCGTATATAATCATTAAAAGTGATGATAATTCAAATGACTTTAAATGATACTTGACTTGCAGTTATTGAATTGATTCATATACATAAACTGGTGTTGTTTTCCCACACCCATCAGGACTTGGAGAAATATACGAGTCTCCATGATGTATGTACTTCAGTGTTAAGCTGAAACAACCGAACATTTCAGTTGCATAGTTTGGTGTCTCACATATGAACAGAGCCAGACTCGGACTCAGTACCGTAATTACTTTATGTTATATTCGTGTAAGACTAAATCTCGATTTTAAAATCTGTTAGCCTGGAGCCGTCATCCTACCAGCCTACAATTCTCAATACATCCAACTTATGGGAGTATAGAATTCAAAGTAACTTTTTGTGCAACCCTTGAATTGAAAGTGGTGCATATACGTGTACATGTACATATACGTGTACATATATACGATGTTCCCAGTGATAGGTGCAAAAGTAACATTGATTAAATTGATTGATTGATTTGAGGTTTAACGTCCCTGTCAACACTGTAAAGGTCATTTTGGAGACATTGCTTCCAAATTTGTGGGACTTAAACCCGATATTGAGATGAAATGACATCTCAAGCCCTGTCGCCCAATGAAACCAATAGGGTTTATCAGCATGGACGGTCCGACTTGCACCGCTTTGCCTGGGTAGATCCTCTAAAGGGTTTACCAGTACTCGTGTGCGGGTTGGAATCGTGGAAGCATCATGCAGCCCATATGTTTCTTCAAGCCCCGATGGGAGGGGGCCGAACATTTATTAAAGTGTCTCGCCAAAGGGCACGACATCTCCGCAACTCAGGAGCAAATGCTTTCCTTTAAGAAATCAACACATTATTTATTGTTTGATTACACCAAAGGCTCTCATGAACTTATCCGTCCGCATTCATAAAGGTGCTGATTTTGACACAATATGGTCTTACAATGTGATTGGATTGATGACCACTATACCGCTAGCTTATTGCATGCTGATCAGGAATTAATTCTGGATAGAAGTGGCTGAAAATGAGGGGCATACTCGTGTGCTATTTAGTTAACAAATTATTTGATATAAAATAGGCAAATTAGATCTGCTGTTGTTGACATCATGGACCCTTTGTATAAAACCTTCTGAATCAAGGGATCTATTAAAACCGAACCGTGCGGAAGTGCAAATTAATTTGCCCATCGGAGTTGATCAGGAGAACGCGGGTTCGATACCTGCCGGGTTCAGCAACATTCTTGCATGAAGATTGATTATGAAATCTTTTCTACGGTCATTCTCTCCCTTCCCCTTATTCAAGAAGGGCAGTTGTCAGTTTCTGGCGAAAGAATGTGCACTGTACTAGTTAATAGCTTACGTATTAGCCTACCCAGGAAAAGTGTGGACATGTGAACTGACCGGCACATAATGACCTAGTTAGTGTTGACTGGGCTTTAATATCCAATACAAACAAACAAACATGAAACGAACAATTATCCGAGAAATACTATGATCCAAAATTTCGTACTTTGAACTTTTGGTGATCATGTATATGATGTTAAAGGAATGCAATTCTCGCAACAATCCTGCAAAATTCTTATTTAAAAAGAAAGAAAAAAAGCTGAAAAGAAGAGGATCAGGACGGGACTCGAACCAGCGATCCCATTCTTGGAGGGAGGTGCTCTGCCGATTGCGCTACTCGGCACTGTTACAAACCGGTACGATTTATAACTATTTACCTAAAACGGCACGGCCAATATTACCGGTCAAAATTCTTTTTCGTCATATCTTCCAAGTATGAAAACAAGAAACGGCTTTATATTTTTGCTTATAAATCCTAAGCAAACTTTATAATTTACAATATAAAAGGCTCTTGTTTAAAAAATTATTAGCAACAGGTGCGTCATAAATTAGCTACGTCAACTATGACGTCGCCATTTATTCACGTTTTCTCGGAATGACGTAATGCCCCATTTGGGCACAATATCTCATGACGCGTCACAAATAGGAAAATGTCAAGGGCTCTTTTCATTTGTGAGGTCGGATGGGTGGAGTAAGTTAATTGTATCGATTCCTGATCTTTGTTTTACTCCTACTTTGTATTAATATTTTAGCACCAACTACCACAACCACACCGACAACGACTACCAGATCTCCCGGTAACTACTAAAATATATTTCTTGAAATGAAGCTTAAAGCGTTGTTTATAGAAGCAATATAGCATTTCACAAAATGCTCAATTTCGGATGATCAATTACATTTACCCTCTTCATAACCTCAAGACTACCGATAGCATCTTGATAATTGAGTAATGACTAGCGTTTCATATCGGAGAATCACCAAAACCGATTGATTATCACAATAACCAGGTAGAAGTAGAGGCAATGATCAGGAATCGATACAAATAACTCACAACTCCCATCAGAGACACCAAAGGGAAAGAAACACAAACTTGGATTCACAGACCCTAATGGAAGTATAAAAATGCGAAAAACCAAACCGACAGTTTCCTTCCCACAAAATGGCCAACTGGCCCTCCAAAACAAAATAATACAAGCGACACAACCACCTAAAGACAAACCATAACAAAAATAAACCGCGACAGATAAACCGCCTTGGAACGGTCAGTGAAACGAATTCTATTGGGGGCTTAAATCGATTTTACGTTGCCACAATGATCGCCCTTTCTTTCTTGGCGGAAAAAATGGGGCCTCGATGTCAGACGGATTAGCTTTATTTAACTGAAGTTCTGGGGTGGGGGGCGGGGTCGGTTAATATGTCATACTAATTAACACTATTGGTTTCATTGGATTGTAGGGCTTGAGCTGTCATTTCATCTCAAGGTCGGGTAAAAGTCCCACAAAATTGGAAACAACGTCTCCAAAATGACCATTGTTGACGGCGACGTTAAATCACAAATCAAACAAACAAATAAAAATCAAAAATGAAAAAAGACTGATCAAACCATCGAAATAGGTCTTGTCAATATTTAGTAATCATCCAAGTTTCTAGAAATCGAGCTAAAAGTTTCAATGATTTCAGATTGGTTTTAGGTGCTTAATTTGTACCCATCGGGATCATCACGATAACAAGGCCGTGAAACGAAGACCCCCTAAACCCCACTTTATATAGAGAAAATTGGGGTTTACGGGGGTATACATTATCTGCCTTATTTTTGCTCAAAAACATAGATTGTGGGTACTCGTTAGAACCGCCTCAATGAGGCGGTTCTAACGAGCACCCCCATCTATATTGAAAGCAGAAACAATAAAGATGTTTTCATTTTTACCTAATATTTATCATTTTCTGACACCATGTTGGACGCCATTATTTCTGACGGACATGTTTTCCTAATACACCCGCAACTTGTCTTAAAAACTTAGTACCAAATCTTAAACGGCCCCCGTCCATCAGGGTTTGAAGAAATATCTTGGCTGCATGATGCTTCCACTCAGAGCTGAAACCGACACGCACATGAATGCTGGTAAGCCATTTAGAGGATCTAAGCTTGCCCAGGCAAAGCGGTGCGAGTCGGCCCGTCCATGCATATAAACCCTATCGATTTCATTGGGCGGCAGGGCTTGAGATGTCATTTCAACTCGATGTCGGGTAAAAGTCCCACAAAATTGGAAGCAACCTCTTACTGCTATTAAAACGCATGTAATTAAATATTGTGATAAAGTCTTTGAAAGATCAGGAAGAAATCTGTTTTGGTCTATAAAAATTTCCAATGAGGTTTTAAATAAATTGAAATCCAGACATTTTCGTGCTTCTAGTCTGTCTACCTACGATTTTTTCACTCTTTACACTACACTTCCTCATAATCTTATAAAAGAAAAGCTTAATGATTTAATTGAATGGGCTTTTCACAGAGAAGATTCTCTCTATCTTGCATGTAATGTCAGAAATGCATTTTTCACTTCTAAAGAGCATAAGAATTATACACTTTGGTCATGTCAGAAAGTGTGTGATGCCCTCACCTTTCTACTTGACAATATTTATATTAGATTCGGTACTAAGTTATTTAGACAAATTGTGGGTATTCCGATGGGTACTAATTGCGCACCTCTTGTGGCTGATCTGTTCTTGTATTGTTATGAAAGAGACTTCATTTTGTCGCTTTCCATTGATAACCAATCTGAAATTATTGAAGCTTTTAGCTCCACTTCTAGATATTTAGATGATTTATTAAATATTGATAATACCTATTTTGATGGTTTGATCAGTCAGATTTACCCCCTAGAACTTCAGTTAAATAAAGCAAATTCTTCTGATACCGAGGCCCCGTTTTTGGATTTACATCTATCTATTGTAGATGGATTTGTTTCGTGCAAAATTTATGATAAACGCGATGACTTTGATTTTGAGATTGTAAATTTTCCTTTTTTTGGATGGTGATGTTCCTCGTGCGCCATCCTATGGCGTTTATATTTCGCAATTAATTCGATTTGCTAGAGTGTGTAGTCATGTAACTGACTTCAACACTCGTAATAAATCATTAACGGCTAAACTCCTTAATCAGGGTTATCGGTACCATAAACTACGCAAAGCTTTTTCAAAATTTTATAGACGCCATTCTGATTTAATTTCAAAATTCAATATTGGACTTAAATCTCTTCTGCAACAAGGTCTATCGGAACCCGAATTTTATGGTGACTTAGTATATAAATTCAGAAAAATATATAACCGCAATGACTTCAGCACCCAATTTCGTAAAATCATTCTTCGATATAAAAAGATTGGGTACAACATGGATATTATACGACAGACTGCATGCATGGTAGTTAACCCAATCACGGTTGGCAACTTTGCTTCCCTGTTTAATTGCACGCCGGTGAGTCAGGCTTCAGATTCTTTGACGGCTCCAACGTAAAGGCTTATTGAGAATTAGAGAGATAATGTTGGTTGGTGCCTGATGCTCTGTCTCTGGCCGGGCTCATCGGAGTCTAACTGTTGGTTTCTTTTGCTCCCAGCATTTCAGTGGTTTCTTGCTGTCGAGTCCTCACCCGTTGTCTCACCTCTGTGGGTTCTTTGATTTTTTGTGTTCACGGAGATGTTGCACTGATGAGTTAGGAGGCCTTCATGCGGACTGAACAAATTATTGTCTAAATCGCGACGGAAGTAAGGGCGAGGATTGTGGCCACGTAAATCGATTTAAGCCCCCCAGTGGAAATCTTCCACTGACCGTTCCAAGGCGGCTCTTCTGTGGCGATTTATTTATGTTGTTGTTTGTTACTTACTGTGTGTATCACTTGTGTTTTTTTAATTATGGATGGCCATAAGGCCATTTTGTGGGAAAGTAACTGTCCTTATGGCCTTCCTTTGTTTAGGTTTCCATTATGGTTCTGGTCGCTTAATGTTTGTATTTCTTTCCCTTTGGTGTCTTAGATGGGTGGCGGAGTAAGTTAATTGTATCAATTCCTGATCTTTGTTTTACATCTACTTTCCAAAATGAACTTCACAGTGTTGACGGGGACGTTAAACCTCAAATCAAACAAAAAACCAATTCTTATGTAAATATTGTCAAGTAGGACGGAGGAGAGCTTCACACACTTTCTGACATGACCATAAAGTATAATTTTTATGCTCTTCAGAAGTAAAAAAAAAAAAAAACATTTCTATTATTTTACCTTCTGTTATTCATGTAATTGCAGAATTTAAGCACAGTTATTGGATAAATGACAACGTTTCCGATGATGTCAAAAGTAAAAGATTGGCTTCTGACATGAGGAACAAGGGCCCCAGTTCAATTCCGTAATGGTTTACAAGCTTTTACTAGAATCTTGCATAAATGAGACCCAAGATTGTATAAATAGATAAGAATTGCACTAAGAACGTGCATAATAGAGGCAAAGGCATTAATCAGAAATTGATATAATGAACCCACACCTCCAATCAGAGACAGGAAAGGGAATGAAACACGAACATGGAATAACTAGACCCTAATGTAAATATCACCCGCGGAAAGCGAAAAAGACAGTAATTTTACCATAAAATGGCCAATTTGTTCTCTAAAACAGAAATATACAAGCAATCAACATATCCCAAATACGACTGCTTCTACTGGATTAACTTTCACATCCAGATACTATCTCCAACAAATGGGGCCCGCCAGACCGTAAACATAATTGCAAGTCCGCGCCAGTTTTGGACCGAAAATTTTTTCGCATGTCAAAGGAGACAACCAATAATGGCTTAGGCGCTCTAAAGTTCAGTCCCGCCGGGCCCTTGCTGTTTGAAATATTCGTTGGTTGGGACACGCAGTTCTGCCTCTAGACCGTTTACGCGAATAATAATAACATAACTAGGAACATGTCAAGGGCTCTTTTCTTATGTGAGGGTTTGTATTAATATTTTAGCACCAACTACCACAACCAACCCGACAACGACTACCAGACCTCCCGGTAAGTACTTAAATATATTTCTTGAAATGAAGCTTAAAACGTTGTTTATAGAAGCAATATAGCATTTCACAAAGTGCTCAATTTCGGATGATCAATTACATTTACCCTCTTCATAAACTCAAGACTACCGACAGCATTTTGATAACTGAGTAATCACAAGCATTTCATATCGGAGAATATAAATCACCAAAACCGATTGATTATCAGTATAACTAGATAGAAGTAAAGGCGATGATCAGGAAAAAAACAAATAACCCACAACTCCCATCAGAGCCACCAAAGGGAAAGAAACACAAACATGGAACAACAGAAAATAATGGAAGCATAAAAATGCGGAAAACCAAAAGGACATTTGCCTTCCCACAAAATGGCCAACTGGCTATCCAAAACAAAATGACAACGTTTCCGATGATGTCAAAAGTAAAAAGAGTGACTTCTGACATGAGGAACAAGGGCTCCAGTTCAATTCCGTAATGATTTACAAGCATGCAATAGAATCGTGCATAAATGAAACCCCAGGTTGTATAAATAGATAAGAATTACACTAAGAACGTGCATAATAGGAGTAATGACATTAATCAGAAATTGATATAATAAACCCACATCTCCCATCAGAGACGGGAAAGGGAATGAAACACGGAACATGGAATAACTAGACCCTAATGTAAATATCACCAGCGGACAGCGAAAAAGACAGTAATTTAACCATAATATGGCCAACTTTTATCTAAAACAGAAATATACAAGCAATACACATATCCCAAATACGACTGCTTCTTCTGGATTAACTTTCACATCCGGATACTATCTCCAACCAATGGGGCCCGCCAGACCGTAAACATAATTGTAAGTCCGGGCCAATTTTTGATCGGAAATGGAAATTTGACATGGCAAATGAGACAACCAATAATGGCTTATGCGCTCTAAAGTTCAGTCCCGCCGGGGCCTTCCCTTTTTGAAACATTTGTTGGTTGGGACACGCAGTTCTGCCTCTAGACCTTTTACGCGAATAATAATAACATAAATAGGAACATGTCAAGGGCTCTTTTCTTATGTGAGGGTTTGTATTAATATTTTAGCACCAACTACCACAACCACCCCGACAACGACTACCAGACCTCCCGGTAAGTACTAAAATATATTTCTTGAAATGAAGCTTAAAACGTTGTTTATAGAAGCAATATAGCAATATATAAAATGCTCAATTTCGAATGATCATTTTAATTTACCCTCTTCATAAACTAAAGACTACCGACAGCATTTTGATAGCTGAGTAATCACAAGCGTTTCATATCGGATAATACAAATCACCAAAACCGACTGATTATCAATATTACTAGATAGAAAATAGAAGTGAAGGCAATGATCAGGAATCTATACAATTAACCCACAGCTCCCATCAGAGACACCGAAGGGACAGAAACACAAACATGGAACAACAGAACCTAATGGAAGTATAAAAATGCGGAAAACCAGAAGGACAGTTGCCTTCCCACAAAATGGCCAACTGGCTATCCAAAACAAAATAATACAAGTGACACAACCACCCAAAGACAAACAACAACATAAATAAACCACGACAGATAAACCACCTTGGAACGGTCAGTGAAACGAATTCCATTGGGGGCTTAAATCGATTTTACGTTGCCACAATCCTCGCCCTTACTTCCGTGGCGATTTAAACAAATACGTTCAGTCCGTATGAAGGCCTCCTAACTCATCAGTGCAACATGTCCGCGAACACACAATCAAACAAACAGAGAGATGAAACAACGGTGAGGACTCGACAGCAAGAAACCACTGAAATGCTGGAGCAAAAGAAAACCAACAGTTGGCCTGACCAGAGACGGAGCATCAGGCACGCACCAACAATACATAGAATTAGATTATCTCTAATTCTCAGCAAGCCTTTACGCTTGAACCGTCATCGAATATGCGGCCTGACCCATTGGCGTGCAACTAAAGAGGGCAGCAAAGTTTTCAACCGTGATTGGGTTAACTACCATGCATGCAGTCTGTCAAATAACATTTATGTTGACCCAATCTTTTTAAATCGAATACTGATTTTAATAAATTGGGTGCTGAAGTCCTTGCAGACGTCTTCTGGACACCGAGGCGAATAAATTCTACGATAGTTCCAATCAGTTATATGATGCGGCTTTCTTAACTAGAGGCTATACTCAGCATACTCTCCGTCCTTACACTGATTCTCAAATTCATCATAAACGCCATTTCTTCCATATATCCTTCATTAATAAGGGTATGGAGTTTATAGATTTACCCAGTATTTTTCGTGAGAGCTCGGTGCTTTCTTCCATTCCTGCTTATTTTCAAAATACTGAAAGACCTATAATTTGCTATAAATATAACAAACCTGGTAGATCTATCATTTGTAATTTCAATAAACTTGTTTCAGATCTTGATATTGATATTAATACTCCTGATTCATGTGATTGTAAAAACTCAGTTTATTGCTATCCTGCTTCTGGTCAAGCAGTTACTGGCAATTAGAAAATTATTCCTGATTCTAGGATAAAGAATATAATTTCTAAAGAACCGAAATATCGGTTTCCTTCTCAAATTGATTTCAGTAAATGTAGAGATGAAATCGCTGCTGCGTTGAACGAATTCGGTATTCGATGGTGTAAGCGAGAATTATTGAGCATAAAGCCCTTATGGACTGGAAACTTAGCATTTTAAAACTAGAGAATAAACGCATTTCTTTCTATTCTCAAAATACTAACTGATTACCTCCTAAGCCTAAGACGTCTTTACGTCATCTTAAACTAGGTATTCAAGAATTTCATAAGGAGTTTGTTTTGGCCCCTGCAGACAAGGCCGCTGACAACGTCGTGGTTGTGTGACGGCTCCACTATGTTAACACGCTTAAGCAGGAGCTTGGTGGTACTAAGGCCTATGAACTTCAGCCTTTAGCTGAAGAGAGAGCTATAGAAGATGAACATATTTGTCATTCAGCCACCAAGTTTGCTGTGTGTGTTACAGAAGGCCAAGCCCCCAGGTATTAGACTTCCTGCCTTGCCGTGGCCCTGGGGGCTCAATTCCCACTGGGCACATTGCCGCTGTGGTCTCTGTGCCCACTGGGAAGAGCTAAAGGAAGTACCACCCGTTTGCCGTGGGTGGCGTCCTGTAAGCCGGAAGAAGGGATCCTGGAGGTTGAGGGTTACTTGAGGTGGCGGTGCTTCGGGTACCCAACACGCCTCTTTGGCCTGGCTTTTCGGTGTAGACGGGTGGCCGTGCGGTCCGGCACGGTCAATCGGCTGGTCACGCCGAGCCCTAGAGATACCGCTTTGCTTTCTCTTCAACTCTTTTTGTATCTTTCCTGATACCAACCATATGCCCATTTACCTTACCCTTTTCTGTCTTTTTATCTCTAGAAGGCGGTGGCAAAACGGATCAATCGTGTAGGCATTTTGTTTATGCGAGTATATCTCACGTGTATCTCTAACACCTGCGAGTTGGATAACCACTCCATTATGGTGTTCCCTTGTAGGGCTCCACGGAGGGCGGAGAGCACTTGGGACGAAACTATAATTTTTTCCTTATGCCTAATGGAAAAAAACATAACCGCAACGCATCCAAACGTAAAAAAGATGAGGAATCATCCGAAACGGATGAACCCAGTCAGAAGTCTAGTCAACAGTCAAGCCAGCAGTCTGCAGCACCAAAGCAACTTAATTTTCCACGCTTCTTGGTAATGTCTTCATGTGAAGATACACGCACTGTGTCAAGTCTATCCCCATTCGTGATAGAAAAGAGCATCATGTCCATTGCCGGACATCCCAAAAGCATAAAAACACTTAAGTCAGGCGACCTTTTGTTAGAAGTCGAGAGAGAGCAGCAGGTGAAAAGCCTGCTTGGTACCACAAAGCTCTTCGATCTCAAGGTCAAAGTATCTCTGCATAATACACTTAATTCGTGTAAAGGTGTTATCCGCAGCCCAGAGCTCCGTCCTTGCAGTGATGCAGAGATAGTTGAGAACTTGAGATCGGAAGGCGTCATTGGTGTACGTAACATCCAAGTTCGTAGAGGTGGTGTATTGAAGCCAACGGGTACCTACGTGTTGACTTTTAATACACCAGTTCTGCCCAAGAAAATAAAAGTAGCATATCTTTCAGTTAACGTGGATGTATATATACCAAACCCTCTCAGATGTTACTCGTGTCAGGTTTTTGGCCACCACGAAAGCAGATGTCAGAAGAAAAAACTCTGTCCAAATTGTGGTGAAGAAAAACATGTCGATAACCATCAAAACTGTAAGAATGAGGCCAAATGTGTAAATTGTGGTGGCAAGCATGCTGTTTTCTCTCGAGATGGTCCGGCATGGAAAAAAGAAAAAGAAATACTTACTGTCAAATACCAAAGGGGGATAACATTCCCAGAAGCGCGGAAAATTGTTGACGAGCGATACACAACACCAACCACCAGTTACGCCAGCATCACAAAGGGTGCTGGTAAACAAGTTTCAAGCTCCGCAACACAGACTGTTGAATCATGCATAGCTGAATTGAAGAAATCCGGTGCATGGAGCAAATCCACTCCAGCACCACAAAGTTCAACCAATTTATCAAATGGCGCAATCCAGGTTGCTGCGGATCGGTCGACAGCGACCGTACCGAAGCCAGCGCCGCATGTAAAAGAGAAACTCGACCCAGGTCGAACTAATAAGGGATCGGAAGATCCGAAAAAGCAATTGTCTCTAAAACTAACAGACAGACAACGTAAAATGGAAAGAGACAATATAAAATTTCAGAACAGATTCGGATCTTTGAGTGACAGCGATATGGAGTTTGAAGCTCCATCATCACCAAGTAGCAATAACAGATCGAGGTCTGCAACACCACTAGCTGGTGGTAGCAGATCTATATCACCAATTGCAGCTCCAATATAGTTTCTAGTCTTAATCTCTTCATAAAATGGATTTAAAACACAAAATAATACAATGGAATTGTCGAGGTCTTAAATCAAATTATAACGAACTGTTATTACTTATTTCGTTATTAAACCCATCGGTTTTTTGTTTGCAAGAAACTTTTTTAAAAACTGATGACAACATTGATGTCAGGGGTTTCAATACATACAACTATATCTATTCTGATGGTAACAAACCATCTGGTGGCAGTTCAATTTTTGTTAAATCATGTTTACCACAAAGAGAGATCAAATTAAAAACAGACCTACAAGCTGTGGCAGTGTCAGTTTCTCTGGATAAAGAAACTACAATTTGCTCTCTATATATCCCTCCCTCATTTTCTTTAAAGCCCGAACAGCTTGACACATTGCTGAGTCAACTTCCATCGCCATATCTTTTAGTTGGCGACTTCAATGGTCACAATATTCTATGGGGCTGTAAAGATATCAATAACAGAGGAGCACTTGTCGAAGATTTTATTGCAAAGAGCGATCTTTGCCTGATGAATGATAAATCTTATACTTACCTTCACCCTGCGACAGGTCATTTGTCTTCTTTAGATCTCTCTTTGTGCCACCCATCTCTCTTCTTAGACTATGACTGGTCTGTTCATGATGATCAGTGCGGAAGTGATCACTTCCCTGTTATAATTGAGAGTGTAAACGAACCAGATGAGGACTGTAACCAGAAATGGAAAATGAATAAAGCCGACTGGGAATTATTCCATAATTTATGTGAAGAAGAGTTATCAATTGATCATTTTAATGAATCATCCGACATTGTTTCTGATTTCACAGATACACTTATTAACATATCAGAACAATGCATTCCAAAGACCTCCACAAATACTAAGAAAAGCAAGCCTTGGTTTAATAATGACTGTAAAGAAGCTATTAAAAAGCGTAAACAGGCTCTAAATAAGTTCTGCAAAAATCCCACTTCAGAAAAGCTCAACGACGTAAAAGTTTTTAGAGCTAAAGCTCGGCGAACAATCCGAGCTTCCAAACGAAAGTCATGGAGAGAATATGTCTCCAAATTGAACTATAAAACCCCCATTAAAAAGGTTTGGGATATGGTACGAAAAATTTCAGGAAAAACAAAGTCTTCTAGTTTTACACATTTAAATACTGAATTTGACACAATAGCTTCAACAAAAAAAGATATTTCAGATACTCTTGGGCACACATTCTTGAGAAATTCATCATCGCGTAATTACTCTGACACTTTTAGAAATTTCAAAAAGGACCAAGAGAAAAGAAATCTAAACTTTAAATCCCTTAATCACGAAGAATACAACAAACCTTTTAACTTATCCGAACTCGTTGAAGCCATTGAAAAATCACATGATACGGCAACCGGCCCCGATGAAATTCATTATCAGATGCTTAAGCATCTGCCAAAAAGTTCTCTTACAACACTTTTAGATATCTTTAATAATATTTGGGAAACGGGGGTCTGTCCTGAGAGCTGGCGTGTAGCTACAGTTGTACCAATTCCGAAACCAGGGAAAGATCATGCAGAACCTACAAATTATCGTCCGATAGCTTTGACAAGTTGTTTGTGTAAAACATTGGAGAGAATGATAAACAAGAGATTAGTCTGGTACTTAGAGTCCAACAACCTCATTTCAGAATATCAATCGGGCTTTCGTTCGGAACGTAGTACCAATGACAATTTAATTAGACTAGAAACATTTATACGAGATGCTTTTATTAACAAAGAACACGTAGTAGCTGTCTTTTTCGACTTGGAGAAAGCATATGATACAACATGGCGTTATGGAATATTGAAAGATCTACATAACATTGGCTTAAGAGGAAAACTTCCCAGTTTTATTGAAAGCTTTTTAGGGGAGCGCATGTTTCAGGTGCGTGTGGGGTCTACCGTGTCAGATTTCTATGATCAAGAACAGGGTGTCCCACAGGGTAGTATTCTTTCAACTACGCTATTTAACATCAAAATAAACAATATTGTACAATGTTTGGACGACAAAACTGATTGTTCATTGTATGTTGATGATTTTTGTATATGTTACCGTTCAAAAAATATGAAAACAATTGAACGAAAGTTACAACAAAATTTAAAAAGAATAGAAGAATGGACTGATAAAAATGGTTTCAAGTTCTCCAAGTCGAAAACGCAGTGTGTTCATTTTTGTAAACTACGGAAGAAACACGAACATCCTTCCCTGTTTTTATACGGATCACAAATTCCTGTTGTTGAAGAAGCCAAATTTCTTGGGGTCATATTTGATCAAAAGTTATCTTTTATTCCCCATATTAAATATCTTAAAGCGAAATGCTTAAAAGCTTTGAATCTTTTGAAAGTTTTAGCTCATACAAGTTGGGGAGCAGATCGGTATACTTTATTACATCTTTACCGGTCTTTAATAAGATCTAAATTAGATTATGGGTCTGTTGTTTATGGTTCTGCCAGAAAGTCCTATTTAAAATCCTTGGATACTATCCATCACCAAGGCCTTCGTCTGGCCATGGGAGCCTTCCGTACTTCTCCCGTATTAAGCCTTTATGTAGAAGCAGGTGAACCATCTTTAACCTCGCGCAGAGAGAAACTTTCTCTTCAGTATGCTATTAGACTTGCTGCAAATCCATCTAACCCGGCATCCAAAATTTCATTTCCACCTCAATTTGTAGATAAGTATGAAACAAAACCCACAGCAATCAAACCTTTTGGATTACGTATTTTACCACTGCTAGAAAATTCAGGTATCGACCTTAAAAATATTCAAAAACATGAAACGGCCGAAGTTCCATCTTGGTGTATTAAAAAACCTTCTATTCTGTTCGACTTACATGATGGCAAAAAATCCGAATCAAATCCAATACTTCTCAAACAAAACTTTCAGGTACTGCAGTCACGTTACAATGATTACCAGCAAGTCTATACTGATGGTTCCAAAGAAGGAGATAAAGTTGGTTGTGCGTATGTTTCGAAAGATACGCACAAAACCATGCGCCTTCCAGATGGTTCATCTATTTTTACAGCTGAAGCCAAAGCAATAGACATAGCTTTAGATTTTATCAGTTCTTCAACAATTCAAAAAGCAATTATATTTTCTGATTCACTTTCTGTGCTTAAGGCTTTAGACCATTCGTCATCTAAAAATCCTCAAATTCAAAAATTGATCGAAAGGCATCATGAAATTTCTAAAACACACCAAATCTTGTTTTGTTGGCTTCCGAGCCATATTGGCATTGTCGGCAATGAATGTGCTGACAAGAAAGCAAAGGAATCGCTCAATCTTGATCCATCTGTTTTTAAAATTCCTTTTAATAATTTTAAACCATTTATCAACAGATACATCTTGTCGGAATGGCAAGGCGAATGGGACCGTGCAGTAAATAACAAACTCCAGGCCATTAAACCTGTCGTTAGTACAAAATGCTCTCCTCCACAGTTTTCCAGAAAAGAGGACGTAGTATTAACACGACTGCGCATCGGCCATACTAGAGCTACTCATTCTTATATTTTTAATGGTGATGATCAGCCTTCTTGTGTAGGTTGTGATCAGCCATTCACTGTGAAACATATCTTAATTGACTGTGTTGACTTTTCACCCTCACGTATTTTATATTTCAAAGCTGACACTTTGCAACAACTGTTTCGAGATGTACCTGTTGATAATATTATTTTATTCTTAAAAGAAATTGGACTTTTTCATAAGATTTAACTGTTTCAGATTTTTATATATTATCATTCTGACTTTTTACTTTTAATATCATCATAATTATTCTTGCCGTTTAACCATTAACCGTTTGACGCTTATGACCCACAAAGAGGGTTGACGCGTCGTTAAACACGAAATCATCATCATCATACAGAAGGCCAAGACAAGCTTCCTACGCTATACTGGTTACCAAAACTTCATAAAAGACCTTACAAAGCACGGTTTATTGCTAAATCTAGCTCTTCCACTACCACTGATCTTTCTGAATTATTAACTTCCTGTCTTACTGCTATTAAAACGCATGTGATTAAATATTGTGATAAAGTCTTTGAAAGATCAGGAAGAAATCTGTTTTGGTCTATAAAAATATGAGTGGGGCTTTAATAAATTGAAATTCAGATGTTTTCGTGATTCTAGTCTGTCTACTTACGATTTTTCCACTCTTTACACTGTACTTCCTCATAGAAAAGCTTAATGATTTATTGAATGGACTTTTCACAGAGAAGATTCTCTCCATCTTGCATGTAATGTCAGAAATGCATTTTTCACTTCAAAAGTGCATAAGAATTATACACTTTGGTCATGTCAGAAAGTGTGTGATGCCCTCACCTTTCTACTTGACGATATTTAGATTAGATTCGGTACTAAATTATTTAGACAAATTGTGGGTATTCCGATGGGTACGAATTGCGCACCTCTTGTGGCTGATCTGTTCTTGTATTGTTATGAAAGAGATGGCTGGAGTAAGTTAATTGTATCGATTCCTGATCTTTGTTTTACTTCTACTTTTCAGTTTGTCGCTTTCCATTGATACCCAATCTGAAATTATTGACGATTTTAGCTCGACTTCTAGATATTTAGATGATTTATTAAATATTGATAATACTTATTTCGATGGTTTGATCAATCAGATTTACTCCCATTCCCCCCCCCCCCCCCAGAACTTCAGTTAAATAAAGCAAATTCTTCTGATACCGAGGCCTCGTTTTTGGATTTACATCTATCTATTGTAGATGGGTTTGTTTCGTGCAAAATTTATGATACGAGATGTCTTTGATTTTGAGATTGTAAATTTTCCTTTTTTTGGAAGGTGATGTTCCTCGTGCGTCTTCCTATGGCGTTTATATTTTGCAATTAATTCGATTTGCTAGAGTATGTAGTCATGTATCTGACTTCAACACTCGTAATAAATTATTAACGGCTAAACTTCTTAATCAAAGCTGAAACCGACCCGCGCACGCGTACTGGTAAGCCGCTTAGAGGATCTAAGCTTGTCCAGGCAAAGCGGTGCGAATCGGAAAGTCCATGCTTATAAACCCTATTGATTTTATTGGGCGGCAGGGCTTGAGATGTCATTTCATCTCGATGTCGGGTAACAGTCCCACAAAACTGGAAGCAACGTCTCCAAAATGAACTCATTTTTGATTTTTATTTACAGTGCTGACGGGGACGTTAAGCCTCAAATCAAACAAAAACCAATTCTTACGTAAATATTGTCAGGTAGAAAGGTGAGAGCTTCACACACCATGACCATAAAGTATACTTTTTATGCTCTTCAGAAATGAAAAAACATTTCTTATTATTTTACATTCTGTTATTCATGTAATTGCAGAATTTAAGCACATTTATTGGATAAATGACGACGTTTCCGATTATGTCAAAAGTCAAAGAAGGACTTCTGACATGATGAACAAGGGTCCACTTCAATTCCGTAATATTTTGCAAGCTTTTAATAGAATCTTGCATAAATGAGACCCCAGGTTGTATACATAGATAAGAATTGCACTAAGAACGTGCAGAGACAGGAAAGGGAATGAAACACGAACATGGAATAACTAGACCCTAATGTAAACATCACCAGCAGAAAGCAAAAAAGACAGTAATTTTACCGTAAGATGGCCAACTTGTTATCTAAAACAGAAATATACAAGCAATACACATATCCCAAATACGACTGCTTCTACTGGATTAACTTTCTACTGGATGCTCTGTCTCTGGTCGGGCCCATCGGAGTCTAACTGTTGGTTTTCTTTTGCTTCAGCATTTCAGTGGTTTCTTGCTGTCGAGTCCTCACCTTTGTCTCACCTCTGTGGTTCTTTGATTTTTTGTGTTCACGGAGATGTTGCACTGATGAGTTAGGAGGCCTTCATGCGGACTGAACAAATTATTTGTCTAAATCACGACGGAAGTAAGGGCGAGGATTGTGGCCACGTAAAATCGATTTAAGCCACCCAGTGGAAATCTTTCCACTGACCGTTCCAAGGCGGTTCTTCTGTGGCGGTTTATTTATGGTGATGTTTGTTACTTAATGTGTGTATCACTTGTATTATTTTATTTTGGATGGCCAAATGGCCATTTTGTGGGAAAGTAACTGTCCTTATGGCCTTCCTTTGTTTAGGTTTCCATTATGGTCTGGTCGCTTAATGTTTGTGTTTCTTTCCCTTTGTTGTCTTTGAGGGGTGGAGTAAGTTAAGTGTATCGATTCCTGATCTTTGTTTCACTTCTACATAGTGCAGTTTATATTTTACTTTTGGTCCTTTGAGATCAGCGTGAATATTCTGAGAAATCAGAAATAAATTATTGGTTTAGACTCATAGTCTAGACAAGTTTTTACTTATTTGGACCCTATTTGGACCCTATTTTGATTTATATCAGTCTTTGAATCGGCTGACTGTTCGAAATTCGCAAAAATTGCAGTATGTTTCTTCTGGCTTTCGTTGTCGGATCACTACAGGGTCACTGATGAGGCTTTATTAGCCGAAACTACGTAGTATGACCCATCTTCTTTCTTATGAATGTTTTCATTGCTCTTAAAGGAACTCATTTTTGATTTTTATTTGCCTTCACTGCAGCTGGTGTTGTGCCGTGTGGCGGCCGTAAAACGTCTCCCCGTACATCAACCATAAAGCAGTTTATATTTTTTTTGGTCCTTTGAGATCAGCGTGAATATTCTAAGAAATCAGAAATAAATTATTGGTTTAGACTCATAGTCTAGACAAGTTTTTACTTATTTTGACCCTATTTGGACCCTATTTTGATTTATATCAGTCTTTGAATCGGCTGACTGTTCGAAATTCGCAAAAATTGCAGTATGTTTCTTCTGGCTTTCGTTGTCGGATCATTACATGGTCACTGATGAGGCTTTATTAGTCAAAACTACGTAGTATGACCCATCTTCTTTCTTATGAATGTTTTCATTGCTCTTAAAGGAACTCATTTTTGATTTTTATTTCATCTCCAAGCAATGAGGCCCGCCAGACAGTAAACTCATTTGTAAGTCCGAGCGAATTTTGGACCGAAAATGGAAATTTGGCATGTCAAATAAGACAACCAATAATGGCTTAGGAGCTTTAAAGTTCAGTCCCGCCGGGGCCCTCGCTGTTTGAAACATTTGTTGGGTGGGACACGCAGTTCTGCCTCTAGACCTTTTACGCGAATAATAATAACATAAATAGGAAAATGTCAAGGGCTCTTTTCTTATGTGAGGGTTTGTATTAATATTTTAGCACCAACTACCACAACCACACCGACAACGACTACCAGACCTCCCGGTAAGTACTAAAATATATTTCTTGAAATGATACTTTAATCGTTGTTTATAGAAGCAATATAGTATCTCAGAAAATGCTCAATTTCGGATGATCAATTACATTTACCCTCTTCATAACCTCAAGACTACCGATAGCATCTTGATAATTGAGTAATGACTAGCGTTTCATATCGGAGAATCACCAAAACCGAATGATTATCACAATAACCAGGTAGAAGTAGAGGCAATGATCAGGAATCGATACAAATAACTCACAACTCTCATCAGAGACACCAAAGGGAAAGAAACACAAACATGGATTCACAGACCCTAATGGAAGTATAAAAATGCGGAAAACCAAACCGACAGTTGCCTTCCCACAAAATGGCCAACTGGCTCTCCAAAACAAAATAATACAAGCGACACAACCACCCAAAGACAAAACATAACAAAAATAAACCGCGACAGATAAACCGCCTTGGAACGGTCAGTGAAAGGAATTCTATTGGGGCTTAAATCGATTTTACGTTGCCACAATGATCGCCCTTACGTTCTTGGCGGAAAAAATGGGGCCTCGGTATCAGACGAATTTGCTTTATTCAACTTAAGTTCTGGGGAGGGGGGGGGGGGGGCGGTAAATACGCCATACTAATTAACACTATTGGTTTCATTGGATTGCAGGGCTTGGGTCGGGTAAAAGTCCCACAAAAATGGGGCCTCGGTGTCAGACGGATTAGCTTTATTTAACTGAAGTTCTGGGGTGGGGGGGGGGGGGGGGGCGGGCGGTGTCGGTTAATATGCCATACTAATTAACACTATTGGTTTCATTGGATTGTAGGGCTTGAGTCATTTCATCTCAAGGTCGGGTAAAAGTCAAACAAAATTGGAAACAACGGCTCCAAAATGACATTTACATTGTTGACGGCGACGTTAAATCACAAATCAAACAAACAAAGACTGATCACCATCGAAATAGGTCTTGTCAATATTTAGTAATCATCCAAGTTTCTAGAAATCGAGCTAAAAGTTTCAATGATTTCAGATTGGTTTTGGGTGCTTAATTTGTACCCATCGGGATCATCACGATAACAAGGCCGTGAAACGAAGACACCCTAAACCCCACTTTATATAGAGAAAATTGGGGTTTACGGGGGTATACATTATCTGCCTTATTTTTGCTCAAAAACATAGATTGTGGGTACTCGTTAGAACCGCCTCAATGAGGCGGTTCTAACGAGCACCCCCATGTATATTGAAAGCAGAAACAATAAAGATGTTTTCATTTTTAGCTCGTCTGTTTTTTGAAAAAAAACTTTCGAGCTATTGTCATCACTCCGGCGTCTGCGTTGTCGTTGTCGTCGTCTTGCGTCGTCGTTCAAAAAAAACTTAACCTTGGCTATAACTTAAAAAGTATTAGACCTAGCCTCATGAAACTTCATACACACACTCATCATCACAAGAGCTACATTTTGACCAAGGACCATAACAACATTGTTGATTTTGGCTGAATTATCTCCCCTTTTCCAATTTTTTTCTGAAACACATTTTTTGCTCTCATTTTAATACTATTCACAACAGAGCCTTCAAACTTCACATGAATGTTCCTTGGGACAAGACCTTTTCAGTGATACCACACTTTTTGATCTGTGACCTTGACCTGTGAACTTTGACCTATTTTTCGAAAATTTAACCGAAAACCTTAACCTTGACCATATTTCCAAAAGTATTTGGCTTACCTTCATGAAACTTTACACACATACTCACCATCACAAGAGCTACATTCCCTACAAGTTTTATAACTCCATCTTGCAATTTGATTGAATTATCTCCCCTTTTCTCTCCGTTTTTTTTAAATTGTTTTTGTCTCTTATTTCAATACTATTCACAACAGAGCCTTCCAACTTCACATGAATGTTCCTTGGGACAAGACCTTTTCAGTCATACCACGCTTTTTGACCTGTGACCTTGACCTTTGAACTTTGACCTATTTTTCGAAAAATTAACCAAAAAACTTAACCTTGACCATATTTCCAGAAGTATTTGGCCTGCCTTCATGAAACTTCATACTCACACTCACCCATCATGTGACATGGAAAAACAGACGAGCATGGCGCCGCTTGCGGTGCTCTTGTTACCTAATATTTATCATTTTCTGACACCATGTTGGACGCCATTATTTCTGATGGACATGTTTTCCTAATGCACCCGCAACTTGTCTTAATAACTTAGTACCAAATATTATACGGCCCCCGTCCATCAGGGTTTGAAGAAATATATGGGCTGCATGATGCTTCCACTCAGAGCTGAAACCGACACGCACATGAATACTGGTAAGCCGTTTAGAGGATCTAAGCTTGCACAGGCAAAGCGGTGCGAGTCGGCCCGTCCATGCATATAAACCCTATCGATTTCATTGGGCGGCAGGGCTTGAGATGTCATTTCATCTCGATGTCGGGTAAAATTGGAAGCAACGTCTCCAAAATGAACTTTACAGTGTTGACGGGGACGTTAAACCTCAAATCAAACAAAAAACAATTCTTATGTAAATATTGTCAAGTAGGACGGTGAGAGCTTCACACACTTTCTGACATGACCATAAAGTATAATTTTTATGCTTTTCAGAAGTAAAAAAAAAACATTTCTTATTATTTTACCTTCTGTTATTCATGTAATTGCAGAATTTAAGCGCAGTTATTGGATAAATGACAACGTTTCCGATGATGTCAAAAGTAAAAGATTGGCTTCTGACATGAGGAACAAGGGCTCCACTTCAATTCCGTAATGATTTACAAGCGTTTAATAGAATCTTGCATAAATGCTATCCCAGGTTGTAAAAATAGATAAGAATTGCATAATAGGAGTAAAGGCATTAATCAGAAATTGATATAATAAACCAACACCTCCCATCAGAGACGGGAAAGGGAATGAAACACGGAACATGGAATAAGTAGACCCTAATGTAAATATCACCAGCGGAAAGCGACAAAGACAGTAATTTTACCATAAAACTTGTTTTCTAAAATAGAAATATACAAGCAATAGACATATCCCAAATATGACTGCTTCTACTGGATTAACTTTCACATCAAGATACTATCTCCAAAACATGGGGCCCGCCAGACCGTACACAAAGTTATAAGTCCGCGCCAATTTTGGATCGAAAATGGAAATTTGGCATGTCAAATGAGACAACCAATAACGGCTTTGGCGCTCTAAAGTTCAGTCCCGCCGAGGCATTCGCTGTTTGAAACATGTGTTGGTTGGGACACGCAGTTCTGCCTCAAGACCTTTTACGCGAATAATAATAACATAAAAAGGAAAATGTCAAGTACACTTTTCGTATCGGTTCCTGATCTTTGTTTTACTTCTACTTTGTATAAATATTTTGGCACCAACTACCACAACCACCCCGGAAACGACTACCAGACCTCCCAGTAAGTACTAAATTATATTTCTTGAAATGAAGCTTAAAACGGTGTTTATAGAAGCAATAAAGCATTTCATAAAATGCTCAATTTCGGATAATCAATTACATTTACCCTCTTCATAAACTCAAGACTACAGACAGCAATTTGATAGCTGAGTAATCACAAGCGTTTCATATCGGAGAATAAAAATCACAAAAAAACGATTGATTATCAATATAACTAGATAATAGATAGAAAATAGAAGTGAAGGCAATGATCAGGAATCGATACAATTAACCCACAGCTCCCATCAGAGACACCAAAGGGAACGAACACAAACATGGAACAACAGACCCTAATGGAAGCATAAACATGCGGAAACCCAAAAGGACATTTGCCTTCCCACAAAATGGCCAACTGGCTATCAAAAACAAAATAATACAAGTTGCACAACCACCCAAAGACAAACAATAACAAAAATAAACCGCGACAGATAAACAACCTTGGAACGGTCAGTGAAACGAATTCCATTGGGGGCTTTAATCGATTTTACGTTGCCACAATCCTCGCCCTTACTTCCGTGGCGATTTATACAAATAATTTGTGCAGTCCGCATGAAGGCCTCCTAACTCATCAGTGCAACATCTCCGCAAACACAAAATCAAACAAACAGAGAGATGAAACAACGATGAGGACTCGACAGCAAGAAACCACTGAAATGCTGGAGCAAATGAAAACCAACAGTTAGATTCCAATGGGCCTGACCAGAGACGGAGCATCAGGAACCAACCAACAATACATAGAATTAGATTATCTCTAATTCTCAGCAAGCCTTTACGCTTGAACCGTCATCGAATCTGAGGCCTGACCCATCGGCGTGCAATTAAAGAGGGCAGCAAAGTTTTCAAACTTGATTGGGTTAACTACCATGCATGCAGTCTGTCTTATAACATTAATGTTGACCCAATCTTTTTATATCGAAGACTCATTTTAATAAATTGGGTGCTGAAGTCCTTGCAGTTATATATTTTTGAATTTATATACTAAGTCACCATATAATTCGGGTTCCGATAGACCTTGTTGCATAAGAGATTTAAGTCAAATATTGAATTTTGAAATTAAATCAAAATGGCATCTATAAAATTTTGAAAACGGCGTTGCGTAGTTTATGGTACCGATAACCCTGATTAGGAAGTTTGGCAGTTAACAATTTATTACGAGTGTTGAATATGTTCTATAAAAGGGTTTTCCTTTGGAAGCAAGGAATACACCACTGAACTAAAAAATATGAAGTGTAATTAGTTTTTTCTTGGCCAGGCTAGTAGAAGTAAAACAAAGATCAGGAATCGATACAGTTAACTTACTCCACCCATCAAAGACACCAAAGGGAAAGAAACACAAACATGAAGCGACCAGACCATAATGAAACCTAAACAAAGGATGGCCATACGGACAGTTACTTTCCCACAAAATGGCCATATTGCCATCCAAAATAAAAAGACACAAGTGATACACATAGTAAGTAACACACAACAACATAAATAAACCGCCACAGAAGAACCGCCTTGGAACGGTCCACTGGGGGGCTAAAATCGATTTTACGTGGCCACAATCCTCGCCCTTACTTCCGTCGCGATTTAGACAAATAATTTGTTCAGTCCGCATGAAGGCCTCCTAACTCATCAGTGCAACATCTCCGAAATGCTGGAGCAAAAGAAAACTAACAGTAAGACTCCGATGGACCCGGCCAGAGACAGAGCATCAGGCACCAACCAACATTACCTTGTATTAGATCTCTCTAATTCTCAATAAACCTTTACGTTGGAGCCGTCATAGAATCTGAGGCCTGACCCACCGGCGTGCAATTAAAGAGGGAAGCAAAGTTGCCAACCGTGATTGGGTTAACTACCATGCATGCAGTCTGTCGTATAACATCCATGGGCCCCAGTTCAATTCCGTAATGGTTTACAAGCTTTTACTAGAATCTTGCATAAATGAGACCCAAGATTGTATAAATAGATAAGAATTGCACTAAGAACGTGCATAAAAGAGGTAAAGGCATTAATCAGAAATTGATATAATGAACCCATACCTCCAATCAAAGACAGGAAAGGGAATGAAACACGAACATGGAATAACTAGACCCTAATGTAAATATCACCCGCGGAAAGCGAAAAAGACAGTAATTTTACCATAAAATGGCCAATTTGTTCTCTAAAACAGAAATATACAAACAATACACATATCCCAAATACGACTGCTTCTACTGGATTAACTTTCACATCCAGATACTATCTCCAACAAATGGGGCCCGCCAGACCGTAAACATAATTGTAAGTCCGCGCCAATTTTTGACCGAAAATGAAAATTTGGCATGTCAAAGGAGACAACCAATAATGGCTTAGGCGCTCTAAAGTTCAGTCCCGCCGGGCCCTTGCTGTTTGAAATATTCGTCTGTTGGGACACGCAGTTCTGCCTCTAGACCGTTTACGCGAATAATAATAACATAAATAGGAACATGTCAAGGGCTCTTTTCTTATGTGAGGGTTTGTATTAATATTTTAGCACCAACTACCACAACCAACCCGACAACGACTACCAGACCTCCCGGTATGTACTAAAATATATTTCTTGAAATGAAGCTTAAAGCGTTGTTTATAGAAACAATATAGCATTTCACAAAGTGCTCAATTTCGGATGATCAATTACATTTACACTCTTCATAAACTCAAGACTACCGACAGCATTTTGATAACTGAGTAATCACTAGCGTTTCATAGTGGAGAATACAAATCACCAAAACCGACTGATTATCAATATAACAAGATAGAAGTAAAGGCAATGATCAGGAATCGATACAAATAACCCACAACTCCCATCAGAGACACCAAAGGGTAAGAAACACAAACATAGAACAACAGACCCTAATGTAAGCATAAAAATGCGGAAAACCAAAACGACAGTTGCCTTCCCACAAAATGGCCAACTAGCTTTCCATAACAAAATTATACAAGCAACACAACCACCTAAAGACAAACCATAACAAAAATAAACCGCGACAGATAAACCGCCTTGGAACAGTCAGTGAAACGAATTCTATAGGGGGCTTAAATCGATTTTACGTTGCCACAATGATCGCCCTTACTTCCTTGGCGGAAAAACGGGGCCTCGGTATCAGACGAATTTGCTTTATTCAACTTAAGTTCTGGGGAGGGGGGGGGGGGCGGTAAATACGCCATACTAATTAACACTATTGGTTTCATTGGATTGCAGGGCTTGGGTCGGGTAAAAGTCCCACAAAATTAGACGAACGTCTCCAAAATGACCTTTACAATGTTGACGGGGACGTTAAATCACAAATCAAACAAACAAATATGTTCTATAAAAGGGTTAGCATTTGGAAGCAAGGAATACATCACAGAACCGGAAAATATGAAGTGTACATGTTTTATGGGCCACACTAGATAGTTTCGGCCAATTAGGCCTCATCAGTGACCCTAAAATATTTTCAAATTCCCTATTGAAATCAATGATCCCAAAGGACAAGAAAATATAAACTACACTATGATGTAGGGCAGGGAGACTTATTACGGCCGCCACACATTCACAGACATCAGCTGTAGTGACGTTAAATATGTTCTATAAAAGGGTTATCCTTTGGAAGCAAGGAATACACCACAGAACTGGAAAATATGAAGTGTACATGTTTAGGGGCCATACTAGCTAGTTTCGGCCAATTAGGCCTCATCAATGACCCTCAAATATTTTCAAATTCCCTTTTGGACTCAATGATCCCAAAGGACAATGAAATATAAACTACACTATGATGTAGGACAGGGAGGCTTTTTACCGCCGCCACACATTCACAGACACCAGCTGTAGTGACGTTAAATATGTTCTATAAAAGGGTTACCCTTTGGAAGCAAGGAATACACTACAGAAGCGGAAAATATGAAGTGTACATATTTTCTGGGCCAGACTAGCTAGTTTCGGCCAATTAGGCCTCATCAGTGACCCTCAAATATTTTCAAATTCCCTATTGGAATCAACGATCCCAAAGGACAAGAAAATATAAACTACACTATGATGTAGGGCAGGGAGACTTTTTACGGCCGCCATACATTCCCAGACACCAGCTGTAGTGACGTTAAATATGTTAAATACTGATCAAACCATCGGAATAGGTCTTTTCAATATTTAATAAATCATCCAAATATCTAGAAGTCGGGCTAAAAGTTTCAATGATTTAAGATTGGTTTTGGGTGCTTAATTTGTACGCATCGGGATACCCGCAACATGACTTAATAACTAAGTACCAAATCTGATACGGCCCCCGCCCATCGGGGCTTGAAGGAATATATGGGCAGCATGATGCTTCCACTCAGAGCTGAAACCGACCCGCACATGAATACTGGTAAGCCGTTAAGAGGATCTAAGCTTGCCAAGGCAAAGCGGTGCGAGTCGGCCCGTCCATATCTTATAAACCCTATTGATTTCACTGGGCGTTTACCTTCTGTTATTCATGTAATTACAGAATTTAAGCACAGTTATTGGATAAATGACAACGTTTCCGATGATGTCAAAAGTAACATAGTGGCTTCTGACATGAGGAACAAGGGTCCCAGTTCAATGCCGTAATGATGTACCTGCTTTTAATAGAATCTTGCATAAAATTAAAGTGTTACTATACCAAATTTAAGGACACAGAGGCCTTTCTGATATTTAATCTTCATCGGTATGTCTAAACCCCAAAGTTTTGAAACCGAAACGGATGTCAGACAAGACCCGGCAAACACAGCACATTCCCCTCCGAGAACACACCGACCGACGTAGCCCATGAGACTGGTCAACTGGAGGCATAAATGAGACCCCAGATTGTATAAATAGATAAAAATTGCACTAATAACGTGCATAATAGAAGTAAAGGCATTTATCAGAAATTGATATAATGAACCCACACCTCCTGTCATAGACAGGAAAGGGAATGAAACACGAACATGGAATAACTAGACCCTAATGTAAATATCACCAGCGGAAAGCGAAAAAGACAGTAATTTTACCATAATATGGCCAACTTTTATCTAAAACAGAAATATACAAGCAATACACATATCCCAAATACGACTGCTTCTACTGGATTAACTTTCACATCCAGATACTATCTCCAACCAATGGGCCCGCCAGACCGTTAACATAATTGTAAGTCCGCACCAATTTTAGACCGAAAATGGAAATTTGGCATGTCAAATAAATCAATCAATAATGGCTTAGGCGCTCTAAAGTTCAGTTCCGCCGGGGCCCTCTCTGTTTGAAACATTTGTTGGTTGGGACACGCAGTTCTGCCTCTAGACGTTTCGAGAGAATAATAATAACATAAATAAGAACATGTCAAGGGCTCTTTTCTTATGTGAGATTTTGTATTAATATTTTAGCACCAACTACCACAACCACCCCGACAACGACAACTAGACCTCCCGGTAAGTACTAAAATATATTTCTTGAAATGAAGCTCAAGGCGGTTCTTCTGTGGCGGTTTATTTATGGTGTTGTTTGTTACTTACTGTGTGTATCACTTGTGTCTTTTTATTTTGGATGGTCATATGGCCATTTTGTGGGAAAGTAAGTGTCCTTATGGCCTTCCTTTGTTTAGGTTTCCATTATGGTCTGGTCACTTAATGTTTGTGTTTCTTTTCCTTTGGTGTCTTTGATGGGTGGAGTAAATTAATTGTATCGATTCCTGATCTTTTTTTTTACTTCTACTTAAACGTTGTTTATAGAAGCAATATAGCATTTCACAAAATGCTCAATTTCGGATGATCAATTACATTTACACTCTTCATAAACTCAAGACTACCGACAACATTTTGATAACTGAGTAATCACAAGCGTTTCATATCGGAGAATAAAAATCACCAAAACCGATTGATTATAAGTATAACTAGATAGAATATATAAGTGAAGGCAATGATCAGAAATCGATACAATTAACCCACAGCTCCCATCAAAGACACCAAAGGGAACGAAACACAAACATGGAACAACAGACTATAATGGAAGCATAAAAATGCGGAAAACCAAAAGGACAGTTGCCTTCCCACAAAATGGCCAAATGGCTATCCAAAACAAAATAATACAAGCGACACAACCACCCAAAAACAAACCATAACAAAACTTATCCGCGACAGATAAACCGCCTTGGAACGGTCAGAGAAACGAATTCCATTGGGGGCTTAAATCGATTTTACGTTACCACAATCCTCGCCCTTACTTCCGTCGCGACTTAACCAAATTATTTGTTCAGTCCGCGCATGAATGCCTCCCAACTCATCAGTGCAACATCTCCGCGAACACAAACATCAAACAAACAGAGATATGAAACAACGGTGAGGACTCGACAGCAAGAAACCACTGAAATGCTGGAGCAAAAGAAAACCAACTGTTAGATTTCGATGGGCCTGACCAGAGACGGAGCATCAGGCACCACCCAACATTACATAGAATTAGATTCTCTCTAATTCTCAGCAAGCCTTTACGCTAGAACCGTCATCGAATCTGAGGCCTGACCCATCGGCGCGCAATTAAAGAGGGCAGCAAAGTTGTCAACCATGATTGGGTTAACGACCATGCATGCAGTCTGTCTTATAACATTTTTGTTGACCCAATCTTTTTATATCGAAAACTGATTTTAATAATTGGGTACTGAAAACATTGCAGCTATATATTTTTGAATTTATATACTAAGTCACCATAAAATTCGGGTTCCGATAGACCTTGTTGCAGAAGAGATTTAAGTCAAATATTGCATTTTGAAATTAAATCAGAATGACATCTATAAAATTTTGAAAAGGCTTTGCGTAGTTTATGGTACCGATGGTACCGATAACCCTGATTAAGGAATTTAGCAGTTAACAATTTATTACGAGTGTTGAAGTCAGTTATATAACTACATACTCTGGCAAATCGAAGTAATTAACTTACTCAACCCATCAAAGACACCAAAGGGAAAGAAACACAAACACGAAACAACCACACCATAATGGAAACCTAAACAAAGGATGGCAAATCGAAGTAATTGCTAAATATAAACGCCAAAGGATGGCGCAAGAGGAACATCACCATCAAAAAAAAAAAGGAAAACTTACATTTACAATCTCAAAATCAAAATCATCGCGTTTATCATAAACTTTGCAAGAAACAAAGAAGAAGTAAAACAAAGATCAGGAATCGATACAATTAACTTACTCAACCAATCAAATACACCAAAGAGAAAGAAACACAAACATGAAGCGAGCAGACCATAATGGAAACCTAAACAAAGGAAGGCCATAAGGACAGTTACTTTTCCACAAAATGGCCAAATGGCCATCCAAAATAAAAAGACACAAGTGATACACACAGTAAGTAACAAACAACAACATAAATAAACCGCCACATAAAATCCGCCTTGGAACGGTCAGTAGAAAGAATTCCACTGGGGGGCTTAAATTGATTTTACATGGCCATAATCCTCGCCCTTAACTCTGTCGCGGTATACACTAATTTTGTTTAGTCCGCATGAAGGCTTCCTAACTCATCAGTGTAACATCTCCGAGAACATACACATCAAAAAACTACAGAGATGCAACAAGGTTGAGGACTCGACAGCATACAACAACAGAATTGCTTGAGCAAAAGAAAACCAACAGTTAGACTCCGAGGGGCCCGACCAAAGACGGAGCATCAGGCGCCAACCAACATAAAGAATACTAAAATGAAATAAAATTCCATTTATGCTTTTACGCTGGAACCGTCATATAATCTTAAGCCCGACACACCGGTGTGCAATCAAAGAAATGACTTGAGGAACAAGGGCTCAAGTTCAATTCCGTAATGATTTACAAGCTTTTAATAGAATCTTGCATAAATAAGACCCCAGGTTATATAAATAGATAAGAATTGCACTAAGAACGTGCATAATAGATGAAAAGCCATAAAATTGCCAACTTGTTATCTAAAACAGAAATATACAAGCAATACAGATGGAAATTTGTCATTTCAAATGAGACAACCAATAATGGCTTAGGCGCTCTAAATTTCAGTCCCGCCGGAGCCCTCGCTGTTTGAAACATTTGTTGGTTGGGACACGCAGTTCTGCCTCAAGAACTTTTTCGCGAATAATAATAACATAAATAGGAAAATGTCAAGGGCTCTTTTCTTATGTGCGGGTTTGTATTAATATTTTAGCACCAACTACCACAAACACCCCGACAACGACTACCAGACCTCCCGGTAAGTACTAAACTATATTTCTTGAAATGAAGCTTAAAACGTTGTTTATAGAAGCAATATAGCATTTCACAAAATGCTCAATTTCGGATGATCAATTACATTTACACTCTTCATAAACTCAAGACTACCGACAGTATTTTGCTAAACGAGTAATCACTAGCGTTTCATATCGGAGAAAAAATCACCAAAACCGATTGATTATCAATATAACTAGACAGAAAATAGAAGTGAAGGCAATGATCAGGAATCGATACAATTAACCCACACCTTCCATCAGAGACACCAATGGGAAAGAAACACAAACATGGAACAACAGACCCTAATGGAAGCAAAAAAATGCGGAAAACCAAAAGGACAGTTGCCTTCCCACAAAATGGCCAACTGGCTATCCAATACAAAATAATACAAGCGGGACAACAACCCAAAGAAAAACCATAACAAAAACCAGTGCTTCAGCTGAAGTGCACGACTAGCCGGATGCTTTTATCTTTATTAGTGTTACCATATATGGGTATGGCGGCCATTTTGGTCATGTGACCTGGACCTAAAACGGTTCCCCGAATTAATGCGCCTTATCGTAAGGAGCAAAAATATATCTTGTACATTAGTACTGTATTCTGAATCGTTTGCAGGATAAAATGCATTCTCACTTTTCCAATACAAAAGCATATGTGTCAATGTTTGACCTAGGCACAAAGAAGGTCAAGGTCAACCCAGGGTCACCATTTAAGCAATTTATGATGGACCTACGTCCCAGATGCTATTTATCAAGTTTCGTGGAAATCGGCCCAGTGGTTCTGGAGAAGACTATTTTTGAAGGGGTTTTACCATATATGGCCTGGCGGCCATTTTGGTCATGTGACCTGGACCCCATGAGCAAATTTTGGTTTCCCCCATCCAATAGAGGCTCCATATGAAATGTGACTTCAATCGGCCCAACGGTTTCCGAGGAGAAGCAGTTCGAAAATGTTCACTTTGTTCTCCTCGGCGAGACTTTACTGAATGGAATGTAATATTTCTCAAGTTCATTGGTTAGATCTCATTGATATCTATCAGTATGCCAAAAATTGTTTAAATATTCCAAGCGGTTAAGTCACTATCACCAATTTTCACAAGCGGGTAACGGACGGACAGACAGACCATATATGGCTTGGCGGCCATTTTGGTCATGTGACCTGGACCCCATGAGCAAATTTTGGTTTCCCCCATCCCATAGAGGCTCCATATGAAATTTGACTTCAATCGGCCCAACGGTTTCCGGGGAGAAGCAGTTCGAAAATTTTCACATTTTTCGCCTCGGCGAGGCTATACTAAATGGAATGTAATATTTCGCAAGTTCATTGGTTAGATCTCATTGATATCTATCAGTATGCCAAAAAATGTTTAAATATTCCAAGCGGTTAAGTCACTATCACCAATTTTCACAAACGGGTTACGGACGGACAGACTGACAGAATCACACGGTGATTTTAGGGCACTCTTAGAAAATCAACCGACTTCAGTCGGTCGCTTTTTCTGCGGGTCGTGCAATAAGCTGCGACAATAGAACGCCTTGGTACGGTCAGTGAAACGAATTCCATTGTGGGCTTAAATCGATTGTACGTTGCCACAATCCTCGCGCTTACTTCCGTCGCGATTTAAACAATAATTTGTTCAGTCCGCATGAAGGCCTCATAACTCATCAGTGCAACATCTCCGCGAACAAAAATCAAACAAACAGAGAGATGAAACAACGGTGAGGACTCGACAGCAAGAAACCACTGAAATGCTGGAGCAAAAGAAATCCAACAGTTAGATTCCGAAGCGCCTAACCAGAGACGGAGCATCAGGCACCAACCAACATTACATATAATTAGATTCTCTCTAATTCTCAGCAAGCCTTTACGCTGGAACCGTCATCGAATCTGAGGCCTGACCCATCGACGTGCAATTAAAGAGGGCAGCAAAGTTGACAACCGCGATTGGGTTAACTACCATGCATGCAGTCTGTCTTATAACATTTATGTTGACCCAACTTTTCTATCGAAGACTGATTTTAATAAATTTGGTGCTGAAGTCATTCCAGTTATATATTTTTCAATTTATATACTAAGTCACCATTAAATTAGGGTTCCGATAGACCTTGTTGCAGAAATTTAGAATTTTGAAATTAAATCAGAATGGCATCTATAAAATTTTGAAAAGGCTTTGGTCGGGCCCCTCGGAGTCTAACTGTTGGTTTTCTTTTGCTCCAGCAATTCTGTTGTTGTATGTTGTCGAGTCCTCAACCTTGTTTCATCTCTGTAGTTGTTTTTATTTGTATGTTCTCGGAGATGTTGCACTGATGAGTTAGGAAGCCCGCATGCGGACTTAACAAAATTAGTGTATACCGCGACAGAGGTAAGGGCGAGGATTATGGCCATGTAAAATCGATTTAAGCCCCCCCCCCCCAGTGGAATTCTTTCCACTGACCGTTCCAATGCTGTTCTTCTGTGGCGGTTTATTTATGTTGTTGTTTGTTACTTACTGTGTGTATCACTTGTGTCTTTTTATTTTGGATGGCCATTTGGCCATTTTGTGGGAAAGTTACTGTCCTTATGGCCTTCCTTTGTTTAGGTTTCCATTATGGTCTGGTCGCTCCATGTTTGTGTTTCTTTGCCTTTGGTGTCTTTGATGGGTGGAGTAAGTTAATTGTATCGATTCCTGATCTTTGTTTTATTCTACTTTGCGTAGTTTATGGTACCGATAACCCTGATTAAGAAGTTTAGCAGTAAACAATTTATTACGAGTGTTGAATATGTTCTATAAAAGGGTTATTCTTTGGAAGCAAGGAATACACCACAAAACCGGACAATATTGAGTGTACATGTTTTCTGGGCGATAGTAGCTAGTTTTGGCCAAGTCAGTTACATAATTACATACTCTGTCAAATCGAATTAATAACGAAATATTAACGCATAGGATGGCGCAAGAGGAACATCAACAGCAAAAAAGGAAAATTTACAATCTCAAAATCATTATCCTCGCGTTTATTATAAATTGTGCAAGAAACAAACCCATCTACAATAGATAGATGTAAATCCAAAAACGGGGCCTTGGTATCATAATAATTTGCTTTATTTAATCGAAGTTCTGGGGGTGGGGGGGGGGGGCTCGGTGGTGAATATGACTGATCAAACCATCGAAATAGGTCTTGTCAACATTTAATAAATCATCCAAATATCTAGAAGTCGAGCTAAAAGCTTCAATGATTTCAGATTGGTTTTTAACAGAAAGAACATCATGAAGTCTCTCTCATAACAAATAAAAACAGATAAGCCACAAGGGATGCTTAATTAGTACCAATCGGAATACCCACAACTTGTCTAAATAACTTAGTACCTAATCTTATACAGCCCCCGCCCATCGGGGCTTGAAGAAATATATGGGCTGCATGATGCTTCCACTCAGAGCTGAAACCGACCCGCACACGCGTACTGGAAAGCCGCTTAGAGGATCTAAGCTTGCCAAGGCAGAGCGGTGCGAATCGGCCCGTCGATGTATATAAACCCTACTGATTTCATTGGGCGGCAGGGCTTGAGATGTCATTTCATCTCGATGTCGGGTAAAAGTCCCACAAAACTGGAAGCAACGTCTCCAAAATGACCTTTACAGTGTTGACGGGGACGTTAAGCCTCAAATCAAACAAAACCCAATTCCTATGTAAATATTGTCAAGTAGAGAGGTGAGAGCTTCACACACTTTCTGACATGACCATAAAGTATAATTTTTTATGCTCATCAGAAGTGAAACAAGCATTTCTTATTATTTTTTCATTCCGTTATTCATGTAATTGCAGACTTTAAGCACAGTTATTGGATAAATGACAACGTTGCCGATGATGTCAAAAGTAAAAGAGTTACTTTTGACATGAGGAACAAGGGCTCCAGTTCAATTCCGTAATTTTAATAGAATTTTGCATAAATGAGACCCCAGATTGTATAAATAGATAAGAATTGCACTAAGAACTTACATAATAGGAGTAAAGGCATTAATCAGAAATTGATATAATGAACCCACACCTCTCATCAGAGACAGGAAAGGGAATGAAACGCGAACATAGAATAACTAGACCCTAATGTAAATATCACCAGCGGAAAGCGAAAAAGACAATAATCTTACCATAAAATGGCCAACTTTTTATCTGAAACAGAATTATACAAGCAATACACATATCCCAAATACGACTGCTTCTACTGGATTAACTTTCACATGCAGATACTTTCTCCAACCAATGGGGCCCGCCAGACCGTAAACATAATTGTAAAGTAGAAGTAAAACAAAGATCAGGAATCGATACAATTAACTTACTCCACCCATCAAAGACACCAAAGGGAAAGAAATACAAACATTAAGCGACTAGACCATAATGGAAACCTAAACAAAGGAAGGCCATAAGGACAGTTACTTTCCCACAAAATGGCCATATGGCCATCCAAAATTAAAAGACACAAGTGATACACACAGTAAGAAACAAACAACAACATAAATAAATCGCCACCGAAGAACCGCCTTGGAACGGTCAGTGGAAAGATTTCCACTGGGGGCTTAAATCGATTTTACGTGGCCACAATCCTCGCCCTTACTTCCGTCGCGATTTAGACAAATAATTTGGTCAGTCCGCATGAAGGCCTCCTAACTCATCAGTGCAACTTCTCCCTGAACACAAAAAAAATCAAAGAACCACAGAGGTGAGACAACGGTGAGGACTCGACCGCAAGAAACCACTGAAATGCTGGAGCAAAAGAAAACCAACAGTTAGACTCCGATGGGCCCGACCAGAGACAGAGCATCAGGCACCAACCAACATTACCAAGAATTAGATCTTTCTAATTCTCAATAAGCCCCCACGCTGGAGCCGCCACAGAACCCGATGCCCGACCCACCGGCGCGCAACCAAAGAGGGAAGCAAAGCCGCAAACCGTGAGCGGGCCAACCACCATGCACGCAGTCTGTCGTAAAACATCCACGCTGCCCCAATTTTTTTATATCGAAGATTGATTTTACGAAATTGGGTGCTGAAGTCATTGCGGTTATATATTTTTCTGAATTTATATACTATGTCACCATAAAATTCGGGTTCCGATATACCTTGTTGCAGAAGAGATTTAAGTCCAATATTGAATTTTGAAATTAAATCAGAATGGCGTCTATAAAATTTTGAAAAGGCTTTGCGTAGTTTATGGTACCGATAACCCTGATTAAGGACTTTAACCGTTAATAATTTATTACGAGTGTTGAAGTCAGCTACATGACTACACACTCTAGCAAATCGAATTAATTGCGACATGACTACACACTCTAGCAAATCGAATTAATTGCGAAATATAAACGCCATAGGATGGCGCACGAGGAACATCCCCATCCAAAAAAGGAAAATTTACAATCTCAAAATCAAAGTCATCGCGTTTATCATAAATTTTGCACGAAACAAACCCATCTACAATAGATAGATGTAAATCCAAAAACTGGGCCTCGGTATCAGAAGAATTTTCTTTGTTTAATTGAAGTTCTGGGGGGTAAATCTGACTGATCAAACCATCGAAATAGGTATTATCAATATTTAATAAATCATCTAAACATCTAGAAGTGGAGCTAAAAGCTTCAATAATTTCAGATTGGCTATCAATTGAAAGCGACAACATGAAGTCTCTTTCATAACAATACAAGAACAGATCAGCCACAAGAGGTGCGCAATTCGTACCAACTTAGTACCGAATCTAATATAAATATTGTCAAGTAGAAAGGTGAGGGCATCACACACTTTCTGACATGACCAAAGTGTATAATTCTTATGCTCTTTAGAAGTGAAAAATGCATTTCTGACATTACATGCAAGATGGAGAGAATCTTCTCTGTGAAAAGCCCATTCAATTAAATCAATAAGATTTTCTTTTATAAGATTATGAGGAAGTGTAGTGTAAAGAGTTGAAAAATCGTAAGTAGACAGACTTGAAGCACGAAAATGTCTGGATTTCAATTTATTTTAAACCTCATTCGATTTTTTTATAGACCAAAACAGATTTCTTCCTGATCTTTCAAAGACTTTATCACAATATTTAATCACATGCGTTTTAATAGCAGTAGGACAGGAAGTTAATAATTTAGAAAGTTTAGTGGTAGTGCAAGAGCTAGAATTTGCAATAAATTGTGCTTTGTAAGGTATTTTATGAAGTTTTGGTAACCAGTATAGCGTACGAAGCTTGTCTTGGCCTTCGGTAACACACACAGCAAACTTGGTGGCTGAATGACAAATATGGTTATCTACTCTAACTCTCTCTTCAGCTAAAGGCTGAAGTTCATAGACCTTAGTATAACCAAGCTTCTGCTTAAGCGTGTTAACATAATGGAGCCGTCACACAACGACGACGTTGTCAGCGGTCTTGTCTGCAGGGGCCAAAACAAACTTCTTATGAAATTCTTGAATACCTAGCATAAGATGACGTAAAGACGTCTTAGGCTTAGGAGGTAATAAGTTAGTATTTTGAGAATAGAAAGAAATGCGTTTATTCACTAGTTTTAAAATGCTTAGCTCCAGTCCTTAAGGGCTTTATGCTCAACATACTCTCGCTTACACCATCGATTACCGAATTCATTCAAGGAAGCAGCGATTTCATCTCTACATTAACTGAAATCAATTTTAGAAGGAACCCGATATTTCGGTCCTTTAGAAATTATATTCCTTATCCTAGAATCAGGAATAATTTTCAAATTGCCAGTAATTACATGACCAGCAGCAGGATAGCAATACACTGAGTTTTTACAATCACATGAATCAGGAGTATTAGTATCAATATCAAGATCTGAAACAAGTTTATTAAAATTAAAAATGATAAATCTAACAGGTTTGTTATATTTATAGCAAATTATAGGTGTTTCAGTGTTTTGAAAATAAGCAGGAATGGAAGAAAGCGCAGAGCTCTCACGGAAGATACTGGGCAAATCTATAAAATCCATACCCTTATTAATGAAGGATATTTTGAAGAAATGGCGTTTATGATTAATTTCAGAATCAATGTGCCAATCGCTGTCTCTGGTCTGGTCCATCGGAGTCTAACTGTTTGTTTTCTTTTCCTCCAGCATTTCAGTGGTTTCTTGCTGTCGAGTCCTCACCGATGTCTCACCTTTGTGGTTCTTTGATTATTTGTGTTCACGGAGATGTTGCACTGATGAGTTAGGAGGCCTTCATGCGGACTGAACAAATTATTTGTCTAAATCGCGACGGAAGTAAGGGCGAGGATTGCGGCCAGGTAAAATCGATTTAAAGCCCCCAGTTGAAATCTTTGCACTGACCGTTCCAAGGCGGTTCTTCTGTGGCGGTTTATTTATGTTGTTGTTGTTACTTACTGTGTGTATCACTTGTGTCTTTTTATTTTGGATGGCCATATGGCCATTTTGAGGGAAAGTTTGCATTATGGTCGGATCGCTTTCTTGTTTGTATTTCTTTCCCTTTGGTGTCTTTGATGGGTGAAGTAAGTTAATTGTATCGATTCCTGATCTTTGTTTTACTTGTACCTGGCATGTCAAATAAGTCAACCAATAACGGCTAAGGCGATCTTTTAATAGAATCTTGCATAAATGAGACCCCAGGTTATATAAATAGATAAGAATTGCACTAAGAACGTGCATAATAGATGAAAAGCCATAAAATTGCCAACTTGTTATCTAAAACAGAAATATACAAGCAATACAGATGGAAATTTGTCATGTCAAATGAGACAACCAATAATGGCTTAGGCGCCCTAAATTTCAGTCCCGCCGGGCCCCTCGCTGTTTGAAACATTTGTTTGGTTGGACACGCAGTTCTGCCTCTAGACCTTTTACGCGAATAATAATAACATAAATTGGAAAATGTCAAGGGCTCTTTTCTTATGTGCGGGTTTGTATTAATATTTTAGCACCAATTACCACAACCACCCCGGCAGCGACTACCAGACCTCCCGGTAAGTACTAAAATATATTTCTTGAAATGAAGCTTAAAACGTTGTTTGTAGAAGCAATATAGCATTTCACAAAATGCTCAATTTCGTATGATCAATTACATTTACCCTCTTCATTAACTCAAGTCTACCGACAGCACAATGAAAATTTAGTAATCACTAGCGTTTCATATCGGAAAATAAAAATCACCAAAACTGATTGATTATCAATATAACTAGACAGAAAATAGAAGTGAAAGCAATGATCAGGATTCGATACAATTAACCCACACCTTCCATCAGAGACACCAAAGGGAAAGAAACACAAGCATGGAACAACAGACCCTAATGGAACCATAAAAATGCGAAAAACCAAAAGGACAGTTGCCTTCCCACAAAATGGCAAACTGGCTATCCAAAACAAAATAATTCAAGCGACACAACCACCCAAAGACCAACCATTACAAAAATAAACCGCGACAGATCAACCGCCTTGGAACGCTGAGTGAAACGAATTCAAGGGGGGGGGGGCTTTAATCGATTGTACGTTGCCACAATCCTCGCCCTTACTTCCGTCGCGATTTAAACAAATAATTGTTCAGTCCGCATGAAGGCCTCCTAACTCATCAGTGCAACATCTCCGTGAACACAATAATCAAACAAACAGAGATATAACAACGGTGAGGACCCGACAGCAAGAAACCACTGAAATGCTGGAGCAAAAGAAAACCAACAGTTAGACTCCGATGGGCCCAACCAGAGACAGAGCATCAGGCACCAACCAACATTACCAAGAATTAGATCTCTCTAATTCTCAATAAGCCTTCACGTTGGAGACGTCATAGAATCTGAGGCCTGACCCACCGGCGTGCAATCAAAGAGGGAAGCAAAGTTGCAAACCGTGACCGGGTCAACCACCATGCATGCAGTCTGCCGCACAACACCCATGTTGTACCCAAACTTTTTATTTCGAAGAATGATCCCAGGAAACCGGGCGCCGAAGCCACTGCGGCCACATATTTTTTCTGAATTCACACACTAAGTCACCATAAAACTCGGGCTCCGACAGACCCTGCTGCAGAAGAGATTTAAGTCCAATATTAAATTTTGAAATTAAATCAGAATGGCGTCTATAAAATTTTGAAAATGCTTTGCGTAGTTTATGGCACCGACAACCCTGATTAAGGAGTTTAGCCGTTAATAACACACTACGAGTGCCGAAGCCAGCCACACGACCACACACTCCAGCTAACCGAACCAACTGCGAAACACAAAAGTCAGTTGAATGACTACACACTCTAGCAAATCTAATTAATTGCGAAATATAAACACCATAGGATGGCGCACGAGGAACATCACCATCCAAAAAAGGAAAATTTACAATCTCAAAATCAAAGTCATCGCGTTTATCATAAATTTTGCACGAAACAAACCCATCTGAAATAGATAGATGTAAATCCAACAGTAGGGCCTCGGTATCAGAAGAATTAGCTTTATTTAACTGAAGTTCTGGGGGGGGTACATATGACTGATCAAACCATCGAAATAGGTATTATCAATATTTAATAAATCATTTAAATATCTAGAAGTGGAGCTAAAAGCTTCAATATTTTCAGATTGGTTATCAGTGGAAAGCGACAACATGAAGTCTCTTTCATAACAATACAAGACCAGATCAGCCACAAGAGGTGCGCAATTCGTACCCATCGGAATGCCCACAATTTGTCTGAATAATTTAGTAACGAATCTAATATAAATATTGTCAAGTAGAAAGGTGAGGGCATCACACACTTTCTGACATGACCAAAGTGTATAATTCTTAAGCTCTTTAGAAGTGCAAATGCTTTTCTGACATTACATGCAAGATAGAGAGAATCTTCTCTGTGAACAGCCCATTCAATTAAACCATTAAGCTTTTCTTTTATGAGATTATGAGGAAGTGTAGTGTAAGGAGTGGAAAAATCTTAGGTAGACAGACTTGAAGCACATAAACGTTAGGATTTCAATTTATGAAAACCGCATTCGAATTTTTTATAGACCAAAACAGATTTCTTCCTGATTTTTCAAAGACTTTATCACAATATTTAATCACATGCGTTTTAATAGCAGTAAGACAGGAAGTTAATAATTTAGAAAGTTCAGTGGTAGTGCAAGAGCTAGAATTTGCAATAAACCGTGCTTTGTAAGGTCTTTTATGAAGTTTTGGTTACCAGTATAGCGTAGGAAGCTTGTCTTGGCCTTCGGTAACACACACAGCAAACTTGGTGGCTGAATGACAAATATGTTTATCTACTATTGCTCTCTCTTCAGCTAAAGGCTGAAGTTCATAGGCCTTAGTACCGCCAAGCTCCTGCTTAAGCGTGTTAAACATAGTTGAGCCGTCACACAACGACGACGTTGTTAGCGGCCTTGTCTGCAGGGGCCAAAACAAACTTCTTATGAAATTCTTGAATACCTAGTTTAAGATGACGTAAAGACGTCTTAGGGTCACTGATGAGGCTTTATTAGCAGAAACTACGTAGTATGACCCATCTTCTTTCTTTTGAATGTTTTCATTGCTCTTAAAGGAACTCATTTTTTATTTTAATTTGCCTTCACTGCAGCTGGTGTTGTGCCGTGTGGCGGCGGTAAAACGTCTCCCCGTACATCAACCATAGTGCAGTTTATATTTTACTTTTGGTCCTTTGAGATCAGCGTGAATATTCTGAGAAATCGGAAATAAATTATTGGTTTAGACTCATATTCTAGACCCGTTTTTTTATTATTATTTTGACCCCATTTTGATTTATATCAGTCTTTGAATCGACTTCACGGTTAGCACGGTTTATTGCAAATTCTAGTTCTTGCACTACCACTGAACTTTCTAAATTATTAACTTCCTGTCTTACTGCTATTAAAACGCATGTAATTAAATATTGTGATAAAGTCTTTGAAAGATCAGGAAGAAATCTGTTTTGGTCTATAAAAAATTCGAATGAGGTTTTAAATAAATTGAAATCTAGACAGTTTCGTGCTTCTAGTCTGTCTACCTACGATTTTTCCACTCTTTACACTACACTTCCTCATAATCTTATAAAAGAAAAGCTTAATGATTTAATTGAATGGGCTTTTCACAGAGAAGATTCTCTCTATCTTGCATGTAATGTCAGAAATGCATTTTTCACTTCTAAAGAGCATAAGAATTATACACTTTGGTCATGTCAGAAAGTGTGTGATGCCCTCGCCTTTCTACTTGACAATATTTATATTAGATTCGGTACTAAGTTATTTAGACAAATTGTGGGTATTCCGATGGGTACTAATTGCGCACCTCTTGTGGCTGATCTGTTCTTGTATTGTTATGAAAGAGACTTCATTTTGTCGCTTTCCATTGATAACCAATCTGAAATTATTGAAGCTTTTAGCTCTACTTCTAGATATTTAGATGATTTATTAAATATTGATAATACCTATTTTGATGGTTTGATCAGTCAGATTTACCCCCTAGAACTTCAGTTAAATAAAGCAAATTCTTCTGATACCGAGGCCCCGTTTTTGGATTTACATCTATCTATTGTAGATGGATTTGTTTCGTGCAAAATTTATGATAAACGCGATGACTTTGATTTTGAGATTGTAAATTTTCCTTTTTTGGATGGTGATGTTCCTCGTGCGCCATCCTATGGCGTTTATATATCGCAATTAATTCGATTTGCTAGAGTGTGTAGTCATGTAACTGACTTCAACACTCGTAATAAATTATTAACGGCTAAACTCCTTAATCAGGGTTATCGGTACCATAAACTACGCAAAGCCTTTTCAAAATTTTATAGACGCCATTCTGATTTAATTTCAAAATTCAATATTGGACTTAAATCTCTTCTGCAACAAGGTCTATCGGAACCCGAATTTTATGGTGACTTAGTATATAAATTCAGAGAAAAATATATAACAGCAATGACTTCAGCACCCAATTTCGTAAAATCATTCTTCGATATAAAAAGATTGGGTACAACATGGATATTATACGACAGACTGCATGCATGGTAGTTAACCCAATCACGGTTGGCAACTTTGCTTCCCTCTTTAATTGCACGCCGGTGGGTCAGGCCTCAGATTCTATGACGGCTCCAACGTAAAGGCTTATTGAAAATTAAAGAGATAATGTTGGTTGGTGCCTGATGCTCTGTCTCTGGTCGGGCTCATCGGAGTCTAACTGTTGGTTTTCTTTTGCTCCAGCATTTCAGTGGTTTCTTGCTGTCGAGTCCTCACCGTTGTCTCACCTCTGTGGTTCTTTGATTTCTGTGTTCACGGAGATGTTGCACTGATGAGTTAGGAGGCCTTCATGCGGACTGAACAAATTATTTGTCTAAATCGCGACGGAAGTAAGGGCGAGGATTGTGGCCACGTAAAATCGATTTAAGCCCCCCGGTGGAAATCTTCCACTGACCGTTCCAAGGCGGCTCTTCCGTGGCGATTTATTTATGTTGTTGTTTGTTACTTACTGTGAGTATCACTTGTGTCTTTTAATTTTGGATGGCCATATGGCCATTTTGTGGGAAAGTAACTGTCCATATGGCCTTCCTTTGTTTAGGTTTCCATTATGGTCTGGTCGCTTAATGTTTGTATTTCTTTCCTTTGGTGTCTTTTATGGATGGAGTAAGTTAATTGTATCAATTCCTGATCTTTGTTTTACTTCTACTTTTCCTATTCGAAATTCGCAAAATTGCAGTATGTTTCCTCGGGCTTCATTGCCGGATCATTACAGGGTCACTGATGAGGCTTTATTAGCCGAAACTACGTAGTATGACCCATCTTCTTTCTTATGAATGTTTTCATTGCTCTTAAAGGAACTCATTTTTTAATTTTAATTAGGCTTAGGAGGTAATAAGTTAGTATTTTGAGAATAGAACGAAATGCGTTTATTCACTAGTTTTAAAATGCTAAGTTTCCAGTCCTTAAGAGCTTTATGCTCAACATACTCTCGCTTACACCATCGATTACCGAATTCATTCAAGGAAGCAGTGATTTCATCTCTACATTTACTGAAATCAATTTTAGAAGGAAACCGATATTTCGGTCCTTTAGAAATTATATTCCTTATCCTAGAATCAGGAATAATTTTCAAATTGCCAGTAATTACATGACCAGCAGCAGGATAGCAATACACTGAGTTTTTACAATCACATGAATCAGGAGTATTAGTATCAATATCAAGATCTGAAACAAGTTTATTGAAATTAAAAATGATAGATCCTCAGGTTTGTTATATTTATAGCAAATTGTAGGTGTTTCAGCATTTTGAAAATCAGCAGGAATGGAAGAAAGCACGGAGCTCTCACGGAAAATACTGGGCAAATCTATAAAATCCATACCCTTATTAATGAAGGATATTTTAAAAAAAAAATGGCGTTTATGATTAATTTCAGAAACAATGTTAGGACGGACTTAGGATTAGGGTTAGATAACCTAACTAGTTTCGGCCAATTAGGCCTCATCAGTGACCCTCAAATATTTTCAAAATTCCAGAATGGAATCAATGATCCCAAAGGACAAGAAAATATAAACTACACTATGACGTAGGGCAGGGAGACTTTTTACGGCCGCCACAAATTCCCAGACACCAGCTGTAGTGACGTTAAATATGTTCTATAAAAGGGTTATCCTTTGGAAGCAAGGAATACACCACTGAACTAGAAAATATGAAGTGTACATTTTTTCTGGGCCAGCCTAGCTAGTTTCGGCCAATTAGGCCTCATCAGTGACCCTCAAATATTTTCAAAATTCCAGAATGTAATCAATGATCCCAAAGGACAAGAAAATAAAAACTACACTTGAAGTCAGTTACATAACTACATACTCTGGCAAATCGAAATAATTGCGAAATTTAAACGCCATAGGATGGCGAAAAAATCATCATAAAAAAAACAACAGGAAATTTACATTTACAATCTTCAAATCAAAATCATCGCGTTTATCATACATTTTGCAAGAAAAACCCCATCAACAATAGATAGATGTAAAGAAGAAGTAAAACAAAGATCAGGAATCGATACAATTAACGCACTCGACCCACCAGAGACACCAAAGGGAAAGAAACACAAACATGAAGTGGCCAGACCATAATGGAAATCTAAACAAAGGAAGGCCATACGAACAGTTCCTTTCCCACAAAATGGCCAAATGACCAAAATAAAAAGACACAAACGATACTCACAATAAGTAACAAACCACAACATAAATAAACCGCCACAGAACAACTGCCTTGGAACGGTCAGTGGAAAGAATTCACTGGGGGAGGGGGGGGTGCTTAAATCGATTTTACATGGCCATAATCCTCGCCCTTACCTCTGTCGCGGTATACACTAATTTTGTTTAGTCCGCATGAAGGCTCCCTTACTCATCAGTGTAACATCTCCGAGAACATCAAAAAAACTCCAGAGATGAAACAAGGTTGAGGACTCGACAGCATACAACAACAGAATTGCTGGAGCAAAAGTAAACTAACAGTAAGGCTCCGAAAACGGGGCCTCGGTATCAGAAATATTTGCTTTATTTAACTGAAATTCTAAGGGTGGGGGGTTGCGGCAAATATGACGGATCAAACCATCGAAATAGATTTAATAAATCATCCAAATATCTAGAAGTCGAGCTGAATAGAAGTAAAACAAAGATCAGGAATTGATACAATTAACTTACTCCACCCATAAAAGACACCAAAGGGAAAGAAATACAAACATTAAGCGACCAGACCATAATGGAAACCTAAACAAAGGAAGGCCATAAGGACAGTTACTTTCCCCCAAAATGGCCATATGGCCATCCAAAACCAAAAGACACAAGTGATACACACAGTAAGTAACAAACAACAACATAAATAAATCGCCACAGAAGAGCCGCCTTGTCTTTTATGGATGGAGTAAGTTAATTGTATCAATTCCTGATCTTTGTTTTACTTCTACTTTTTAAATCGATTTTACGTGGCCACAATCCTCGCCACTACTTCCGTCGCGATTTAGACAAATCCTCATTCGAATTTTGTATAGACCAAAACAGATTTCTTCCTGATCTTTCAAAGACTTTATCACAATATTTAATCACATGCGTTTTAATAGCAGTAAGACAGGAAGTTAATAATTTAGAAAGTTCAGTGGTAGTGCAAGAGCTAGAATTTGCAATACACCGTGCTTTGTAAGGTCTTTTATGAAGTTTTGGTAATCAGTATAGCGTAGGAAGCTTGTCTTGGCCTTCGGTAACACACACAGCAAACTTGGTGGCTGAATGACAAATATGTTTATCTACTATAACTCTCTCTTCAGCTAAAGGCTGAAGTTCATAGTAGAAGTAAAACAAAGATCAGGAATTGATACAATTAACTTACTCCACCCTTAATTTACAATTAAGCTTCAATGATTTCAGATTGTTTTTCAACAGAAAGGACATCACGAAGTCTCTCTTATAACAAACAAAAACAGAGCAGCCACAAGGGGTGCTTAATTAGTACCCATCGGAATGCCCACAACTTGTCTAAATAACTTAGTACCTAATCTTATACAGACCCCGCCCATCGAGGCTTGAAGAAATATATGGGCTGCATGATGTTTCCACTCAGAGCTGAAACCGACCCGCACATGCGTACTAGTAAGCCGCTTGCCCAGGCAAAGCGGTGCGAATCGGCCAGTCCATGCTTATAAACCCCATTGATTTCATTTGGCGCCAGGGCTTGAGATGTCATTTCATCTCGATGTCGGGTAAAAGTCCCACAAAACTAGAAGCAACGTCTACAAAATGACCTTTACGATGTTGACGGGGGCGTTAAACCTCAAATCAAACAAAAACCAATTCTTGTGTAAATATTGTCAAGTAGAAAGGTGAGAGCTTCACACACTTTCTGACATGACCATAAAGTATATTTTTTATTCTCTCCAGAAGTGAAAAACATTTATTTTTTTACATTCTGTTATTCATGTAATTGTAGAATTTAAGCAAAATTATTGGATAAATGACGACGTGTCCGATGATGTCAAAAGTGAAAGAGTGACTTCTGACACGAGGAACAAGGGCTCAAGTTCAATTTCGTAATGATTTACAAGCTTTTAATAGAATCTTGCATAAATGAGACCCCAGATTGTATAAATAGATAAGAATTGCACTAAGAACGTGTATAATAGATGTAAAGGCATTAATCAGAAATTTATATAAAAACCCACACCTCCCATCAGAGACAGGAAAGGGAATGAAACACGAACATGGAATAACTAGACCCTAATGTAAATATCACCCGCGGAAAGCGAAAAAGACAGTAATTTTACCATAAAATGCCCAACTTATCTTAAACAGAAATAAACAAGCAATACACATATCCCAAATACGACTGCTTCTACTGGATTAACTTTCATCTCCAACCAATGGGACCCGCCAGACAGTAAACACAATTGTAAGTCCGAGCCAATTTTGGACCGAAAATGGAAATTTGGCATGTCAAATGAGACAACCAATAATGGCTTAGGCGCTCTAAAGTTCAGTCCCGCCGGGGCCTTCGCTGTTTGAAACATTTGTTTGGTGGGACACGTAGTTCTGCCTCTAGACCTTTTACGCGAATAATAATAACATAAATAGGAAAATGTCAAGGGATCATTTCATATGTGAGGGTTTGTATTAATATTTTAGCACCAACTACCACAACCACCCCGACAACGACTACCAGACCTCCCGGTAAGTACTAAAATATATTTCTTGAAATGAAGCTTAAAACGTTGTTTATAGAAGCAATAAAGCATTTTACAAAATGCTCAATTTCGGTTGATCAATTACATTTACACTCTTCATAAACTCAAGACTACCGACAGCATTTTGATAACTGAGTAATCACAAGCGTTTCATATCGGAGAATAAAAAGCACCAAAACCGATTGATTATCAGTATAATTAGATAGAAGTAAAGGCGATGATCAGGAAAAATACAAATAACCCACAACTCCCACCAGAGACACCAAATGGTAAGAAACACAAACATGGAACAACAGACCCTAATGGAAGCATACAAATGTGGAAAACCAAAACGACATTTGCCTTCCCACAAAATGGCCAACTAGCTATCCACACTACAATTATACAAGCGACACAACCACCCAAAGACAAACCATACAAAAATAAACCGCGACAGATAAACCGCCTTGGATCGGTCAGTGAAACGAATTCTATAGGGGGCTTAAATCGATTTTAAGTTGCCACAATGATCGCCCGTACTTCATTGGCGGAAAAAACAGGGCCCCGGTATCAGACGAATTTCCTTAATTCAACTGAAGTTCTGGGGAGGGGGGTCGGTAAATATGCCATACTAATTAACACTTTTAGTTTCATTGGATTGCATGGCTTGAGCTGTCATTTCATCTCAAGGTCGGGTAAAAGTTCCACAAAATTGGAAGCAACGTCTCCAAAATGACCTTTACAGTGTTGACGGAGACGTTAAATCACAAATCAAACAAACAAATATGTTTTATAAAAGGATTACCCTTTTGAAGCAAGGAATACACCACAGAACCGGAAATATGAAGTGTAAATGTTTTCTGGGCCAGACTAGCTAGTTTCGGCCAATTAGACCTCATCAGTGACCCTCAAATATTTTCAAATTCCCTATTGGAATCAATGATCCCAAAGGACAAGACAATATAAACTACACTATGATGTAGGGCAGGGAGACTTTTTACGGCCGCCACACATTCCAAAACACCAGCTGTAGTGACGTTAAATATGTTCCATAAAAGGGTTATCCTTTGGAAGCAAGGAATATACCACCGAACAGGAAAACATGAAGTGTACATGTTTTCTGGGCCAGTCTTGCTAGTTTCGGCCAATTAGGCCTCAACAGTGATCCTCAAATATTTCCAAATCCCCTATTGGAATCAATGATCCCAAAGGACAAGAAAATATAAAGTACACTATGATGTAGGGCAGTGAGACTTTTTACGGCCGCCAAACATTCACAGACACCAGCTGTAGTGACGTTAAATATGTTCCATATAAGGGTTATCCTTTGGAAGCAAAGAATACACCACAGAACCTGAAAAGATGAAGTGTACATGTTTTCGGGGCCAGACTAGCTAGTTTCGGCCAATTAGGCCTCATCAGTGACGCTCAAATATTTTCAAATTGCCTATTGGAATCAATGATCCCAAAGGACAAGAAAATATAAACTAAACTATGATGTAGGGCAGGGAGACTTTTACGGCCGCCACACATTCACAGACACCAGCTGTAGTGACGTTTAATTTGTTCTATAAAAGGGTTACCCTTTGGAAGCTTGGAAAACACTACAGAACCGGATAATATGAAGTGTACATGTTTTCTGGGCCAGACTAGCTAGTTTCGGCCAATTAGGCCTCATCAGTGACTCACAAATATTTTTCAAATTCCCTATTCGAATCAATGATCCCAAAGGACAAGAAAATATAAACTACACTATAATGTAGGGCAGGTAGACTTTTTACGGTCGCCACACATTCCTATACACCAGCTGTAGTGACGTTAAATATGTTATATAAAAGGGTTATCCTTTGGTAGCAAGGAATACACCACAGAACCGGAAAACATCGAAATAGGTCTTGTCAGTATTTAATAAATCATCCAAATATCTAGAAGTCGAGCTAAAAGTTTCAATGATTTCATATTTGTTTGGGGTGCTTAATTTATACGCATCGGGATACCCGCAACTTGTTTTAATAACTTAGTACCAACTCTTATACGGCCCCACTGATGCTTCCACTCAGAGCTGACACCGACCCGCACATGAATACTGGTAAGCCGTTAAGAGGATCTAAGCTTGCACAGGCAAAGCGGTGCGAGTCGGCCCGTCCATGCTTATAAACCCTATTGATTTCATTGGGCGGCATGGCTTGAGATGTCATTTCATCTCAATGTCGGGTAAAAGTCCCACGAAATTGGACGAACGTCTCCAAAATGACCTTTAGAGTGTTGACGGGGACGTTAAACCTAAAATCAAACAAAAATCCATTCTTATGTAAATATTGTCAAGTTTGACGGTGAGAGCGTCACACACTTTCTCACATGACCATAAAGTATAATTTTTATGCTCTTCAGAAGTGAATAAAAATATCTTATAATTGTACCTTCTGTTATTCATTTAAATGCAGAATTTAAGCACAGTTATTGGATAAATGACAACGTTTCCGATGATGTCAAAAGTAAAATAGTGGCTTCTGACATGGTGAACAAGGGCCCAAGTTCAATTCCGTAATGATGTACAAGCTTTTAATAGAATCATGCATAAATGAGACCCCAGATTGTATAAAGAATTGCACAAAAAACGTGCATAACAGAAGTAAAGGCATTAATCAGAAACTGATATAATGAACCCACACCTCCCATCAGAGACAGGAAAGGGAATGAAACACGAACATGGACTAACTAGACCCTAATGTTAATATCACCAGCGGAAAGCGAAAAAGACAATAATTTTACCATAAAATGGTCAACTTGTTATCTAAAACAGAAATATAAAAGCAATACACATATCCCAAATACGACTGCTTCTATTGGAATAACTTTCACATCCAGATACTTTCTCCAACCAATGGGGCCCGCCAGACCGTAAACATAATTGTAAGTCCGAGCCAATTTTAGACCGAATATGAAAATTTGGCATGTCAAATGAGACAACCAATAAGGCTTAGGCGCTCTAAAGTTCAGTCCCGCCGGGCCCTCGCTGTTTAAAATATTCGTTGGTTGGGACACGCAGTTCTGCCTCTATACCGTTTACGCGAATAATAATAACATAAATAAGAAAATATCAAGGGCTCTTTTCTTATGTGAGATTTTGTATTGATATTTTAGCACCAACTACCACAACCACCCCGACAACGACTACTAGACCTCCCGGTAAGTTCAAAAATATATTTCTTGAAATGTAGCTTAAGGCGTTGTTTATAGAAGCAATATAGCATTTCACAAAATGCTCAATTTCGGATGATCAATTATATTTACACTCTTCATAAACTCAAGACTACCGACAGTATTTTGCTAAATGAGTAATCACAAGCATTTCATATCGGAGAATAAAAATCACCAAAAGCGATTGATTATCAGTATAACTAGATAGAAAATAGAAGTGAAGGCAATGATCAGGAATCGATACAATTAACCCACAGCTCCCATCAGAGACACCAAAGGGAAAGAAACACAAACATGGAACAACAGACCATAATGGAAGCATAAAAATGCGGAAAACCAAAAGGACAGTTGCCTTCCCACAAAACGGCCAACTGGCTATCCAAAACAAAATTATACAAGCGACACAACCACCCAAAATCAAACCATAACACAACTAAACGCGACAGATAAACCGCCATGGAACGTTCAGTGAAACGAGTTCCATTGGGGACTTAAATCGATTTTTTCGTTGCCACAATCCTCGCCCTTACTTCCGTCGCGATTTAAACAAATGATTTGTTATTATTTTACCTTCTGTTATTCATGTAATTGCAGAATTTAAGCACATTTATTGGATAAATGACAACGTTTCCGATGATGTCAAAAGTAAAATAGTGGCTTCTGACATGAGGAACAATGGCCCCAGTTTAATTCCGTAATGATGTACAAGCTTTCAATAGAATCTTGCATAAATGAGACTCCAGATTGTATAAATAGATAAGAATTGCACTAAGAACGAGCATAGTAGAAGTAAAGGCATTAATCACAAATTGATATAATGAACCCACACCTCCCATCATAGACAGGAAAGGGAATGAAACACGAACATGGAATAACTAGACCCTAATGTAAATATCACCAGCGGAAAGCGAAAAAGACAATAATTTTACCGTAAAATGGCCAACTCCTTTTTGATTTTTATTTGTTATGTAAAACAGAAATATACAAGCAATACACATATGCCAAATACGACTGCTTCTACTGGATTACTTTTCCCACCCAGATACTATCTCCAACCAATGGGGCCCGCCAGACCGTAAACATTATTGTAAGTCCGCGCCAATTTTAGACCGAAAATGGAAATTTCGCATGTCAAATAAGTCAACCAATAAGGGCTTAGGCGCTCTAAAGTTCAGTCCCGCCGGGGCCCTCGCTGTTTGAAACAGCTGTTGGTTGGGACACGCAGTTCTGCCTCTAGACCTTTTACGCGAATAATAATAACATAAATAAGAAAATGTTAAGGGCTCTTTTCTTATGTGAGGGTTTGTATTAATATTTCAGCACCAACTACCACAACTACCCCGACAACAACTACCAGACATCCCGGTAAGTACTAAAATATATTTCTTGTAATGAAGCTTAAAACGTTGTTTATAGAAACAATATAGCATTTCACAACATGGAATAACCAGACCCCAATGTAAATATCACCTGCGGAAAGCGAAAAAGACAGTATTTTTACCATAAAATGGTCACTTGTTATCTAAAAAAGAAATATAAAAGCAATAAACATATCCCAAATACGATTGCTTCTACTGGATTAGCTTTCATCTCCAACCAATGGAGCCCGCTAGACCGTACACACTATTGTAAGTGCGCGCCAATTGTGGACCGAAAATGAAAATTTTGGCATGTCAAATGAGACAACCAATAATGGCTTAGGCGCTCTAAAGTTCAGTCCCGCCGGGGCCCTCGCTGTTTGAAACATTTGTTGGTTGGGATACGCAGTTCTGCCTCTAGACCTTTTACGCGAATAATAATAACATTTATAGGAAAATGTCAAGGGCTTTTTTCTCATCACGAAAACACGCCTATATAATGTTGACCCTTTGAACCCCACTTTTTTATAGTGAAACTGGGGTTTATAGGGGTAAACTTTATTTTTCTTATTTCTGCTCTAAAATATAGATTGTGGGTACTCGTTAGAACCGACTCGATGAGGCGGTTCTAACGAGTACTCACAATCTATATTTTGAACAGAAATAAGAAAAATGCCACTTCTTTTCATCAGAAATTTTTCGTTTTTAGGCGGTAAAATTTACAATGTATTAGTATAGGCATGTTTTCGTAATGCTACGTGAGGGTTTGTTTTAAAATTTTAGCACCAACTACCAAAACCACCCCGACAACGAATACCAGAACTCCCGGTAAGTACTGAAATATATTTTTAAAATGAAGCTTAAAACGTTGTTTATAGAAGCAATATAGCATTTCACAAAATACTCAATTTCAGATGATCAATTACATTTACCCTCTTCATAAACTCAAAACTACTGACAGCATTTTGATAACTGAGTAATCACAAGCGATCCATATCGGAGAATAAAAATCACCAAAACCGATTATCAATATAACTAGATAGAAAATAGAAGTGGAGGCAATGATCAGGCATCGATACAATTAACCCAAACCTCCCATTAGAGGCACCAAACGGAAAGAAACACAAACATGAAACAACAGACCCTAATGGAAACATAAAAAGCGGAAAGCCAAAAGGACAGTTGCCTTCCCAATAATTGGCCAATTGGCTACCCAAAACAAAATAACACAAGCGACAAACCATAACAAAAATAAACCGCGACAGAAGAACCGCCTTGGAACGGTCAGTGAAACGAATTCCACTGGGGGCTTAAATCGATTTGACGTGGCCACAATCCTCGACCTTACTTCCGTCACGATTTAGAAAAATAATTTGTTCAGTCCGCATGAAGGCCTCCTAACTCATCAGTGCAACATCTCCGTGAACACAAAAATCAAACAAACAGAGATGTGAAACAACGGTGAGGACTCCACAGCAAGAAACCACTGAAATGCTGGAGCAAAAGAAAACCAATAGACTCCAATGGGACTTCCTGCCTTGCCGTGGCTCTGGGGGCTCAATTCACACTGGGCACATTGCTGCTGTGGTCTTGGTGCCCACAGGGAAGAGCCCTGTTTGCTGCGGGTGGCGTCCCGGAAGCCGGATGAATGGGGGCTGGGGGTTATCGGGTACACAACACACCTCTTTGTCCTGGATTTCGGTTAGACGAGTGATAGTGCGGTCCGGCACGGTCAATCGGCTGGTCGCCCCAATCTCTAGAATAACATTTTACTTTCTATTCCTTTTTTATCAACCTGAATACACACCGTTTGCTCATAATGTCTTTTCACAAGCTTTGAACCCCACTTTTTTATAGTGAAACTGGGGTTTATAGGGGTAAACTTTATTTTTCTTATTTCTGCTCTAAAATATAGATTGTGGGTACTCGTTAGAACCGACTCGATGAGGCGGTTCTAACGAGTACTCACAATCTATATTTTGAACAGAAATAAGAAAAATGCCACTACTTTTCATCAGAAATTTTTCGTTTTTAGGCGGTAAAATTTACAATGTATTAGTATAGGCATGTTTTCGTAATGCTACGTGAGTGTTTGTTTTAATATTTTAGCACCAACTACCAAAACCACCCCGACAACGAATACCAGAACTCCCGGTAAGTACTAAAATATATTTTTAAAATGAAGCTTAAAACGTTGTTTATAGAACTAAGCTAAAGACCCATTCTGTCCTCGATGCGGTGAAGTAACTGGCCATCATGAAAGTGATCACCAATCGCTTATGATTACTCAGTTAACAAAATGCTGTCAGTAGTTTTGAGTTTATGAAGAGGGTAAATGTAATTGATCATCTGAAATTGAGTATTTTGTGAAATGCTATATCTGTGGCGATTTATCATTTTGATAACTGAGTAATCACAAGCGATTGGTGATCACGTTCATGATGGCCAGTTACTTCACCGCATCGAGGACAGAATGGGTCTTTAAGTTAAAAGATGCAAGTACTTTTGTTTTCACTTTCAATACGCCAGTCCTTCTAAAGCAGTTAAAGTTTCATATTTTCGAGTTAACGTCGACATATATATTACCAACCCGTTGCGTTGTCAAAACTGTCAAAAATTCGGACACCGCGATGACAGATGTTCTAAAGACCCATTCTGTCCTCGATGCGGTGAAGTAACTGGCCATCATGAACGTGATTGTTGCCAAATACCAACTCTTATTCAAAGGACTGCAAACTTTGGCAAAAGAAAGGGAAATTTTAAGAGTTAAGTCCACCACAATCAATCTACGCGCACGTAATATTTGTGCACGATGTATGCATTGTATATTGCAATTCTACAGTCATGGTTGTTAATCCGCGAGTCACCCTTTCCCATGACAGTCAATTCCTTCCACGCTCGGGCTGTTAATCCTTTCCACGCTACGGTCGCGAGAGCTTACGTTTTCCGCTCGGCATTCCACGCAATCCCCCGTAATTTCCACGCAAAATACTTGTGTGGCTTCCGATGTTTTTCCTCCGTGAACTTTGACGAAATAACCATCACGGTGAGCGTATATCCGCTATTGACGACTCCATTAGGGTCTGTTGTTTCATGTTTCTGTTTCTTTCCCTTTGGTGTCTCTGATGGGAGCTGTGGGTTAATTGTATCGATTCCTGATCATTGGCTCCACTTCTATTTTACTAACTCATCAATGCAACATATCTGAGAACACACAAAAAAAATCTAGCAACCACAGAGATGAAACAACGGTGCGGACTCAACAACAAGAAACCACTGAAATGATGAAGCAAGCGAAAACCAACAAGTAAACTCCGATGGGCCTAACCAGAGACAGAGCATCAGGTGCCAGCCAACATTACATAAGTATGCTGTTACGCTGAAACCGTCATAGAATCTGACGCCTGATCCATCGGCGTGCAGTTGAAGAGGACAACAAAGTTACCAACAAGTGTTTGAGTTATCTTCCATGCATGCATTCTGTCGTATAACGTTTATGTTGTACCCAATCAGTTTATATATCGAAGCATGATTTTACGAAATTGGGATCTGAAATAATTGCAAATATTTATTTTTCTGAATTTATATACTAAATAGAAGTGAAGGCAACGATTAGGAATCGATACAATTTAGCCACAGCTCTCATCAGAGACACAAGAGGAAAAGAAAAACAAACGTGAAATAACTAGACCCTAATTGAAAGACAAAAGGACAGTCACTTTCGCAAAAAATGGCCAATTGGCATACACTTAAAAACAGACCATAACAAAAATAAACCGCAACAGAAGAACTTCCCTGGACCGGCCAGTGAAACGAATTCCACTGGCGGGGCTTAAATCGATTTTACGCATCTACAATCCACATTCTTAGTTCCGTAGCGATTTAGATAAATAATTTGTTCAGTCCGCATGGAGGTCTCCTACCTCATCAGTGCAATATCTCTGAGAACACAAAATAATCAAACACTTACAGAGATGAAACCAAGGGCTCGACAGTAAAAAGCCACTGAAGTGCTTGAGCAAATGAAAACCAGCACTGAGACTCAGATGGTCCCGACAAGTGACAGAGCAACAAGCACCAGCCCACATTACATAAAATTAAATTCCCTCTAACTCACCATTAAAATCGGGCCCGATAGACCTTTTTACAAAAGAGATTTAAGTCCAACATTGAATTTTGGTTATCCAAAACAAAATTATATAAGCAATACACACACTCAAAGACAAACCTTAACAAAAATAAACCGCGACAGAAGAACCGCCTTGGAACGGTCAGTGAAACGAATTCCACAGGGGATCTTAAATCGATTTTACATGACCCCAATCCTCGCACATACTTCAGTTGCGATTTAGACAAATAGTGTGTTCAGTCCGCATGAATGCGTCCCAAATCATCAGTTCATCATCTCCGTGAACACAAAAATCAAACAACCACAGAGATGAAACAATTCTCAGTAAGCCTTTACCCTTGAACCGACATAGAAGCTGAGACCTGACCCACCGGCGTGCAATTTAAGAGGGAAGCAAAGTTGTCAACCGTGATTGGATTAACCTCCATGCATGCAGTCTGTCGCATAACATTTATGTTCTACCATATCTTTTTATATCGAAGAATGATTTTTCGAAATTGGGTGCTGAAGTCATTTCATTTATATATTGTTTGTTAATTGATGTACTAAGTCACAATAAAATTCGGGTTCCGAGAGACCTTGTTGCAGAAGAGATCTAAGTCCAACATTTAAATTTGAATTAATCAAATTTTAAATTAAATTTGAAACTTTAAATCTATAAAATTTTGAAAAGGATTTGCGTAGTTTATGATACCGATAATATGTTCTAGAAAGGGTTATCCCTTGGAAGCAAGGAATGCACCACTGAACTTAAAAATATGGAGTGTACATGTTTTCTGGGCCAGGCTAGCTAGTTTCGGCCATTTAGGCCCCATCGTGAAACCCTCAAATATTTTCAAAATTTCACAACGCAATCGAGAGTTTTAACTTTTTAACCCTGATTGAGAAGTTTAGCAGCTAACGATTTATAACGCGGGTTGAAGTCAGTTACATGGCTAGATACACTAGCAGATCGAATTAATTGCGAAATATAAACGCCATAGGATGCCGCACGAGGAAAATCACCATCCAATAAAGGAACCAGAGAGGGAGGCAAATTTGTCAGCCGTGATTGGGTTGAATACCATGCATGTAGTCTGTTGTATAACATTTATGTTGTACACATTTTTATCGAAGAATGATTTTACGAAATTGGGTGCTGAAATCATTGCATGTCTATATTTTTCTGCATTTATGTACTATGTCACCATAAATTGCGGGTTCAGATATACCGTGTTGCAGAAAAAATGTAAACAGAAGTGACGGCAATGTTCAGCAATCGATACAATTATCCACAGCTCCCATCAGAGACACCTAAGGAAAAGAAACACAAGCACGAAATAATAGATCCTAACGGAAACAGTGGAAAGCCAAAAAGAGAGCATCTTTGTCACAAAATGGCCAATTGGCTATCCAGAAAAAAAAATATCAGCAATACACACATTGAAAATACGAACAATAACAAAAATAAACCGCGACAGAAGAACCGCTTTGGAACGATCAGCGAAGCGAATTATACTTGGGGGCTTAAATCGATTTTACGCGGCGGCAATCCGTCACGATTTAGACAAATGCTTTGTAAAGTCCGCATGCAGGCCTCCTGACTCATCAGTGCAACAGAACAGAACAGAACCGAAAACTGCAAAGTGTACGAAATAGAAGAGAAGGCAATGATCTGGAATAGATACATTTATCCCACACCTCCCATCAGAGACACCAAAGGGAAAGAAACACAAGCATGAAACAACAAGGCCCTTATGGAAACATCAATAACGGAAAGCCAAAAGGACAGGTACTTTCCCAAAAAATGGCTGTCAAAAACTAAATAATATAAGCGATACACACGCCCAAAGACAAACAATAACAAAAATAAACCGCGAAAGTGGAACGAATATCACTGGGTGGGGGACTAACAGAATTCCACTTGGGGTGGGGGGGGGGGTCTTGAATCTGTTTTATGTGGCCACAATCCTCGCCGCTACTTCCGTCGCGATTGAGACAAATGATTTGTTCAGTCCGCTTGAAGGCCTCCACACTCATCAGTGCAACATGTCCGTGAACACGAAAATCAAACAACCACAGAGATGAGACAACTGTGAGGACTCGACAGCAAGAAACCACTGAAATGCTGGAGCAAAAGAAGATCAACAGTAAGACTCCGATGGACCCGACAATAGACAGAGCATTAGGCACCAACCAGCATTACAAAATATTAGAAACTCTAATTCTCAGTAAAATTGAAGTGAAGGCAATGCTCAGGAATCGATAAACCTTTACGCTGGAACCGTCATAGAATCTGAGGCCTGCCCACCGGCGTGCAATTAAACATTTGTGGGGAATAATTTCCCCACAAATCGCGCATGAATATATTTCATTATATATGCACGCTTGGTGCGTGGCGCTATATATTTTGACTACCATATTTTATCTAAACTACTTAAGTCGCGCTGCTTTGCCATATACCTACTTAATGCTCTGTCTCTGGTCGGGCCCATCGGAGTCTAACTGTTGGTTTTCTTTTGCTCCAGCATTTCAGTGGTTTCTTGCTGTCGAGTCCTCGCCGTTGTCTCACCTCTGTGGTTCTTTGATTTTTTGTGTTCACGGAGATGTTGCACTGATGAGTTAGGAGGCCTTCATGCGGACTGAACAAATTATTTGTCTAAATCGCGACGGAAGTAAGGGCGAGGATTGTGGCCACGTAAAATCGATTTAAGCCCCCCAATGGAAATCATTCCACTGACCGTTCCAAGGCGGTTCTTCTGTTGCGGTTTATTTATGGTGTTGTTTGTTGCTTACTGTGTGTATCACTTGTGTCTTTTTATTTTGGATGGCCATATGGCCATTTTGTGGGAAAGTAACTGTCCTTATGGCCTTCCTTTGTTTAGTTTTCCATTATGGTCTTGTCGCTTAATGTTTGTGAGTCTTTCCCTTTGGTGTCTTTGATGGGTGCAGTAAGTTAATTGTATCGATTCCTGATCTTTGTTTAACTTCTACTTTAAATAATTTAGACGTGCATAATCACAAGATAGGCTTCGGTTTCATCTCGAAACACTTGGATGGTGATGTTCCTTGTGCGGCATCCTATGACGTTTATATTTCGCAATGAATTCGATTTGCCAGAGTGTGTACTCATGTAACTGACTTCAACACACGTAATAAATTATTCACTGCTAATCTTCTTAATCAGGGTTATCGGTATCATAAACTACGTAAAGTCTTTTCAAAATTGTATAGATGTCATTCCGATTTAATTTTAAAATTCAATGCTGGACTTAAATCTCCTCTGCAACAAAGTCTATCGGAACCCGAATTTTATGGTGACTTAGAATATCAATTCAGAAAAGTATCCAAATGCAATGATTTCAGCACCCAATGTCGGAAAATCATTATTCGATATAAAACGATAGGGTACAACATTAATATATACGACAGACTGCATGCATGGTAGTAGACCCAATCACGTTTGACAAATTTGCTTCCCTCTTTAATTACACGCGGGTGGGTCAGGCCTTAGATTCTATGACGGTTCCAGCGTAAAGGCTTATTGAGAATTAGAGAGATCTAACTCAAGGTAATGTTTGTTGGTGCCTGATGCACTATCTCTGGTCGGGCCCATCGGAGTCTAACTGTTGGTTTTCATTTGCTCCAGCATTTCAGTGGTTTCTTGCTGTCGAGTACTCACCGTTGTCTCACCTCTGTGGTTCTTTGATTTTTTGTGTTCACGTAGATGTTGCACTGATGAGTTAGGACGCCTTCCTGCGGACTGAACAAATTATTTGTCTAACTCGCTAAGGAAATAAGGGCGAGGATTGTGACCGTGTAAAATCGATTTAAGCCCCCCCCCCCTCGTAGAATTCGTTTCCGCTGACCTTTCCAAGGCGGTTCTATTGTCGCGGTTTATTTTTGTTATGGTTTGTCTTTGGGTGTTTGTGTCGCTTATGTTATTTTATTTTGGATAGCCTATTGCCTATTTTGTGGGAAAGTAACTGTCCTTTTGGCTTTCCGCTATTGATGTTTCCATTAGGTCTGTTGTTTCACGTTTGTGTTTCTTTCCCTTTGGTGTCTCTGATGAGAGCTGTGGGTTTATTGTATCGATTCCTGATCATTGCCTCCACTTCTATTTTGTTATTTGCGGCTAGGGAAGTCCCACAAGAGTTATTGGAATTACTCTTTTTGAGTTGCTATAGGGGCGTAACGTCAGAGGTCCAATGGCAGTTTTTATGAATTATGAATGAGAATTATGGGCTGATGAGGTACACGATTAGCAAGTACTTTGGACGTGTCAGTACGTCATTGAGCTCAGGGAATGGTTAAGGCAGACATGCAAATTAGCGCGTGATAATTTAAGTAATATTCAGTTTAAGCAGAAAGATTATTACGACAAAGGCGCGACGTCGTGTAAATTTGACAAAAGCATCATGCAGCCCGTAAATTTCTTCAAGCCCCGTCGTACTGACATGTCAGGCAGACCATACATGTACGTCAGTTATTTCAGAACCTGTGAAACCAGTGAAATACGTAAGGCCACCACCAGTAAGGTAAAAACATTATCTTTTATCATACCACCGCCATTATAATATCTTTTTTTCATATCACCGTCATTGTGATTATCTTTTTTCATATCACCGTCATTGTGATTATCTTTTTTTCAAACCAACGTCATTGTGATTATCTTTTTTCATAGCACCGTCATTGCGATTATCTTTTTCATACCACAGTCATTGTGATTATCTTTTTCATACCACCGTCATTGTGATTATCTTTTTTCATACCACCGTCATTGTGATTATCTTTTTTCATACCACCGTCATTGTGATTATCTTTTTTCATACCATCGTCATTGTGATTATCTTTTTTCATACCACCGCTATTGTGATTATCTTTTTTCATACCACCGTCATTGTGATTATCTTTTTTCATACCACCGTCATTGGGATTATCTTTTTTCATACCACCGTCATTGGGATTATCTTTTTTCATACCACCGTCATTGTGATTATCTGTTTTCATCCCACCGTCAGAATGCCAGGAGACCAAGCACATTTCAGGGCAGACTATCTTAGCAGATAATTTTCGCATGATTGTTGTGTATACAGATGTTTTTATTCATATAGACATCATCTTGTTCCATCTAAGTGAATAAAGAAAAAAACATTTCTGACTGTTTTTCTGCCAAAAGGGGAAACCTTTGTTACGAGATGAAACCGAAGCCTAAATGGTGCTTATGCACGTCTAAATTATTTTTAGTAGGTATATGGCGAAGCAGCGTGACTTAAGTATTTGAATGAAATATGATAGGCAAAATATGTAGCGCCGCGCACCATGCGTGCATATATCATGAGATATATTCATGCGCGGTTTGTGGGAAAATTATTCGCCATACAGTAGGCCGCTGAAAGTCTGATTTCATGTTGTTGTCCTAAAAAGTCGCAAAGCGCCAAAACGTGCCATATATATTCTTCATGCCAATCGCATTGTTGTTGATATTCGTACTGACGGGAGTTATACAGTTGATCTGTAGGGAAGTTTCATCATTTTTCTCCAAAGGAAAAGCGATTGTAACGGAGATCAATTTTCTGCTGAAATTTGCTACATGGCTAAAATTGTGGCCAGTATCTATACTTCTCACAATTTTTAATCGAGCTAGCACGGGCATGCATGATTTTCCTGTAGGGCCAATAGATATAAAACGCAGAAGTAAACCAAGGATCGGGAATCGATTCGATTAACTTACTCCACCCATCAAAGACATCAAAGGGAAAGAAACACAAACATGAAGCGACTAGACAATAATGGAAACCTAAACAAAGGAGGGCCATAAGGACAGTTACTTTCCCACAAAATGGCCAAATGGCCATCCAAAATAAAAAGACACAAGTGGTGGTTGTCGGGGTGGTTGTATTAGTTAATGCTACAATATAAATAAAAGCCGTCACATGAAAAAAGAGCCCTTGGCTTTACATACTTATGTTATAATTATTTGCATACAAGTTCTAGAAGCATGTCTGCTTGTCCGAACCAACAAAGGTTTTCTTTACACTTCTGCAAACAGCGGGGGCTCCGGCGGGACTGAACTTATACACTAGAGCGTCTAAGCCCTTGTTGCTAAATAGAAGTGAAGGCAATGATCAGGAATCGATACAATTAACCCACAGCTCCCATCAAAGACACCAAAGGGAAAGAAGCACAGCCATGAAACAACACACCCTTATAGAAACATCAACAGCGGAAAGGCAAAAGTACAGTTACTTTCCCACAAAATGACCAAGTGGCTAACCAAAACAAAATTATATAAGCTACACAAACACCATAACCATAACAAAAATAAACCGCGACAGAAGACCCGCCTTGGAACGGTCAGTGAAATGAACTCCACTGGTGGGCTTAAATTGATTTTTACGTGGCCACAATCCTCGCCCTTCCGTCGCGATTGAGGCAAATAATTTGTTCAGTCCGCATGAAAGCCCGCTAGTTTCATTTGACATACCAAGGTTCCAATTTCGGTCCAAAAATTGTGCGGATTTTCAATGATGTATATTGTCTTGCGGGCCCCATTGGTTGAAGATGCTAGCTGGATGTGAAAGTAAATCCTGCAGAAGCAGTCGTAACTGGGATATAAGTGGAAAATTTCGGAGTCTGGGTCGACGGACCAATTAACATCCGGAATTTGGTGCTCACTTAATTGATAATCACGTTTCGATTTTTATACCGTTTTATTGAACTATTCGTGACGAAGGCCATTCTTTGTTATCCTATAGCCTTTAAATAGTCATTATTTTAAGCAGAATAAACTTTTTTCAACTCTGTTTATTTTTGTTATGGGTTGTCTTTAGGTGTTTGTGTCGCTTGTGTTATTTTATTTTTGATAGCCTATTGGCCATTTTGTGGGAAAGTAACTGTCCTTTTGGCTTTCAGCTGTTGGTGTTTCCATTAGGTCTGTTGTTGCATGTTTGTGTTTCTTTCCCTTGAGTGTCTCTGATGGGAGCTATGGGTCGATTGTATCGATTCCTGATCATTGCCTTTACTTTTTTTATTTATTTATTCAACGTATTTTGAAGTTTCGCATTCCAAAATGCTTTTGACTTACACTTACTTTCCTTTCCCTGGCAAACTTTTTTTTGGCATTTCAGCATGCATTGTGGCCACTTGAAATCGATTTAAGAGCCCCCCCCCCGACCCCCTCCCCCCCCCCTCCCCCCCAAAAAAAAGGGAAATATTTTTACTGACCGTTCTTCTGTCGCGGTTTATTTTTGTTAAAGTTCGTCTTTGGACGTACGTATCGTTTATATATGTTTGTTTTTGTCCTTTCCGCTAGTGATATTCATATTAGCGTCTAGTTTGTGTTTCTTTCCCTTGAGTGTCTCTGATGGGAGCTATGGGTCGATTGTATCGATTCCTGATCATTGCCTTTACTTTTTTTATTTATTTATTCAACGTATTTTGAAGTTTCGCATTCCAAAATGCTTTTGACTTACACTTACTTTCCTTTCCCTGGCAAACTTTTTTTTGGCATTTCAGCATGCATTGTGGCCACTTGAAATCGATTTAAGAGCCCCCCCCCCCCCGACCCCCTCCCCCCCCCCCTCCCCCCCAAAAAAAAAGGGAAATATTTTTACTGACCGTTCTTCTGTCGCGGTTTATTTTTGTTAAAGTTCGTCTTTGGACGTACGTATCGTTTATATATGTTTGTTTTTGTCCTTTCCGCTAGTGATATTCATATTAGCGTCTAGTTATATCATGTTCGTGTTTTTTTTCCCGTTTTGTGTCTCTAATTGGAGGAGTGGATGAATTATATCGATTCCTGATCATTCCTTTACTTCCATTATGCATATGTTTTTGTTACTTTTTCACGTTCTTGATGCATTTCGTACCTATTTATACAGTCTGAGGTTTCGTGTATGCAAGATCCTATTAAATGGTTGGAAATCATTCCGATATTGAACTGCAGCCCTTGTTCCTCATGAAAGATATCATTCTTTTGCTTTAGACATCATCAGAAACGTTGCCATTGATCCAATAATTGTGCTTTTACTCTGCAATTACATTACTTATCCAGAAGGTAAGATAATAGTTCTGTCTAGTTATAACGATAACCAATCCTCTGGGATACTCCCAAGATCGATAATGATTTTTATTCTTCGACATAAAACGCGAGTGATTACTCAGTTATAAAATACTGTCAGTTGTATTGAGTTTATGAAGTGAATAAATCAACTGAGCAGTCGATTACTAGTCTGGGGTGTGTTTTTCTGCTTCTTAAGACAATTATTAAAATATATTTCAAGAAAAAAAACATTTAGGTACTTACCGGTAGGTCTGGTTGTCGTAGTCGGAGTGGTTGTGGTAGTTGGTGCTAAAATATAAATAAAAGTCATCACATGAGAAAAGAGCTCTTGACATTTTACTGTTGATCTTATTTTATTTGCATTAAACGTCTGAGAGCATAACTGCTTGCCCGAACAAACAATGGTTTCCTCTGTATGTCTGCAAACAATGGGGTATCTGGCGGCACTGAATTATTGCACTAGAGCGTCTGACTCTTTGTTGCTAGTCTCATTTACATACCAAATTTCGAATTTCGGTCCAAAATTTATCCTGAAGAAAATTAGTGTAGACCGCGACAGAGGTAAAGGCGAGGATTATGGCCATGTAAAATTGATTTAAGCCCCCAAGTGGAATTCTTTCCACTGACCGTTCCAATGCGGTTCTTCTGTGGCGGTTTATTTATGTTGTTGTTTGTTACTTACTGTGTGTATCACTTGTGTCTTTTTTATTTTTTGGATGGTCATTTGGCCATTTTGTGGGAAAGAAACTGTCCTTATGGCCTTCCTTTGTTTAGGTTTCCATAATGGTCTGGTCGCTTCATGTTTGTGTTTCTTTCCCTTTGGTGCTTTGATGGGTGGAGTAAGTTAATTGTATCGATTCCCGATCTTTGTTTTACTTCTTCTTTTTAACCATATCTTCATCATCAGTGCGAAGTCTTAGACAAGAGCCTGTCGGGTTATCCGTAATGATGAACCGTGATTAATTGGTATTGCAAGCATGATCATGTTGTATAGGAAGAATTTTGTTTAAGAAGAATTACGAGTTCATTTTTTGTAACGATGCCGTTTCTGTTTAAGAAATCCGTTTGTACCTGTTTGCACATGTAAATAACGTGATTTTGATTTGCAAGTACTGCATTAAGTAGACTGATATGTTCGGTTATATCGTCGTCACACGTTATAACGGCCTGAGTGGCGTAGATGACGTCAGCAACGTCATCAACGTCGCAAAGATGGTTCTTACCATCTACCAAATACGGATATGATTTAGCTTAGTATTGGACGGCAAACAGTGCAGTTCCGTTCATGCTTTGCTACGACAACCAGTGTGTTCCCTATCAAATGTCGATTCGCGTTGTGTAGAATAGATATAAATTTTCCTGTCTTTAATTCTTGCTGTTGTTAATATAATGAATTTGTGAATAGCTATATTTGTGAGACGTGTCGCGGAGAAGGAAATGAAATTGAGTTTTTGCTATTTTGTTTTCTGTTATTGGCGAATGACTAGGTAGGGCAAAGGCGGAGTCTGTTCAATTGCCTCTTATCTGTGCTGATGCAGTGAGCACGAATTTGATGAGTATTATGCTCAGTTATAGTGACCGTTAATTAATTTCTCTGGTGCTCAGTAAGGTAGCATAAATTTTGAGTATTCTTGTTTCAAGCACCGGGTGCTGATATTCTGTTGCACAGTCAAGCTGAGTAAAGTATGTTAGTCTGGTCGGCGCATGCGCAATAACGGTATATGCATGAACATATTCAGACTTCTCCGGGGCAGGCTATATTTTATAGGTTTCGTGTACCGTATTTAGATTTTAATCTTCGTTGCCAGGCATTTTATGTTGGGAGGTGACGTGGTGGTGTGACCTGTTGCTCCCTGGTCGTAGTGCCCCGCAGAGGCAGTCAAACCCATATCGCGGACCGTCCAGACCACAGTTACTGAGATCTCATATTTACTTGACGGAGTCGTGGTGTCGAACACCGGCTTCTCAAGGCGCCAGAGATTGGAATTGAGTTAACCAAAAATGTTGTCGACATAAATAGTTGACATTGATGTGAATTGAGTTAATCAAATATGTTGTCAATATATATAGTTGACATTGATGTGAATTATTTCGTTTTCCTCTACCGGACTACAAGAGCACTAGTGCAGTGACATAAGTCCACCCGAAGTTATAATTGTTATACGAAAGACTTCATGCATTGTAGTTAATCCAATCACGGTTGACAGCTTTGCTTCCCTCTTTAATTGTTCGCCGGTTGGCCAGGCCTCAGATTCTATGACGATTCTAGCGGAAACCCTTTCTAGAACATATTTTCTGAGAATTAGAGAGAATCTAATTCTATGTAATGTTGGTTGATGCCTGAAGCTCTGTCTCTGATCGGGTCCATCGAAGTCTAACTGTTGGTTTTCTTTTGCACCAGCATTTCACTGGTTTCTTGCTGTCGAATCCTCACCGTTGTTTCATCTCTGTGGTGGTTTAATTTTTTGTGTTCACGGAGATCTTGAACTGATGAGTTCGGAGGCCTTCACGCGGACTCAACAAGTTATTTGTCTAAATCGTGACGGAAGTAAGGGCGAGGGTTGTGGCCACGTCAAATCGATTTAAGCTCCGTCCCCCCACGTGGATTTCGTTCCACTGACCGTTCCGAGGCGGTTCTTTTATCGCGGTTTATTTTTGCTATGTTTTGTCTTTGAGTGTTTGTATCGCTTATATAATTTTGTTTTGGATAGCCAATTGGCCATTTTGTGGGAAAGTAACTGTCCTTTTGGCTTTCCGCTATTGATGTTTCAATTATGGTCTGTTGTTTCATGTTTGTGTTTCTTTTCTTTTCCTGTATCGCTTATATGTTTTTGATTTGGATTGGCAATCTTTTTAGAAAAGCATCTGTGCTTTTGGCTTTCGGCTATTGATGTTTGTATCAGAGTTTTGTTATTTCATTTTTGTGTTTCTCTCCATTTGGTGTCTCTTAGGGGAGTTGTGGGTTAATTGTGTCGATAACTGATAATTGCCTTCACTTCTATTTTTCAATGATTTCAGAATGGTTTTCAACGGAAAGGGACATCATAAAGTATCTTTCATAACAAAACAAACATACAAACAAAAACATCAGCCACAAGGGGTGCGCAGTTCGTACCCATCGGAATGCCACCAACAATCTGTCTAAATAACTCAGAACCAAATCTTAGGTAAATATTTTCAAGTAGAAAGGTGAGAGCTTCACACACTTTTGACATTTCCAAAAAGTATATTTTTATGTTCTCCATTGATGTCTGACATAATAAGGTCTCGCCGCTGTGCTGGCTCCTGTGCAGTTTGTTCCCACGACTCTGTTGTTCGACTATGTTGTTATGTTGAATTCCTTTGGGGATATTTTGAGAGTGTCCTTGTCACGCTTCGTCTGACCACCATTGGAGCGTTTGACCATTTCTAGTTCTCGATAGAGAATTTTTTGGAAAACTTTACTCAGGCATCCTTGCAACATGGCCTGTCCATCTTAACTGTGTCAGTTTCAGAGTTTGTACTCTTAGCATCCTCGCCCTTTTCGGAACTTTAGTGTCAGGAATCCTGATATGAGTAAACACAGTAGACAATTTGAAGATAAGATCAGTAAAAAACTCACTTAATTATCCGAAATATATGGATGTCTGAAGATTTGGTAGGATTCTCTAGGGACAAAAAAGCAAGTTCGAATTAACCATAGTATACGAGTCATCCGTGTATGAGTTATTAATTTTTCAAGTTATATTATATATATATATATATATATATATATATATATATATATAGTTTTCTTAGACATGGTGTATGGGTCATTTAGTCTGATATACACCCGCACTGTGGGCATCCGGGACGGTTTATGGGACATTTGTATATGTCCCACAAACCATGTCCAAAAAATGCCTGGAAACCAGTCGTAAATCATGAGAAAATACTTATTTGAGAAAATGTCCCATAGTGTGGAACAGCCCAATATCCCACAGTGTCGTTGCTATTTTTAGAATAACCAACTTGACACCGTTAATTTTTTCTCTTCTGCCTGTTCTACAAATGACCCACAAAGCGTTAGGTTTCTACATGGATGATGCATTATGGGCAAGTAAAATGGCGGAACTTACGGCCGAACTTACCCGCAGGGGAAACGCAGTAAGTTTCTTTTTTATTGAAAAGCACAACAACAAAATTACAACCTCATAGACATAGAAAATGCATTTGCAGAGTGTTTTTTATGCCTGTGTGATATGAACAGCCGTGTCACGTTTTTGTTTTCAATCTTACTCTGTACATTGAGTGCGGCGAACAGGTCTGAGAGTGAGAAAGTAATGGATTTGCAGACAGTCTTTAACCAAGTGTCATACTGCAATAGATTACTCGTAGGTGTACATTACATACACTCCATATTTTGTGTGATGAAAGCATACAGTAGGCCTAATAATGAATTTTTATTTCCGACCATTAAAACTGGAAACGGGTCAACTCGGCCTGTCACCAACTCGGCACCAGGTCCAGTTGACCCAGGCCGACTTGACTCAGGTACAATGGCCAAATACTGAGGTAGTGGCCAAATGTAGCCGACTCAGTATATAGGTAGATGAATCTGGTCGTTTCGGCCTAAATTTGGACCTGGGTCGTTTCGGCCCGTTTCGGTGTGGACCTGGGTTGTTTCGGCCCTGGGTTGTGTCGACCCAATTTTATTAGATAGCATTTTTTCTGTATAAAATATTATTAGTTAAATTTGGAATATTATTTAAAGGCCCTGTCACATTAGCCATGGTTATAATAGCCCAAATAAAGTGTTTTAATTATTTTAATTTATTCAGCAGGATAACGGTTTAAGGACTAAAACTATATACTTTTCTTTCAACAATGATTGAATTTGATAACCACTAGAATCAACAGGCAAAATCACAAACAAACATGCATTTATCGCCCCCCCCCCCCCGCCCATCTGGGCTTGAGGAAATAGATGGGCTGCATGTAGGGCTGGCTAATCGGAGCTGAAAAGATAATCGATTATAAGTCCTGTCATTGCGATTGATAATCAATTAGTAATCGCTAAAATTTTTGTCATTATTTTACCTGTCTGGTTTTCTGTCTGAGCATGACTCTTACCATATGTTGCACTTTACCATATGTATATTTGAACAGACAGGCCTGAGCAAACAGTGTAGACCCAGATGAGGCGCCGCATAATGCGGCGTCTCATCAGGGTCTGCACTGTTTGCCACTCGTCCAGCTATTTAGGCATAACTTTGGGTAGTTAACTGTACCTATCAAGTAATCAATTAAAAGCACATCAGAAATGATAATCATTTTTGTGGAATTTATCGATCGATTAATCGATTATACGATTAATCGTGGCAGCCTTAGCTGCATGATGCTTTCATGCAGAGCTGAAACAGACCACACACGAATACTAGTAAACCGCTTAGAGGATCTAAGCCTGCCCAGGCAGAGCGTTGCGAGTTGGCCAGCCCATGTTTATAAATCCTATTGGTTTCAATGGGCGACAGGGCTTGAGATGTCATTTCATCTCAATTGCGGACAAAAGTCTGGCAAAATTGGAAGCAATGTCTCCAAAATGACCTATATACAGTGTTGACGGGGACGGTAAACCTCAAATCAAACAAACAAATCACCCTCGCCCATCAGGGCCTGGAGAATAGATTGGGCTGCATGATGCTTCCATGCAGGGTTGAAACCGATCGCACATGAGTACACATAAATAAAGAATCCAAAAAATGAATAAATAAAAATTATATTAAATAATGATTAAAATACCTGTTCCACAAAAGCAATGCTGCCACCGGTCACATACGTCACACGTAACGGCCTGGCGTCGGCTATTTACTTCCTTGTCACATGAGATGCACAATTCAGTCATTTTGAAATTTACTTCAACAATCGTTAAAAGCGATTTCAAAGATAAGTCATTAAGTGATGAGGTGGTGTCTTGGAGCACCTTATATACATTGGTTGACGACATTTAATCAAATTTTAAAGCATATCAGTCTTAACATATTTGTTTTTTTATTATTTTTTTTTATTTATTTATTTATTTTGTTTGTAAATTTACAGAACCGCTATTTCCCGACAAACTCAAAAGGCTACTAATTAAGGAAGCTCGCATTTAACATGTGTTTTCAAACTGTTATGTTAACGCCACATAGTTGATCACTTATAAATTAAAATAAGGGGATTAGCTAACTCCATCAAAAGTGATTCACGGGTGATTGATTAACGGGCCATTTAAAGCATCGCAAAAAAAAAAACTAATTGCAATTGAGTGCTTTAAAAACCTCCAACGTCTCCAGCGGAATGACAGGGCATTATGATCAGACAGATCTGCAATGTCAATTTAAGCCACAGGACACTGTCACCATCAGGTCCAGTGAGTTACTTGAGTGTCTTGGCATTGAGGACCTGGACCTCATCCTGAAAGAGAGAAGGCTCCACTGGTATGGACATGTGGAACGCTCCAACGGTGCAGTCAAGAGTCAAGACTGCCTGTGACATACAGGTAGGTGGAAAGCGGCAGCCTGGAAGGCCCAAGATGACCTGGAAGCAGCTGACAGAAAGAGATTGAAGAGAATGGAAGCTCCCTGCTATCGATCCTTATTATAGACAGGCCTGGAGATCTGGTGTAAGATCTGCCAGCGTGCAAAGCCAGCTACCTGGAAGGGGGCCACTTATGTGGACGTTGCCCCTGTACCTGCACGTTAATCAAAAATCCGTTGATGATGATGAAAAATCCTAAAAACAATACAGATCTTGATGACTTGCAGTTGTACTCCTAAGATTTTAACAAATTTGTTAAATTGCAATCCAGCAATGAGTCCAAAAGGTGCAGATGGAATAGCAAACAGTGTAGGCCCTGTGTCAGAAGCAGTCTGATCTGGGACTGCATTGTTTGCTGAAGCCTATCTCTCCCAATACACAGGATCATTACGGTAACTGCTCGTCTCATCATGTTTCGGATACATTGAAAGAGTCATTCCCTATATGTGTGCCCTGCTAACAAGATAATTTCCCCCAATTAATATTTCTTTGTATCTGTTGAACTGATTGGTTAAATAAATATGCTTGACAACAAATTTAATTTGAACATGTTGAATGATCTATCACTATTTAATAACAAGCACAACATCGCACATACATTTTCAGATTTTAATAATGAAAATTATGATATACAGATAGAAATAATAACATTGACAATTAAAGAATAAAATAATAATTAATAGGAAGTGTCTGCTGACAGCCGGCTGGCACCAGACTTTTAGGTCTAGTGACAGCCGGCTGTCACCAGACCTAAAAGTCTGCTGGAAGCCGGCTATAATATTTACTCAATAATAAGCATATTCTTTTTAACTATATAACTTATCCTGTTTCATGAGCTACCATACCGCTTACAGAACTTTGTTGAACAGTGAAGGATGCAATAATTTCTAATGGGGACTTGTATTTTTGTTCAAACTTTGTGTAACAATGCTGGTATTATTGCAGCTTAGTTCTAAATCATAAATTTATCATAAGGTTATTTCTAGGCATACCATCAGCAGAACTTACATGTACAAACTTGAGAAGAGTGGTGGGCGCACGCTTCATCTGGGTTTGAACAGCACGGACAGAACTAGAAATGTGTCAATACGACACAGATGCCCCCATCTAGGGGCTCACCTCACTCCAAAAAAGTCATGTAACAACAGTTGTCATCAGACAGCATATCTCGCCTGGAATAGTGTCTGTGAGGTTATTGGCATAGGTGTTTGTGTGGTGGTGGGGTGTATAGCTGATTAAACTTTATAAAAATAACTATGATCGTTCCAAATATGGACCTGTACCCGCCCATCGGGGCTTGGAGAAATAAATTGGGCTGCATAGTGCTTCCACGCAGAGCTGAAACTGACCACACATGAGTACTGGTAAACCGCTTCGAAGGACTAAGCCTGCCAAGGTAAAGTGGAATGAGTCAGACTGTCCAATGCATATAAGCCTTTTGGTTTCATTGGGCGGCAGGGCTTGAGATGTCATTTCATCTCAATGTCAGGTAAAAGACCCACCAAATTGGAAGCAACGTCTCCAAAATGACCTAAATAAGTGTTGACATGGATGTTAAACCTCAATTCAAACAAACACATTCCAAATATGGACCCAATCTATCAAATGGTTTGGAAAATATGAGTGCTTAAAAACTAGAGAGTCACGCATACCCCCAGTCAGCGCCACCCTTTGATGTATCTTTCAAGCTTTATGTTTTATGAATAAAGAAGTCAAGAAGCTATACATGTAAGAATCTACAAATGTGCTTGTAAAAGCTAAACCAAACATAAAATTTCTAAATGGACCAATGGAGTGAGGGCATCAAAGTTACTGAAGGGTGGGGGGCATCCATGTTACTGAAGCAGCAGGGTGGGGTATACATCAATGAAATCTTTGGACTGGTATGCAACATCGATGCAAGTATCAATTGAATTTGTCTTAGAGTTTAGAAAATACAGGCATCTACATGTATAAACTTTGTCATATAACTTTAACCAAATGTAAAATTTCTGTTACCTTGAGGTCAAGGTCACTGTGGGTGGAGGGAGGGACATACACCACAAAATCTTTGGAGTGGTATGCAACATTGATGCAAGTATCAACTGAGTTTGTCTTAGCGTTTAGCACATACACACATCTATAAACTTTGTCTTAAAACTTTAACCAAATGTAAAATTTCTGAGTCTGTGACCTTAACCTCAAGGTCACTGTGGGGGCGGGACATGCATCAAAGAAATTTTGAGACCAGTATGTAACTGCAATGTAAGTTAAAGTATCAACTATATCTATCAAAGGGTTCAGAAGATAAAATCTCTTAGAAACTTTGACGCAAAACTTTAACCAAGCACCCCCCCACCACCCCCCATCAGGGCCTGGAGAAATAGATTGGGCTGCACGGTGCTTCCCCGCAAAGCTGAAACTGATCAAACTTGAATACTGGTAAACAGCTTAGGTCTATATAAGTCTGCCCAGGAAGTGATGCGAGTCGGACGGCTCCTTAAACCTTAACGGATTTTATGGGTGGTAGGGCTTGAGATATCATTTCATCTCTGAATGTCGGGTAAAAGTCCCACAAAATTGGAAGCAATGTCTCCAAAATTACCTTAATACTGTTGAATGATGGGGATGTAAAATCGCAACTCAAACAAAACAAAAACTTTAACCAAAATGTTACCCGATGGACTGACAGATTGACACATGGACGGATGGACAGACAAATGGTCGAATGACAGGCTAAAACTATATACCCCATAGCATACTTCATATGCCAGGGGTATAATTAGTCTAGCTTCTAAGACATCCCAGAATATAATGTCAGTGTAGGTAGAACCAATGCTTTGTTATGACTATCAAGTATGAGCATAATTATGTCCCCCAACAAATAGACTTCATGGCCTAGTGGTTAAAAGCACCAACTGTTAATCATTAGGAGGTTCTGCAAGGGACGGTAATGTGGTTTTTATCTTTGCCCACCTCTGATTAGCAACCAGCTCAAAATAAGTGAAAATCTTGAAAGGGCCATAAACCAAAACAAAAACAAGAGGTCCATAGGCCACTTTGCTCACCAGATCTCAGGTGGTCACTGACCACTGGCAGCAATATATTTTAACATATGATTTTAATATACCGATTTTAAAGTCTCCCAAACATACCCCCACAATCCGGAGCACCCATGTCGACACTGTATCTGAAATATTTGTTATTTTATGAAGTGGCGGGGATGGGGCATGGACCCAATGAAGCCATGGTTGGTATCCCATATCAAAAGGAACAAGAATATATACGGATTAAGGGTGGGGATCTGTAAGATTCTTGAGATATAAGGCCTTTTCGGCATCGGAGGGGTAGGGGCATGGCCCCGCTGGACACCAGAAAAGCTGTAGATTGTGTTGTCTCTGAATGTGTTTTATCATAAGGACCAAGAATATATATGGTTTAAGGGTGGGGATTTGAACAGTTTTTGAGATATGAGGCCCTTTTGTGAAATGGAGGGGAGAGGACCCCACAAGTTGGTGTGATTTAATATGTCTAATTATAAGGAATAAGAATGCATATGATTATGGGTCTGGGATCTGACTGTCTTCTATGATATATGGCATTTAATGAAGTGGAGGGACAGGGCATGCCCCCAGCACATTGCTGCAGCACAAAGAGACCCTCAGGTTGGTGTGACTGAATGAGTCTTACCATAAGGAATAAGAAAATATACGGTTTAGGGGCGGGGATCTTGGTGGTTTCTGAAATATATGGCTTTTTATGAAGTGGAGGGGTGGGCCGGCGGACCCAGAACACCCCCTGGGCCCACATGTTGGTATCACTGAATGCGTCTTATCATAAGGAAAAAATTTAATGTGGTTTAGGGATGGGGTAATCTGAACAGTTTCTCAGATATTTCGCCTTTTTTGAAGTGGAGGGTCGGGACATGGCACTCAGGCACACCCTGGGAGACCCCTAGGTTGGTATCACTGAATGTGTCTTATAAGGAACTAGAATATATATGGTTTAGGGGTGCAGATTTGAACGGTTTCTGAGATATTGGATTAACTAAGTGGAGGGGGTGGGGCATGGCCCCAGCACAACCAGGGATTCCCAGGTTGGTGTCACTGAGTGTGTCTTATCACAAAGAACAAGAATATATATGATTTGGGGTTGGGATCTGAATGGTTTCCAAGATACATGGCCTTTTATGTAATGGAGGGGCTGGGACATGGTCTCGGCACACCCTGGGGGACCCCCAGGTTGGCATAAAAGTATATGGCTGAAAGAAATTTACTGAAGGATAATTGCTATAAATTTTTTGTCAAAGGCTTGGCAGTAAATGCCATTTTTCTATTTTCCCCATAGAAACTCCAAGTTGCCACAGCAACCAAACTAATGAGCCCATTTTCATAAAAAAAACACTAACTTTCGATCCCCAACCCGGGGATGCTACAGATTAAGTTTGGGCTGAATGGGCCCAGTGGCTTCAGAGGAGTTGTCATTTAAAAGTGTTGACATAAGACGATGACAGACAACTGCCTATCCCATAAGCTTCGGCTCTGGTGAGCTAAAAAAAAATAACAGGGGAGAAGGATATGTTGTTTTAGGTGCAGATCCTGTTTGCATCAGCGACAGCGGCTTGGCATATCCTGATTTAGGCACTGAACCTATGGATGGATTGTGGATTTGGGACCAATCTTACATGGAGGGGTAAATCAGTCATATTTTGGTTTTAAAAGGCACAGGCCCCTAAAAACTGTCAACTTTGGACAAAAAATGGTTTGACTGCACCCTATCTCATGAACAAATCAATGGATTGTGGTCCAACTTTTCAATATACCAGCAACAAAAAATTTAATTAGACTGGTGACCTTGTCCTAACTTTTAAGGTCATATGCTCCAGAAAACTTGATTTTCAGCCAAAAATTGGTTTTCTGCACCCAAGCTGAGATGCCCAATTGATGAATTTTAATCAAACTTTATACATTTCTAGTTCTATAATTGGATCCAGATTCCAGACATATGGTGAAGATAAGAATATGAAAATGTAGTTAGTATTGAAGAAATATTATTGCTGGCTGTCAGCAGACTTTTAGGTCTGGTGACAGCCGGCTGGCACTAGACCTAAAAGTCTGGTGCCAGCCGGCTGTCAGCAGACCTCGCCATAATAATAATTTCAACTGTGACACCGTGCCTGGACAAAGCTTTTGTAGTCAACAAACTACTGCATCAGGGTCAATTATAGTTATGTCCTTGACAGAAATTAAGTGAAAAAAAAAATGTCGACAAACTGGTAGGTGATAAGAATAGAGTTAGAGTAAATTAGAAAATATTTTCATTACATCATAAAGGGGTAATATAATTTGGAATGCAATTTCACTGCATACCCTATGGAATATGAGAGACATAAATTCACTACGGGACGGCGAGCCATTCCTACATGGGTTGGCTAGCCCTCTGGTACCGGAAGAGCAGGCTCCTTGACTGGTCGTCCAGTCTTCGACGGGCAGACTCATTCTAAGACTGGTCGTCCAGTACCGGACGGCTAGCCACTGCCATCTATCTGTCTATGTTTGTTTTGTTTGAATAAATGTTAAACTTTCCCATTGACACTATTTCGGTTATTTTGGAGACGTTACTTCCAATTTTGTGAGACTTGTACCCGACACTGAGATGAAATTACATCTCTAGCCCAGTGGCATCATGAAACCAAGAAGGAATTACCCATTGGAGGGTCTGACTCGCACCACTTTGCCTGGGCAGGCTTAGTCCTAAACGAATGGGTTTTTTTTGGTACTCACGTGTTATTTTTTTTTTTGTTTGGTTTTACAGTCCTTTCAAGATTGTTTCACTCATATCAAGCTGATCATTAATCAGAGTTTTCACTGAGTTGTTTGGTAAATATTGCAATATCTGCTGACGATACACATATCGTGAAGCAGTTTGACGATAGTACGATTACAATACAGCAAACATAGTAATTTGATGGAGATGAGGTGAAAACTTTTGCTGGTTTTGCTTAAATTTGTGACTTAAAAATAAGTTTCTATTTTCACTTTTATCAGCTCACCTGTCACATAGTGACGGGGTGAGCTTTTGGGATCACTTTTCGTCCGTCGTGCGTCCGTCCGTGTGTCCGTCCCTGCGTGCGTGCGTAAACTTCTTCTTCAAGTGACATATCTTCCTAAACCATTGATCAGATTTTGACCAAATTTCACAAGAATGATCCTTAGGTTGTCCCCTTTCAAAGTTGTTCAAATGGTTCCTGTCCATTGCACATCTACATTAGGTCACAGGAGCCAAAAATAGATTTTTTTCACCGGAAACTTAAAAAATTTTCTTCTCTGAAACCACAAGGCCCAGGTCTTTGATATTTGGTATGAAGCTTCATCTAGTGGACCCCTACCAAGATTGTTCAAATTATAGTGCTGCGGCCAAAAATGCCCCTGCCCCAGGGCCCTTTGTTTTTTACATGGGCTTATATAGGGAAAATCTTTAAAAATCTTCTTCTCTGAAACCGCAAGGCCCAGGTCTTTGATATTTGGTATGAAGCTGCATCTGGTGGACCCCTACCAAGATTATTCAAATTATAGTGCTGGGGCCACAAATGCCCCAGCCCCCGGGCCCTTTGGTTTTACAAAGGATAATATAGGGACAACCTTTAAAAATTTTCTCCTCTGAAACTGCAAGGCCCAGGTCTTTGATATTTGGTATGAAGCTTCATCTAGTGGACCCCTACCAAGATTGTTCAAATTATAGTCCTGGGCCAAAAATGCCCCAGCCCCGGGACCCTTTTGCTTTACATCGGCTTATATAGGGAAAATCTTTAAAAAATCTTCTTCTGAAACCACAAGGCGTCTTTGATATTTGGTATGAAGCTTCATCTAGTGGACCCCTACCAAGATTGTTCAAATTGTAGTGCTGGGGCAAAAATGCCCCCGCTCAAGGGCCCTTTAGTTTTACATAGACTTATAAAGGGAAATCTTTAAAAATCATCTTCTCTGAAACACAAGGCCTAGGTCTTTGATATTTGGTGTGAAGCTACATCTAGTGGACCTTTACCAAGATTGTTCAAATTATAGCCTGAGAACAAATATGCCTCGCCTCAGGCCCTTTGGTTTTACATAGACTTATATTGGGAAAATATTTAAAAATCTTCTTCTCTGAAACCGCAAGGCCCAGGTCTTTGAAATTTGGTATGATTCTTCATCTAGTGGATCCCTACCAAGATTGTCCAAATTATAGTGCTAGTGCCAAAAATGCCCCCTCTCAGGGGCCCTTTGGTTTTACATAGACTTATAAAGGGAAATCTTTAAAAATCATCTTCTCTGAAACCACAAGGCCTAGGTCTTTGATATTTGGTGTGAAGCTACATCTAGTCGACCTTTACCAAGATTGTTCAAATTATAGCCCTGAGACCAAATATGTCCCCGCCTCTGGCCCCCTGGTTTTAAATAGACTTATGGCCACGTAAAATCGATTTAAGCCCCCCAGTGGAAATCTTCCACTGACCGTTCCAAGGCGGCTCTTCTGTGGCGATTTATTTTGTGTTGTTGTTTGTTACTTACTGTGTGTATCACTTGTGTCTTTTAGTTTCGGATGACCGTGTGGCCATTTTGTGGGAAAGTAACTGTCCTTATGGCCTTCCTTTGTTTAGGTTTCCATTATGGTCTGGTCGCTTAATGTTTGTATTTCTTTCCCTTTGGTGTCTTTTATGGGTGGAGTAAGTTAATTGTATCAATTCCTGATCTTTGTTTTACTTCTACTTTATATAGTGAAAATCTTAAAAAAAATCTTCTTCTGTAAAACCACAAGGCGTAGGTCTTTGATATTTGGTGTGAAATTTCATCTAGTGGATCTCTATCAAGATTGTTCAAATTATAGCCCTGGGGCCACAAATGCCCCACCCCGAGACCCTTAGGTTTTACATAGACTTATAAAGGGAAATCTTTAAAAATCATCTTCTCTGAAACCACAAGGCCTACTAGGTCTTTGATATTTGGTGTGAAGCTACATCTAGTTGACCTTTACCAAGATTGTTCAAATTAAAACCCTAGGACCAAATATGCCCCCACCTCGGGGCCCTAAAATGGTTTTACATAGACTTATATAGGGGAAATCTTTAAAATCTTCTTCTCTGAGACTGCAAGGCCCATGTCTTTGATATTTGGTATGGAGCTTTATCTAGTGGACCTTTACCAAGATTGTTCAAATTATAGCCCTTGGGCCACAAATGCCCCCACCCGAGGGCCCTTTGGTTTTACATAGACTTTTATAATCTTTGAAAATCCTTTTCTCAGAAGATTGTCCAAGTTATAGCCCTGAGGCCTAAAATGGCCCAGCCCGGGGGCCATTTGGTTTTAAATAGGCTTATGTAGGGAATATCTTTAAAAAAATCATCTTCTCTAATACCCCAAGGCCCAGGGCTTTGATATTTGGTGTATGAAGGCCTAAAATGGCCCAGCCCGGGGGCCATTTGGTTTTACATAGGCTTATGTAGGGAATATCTTTAAAAACATCATCTTCTCTAATACCGCAAGGCCCAGGGCTTTGATATTTGGTGTATAGCTTCATCTAAAGGGCCTTTGCCAAGATTGTTAATTATAGTCTTTGTTGATATTTGGTATGAAGCTTCTCCTTTTTAGACCTCCCTCAACATTATGCACATTATAGCCCTGGGGTCAATAATGACCCTGCCCTGGGGCCCATTTGTTATTCTATGGATCAGGTGAGCGATCCAGGGCCATCATGGCCCTCTTGTTTCCATTGTTCATGTATATTACAGTTAATTTCTACAAAAGAATTAAATTTATAAGTATTGCTTAAAGCTGATTTTAAGGAATTTCTTTGCTTAAAGTTTCTTTTTCATGCCGGAAAGTGTATCGCAATATGTATCGTATCGTGACACAAATATCGCAATATGTATTGTATCGTGAGGTAACTATATCGTTGCAGCCCTATCAGAATTGGGTGAAAACTTGAGTATCTGGAGAAAAACCCTCTGACCTTCCATTGCAGAACTTAGCATCTCACATGTGACCTGAGCAAGGCTCAAACCACTGCAAAGAGGGGGAGCTATTGTGATTGGTCACTGCCCATCGTTGTGATCGTCCATCCAAGTGTCCGTCCATTCACAATTTCTTTAAACAACATGATCGCCTCCTAAACTAGATTTTGACAAAACTCTGCAGAAATAATCCTTGGGTGATCCTCTCAAATTTGTTCAAAGTATTCAATATTCCATGCAGAATTCTGGTTGCCATGACCACAAATAGGGGAAAATCAGAGAAAACTTTAAAAGATCTTCTTATGAAACCAGAAGGCCCAGGATGAGGTATTTCATATTTGGCATGAAGCTTCTTCTAGTGGACCTCTACCCAGATTGTTCGAATTATAGCACTGGGGCCAAAAATGGCCCGAGGCAGGGCCAACTGCGTTAACATAGAAGTATTTAGGGAAAACCTTTAAATATCTTCTTGTTTGAAACAATAAGGCCCTGGAGGTCTTTGATATTTGGTGTGAAGCTTAAATATATGTCTAGTGGACCGCTAGTGGGGCCCAATGGGTTTACATAGCCTAATATAGACAAAATGTTTATAAATCTAAAAGATCTTCTTGACTGAAACCAGATGGCCCAGTGGTATTCGATATTTGAGTTACATAGGGAAAACCTTTAAAAATCATCTTGTCTGAAACCAGAAGGCCCAGGTCTTTGATATTTGTCATGAAGCTAGTACAGGGATTCTGCTGGCCCAAAATGCGGTTCAGACAAATTGTCCAGACAGCTCAAAATTTATCGGACATACTGAATTTCATTTGGAAAAATGAAATTTTCTTACACTAAAATAGTCAATGTTACCACTTTTTAGCTCACCGTCACGTAGTGACGAGGTGAGCTTTTGGGATCACTTTTTTGTCCGTCGTGCGTGCGTCCGTGCGTGCGTGCGTGCGTCCGTGCGTAAACAATTTCTTTAAACGACATCTCCTTCTAAACCACTGATCGGATTTTGACCAAACTTCACAGGAATGATCCTTAGGTGGTCCCCTTTCAAAGTTGTTCAAATGGTTCCGGTCCGTTGCACATCTAGGTCACAGGAGCCAAAAAAAGATTTTTTTCACCAAAAACTTAAAAAATCTTCTTCTCTGAAACCACAAGGCCCAGGTCTTTGATATTTGGTATGAAGCTTCATCTAGTGGACCCCTACCAAGATTGTTCAAATTATAGTGCTGGGTCGAAAAATGCCCCCGCCCCAGGACCCTTTGGTTTTACATAGGCTTATATAGGGAAGAATCTTTAAAAATCTTCTTCTCTGAAACCACAAGGCCCAGGACTTTGATATTTGGTATGAAGCTTCATCTAGTGGACCCCTACCAAGATTGTTCAAATTATAGTGCTGTGACAAAAAATGCCCCCGCCATGGGGCCCTTTGGTTTTACATTGGCTTATATAGGGAAAATCTTTAAAAATCTTCTTCTCTGAAACCACAAGGCCCAGGTCTTTGATATTTGGTATGAAGCTTCATCTAGTGGACCCCTACAAAGATTGTTCAAATTATAGTGCTGGGGCGAAAAATGCCCCCGCCCGGGGCCCTTTGGTTTTACACAGGCTTATATAGGGAAAATCTTTAAAAATCTTCTTCTCTGAAACCACAAGGCCCAGGACTTTGATATTTGGTATGAAGCTTCATCTAGTGGACCCCTACCAAGATTTTTCAAATTATAGTGCTGGGACAAAAAATGCCCCCGCCACTGGGCCCTTTGGTTTTACATTGGCTTATATAGGGAAAATCTTTAAAAATCTTCTTCTCTGAAACCACAAGGCCCAGGACTTTGATATTTGGTATGAAGTTTCATCTAGTGGACCCCTACCAAGATTGTTCAAATTAAAGTGCTGGGACAAAAAATGCCCCCGCCACGGGGCCCTTTGGTTTTACATTGGCTTATATAGGGAAAATCTTTAAAAATCTTCTTCTCTGAAACCACAAGGCCCAGGTCTTTGATATTTGGTATGACGCTTCATCTAGTGGACCCCTACCAAGATTGTTCAAATTATAGTGCTGGGGCGAAAAATGCTCCCGCCCCGGTGCCCTTTGGTTTTACATAGGCTTATATAAGCAGAATCTTTAAAAATCTTCTTCTCTGAAACCGCAAGGCCCAGGACTTTGATATTAAGAATGATCCTCATCTAATGGACCTCTACCAAGATTGTTCAAATTATAGCCCTTGGGCCAAAAATGTCCCCGCCCCGGGGCCCTTTGGTTTTACATAGACTTATATAGGGAAAATCTTTAAAAATCTTCTTCTCTGAAACCACAAGGCCTAGGTCTTTTATATTTGGTATGAAGCTTCATCTAAAGGACCTCTAACAATATTATTTAAATTATAGTGCTGAGGCCAAATATGTCCCTGCCCCAGGGCCCTTTGGTTTTACATAGGCTTATATAGGGAAAATCATTAAAAATCTTCTTCTCTGAAACTGCAAGGCCCAGGACTTTGATATTTGGTTTGAAGCTTCATCTAGTTGACCCCTACCAAGATTGTTCAAATAATAGTGTTTGGGAAAAAAATGTCCCCGCCCCGGGGCCCTTTGGTTTTACATAGGCTTATATAGGGAAAATCTTTAAAAATCTTCTTTTCTGAAACCGCAAGGCCCAGGACTTTGATATTTGGTATGAAGCTTCATCTAGTGGACCCCTACCAAGATTGTTCAAATTATCAAATTATAGCCCTTGGGCCAAAAATGCCCCTGCTCCAGGGCCTTTTGGTTTTACATAGACTTATATAGCGAAAATTTTTAATAATCTTCTTCTCTGAAACCACAAGTCCTAGGTCTTTTATATTTGGTATGAAGCTTCTTCTAAAGGACCCCTACCAAGATGATTCAAATTATAGTGCTGGGGCCAAAAGTGGCCCTTTGGTTTTACATAGGCTTATATAGGGATAATCTTTAAAAATCTTCTTCTCTGAAACCACAAGGGTAAGGACTTTGAAATTTGGTATGAAGTTTCATCTAATGGACCTCTACCAAGATTGTTCAAATTATAGCCCTGGGGCCACAAATGCCCCCACCCCGGGGCCCTTTGGTTTTAACTAGATTTATATAGCCCCGGGGCCATTTGGTTTTGCATAGGCTTATGTTGGGAATATCTTTAAAAGAAATCTTCTTCTCTCAAACCGCAAGGCCCAGGTCTTTGATATTTGATGTGTAGCTTCATCTGGTGGACCTTTGCCAAGATTGTTCAAATTATAGCCTTTGTTGATGTTTGGTATGAAGCTTCACCTTTCAGACCTCCCTCAACATTATGCACATTAAAGCCCTGGGGCCAATAATGGCCCTCTCTGGGGCCAACTTGTTACACTATGGATCAGGTGAGCGATCCAGGGCCATCATGGCCCTCTTGTGTTTTATATTAGAATCACTTTTTGTCTGTCATCCGTGCGTAAACAATTTCTTCAAACGACATCTCCTCCTAAACCACTGATTGGATTTGGACCAAACTTCACAGGAATGATAGAAGCCTCCGTGGTGTAGTGGTTACACTACTCGCCTTGTAAACCAGGGATCGCAGGATCGATCCCGGGCTTCTCCAGACTTTCGGATGAGTCTTTAAACCGAGGTCCCGTCTCCGTATGACCTTAGCTGTTGGTGGGACGTAAAACTCAAATACTCACTCACTCACAGGAATGATCCTTAGGTGGTCCCCTTTCAAATTTGTTCAAATGGTTCCGGTCCATTGCACATATAGGTCACAGGAGCCAAAAATAGATTTTTTTACCGAAAACATAAAAAATCTTCTTCTCTGAAACAACAAGGCCCAGGTCTTTGATATTTGGTATGAAGCGTCATCTAGTGGACCCCTACCAAGATTGTTCAAATTATAGTGCTGGGGCCAAAAATCCCCCCGCCCCGGGGCCCTTTGGTTTTACATGCGCTTATATAGGGAATATCTTTAAAAATCTTCTTCTCTGAAACTGCAAGGTCCAGGTCTTTGCCATTTTGTATGAAGCATCATCTAGTGGACCTCTACCAAGATTGTTCAAATTATAGCCCTAGGGCCAAAAATGTCCCCGCTCCGGGGCCCTGTGGTTTTGCATAGACTTATATAGGGAAAATCTTGAAAAATCTTCTCCTCTGAAACCACAAGGCTTAGGTCTTTGATATTTGGTATGAAGCTTCAGCTAGTGGTTCTCTACCAAGATTGTTCCAATTATAGCCCTGAGACCAAAAATGCCCCCGCCTTGTGGCCCTTTGGTTTTACATAGACTTATATAGGGAAAATCTTCCAAAATCTTCTTCTATGAAACCACAAGGCTTAGGTCTTTGATATTTGGTGTTCAAATTATAGCTCATGGTCCAAAAATGCCCCCGCCCGAGACCCTTTGGTTTTACATAGACTATATAGGGAAATCTTTAAAAATCTTCTTCTCTGAAACTGCAAGGCCCATGTCTTTGATATTTGGTATGGAGCTTCATCTAGCGGGCCCCAAGCAAGATTGTTTAAATGATAGCCCTGAGGCCACAAATGCCACCCCCCCACACCCCCGGGCCCTTTGGTTTTACATTTTACATAGGTTTATATAGAGATTATCTTTGAAAATCTTCTTCTCTGAAACTGCAAGGCCCGGTTCTTTAATGTTTGGTGTGTAGCTTCATCTAGTGGACCTTTGCCAAGATTGTTCAAATTATAGCCTTTGTTGATATTTGGTATCAATCTTCACCTTTTTAGACCTCCCTCAACATCATGCACATTATTACCCTGGGGTCAATAATGGCCCTCCCCAGGGCCCACTTGTTACTCTATGGATCAGGTGAGCGATCCAGGGCCATCATGGCCCTCTTGTATAACAATATTGATTCTTACAAACAATATTGATATAAAGAAGAGTCCAAAATCAGTTCAGGACATTTTGTCCAGACTGGCCTGAAATCTTTTTGACAATCATAATTTTTTTAAGGACTATGACCGATGTCCGGCCCCAAACAAAATCCCTGTAGTAGTCTTCTACCAAGATTGTTCAAACTATAGCCCTAGTGCCAAAAATGGCCCAGGGGCCGGAGCTCACTGTGTTTACATATAGGTATACAGTCGACGCTCGATATCTCGAACCTTACGGGACCGGATAAAAAGTCCGAGCTATCCATAGTACGAGATAACCAAAGTGTGAAGTCACATGTATTTCAGAGCCCATTATTTGCCGTGACAAGCTTGGTATTCTTGTATCTAGTTTAATAGCACTTACATGCACAGCTTATGAGTTTTTAAAAATTGATTATGAAAGTAATGGTCTAGCGATCTTAAAAGATTTCTGCATACATACATATTTGGGCATCCAAATAAGCTAAAAATAGATATGTACTTAAATGGACTGGTTCCCTGCTTGTGCATGCAATGCTTATATCACTTTGGTGAGCAGTACATGCTATACGTCATGCGGTAGTCCCTCGTATTGATAAAAGCAGTTTAGGCCCTGCCGAGAAAGCTGGTCATGAGCCTCGGACAAGGGACAGTACTCAGTTTTGACACTAATGTCAGAGGAGTACGTAAAATATATATTCTTGTTCCTTATGATAAGACACATTTAGTGACACCAAGCTGGGGTTCCCCTGGGATGCACTGTGGCTATGGCTGGCTAATCGGAGCTGAAAAGACAATTGATTATCAGTCCTTACATTGTGATCGATAATCGATTAGTTTTCACTGAAGATTTGATCATAATTTTACCTGTCTGGCTTTGTCTGAGCACGACTCTCAGCATATGTTGTATTTTACCATAAGAATATATTTGAACAGACAGGCCTGGACAAACAGTGTAGACCCAGATGAGACGCCGCAAAATGCGGCGTCTCATCAGGGCCTGCACTGTTTGCCACTGATCCAGCGATTTTAGGCACAGCTTTGAGTAGTAAATTGTACTTATCAAATAATAGATTACAAACAAATCAGTACTGATAATCATTCTTGTGGAATTTATTGATCAATTAATAAATTATCTGCTTAATCGTGCCAGCCTTAACTGTGGCCCTGCCCCACCCCCTCGACTTCATAAAAGGCCATATATCTCAGAAACCATTCAGATCCCCACCCCTAAACCATATATATTCTTGTTCCTTATGATAAGACGCATTCATTGACAACAACCTGGGGGCCAAGGGATGCGTCTGGGCCTTGCCATACCCCCTTCACTTCATAAAAGTCCTCATATCTCGGAAACCTTATAGGTCCCCACCCCATAACCATATATATTCTTGTTAAAATACATGACTACCAGAGGCCAGTGCCTCCCCTGAGCTCTGGTGAGCGTAGTGGCCCATGGGCCTCTTGTTTATTCATGGATTTAAAAAAATGGCACAGTTGTTTTCCTTGAGGAGTATACTGGCAGTGCCATTTGAAACAGTTGAGCGGGTACATGTAGGTTGAAGGTCAAGGTCACAAATGATGAAATGGTCATGAACTGAGGTTTTCAGGTCATAACTTCTACATTTATGCATGGATTTCAAAATAGTTTGGTGCATTTGCTTTCCTTGAGGATTAGAATGCCATTTGAAACATCTGTTTTGGTAGGTTGAATGTCAAGGTCACACTTGAAGGTCAAATGATAAAATAGTCATAAATTGAGCTTGTGTCCGGGCCATAACTGAACTACATTTATTCATAGATTTATTTCAAAATACATGTAATTGTGCACAGTTGTTCTCCTTGACAAGTACCTATAATTTGTTCAAGTACATATATGTTGATGGTCAAGGTCACACTTGAAATTCAGTTGATCAAATGGTCAGAACTTCTACATTAATTTAATGCATGGATTTCAAAATAATCTGGCAAAATTGTTTATTTTAAACGTTTGTTCAGGTGAGTAGAAGGTCAAGGTCACACATGAAGGTCAGGCAATAAAATGGTCATTTGCTTGTGTAAATTGAAATTTTTGGCTCATAAATATTAAAAAAGTTTGCTGTCTGTAAGCATGATGTTGTTTGCATGGCTTCTGTATAATAGATGGATGGATGACTCATGATTTTATGTCCTTTTCAACAGTCATATCATGATGATGGGAGATTGATAGTGAAAGGCTGTGTCCAGTGGAACTCCGTTTACAGTTTAGAAGATTTTGCCTGGAGTGTGGATCAAACTCTGGACCATTAGATGAGTAGGCCCGGGCTTAACCCACTGAGTTACCGGGGCTCCTCTTCTGTCTAATAAATGAGTGAATCAGTTCTTCACATGTCTATAGGTTCTAAAGCAGACAGCGGGCTTGACGAGTTGTCCCTGGGCAACCAATCTAGTTTTGGAAATAGGGATTGAATGAAATACTATACACATTGTTGATGGTTTCCAGGATGGTTCTTTTTTTTAGATTTTATCTCTTTTGGTCTGCTCCTACATGTAACTGCACCCACCTTCCTCAGACAAAGCCCAGAGGGCAGGACCCAGATCATAACTAAGCTTTAAACAACCCTTGCTTTGCCGGCCTTGTTGGCTCAGTCGGATGCGCGTCTGACTGGTGATCAGGAGGACACGGGTTCGACTCACGCCGGGGTCGGCAACATTCTTTCGTGGAGATTGATCATGAAATCTTTTCTACGGTCATTCTCTCCCTTCCGCTGATTCAAGAAGAGCAGTTGTCAGTTTCTGGCGAAAGAATGTGCACTGTACTGGTTAACAGCTTACGTATAAGCCTGCCCAGGAAAGTGTGGATAGGTAAACTGACCGGCCCAAAAATGACCTAAATAGTGTTGACTGGGCCGTTAAACTCCACTACAAACAAACAAACCCCTTGCTTTCATCCTGTTTCATCAGAGCCTACACTATCAAACACCAAATGTCTAGAGATTTGTATAACAGAATAGCTGAAGTGGAAAGTATTTTGTCCACTTTCACTCTATCGTTCCTCTACTTAACAGAGCTATTTAGGATTCCTGTTAAAACTTTTCCCATGTCACATGATGTGATAAGATGGAGAATGGGCGAATATTGCCACAAAAATAAATGGAAAATATACTTAAATAATCTCTTTAGAAATCATATTGCTCTATAAGGCTAAACCTTTTTTTTGGCTTTGGTTTTACAGCCCTCTTAAGATTATTTTACTACTTATATGAAGCCAATCGTTAATCAGAGTTGGGCGAAAACAGGACAACCCAGAGAAAATCCACCTGACATTCCATTGCAGAACTTGGCATCTCGTCTGTGACCCGAGCCAGGCTCGGTGAGACTAAACTAATGATTAAGAGTCAGCACTCTTATCCACTAGGCCACAGAGTGGGCAACAACCGGAGGATCCAAAGAAAAACCACCTGACCTGATGCAGAACCTAAATTTGTGTCTCACATATGACTCAAGTGAGGCTAGAACCACAACAGTGAAAGACCTAATGATTAAGAGTCAGAGCTCACTAGGCTAAGACTTTATCCCATTGTTTACTAATGGACTCTTTGATTGCTATATCTGGGACAAGTCTACTTGTCAAATACTGGGTGATATGCCTGTTTTTATGCCCCAACATCAGAAGATACCGGGTGCATATATAGTTTTTTATGCTCCCCGCATCGGATGATGTTGGGGGCATATACATCATTACATGTAGTTTTTCGGTTTTCCGTACGTGGGTTCATGGGTACATGCATGCGTGCGTCCGAATATACGTCCTTCTGTACGAAAGTGTGTACGTACGTACTCTTGTTAGACTCAGGTTAAGGTTTTTGTACCAGGTAGAGCCTGAATTTTGAAGACATATTTTCCAAACCATGCGATGGACTTGGTTCATATTTAGCATGATGATAGATATAGGGTTAGGGTTAGGGTTAGGGTTAGGGTTAGGTATTAAGAATAGAAACGAGCATCATACCGGTATGGTCCGTGTCGCCCTTGTTATATATTGCTGGAAAATGAACACTGTTTGGTGTAATACTTTATTTTTGTTATGCCCCCGCCATTCGAAGAATGGTGGAAGGGCATATAGCATTGCCCCTGTCCGTCCGTTCGTCCGTCCGTCCGTCCGTCGTTCGTCCGTCCGAAACTTTGACGCAGTCAATACCTTTCTTATTTCTAGATGGATTTTGAAATTACTTTGTACAAATGTTAACCATTATGAGACGATGTGTCATGTGCAAAACCCAGGTCCGTACCTCCAAGGTCAAGGTCATACTTAGAGGTCAAAGGTCAAAAAAGGGCCCGATTATCATACCTTTATGGTCCGTGTTGCCCACGATTTGTGGCTGGAAAATGAACAATGTTTTGCGTAGATCTGTATGTTTGTGTTAACATAGCTTGTATTGGTTGTGAACTGAAACTAATGACGTTTACTGTCGTCATTTAACCGTGTCGTGCTATTTTGCGATATCTCCTGATTTTGTTCGTTTCAGGTGGAGAGATGGAAGACGCTGACGAAGAGGGCCTGATTGAAGTCGCCAAATGTAACAGCAAAGCTCTCAACGACGTATTTGCACGGGCGCCGACGTTGAAAGAGTTTCTAACGGACGAGGATGGTCGTGTTATCGTGCACTGCATTAACGTGACACCGGCCGAGCAGGACCTCTACCTGGAAAAGTCCTATGATATCGATGGCATCGTGGTTGAAATGCGTTCCATAGCTGCAATCAGCAGCCCTATATTCTACCTGCTGCTGCCTGAAGCCAACACGATCCCAATGTACCATGTTTTGAAGAAACACATTGACATGAAAGCGTACAGCGCTAGTGGCTTGAAGTGCCTTACGAATGCCCTGGGAACGAATGTTGCCTACACCCTAGGCTATCGCGTAACTGTGTGCATTGTGCCAACAGCGAACGGGTGTGCAGCACTGCAAACCAGTGAAAACGCGAGACTAAGCTTCGTGAACTTTTTCAAGTGTGCTCGGACCACGTTTGTGCATAAGCTAAGAGGTCTTCCTTCGAGTGACATGGCGAGACCAAGCGTTCAAAAGAACGCCCTGTATGACCCATCGCATCTCAACATTTTGCCTCAGGATCAAGCTTTCATTTTGTCAGTGCTGGGGGATGCCCTCCAGGAGACCGCTTTGCCAGAGGGCACAGAGCTCTTGATCGTAGCTTCCCGGTTCGGGCAGAAGGAGATTGAGCCGTTGTCACTGGCGAAAATCTTCCGGATGGACGCAGTCAGAAGCGTATCAATTCATACGGCGTGCACGTTTAGCTGTGCCGGTTTCAGGACCCATCTTTTCTGGGCTCGAGCAGGTGTACAAGAGGTTATCGGCAGGAGGGGGAGTCTTTACAGTTCCTTGAGTTTAACTGAGACGGCTAATTTTCAGACGAATCTTGACAGTAGGGCACTTGACATTTCAGGCGACTTAAGGCGTGTGAGTGCAGTGCCCGGCAAGCTTACCTTTCTGCAACTTTACGCTACAACGCCTCACCGGAGAGATGAAACAGCGTATGCACACCCTGTCAGTGGTGTTATCACAACGTGCGGGCTCCTGCATCCTCAGAGCAATCGGGCGATGAAGAAGCGTGCCAACAACTACATACAAAATATTGTTGATAATGCACTTAAGCTGTGTGATATCATCCGATGCCGTCTGGAACTGGTGACCCGGTTGGAAGCGGACACCGACATGAGCGGCAGTGGCATTATTTGTGCTGCGGACTTCTTCAGCGATACGGGTATCGACGAGCTCCTCTCTAAGCATCCAATGCTTGTGCCATTTTATGAGGTATGGGAAGAGGAGCAGAGGTTCACCAACATAATGCAAGGCATCCCTTACTGCTTAGTCGAGGAATTGCAAAGGCTGCACGAGAAGAACGAATCTAAAGGAAGTTTTCTCGAGTCATGGCGGGCTTACCAGCTGGAGTTAGCCCTCGAGGTATTCTTTTGGGGACAGCCCCTGGTGAAACGCGACGAGATCTACTGCACCAATTTGGGTCCAGGTATCAGCAACGAGAGAAGTTTGACGTTTCGACGAGGACTCCTTTGTCTTGACCAATGTAACAGTGCAGTGAGTACCCAGTGCCCTCCGCCTTTGTATCACTGGGTTAAGAGTGAGGAGCAGCGGCGCAGAGTCGAACGTCTGTTCGGTTTTAGCGACTGCTTTGATGCAGGAGATATGGTGGTGGGTCGCAACCTTCTTCAAATTGTGCTTAGAGACTTGTACGACGGGCACGAGCTTTATATTCATGCTTTGACAGGAGAAGAGCCACCGGCTGGTGGTCGATGTATTGGATCTGTGACGGCCGGTCAGCTGGCGACCGAGCTTTCAAAAGCGTCGCGATTCAAATATCCTTTTACATACCATAGGGCCGCCGAAATGCTTGAGTCAGAGGGGAGGTCACTATTGACAGTTGTGTTGCAAGGTGTACTGGAACTGAAGCTTACTTACTTTCCCGCATTAAAATTTGTAGACAAGGCCAGGAATGAGAAAGCGTCATGGACCGGAAGAGACTTTTGGAATGTTGTTCTTCCCGACAGAGCCGCTTCATTTTGCGCCCGCGTGGCAGCTCTAACAGGGGATGTGATTGTGAATCTTGAAAATAGGCGGTTAACTTTCTCTAGAAATCTTGAAACGTACAGAGACAACGGGATGCCCTGGATGGAGATGGTCTTTCGACGCCTCGACGCAATGGAGCTCCAGCAGGATGCCTTGGTGCATGTGTGCACATTTGTCAGCTCTGTGGCGTTGCTTCAGGGCGGAGTTTACGTCGACTACAATGCGCTGAATAACATTGAACTGGATTTGCCAGTCTCTCAGTGGCGACTTCAGAGGATGGAGATTTTGTCGCGATTTCTCTATCCCGGACTCAACCACCCGAAGGTTTGGAAGATTCACGAGGACATTCCCATTAAACGTGCGCCCACAAAATCTGCGGCCACCGACTCAAATGAGCATAAGAGGATTTGGGTTGATCCGTGCGTGCGAGAGGAAAAAGTGGAAGAGCAAGACCCCGTGGACCTTACGGTGTCACAGGACGTCGTGCGCCCCAGCGCTGGTAGGAGGTACCTACCGGCCAGATGGAACAGACATTGGTCTTCACAAGAGCTTGCACTGCTAAGCGACGCCATCAGGGACACGTCAAAAACATACAGAGAAATGTACCGGGTGTACGAGGCTCAGTGCTTTGCTAGCGGAATCCCAGCCAGAACGAAGACAGCGTTCAAACTCAAGGCAATACAAACGAGGAGAACGTGAAGACCATGACCCCTCTGAGAGGTAGGTAAAATTGTAGTATGCTTTTCTATTTTTTTTTCTCGCCAATGCGAAATATGGTCTATCAACGAGCAACCGTTTTCTAAACCTCGCGGAGATCCCCACACTTCCGTATTGAAAGCGGGGTTTGCCGGGGCCTTCATTTTGCATGAAATAGCCAATGCGGTGACAGAGTGAAGAACATGTCTAGAAGTCTTCACGAAAACATGCCTATATGATTTTGAGCCGTCAAACCCCACTTTCGTATAGTAAAACTGGGGTTTACCGGGATGAAAACATTATTTTTGTCTCTTGTTTCTGCAAGAAAACATAGACTGTTGGTATTCGATAGAACCGCCATTGAGGCGGTTCTAACGAGTACCCACAATCTATGTTTTGCATCGTGCAGCCGATTTATTTCTTCAAGCCCCGATGGGCGGGGCCGCGCGTTTCTCGGTAAGGCATTGACAGAGTCAAGAACATGTCCAGAAGTCTTCACGAAAACATGCCTATATGATTTTGAGCCGTCAAACCCCAATTTCATATAGTAAAACTGGGGTTTACCGGGATGAAAACATTATTTTTTTTTTCTTGTTTCTGTAAGAAAACATAGACTGTTGGTATTCGATAGAACCGCCATTGAGGCGGTTCTAACGAGTACCTACAATCTATGTTTTGTATCGTGCAGCCGATTTATTTCTTCAAGCCCCGATGGGCGGGGCCGCGCGTTTCTCGGTAAGGCATTGACAGAGTCAAGAACATGTCCAGAAGTCTTCACGAAAACATGCCTATATGATTTTGAGCCGTCAAACCCCAATTTCATATAGTAAAACTGGGGTTTACCGGGATGAAAACATTATTTTTTTTTTCTTGTTTCTGTAAGAAAACATAGACTGTTGGTATTCGATAGAACCGCCATTGAGGCGGTTCTAACGAGTACCTACAATCTATGTTTTGTATCGTGCAGCCGATTTATTTCTTCAAGCCCCGATGGGCGGGGCCGCGCGTTTCTCGGTAAGGTATTGACAGAGTCAAGAACATGTCCAGAAGTCTTCATGAAAACATGCCTATATGATTTTGAGCCGTCAAACCCCACTTTCATATAGTAAAACTGGGGTTTACCGGGATGAAAACATTATTTTTTTTTTCTTGTTTCTGCAAGAAAACATACACTGTTGGTATTCGATAGAACCGCCATTGAGGCGAGTACCCACAATCTATGTTTTGTATCGTGCTTCTTCAAGCCCCAAGATGGGCGGGGCCGCGCGTTTCTCGGTAAGGTATTGACAGAGTCAAGAACATGTCCAGAAGTCTTCATGAAAAGATGCCTATATGATTTTGAGCCGTCAAACCCCAATTTCATATAGTAAAACTGGGGTTTACCGGGATGAAAACATTATTTTTTTCTTGTTTCTGCAAGAAAACATAGACTGTTGGTATTCGATAGAACCGCCATTGAGGCGGTTCTAACGAGTACCCACAATCTATGTTTTGTGCAGAAATGAGAAAAGAAAAAATACGCATCCTTTTTCATCTGATATTGTTCATTTTAAAACAATGACAGTTGCGAATGTATTTGGATAGGCGTGGTTTCTTTACGGTGGCTTTGCCTCCCCATTTGTTTTGAGTTCGGGCTCGATCACCGCGTGTAGAACTCTACCCGTCGCTATCCAATTCAATACACAACAAAAACAGCTTGGTCGCCGTGTATTCAAACATGTGTATCTTTTGATTTAGACGTCGCAGCCTAGTAATGTTTATATGTTTTGGAAACGACTTTGTCCTGCCGAGCGAATGGAGAAATCCCCGTTTCGATAGCTGCAACTTTATTCAATAATTTTGGGGCCCAAACATAGGGACCCCCTTAAGAGTCATATGGGTTGAATGTGTGCCAGGGGTGGGCAAAAAGTAGTCCGTGTGGCTCTCTGATGTTTCGCTGTTCAGTTCGAGCATACCAAGTGAAAAGCTCGTTTCCAGACCTACAATTTGATACCAAGTTTGTATCCGAGCGTTGCTAACTCGAGCCCCAGCGGCCGTGTGAAGGGTGCAGTTTTCGGTAGGCAAGGGAGTAAACTGAAAAAAAAAAACAACAAGAGAATAGAAAAAATAGTCATTTGTGGCCTCGACAGGACAAATTTCATATCTTTTGATCTAGACGTCGCAGCCTAGTGATGTGTATATGTTTTGGAAAGCGCTTTGTCCCACCAAGCGAATGGTGCAAACCCCGTTTGGATATCTGCAACTTTTTCCAATAATTTAGGGGCGCGAAGATTTGGTAACCCTAAAGAGACGAATGGGTTGTCGTCTACTGGGGTATTAGCAAAAAAGTGCTCCCTTTAGCGACTGCGTTGCATCGATGTCCCTTTCGAGACGCTGAGTACAAAGTACGTTCCCAGACCTTTAATTTGACACCAAGTTTGTCTACGTGGGTTGAAAACTCTAGCCACAGCGACCGTGGGAACGGAGTGCTCCGTGGTGAGTATATAAGGAAGTTGCGCTAGTTTTTCGATCATTCTTCTCTTGCACTTCATATCGAAAGGACAGAATCTGATACAATTCAATCGAGTTTAAAGAAATGGCCGAGCAGTCAAGTAGCGTTGTGAGTCTACATTCTTATTAGCGCGTGCTTTCCGGATGCTGTGCTACCCCGGTGCTTGTACCGACGTGGCGCTGATGAATACCGGGGCTGTGGGTTCGAATCCCAAATGACATGGATTTTGAAATTCAATTATTGTTTTTTTTTTTCTGTTCTCGTTCCAGGTAATTGAAGAGGAACTGCTGCCAGAAGCCGATCCTGACAGCGACGTAGAGGACATGGACTCGAGCCTCACATTGGAGGAGAAGGTGGAGGGCCTTGTAACATTCACCTTGGACAAGTTGGCGCGTTTTGCCAACCGGCTTGAGGAACTGGAGAAACGAGCGAGCACCGGGCCGCCGAGGATGGCATCCCTCTGGGAAGCAGCTTCGAGCACGCCGAGGGCCATGTTTCCAGCGACGCCCATCTTTGAAGCCCCTTGCAGACTATCAGACGTGAGGGAAAGGGAGCTCCGAGAGAAGCTTGAAAAACAGACTGTTCCAGCGAGAGACAGGAAGGAGCTCCTGACCGACGTCCAGCTGCGGTACGTGTACTACTTCTTGGAGGGACACGGCCCTGTAACGGGTAAGTCCACATTATTTAACTTTCGAGATTTCGTAGTGTCTGCCTGGGATTGCTATACTTTTGCATCTTTTGTTCTGACGCCTGATAATTAATTACATTTTAATAGTTTTGTGTGCTTTCTCTTTACAGGCACGAAAGCTCAGGTAGAGAATCTCATGGACAGCGGCCGCAAAGATGGGATGTGGACGAAAGGCTGGGTACCGCCTGGGGCCAAGACAGACCTCTACAGCTACCTGAAGGACAAGTTGCGGGGTTTCCGGCGAAAGAGGAAAGCAGAGAGAGAGTTCGAAGAGAAGTTTGCCAAGATGGTCGCTGGGAGGCCGGGACCCCCGACCTAGAAGACTATGTTGTTTTGAAATGGCTTGTAACTGAAAATTGCAATTGTGACATTAAATAAATGTGAAAAAAAGAAAATGAACAAAATATTGGTTTAAAAAAAAAAAAAAAAAAAAGAAGAATAAAAAAAGAAAAAAAAAAAAAAAAAAAAAAAAAAGATGGTTGGCAAATGGTGCTAGAAAGAAGAAAAAAGAAGTACCGATTAGCAACCGGTCCGACGACGATACTTTTTTTTTTCTTTTATCTTTCTTGCACAAGTCCTAGTCACACGTCCCCGTTCGTGCCAACCGGAAACGCTAGCCTCGAAATTTGCTTTCGGGGCTATCGGCCGACGTGACAGGGCGAAAACCATTACGAAAACACGCCTATGCAAATATATTGCAAAAACTTACTACCAAACACTGAAGACTTTCCGATGAAAAATAGCGATATTTTTTTTTCATTTTTCTGCTCCAAACATAGATTCTGGGCACTGGATAGAACCATGTCTTTTTGGAACATAGATTGTGGGCACTCGATAGAACCGCCTGGTTGTTTTGTGTATCCACAACCTATGTCGAAATTTGCTTTCGGTGCTATCGGCCGATGTGACAGGGCGAAAATCATTACGAAAACCCGCCTATGCAAATGTATTGGAAAAATTTACTACCAAAAAATCTGAAGAATTTTCCGATGAAAAATTCCGATGCTTTTCTTATTTCTGCTTAATAAGGCGGTTCTATCGAGTACCCACAACCTATGTCTTGGAAAACATAGATCGTGGGCACTCGATAGAACCGCCTCAATTAGGCGGTTCTATCGAGTACCCACAACCTATGTACTGGAAAACATAGATCGTGTCGTGGGCACTCGATAGAACCGCCTCAATAAGGCGGTTCTATCGAGTAACCACAACCTATGTCTTGGGAATCATAGATTGTGGGCACTCGATAGAACCGCCGCAATAAGGCGGTTGTATCGATTACCCCACAACCTATGTCTTGGGGCAGAATTAAGGCAAATAATGTATGCCCCTGTAAACCCCAGTTTTTCTATATAAAAGTGTGGTTTGAGGGGTTCAAAAGTGTGACAAGAGAGAAAGCCAAACGAAAGGAACAATGATGATAGTTACCGTGTATTTGTCGAAGAAGTGCCGTACTTGTATTTTATTAACGTATGCTGTGTGTTCACATTATAATCGCCACATCGAGTCTATTCTAATGCGTACATACAACGTACATTTGCAAGACACAATGGGTGAAAACGGGTTAGGGTTAGGGTTAGGGTTAGGGTTAGGGTTAGGTATTAAGAATAGAAACGAGCATCATACCGGTATGGTCCGTGTCGCCCTTGTTATATATTGCTGGAAAATGAACACTGTTTGGTGTAATACTTTATTTTTGTTATGCCCCCGCCATTCGAAGAATGGTGGAAGGGCATATAGCATTGCCCCTGTCCGTCCGTTCGTCCGTCCGTCCGTCCGTCGTTCGTCCGTCCGAAACTTTGACGCAGTCAATACCTTTCTTATTTCTAGATGGATTTTGAAATTACTTTGTACAAATGTTAACCATTATGAGACGATGTGTCATGTGCAAAACCCAGGTCCGTACCTCCAAGGTCAAGGTCATACTTAGAGGTCAAAGGTCAAAAAAGGGCCCGATTATCATACCTTTATGGTCCGTGTTGCCCACGATTTGTGGCTGGAAAATGAACAATGTTTTGCGTAGATCTGTATGTTTGTGTTAACATAGCTTGTATTGGTTGTGAACTGAAACTAATGACGTTTACTGTCGTCATTTAACCGTGTCGTGCTATTTTGCGATATCTCCTGATTTTGTTCGTTTCAGGTGGAGAGATGGAAGACGCTGACGAAGAGGGCCTGATTGAAGTCGCCAAATGTAACAGCAAAGCTCTCAACGACGTATTTGCACGGGCGCCGACGTTGAAAGAGTTTCTAACGGACGAGGATGGTCGTGTTATCGTGCACTGCATTAACGTGACACCGGCCGAGCAGGACCTCTACCTGGAAAAGTCCTATGATATCGATGGCATCGTGGTTGAAATGCGTTCCATAGCTGCAATCAGCAGCCCTATATTCTACCTGCTGCTGCCTGAAGCCAACACGATCCCAATGTACCATGTTTTGAAGAAACACATTGACATGAAAGCGTACAGCGCTAGTGGCTTGAAGTGCCTTACGAATGCCCTGGGAACGAATGTTGCCTACACCCTAGGCTATCGCGTAACTGTGTGCATTGTGCCAACAGCGAACGGGTGTGCAGCACTGCAAACCAGTGAAAACGCGAGACTAAGCTTCGTGAACTTTTTCAAGTGTGCTCGGACCACGTTTGTGCATAAGCTAAGAGGTCTTCCTTCGAGTGACATGGCGAGACCAAGCGTTCAAAAGAACGCCCTGTATGACCCATCGCATCTCAACATTTTGCCTCAGGATCAAGCTTTCATTTTGTCAGTGCTGGGGGATGCCCTCCAGGAGACCGCTTTGCCAGAGGGCACAGAGCTCTTGATCGTAGCTTCCCGGTTCGGGCAGAAGGAGATTGAGCCGTTGTCACTGGCGAAAATCTTCCGGATGGACGCAGTCAGAAGCGTATCAATTCATACGGCGTGCACGTTTAGCTGTGCCGGTTTCAGGACCCATCTTTTCTGGGCTCGAGCAGGTGTACAAGAGGTTATCGGCAGGAGGGGGAGTCTTTACAGTTCCTTGAGTTTAACTGAGACGGCTAATTTTCAGACGAATCTTGACAGTAGGGCACTTGACATTTCAGGCGACTTAAGGCGTGTGAGTGCAGTGCCCGGCAAGCTTACCTTTCTGCAACTTTACGCTACAACGCCTCACCGGAGAGATGAAACAGCGTATGCACACCCTGTCAGTGGTGTTATCACAACGTGCGGGCTCCTGCATCCTCAGAGCAATCGGGCGATGAAGAAGCGTGCCAACAACTACATACAAAATATTGTTGATAATGCACTTAAGCTGTGTGATATCATCCGATGCCGTCTGGAACTGGTGACCCGGTTGGAAGCGGACACCGACATGAGCGGCAGTGGCATTATTTGTGCTGCGGACTTCTTCAGCGATACGGGTATCGACGAGCTCCTCTCTAAGCATCCAATGCTTGTGCCATTTTATGAGGTATGGGAAGAGGAGCAGAGGTTCACCAACATAATGCAAGGCATCCCTTACTGCTTAGTCGAGGAATTGCAAAGGCTGCACGAGAAGAACGAATCTAAAGGAAGTTTTCTCGAGTCATGGCGGGCTTACCAGCTGGAGTTAGCCCTCGAGGTATTCTTTTGGGGACAGCCCCTGGTGAAACGCGACGAGATCTACTGCACCAATTTGGGTCCAGGTATCAGCAACGAGAGAAGTTTGACGTTTCGACGAGGACTCCTTTGTCTTGACCAATGTAACAGTGCAGTGAGTACCCAGTGCCCTCCGCCTTTGTATCACTGGGTTAAGAGTGAGGAGCAGCGGCGCAGAGTCGAACGTCTGTTCGGTTTTAGCGACTGCTTTGATGCAGGAGATATGGTGGTGGGTCGCAACCTTCTTCAAATTGTGCTTAGAGACTTGTACGACGGGCACGAGCTTTATATTCATGCTTTGACAGGAGAAGAGCCACCGGCTGGTGGTCGATGTATTGGATCTGTGACGGCCGGTCAGCTGGCGACCGAGCTTTCAAAAGCGTCGCGATTCAAATATCCTTTTACATACCATAGGGCCGCCGAAATGCTTGAGTCAGAGGGGAGGTCACTATTGACAGTTGTGTTGCAAGGTGTACTGGAACTGAAGCTTACTTACTTTCCCGCATTAAAATTTGTAGACAAGGCCAGGAATGAGAAAGCGTCATGGACCGGAAGAGACTTTTGGAATGTTGTTCTTCCCGACAGAGCCGCTTCATTTTGCGCCCGCGTGGCAGCTCTAACAGGGGATGTGATTGTGAATCTTGAAAATAGGCGGTTAACTTTCTCTAGAAATCTTGAAACGTACAGAGACAACGGGATGCCCTGGATGGAGATGGTCTTTCGACGCCTCGACGCAATGGAGCTCCAGCAGGATGCCTTGGTGCATGTGTGCACATTTGTCAGCTCTGTGGCGTTGCTTCAGGGCGGAGTTTACGTCGACTACAATGCGCTGAATAACATTGAACTGGATTTGCCAGTCTCTCAGCGGCGACTTCAGAGGATGGAGATTTTGTCGCGATTTCTCTATCCCGGACTCAACCACCCGAAGGTTTGGAAGATTCACGAGGACATTCCCATTAAACGTGCGCCCACAAAATCTGCGGCCACCGACTCAAATGAGCATAAGAGGATTTGGGTTGATCCGTGCGTGCGAGAGGAAAAAGTGGAAGAGCAAGACCCCGTGGACCTTACGGTGTCACAGGACGTCGTGCGCCCCAGCGCTGGTAGGAGGTACCTACCGGCCAGATGGAACAGACATTGGTCTTCACAAGAGCTTGCACTGCTAAGCGACGCCATCAGGGACACGTCAAAAACATACAGAGAAATGTACCGGGTGTACGAGGCTCAGTGCTTTGCTAGCGGAATCCCAGCCAGAACGAAGACAGCGTTCAAACTCAAGGCAATACAAACGAGGAGAACGTGAAGACCATGACCCCTCTGAGAGGTAGGTAAAATTGTAGTATGCTTTTCTATTTTTTTTTCTCGCCAATGCGAAATATGGTCTATCAACGAGCAACCGTTTTCTAAACCTCGCGGAGATCCCCACACTTCCGTATTGAAAGCGGGGTTTGCCGGGGCCTTCATTTTGCATGAAATAGCCAATGCGGTGACAGAGTGAAGAACATGTCTAGAAGTCTTCACGAAAACATGCCTATATGATTTTGAGCCGTCAAACCCCACTTTCGTATAGTAAAACTGGGGTTTACCGGGATGAAAACATTATTTTTGTCTCTTGTTTCTGCAAGAAAACATAGACTGTTGGTATTCGATAGAACCGCCATTGAGGCGGTTCTAACGAGTACCCACAATCTATGTTTTGCATCGTGCAGCCGATTTATTTCTTCAAGCCCCGATGGGCGGGGCCGCGCGTTTCTCGGTAAGGCATTGACAGAGTCAAGAACATGTCCAGAAGTCTTCACGAAAACATGCCTATATGATTTTGAGCCGTCAAACCCCAATTTCATATAGTAAAACTGGGGTTTACCGGGATGAAAACATTATTTTTTTTTTCTTGTTTCTGTAAGAAAACATAGACTGTTGGTATTCGATAGAACCGCCATTGAGGCGGTTCTAACGAGTACCTACAATCTATGTTTTGTATCGTGCAGCCGATTTATTTCTTCAAGCCCCGATGGGCGGGGCCGCGCGTTTCTCGGTAAGGCATTGACAGAGTCAAGAACATGTCCAGAAGTCTTCACGAAAACATGCCTATATGATTTTGAGCCGTCAAACCCCAATTTCATATAGTAAAACTGGGGTTTACCGGGATGAAAACATTATTTTTTTTTCTTGTTTCTGTAAGAAAACATAGACTGTTGGTATTCGATAGAACCGCCATTGAGGCGGTTCTAACGAGTACCTACAATCTATGTTTTGTATCGTGCAGCCGATTTATTTCTTCAAGCCCCGATGGGCGGGGCCGCGCGTTTCTCGGTAAGGTATTGACAGAGTCAAGAACATGTCCAGAAGTCTTCATGAAAACATGCCTATATGATTTTGAGCCGTCAAACCCCACTTTCATATAGTAAAACTGGGGTTTACCGGGATGAAAACATTATTTTTTTTTCTTGTTTCTGCAAGAAAACATACACTGTTGGTATTCGATAGAACCGCCATTGAGGCGAGTACCCACAATCTATGTTTTGTATCGTGCTTCTTCAAGCCCCAAGATGGGCGGGGCCGCGCGTTTCTCGGTAAGGTATTGACAGAGTCAAGAACATGTCCAGAAGTCTTCATGAAAAGATGCCTATATGATTTTGAGCCGTCAAACCCCACTTTCATATAGTAAAACTGGGGTTTACCGGGATGAAAACATTATTTTTTTCTTGTTTCTGCAAGAAAACATAGACTGTTGGTATTCGATAGAACCGCCATTGAGGCGGTTCTAACGAGTACCCACAATCTATGTTTTGTGCAGAAATGAGAAAAGAAAAAATACGCATCCTTTTTCATCTGATATTGTTCATTTTAAAACAATGACAGTTGCGAATGTATTTGGATAGGCGTGGTTTCTTTACGGTGGCTTTGCCTCCCCATTTGTTTTGAGTTCGGGCTCGATCACCGCGTGTAGAACTCTACCCGTCGCTATCCAATTCAATACACAACAAAAACAGCTTGGTCGCCGTGTATTCAAACATGTGTATCTTTTGATTTAGACGTCGCAGCCTAGTAATGTTTATATGTTTTGGAAACGACTTTGTCCTGCCGAGCGAATGGAGAAATCCCCGTTTCGATAGCTGCAACTTTATTCAATAATTTTGGGGCCCAAACATAGGGACCCCCTTAAGAGTCATATGGGTTGAATGTGTGCCAGGGGTGGGCAAAAAGTAGTCCGTGTGGCTCTCTGATGTTTCGCTGTTCAGTTCGAGCATACCAAGTGAAAAGCTCGTTTCCAGACCTACAATTTGATACCAAGTTTGTATCCGAGCGTTGCTAACTCGAGCCCCAGCGGCCGTGTGAAGGGTGCAGTTTTCGGTAGGCAAGGGAGTAAACTGAAAAAAAAAAAAACAACAAGAGAATAGAAAAAATAGTCATTTGTGGCCTCGACAGGACAAATTTCATATCTTTTGATCTAGACGTCGCAGCCTAGTGATGTGTATATGTTTTGGAAAGCGCTTTGTCCCACCAAGCGAATGGTGCAAACCCCGTTTGGATATCTGCAACTTTTTCCAATAATTTAGGGGCGCGAAGATTTGGTAACCCTAAAGAGACGAATGGGTTGTCGTCTACTGGGGTATTAGCAAAAAAGTGCTCCCTTTAGCGACTGCGTTGCATCGATGTCCCTTTCGAGACGCTGAGTACAAAGTACGTTCCCAGACCTTTAATTTGACACCAAGTTTGTCTACGTGGGTTGAAAACTCTAGCCACAGCGACCGTGGGAACGGAGTGCTCCGTGGTGAGTATATAAGGAAGTTGCGCTAGTTTTTCGATCATTCTTCTCTTGCACTTCATATCGAAAGGACAGAATCTGATACAATTCAATCGAGTTTAAAGAAATGGCCGAGCAGTCAAGTAGCGTTGTGAGTCTACATTCTTATTAGCGCGTGCTTTCCGGATGCTGTGCTACCCCGGTGCTTGTACCGACGTGGCGCTGATGAATACCGGGGCTGTGGGTTCGAATCCCAAATGACATGGATTTTGAAATTCAATTATTGTTTTTTTTTTTCTGTTCTCGTTCCAGGTAATTGAAGAGGAACTGCTGCCAGAAGCCGATCCTGACAGCGACGTAGAGGACATGGACTCGAGCCTCACATTGGAGGAGAAGGTGGAGGGCCTTGTAACATTCACCTTGGACAAGTTGGCGCGTTTTGCCAACCGGCTTGAGGAACTGGAGAAACGAGCGAGCACCGGGCCGCCGAGGATGGCATCCCTCTGGGAAGCAGCTTCGAGCACGCCGAGGGCCATGTTTCCAGCGACGCCCATCTTTGAAGCCCCTTGCAGACTATCAGACGTGAGGGAAAGGGAGCTCCGAGAGAAGCTTGAAAAACAGACTGTTCCAGCGAGAGACAGGAAGGAGCTCCTGACCGACGTCCAGCTGCGGTACGTGTACTACTTCTTGGAGGGACACGGCCCTGTAACGGGTAAGTCCACATTATTTAACTTTCGAGATTTCGTAGTGTCTGCCTGGGATTGCTATACTTTTGCATCTTTTGTTCTGACGCCTGATAATTAATTACATTTTAATAGTTTTGTGTGCTTTCTCTTTACAGGCACGAAAGCTCAGGTAGAGAATCTCATGGACAGCGGCCGCAAAGATGGGATGTGGACGAAAGGCTGGGTACCGCCTGGGGCCAAGACAGACCTCTACAGCTACCTGAAGGACAAGTTGCGGGGTTTCCGGCGAAAGAGGAAAGCAGAGAGAGAGTTCGAAGAGAAGTTTGCCAAGATGGTCGCTGGGAGGCCGGGACCCCCGACCTAGAAGACTATGTTGTTTTGAAATGGCTTGTAACTGAAAATTGCAATTGTGACATTAAATAAATGTGAAAAAAAGAAAATGAACAAAATATTGGTTTAAAAAAAAAAAAAAAAAAAGAAGAATAAATGAAGAAAAAAGAAAAAAGAAAAAAAAAAAAAAAAAAAAGATGGTTGGCAAATGGTGCTAGAAAGAAGAAAAAAGAAGTACCGATTAGCAACCGGTCCGACGACGATACTTTTTTTTTTCTTTTATCTTTCTTGCACAAGTCCTAGTCACACGTCCCCGTTCGTGCCAACCGGAAACGCTAGCCTCGAAATTTGCTTTCGGGGCTATCGGCCGACGTGACAGGGCGAAAACCATTACGAAAACACGCCTATGCAAATATATTGCAAAAACTTACTACCAAACACTGAAGACTTTCCGATGAAAAATAGCGATATTTTTTTTTCATTTTTCTGCTCCAAACATAGATTCTGGGCACTGGATAGAACCATGTCTTTTTGGAACATAGATTGTGGGCACTCGATAGAACCGCCTGGTTGTTTTGTGTATCCACAACCTATGTCGAAATTTGCTTTCGGTGCTATCGGCCGATGTGACAGGGCGAAAATCATTACGAAAACCCGCCTATGCAAATGTATTGGAAAAATTTACTACCAAAAAATCTGAAGAATTTTCCGATGAAAAATTCCGATGCTTTTCTTATTTCTGCTTAATAAGGCGGTTCTATCGAGTACCCACAACCTATGTCTTGGAAAACATAGATCGTGGGCACTCGATAGAACCGCCTCAATTAGGCGGTTCTATCGAGTACCCACAACCTATGTACTGGAAAACATAGATCGTGTCGTGGGCACTCGATAGAACCGCCTCAATAAGGCGGTTCTATCGAGTAACCACAACCTATGTCTTGGGAATCATAGATTGTGGGCACTCGATAGAACCGCCGCAATAAGGCGGTTGTATCGATTACCCCACAACCTATGTCTTGGGGCAGAATTAAGGCAAATAATGTATGCCCCTGTAAACCCCAGTTTTTCTATATAAAAGTGTGGTTTGAGGGGTTCAAAAGTGTGACAAGAGAGAAAGCCAAACGAAAGGAACAATGATGATAGTTACCGTGTATTTGTCGAAGAAGTGCCGTACTTGTATTTTATTAACGTATGCTGTGTGTTCACATTATAATCGCCACATCGAGTCTATTCTAATGCGTACATACAACGTACATTTGCAAGACACAATGGGTGAAAACGGGTTAGGGTTAGGGTTAGGGTTAGGGTTAGGGTTAGGGTTAGGTATTAAGAATAGAAACGAGCATCATACCGGTATGGTCCGTGTCGCCCTTGTTATATATTGCTGGAAAATGAACACTGTTTGGTGTAATACTTTATTTTTGTTATGCCCCCGCCATTCGAAGAATGGTGGAAGGGCATATAGCATTGCCCCTGTCCGTCCGTTCGTCCGTCCGTCCGTCCGTCGTTCGTCCGTCCGAAACTTTGACGCAGTCAATACCTTTCTTATTTCTAGATGGATTTTGAAATTACTTTGTACAAATGTTAACCATTATGAGACGATGTGTCATGTGCAAAACCCAGGTCCGTACCTCCAAGGTCAAGGTCATACTTAGAGGTCAAAGGTCAAAAAAGGGCCCGATTATCATACCTTTATGGTCCGTGTTGCCCACGATTTGTGGCTGGAAAATGAACAATGTTTTGCGTAGATCTGTATGTTTGTGTTAACATAGCTTGTATTGGTTGTGAACTGAAACTAATGACGTTTACTGTCGTCATTTAACCGTGTCGTGCTATTTTGCGATATCTCCTGATTTTGTTCGTTTCAGGTGGAGAGATGGAAGACGCTGACGAAGAGGGCCTGATTGAAGTCGCCAAATGTAACAGCAAAGCTCTCAACGACGTATTTGCACGGGCGCCGACGTTGAAAGAGTTTCTAACGGACGAGGATGGTCGTGTTATCGTGCACTGCATTAACGTGACACCGGCCGAGCAGGACCTCTACCTGGAAAAGTCCTATGATATCGATGGCATCGTGGTTGAAATGCGTTCCATAGCTGCAATCAGCAGCCCTATATTCTACCTGCTGCTGCCTGAAGCCAACACGATCCCAATGTACCATGTTTTGAAGAAACACATTGACATGAAAGCGTACAGCGCTAGTGGCTTGAAGTGCCTTACGAATGCCCTGGGAACGAATGTTGCCTACACCCTAGGCTATCGCGTAACTGTGTGCATTGTGCCAACAGCGAACGGGTGTGCAGCACTGCAAACCAGTGAAAACGCGAGACTAAGCTTCGTGAACTTTTTCAAGTGTGCTCGGACCACGTTTGTGCATAAGCTAAGAGGTCTTCCTTCGAGTGACATGGCGAGACCAAGCGTTCAAAAGAACGCCCTGTATGACCCATCGCATCTCAACATTTTGCCTCAGGATCAAGCTTTCATTTTGTCAGTGCTGGGGGATGCCCTCCAGGAGACCGCTTTGCCAGAGGGCACAGAGCTCTTGATCGTAGCTTCCCGGTTCGGGCAGAAGGAGATTGAGCCGTTGTCACTGGCGAAAATCTTCCGGATGGACGCAGTCAGAAGCGTATCAATTCATACGGCGTGCACGTTTAGCTGTGCCGGTTTCAGGACCCATCTTTTCTGGGCTCGAGCAGGTGTACAAGAGGTTATCGGCAGGAGGGGGAGTCTTTACAGTTCCTTGAGTTTAACTGAGACGGCTAATTTTCAGACGAATCTTGACAGTAGGGCACTTGACATTTCAGGCGACTTAAGGCGTGTGAGTGCAGTGCCCGGCAAGCTTACCTTTCTGCAACTTTACGCTACAACGCCTCACCGGAGAGATGAAACAGCGTATGCACACCCTGTCAGTGGTGTTATCACAACGTGCGGGCTCCTGCATCCTCAGAGCAATCGGGCGATGAAGAAGCGTGCCAACAACTACATACAAAATATTGTTGATAATGCACTTAAGCTGTGTGATATCATCCGATGCCGTCTGGAACTGGTGACCCGGTTGGAAGCGGACACCGACATGAGCGGCAGTGGCATTATTTGTGCTGCGGACTTCTTCAGCGATACGGGTATCGACGAGCTCCTCTCTAAGCATCCAATGCTTGTGCCATTTTATGAGGTATGGGAAGAGGAGCAGAGGTTCACCAACATAATGCAAGGCATCCCTTACTGCTTAGTCGAGGAATTGCAAAGGCTGCACGAGAAGAACGAATCTAAAGGAAGTTTTCTCGAGTCATGGCGGGCTTACCAGCTGGAGTTAGCCCTCGAGGTATTCTTTTGGGGACAGCCCCTGGTGAAACGCGACGAGATCTACTGCACCAATTTGGGTCCAGGTATCAGCAACGAGAGAAGTTTGACGTTTCGACGAGGACTCCTTTGTCTTGACCAATGTAACAGTGCAGTGAGTACCCAGTGCCCTCCGCCTTTGTATCACTGGGTTAAGAGTGAGGAGCAGCGGCGCAGAGTCGAACGTCTGTTCGGTTTTAGCGACTGCTTTGATGCAGGAGATATGGTGGTGGGTCGCAACCTTCTTCAAATTGTGCTTAGAGACTTGTACGACGGGCACGAGCTTTATATTCATGCTTTGACAGGAGAAGAGCCACCGGCTGGTGGTCGATGTATTGGATCTGTGACGGCCGGTCAGCTGGCGACCGAGCTTTCAAAAGCGTCGCGATTCAAATATCCTTTTACATACCATAGGGCCGCCGAAATGCTTGAGTCAGAGGGGAGGTCACTATTGACAGTTGTGTTGCAAGGTGTACTGGAACTGAAGCTTACTTACTTTCCCGCATTAAAATTTGTAGACAAGGCCAGGAATGAGAAAGCGTCATGGACCGGAAGAGACTTTTGGAATGTTGTTCTTCCCGACAGAGCCGCTTCATTTTGCGCCCGCGTGGCAGCTCTAACAGGGGATGTGATTGTGAATCTTGAAAATAGGCGGTTAACTTTCTCTAGAAATCTTGAAACGTACAGAGACAACGGGATGCCCTGGATGGAGATGGTCTTTCGACGCCTCGACGCAATGGAGCTCCAGCAGGATGCCTTGGTGCATGTGTGCACATTTGTCAGCTCTGTGGCGTTGCTTCAGGGCGGAGTTTACGTCGACTACAATGCGCTGAATAACATTGAACTGGATTTGCCCGTCTCTCAGCGGCGACTTCAGAGGATGGAGATTTTGTCGCGATTTCTCTATCCCGGACTCAACCACCCGAAGGTTTGGAAGATTCACGAGGACATTCCCATTAAACGTGCGCCCACAAAATCTGCGGCCACCGACTCAAATGAGCATAAGAGGATTTGGGTTGATCCGTGCGTGCGAGAGGAAAAAGTGGAAGAGCAAGACCCCGTGGACCTTACGGTGTCACAGGACGTCGTGCGCCCCAGCGCTGGTAGGAGGTACCTACCGGCCAGATGGAACAGACATTGGTCTTCACAAGAGCTTGCACTGCTAAGCGACGCCATCAGGGACACGTCAAAAACATACAGAGAAATGTACCGGGTGTACGAGGCTCAGTGCTTTGCTAGCGGAATCCCAGCCAGAACGAAGACAGCGTTCAAACTCAAGGCAATACAAACGAGGAGAACGTGAAGACCATGACCCCTCTGAGAGGTAGGTAAAATTGTAGTATGCTTTTCTATTTTTTTTTCTCGCCAATGCGAAATATGGTCTATCAACGAGCAACCGTTTTCTAAACCTCGCGGAGATCCCCACACTTCCGTATTGAAAGCGGGGTTTGCCGGGGCCTTCATTTTGCATGAAATAGCCAATGCGGTGACAGAGTGAAGAACATGTCTAGAAGTCTTCACGAAAACATGCCTATATGATTTTGAGCCGTCAAACCCCACTTTCGTATAGTAAAACTGGGGTTTACCGGGATGAAAACATTATTTTTGTCTCTTGTTTCTGCAAGAAAACATAGACTGTTGGTATTCGATAGAACCGCCATTGAGGCGGTTCTAACGAGTACCCACAATCTATGTTTTGCATCGTGCAGCCGATTTATTTCTTCAAGCCCCGATGGGCGGGGCCGCGCGTTTCTCGGTAAGGCATTGACAGAGTCAAGAACATGTCCAGAAGTCTTCACGAAAACATGCCTATATGATTTTGAGCCGTCAAACCCCAATTTCATATAGTAAAACTGGGGTTTACCGGGATGAAAACATTATTTTTTTTTTTCTTGTTTCTGTAAGAAAACATAGACTGTTGGTATTCGATAGAACCGCCATTGAGGCGGTTCTAACGAGTACCTACAATCTATGTTTTGTATCGTGCAGCCGATTTATTTCTTCAAGCCCCGATGGGCGGGGCCGCGCGTTTCTCGGTAAGGCATTGACAGAGTCAAGAACATGTCCAGAAGTCTTCACGAAAACATGCCTATATGATTTTGAGCCGTCAAACCCCAATTTCATATAGTAAAACTGGGGTTTACCGGGATGAAAACATTATTTTTTTTTCTTGTTTCTGTAAGAAAACATAGACTGTTGGTATTCGATAGAACCGCCATTGAGGCGGTTCTAACGAGTACCTACAATCTATGTTTTGTATCGTGCAGCCGATTTATTTCTTCAAGCCCCGATGGGCGGGGCCGCGCGTTTCTCGGTAAGGTATTGACAGAGTCAAGAACATGTCCAGAAGTCTTCATGAAAACATGCCTATATGATTTTGAGCCGTCAAACCCCACTTTCATATAGTAAAACTGGGGTTTACCGGGATGAAAACATTATTTTTTTTTTCTTGTTTCTGCAAGAAAACATACACTGTTGGTATTCGATAGAACCGCCATTGAGGCGAGTACCCACAATCTATGTTTTGTATCGTGCTTCTTCAAGCCCCAAGATGGGCGGGGCCGCGCGTTTCTCGGTAAGGTATTGACAGAGTCAAGAACATGTCCAGAAGTCTTCATGAAAAGATGCCTATATGATTTTGAGCCGTCAAACCCCACTTTCATATAGTAAAACTGGGGTTTACCGGGATGAAAACATTATTTTTTTCTTGTTTCTGCAAGAAAACATAGACTGTTGGTATTCGATAGAACCGCCATTGAGGCGGTTCTAACGAGTACCCACAATCTATGTTTTGTGCAGAAATGAGAAAAGAAAAAATACGCATCCTTTTTCATCTGATATTGTTCATTTTAAAACAATGACAGTTGCGAATGTATTTGGATAGGCGTGGTTTCTTTACGGTGGCTTTGCCTCCCCATTTGTTTTGAGTTCGGGCTCGATCACCGCGTGTAGAACTCTACCCGTCGCTATCCAATTCAATACACAACAAAAACAGCTTGGTCGCCGTGTATTCAAACATGTGTATCTTTTGATTTAGACGTCGCAGCCTAGTAATGTTTATATGTTTTGGAAACGACTTTGTCCTGCCGAGCGAATGGAGAAATCCCCGTTTCGATAGCTGCAACTTTATTCAATAATTTTGGGGCCCAAACATAGGGACCCCCTTAAGAGTCATATGGGTTGAATGTGTGCCAGGGGTGGGCAAAAAGTAGTCCGTGTGGCTCTCTGATGTTTCGCTGTTCAGTTCGAGCATACCAAGTGAAAAGCTCGTTTCCAGACCTACAATTTGATACCAAGTTTGTATCCGAGCGTTGCTAACTCGAGCCCCAGCGGCCGTGTGAAGGGTGCAGTTTTCGGTAGGCAAGGGAGTAAACTGAAAAAAAAAAAACAACAAGAGAATAGAAAAAATAGTCATTTGTGGCCTCGACAGGACAAATTTCATATCTTTTGATCTAGACGTCGCAGCCTAGTGATGTGTATATGTTTTGGAAAGCGCTTTGTCCCACCAAGCGAATGGTGCAAACCCCGTTTGGATATCTGCAACTTTTTCCAATAATTTAGGGGCGCGAAGATTTGGTAACCCTAAAGAGACGAATGGGTTGTCGTCTACTGGGGTATTAGCAAAAAAGTGCTCCCTTTAGCGACTGCGTTGCATCGATGTCCCTTTCGAGACGCTGAGTACAAAGTACGTTCCCAGACCTTTAATTTGACACCAAGTTTGTCTACGTGGGTTGAAAACTCTAGCCACAGCGACCGTGGGAACGGAGTGCTCCGTGGTGAGTATATAAGGAAGTTGCGCTAGTTTTTCGATCATTCTTCTCTTGCACTTCATATCGAAAGGACAGAATCTGATACAATTCAATCGAGTTTAAAGAAATGGCCGAGCAGTCAAGTAGCGTTGTGAGTCTACATTCTTATTAGCGCGTGCTTTCCGGATGCTGTGCTACCCCGGTGCTTGTACCGACGTGGCGCTGATGAATACCGGGGCTGTGGGTTCGAATCCCAAATGACATGGATTTTGAAATTCAATTATTGTTTTTTTTTTTCTGTTCTCGTTCCAGGTAATTGAAGAGGAACTGCTGCCAGAAGCCGATCCTGACAGCGACGTAGAGGACATGGACTCGAGCCTCACATTGGAGGAGAAGGTGGAGGGCCTTGTAACATTCACCTTGGACAAGTTGGCGCGTTTTGCCAACCGGCTTGAGGAACTGGAGAAACGAGCGAGCACCGGGCCGCCGAGGATGGCATCCCTCTGGGAAGCAGCTTCGAGCACGCCGAGGGCCATGTTTCCAGCGACGCCCATCTTTGAAGCCCCTTGCAGACTATCAGACGTGAGGGAAAGGGAGCTCCGAGAGAAGCTTGAAAAACAGACTGTTCCAGCGAGAGACAGGAAGGAGCTCCTGACCGACGTCCAGCTGCGGTACGTGTACTACTTCTTGGAGGGACACGGCCCTGTAACGGGTAAGTCCACATTATTTAACTTTCGAGATTTCGTAGTGTCTGCCTGGGATTGCTATACTTTTGCATCTTTTGTTCTGACGCCTGATAATTAATTACATTTTAATAGTTTTGTGTGCTTTCTCTTTACAGGCACGAAAGCTCAGGTAGAGAATCTCATGGACAGCGGCCGCAAAGATGGGATGTGGACGAAAGGCTGGGTACCGCCTGGGGCCAAGACAGACCTCTACAGCTACCTGAAGGACAAGTTGCGGGGTTTCCGGCGAAAGAGGAAAGCAGAGAGAGAGTTCGAAGAGAAGTTTGCCAAGATGGTCGCTGGGAGGCCGGGACCCCCGACCTAGAAGACTATGTTGTTTTGAAATGGCTTGTAACTGAAAATTGCAATTGTGACATTAAATAAATGTGAAAAAAAGAAAATGAACAAAATATTGGTTTAAAAAAAAAAAAAAAAAAGAAGAATAAATGAAGAAAAAAGAAAAAAGAAAAAAAAAAAAAAAAAGATGGTTGGCAAATGGTGCTAGAAAGAAGAAAAAAGAAGTACCGATTAGCAACCGGTCCGACGACGATACTTTTTTTTTTCTTTTATCTTTCTTGCACAAGTCCTAGTCACACGTCCCCGTTCGTGCCAACCGGAAACGCTAGCCTCGAAATTTGCTTTCGGGGCTATCGGCCGACGTGACAGGGCGAAAACCATTACGAAAACACGCCTATGCAAATATATTGCAAAAACTTACTACCAAACACTGAAGACTTTCCGATGAAAAATAGCGATATTTTTTTTTCATTTTTCTGCTCCAAACATAGATTCTGGGCACTGGATAGAACCATGTCTTTTTGGAACATAGATTGTGGGCACTCGATAGAACCGCCTGGTTGTTTTGTGTATCCACAACCTATGTCGAAATTTGCTTTCGGTGCTATCGGCCGATGTGACAGGGCGAAAATCATTACGAAAACCCGCCTATGCAAATGTATTGGAAAAATTTACTACCAAAAAATCTGAAGAATTTTCCGATGAAAAATTCCGATGCTTTTCTTATTTCTGCTTAATAAGGCGGTTCTATCGAGTACCCACAACCTATGTCTTGGAAAACATAGATCGTGGGCACTCGATAGAACCGCCTCAATTAGGCGGTTCTATCGAGTACCCACAACCTATGTACTGGAAAACATAGATCGTGTCGTGGGCACTCGATAGAACCGCCTCAATAAGGCGGTTCTATCGAGTAACCACAACCTATGTCTTGGGAATCATAGATTGTGGGCACTCGATAGAACCGCCGCAATAAGGCGGTTGTATCGATTACCCCACAACCTATGTCTTGGGGCAGAATTAAGGCAAATAATGTATGCCCCTGTAAACCCCAGTTTTTCTATATAAAAGTGTGGTTTGAGGGGTTCAAAAGTGTGACAAGAGAGAAAGCCAAACGAAAGGAACAATGATGATAGTTACCGTGTATTTGTCGAAGAAGTGCCGTACTTGTATTTTATTAACGTATGCTGTGTGTTCACATTATAATCGCCACATCGAGTCTATTCTAATGCGTACATACAACGTACATTTGCAAGACACAATGGGTGAAAACGGGTTAAAGTGGGGTTTCAAAAAGGTTTAAGAGGGTTTTGAGTTCTTCGTGGGTTTGATAGGATGTCTGTGAGGGTTTGTTATAGGTTTTAGGGTTAAAGAGGGTTTAAAAGGTTCTGCGTGGGTTCAAATGGGTTTCACCTGGATTGGGTGCCCTCGAAGGGGTTCAGAGGGGTTTGAAGGGTTTCAGCAGCTTAAACGGTTTTACGGAGGCTGGAATGGGTTTATGGGGGTCTTTGAGTACTCTTAGATGTTTTAAGAGAGTTTCAAAGAGTCTAGAAATGGTTTAGAAAGGGTTTCAAAGAGTGCCGAATGTTACCAGAGCAAAGAACATTGGAGTCGGGTTTACAAATGGGTTAAGGATGGGTTTCAGGGGGGTTTTATGCGCTTGTAGGAATTGGAAAGTGGTTTGTGAGGGGTTTAAAGAGGTTTGAAGTTTTAAGAGCTTTCTGACGCCGTACTTGGGTTTGCAATGGGTTTCGAATGTTTGAGAGGGCTGGAAGGGGCTTAAGAGTGATTTAAGGGGTTTCAACGGCTTTTCCAGTGGACGGGAATGGGAAAGGTTTTGCAAACTGTAAAGCAGTGTTTAAAAGGGGTTTGATGGGTTTGAGAGTGTTTAAAGAGGGTTTAATGGGAGTTAAGTATAGGGTATCGCGTGAGTATCGAAATAAGGCGTTCAAAGGTTTAAAGGGGATTTGAATTCATCGTGGGTTTGATAGGAGGTTTGTGGGAATTTGTAATACGCTTGAGGGTTTTAGAGGTCTTTATGGTTCTGGGTGGGTTTCGATGGCTTTTACCGGGGCTGGGTGCGCTCAAAGGGGGGTTTCAGGCGGGTTTGAGGGTTACAGCGGCTTGAAAGGTTTTACGGAGGTTTGAATGGGTTTATGGAGCTTTTGGGTACTTTTTAATAGTTTTTACGAGATTAAGAGTTCGAATTGGGTTTACAAATGGGTTGAAATGGGTTTCAGGAGGGTTTTATGCACTTGTAGGAATTGGTAGGTGTTTTGTGTGGGGTTTAAAGAGTTTTGAGGTTTTAAGAGTTTTCTGACGCTGAACGTGGGTTTGCAATTGGTTACGAAGGTTCGAGAAGGCTGAAAGGGGCTTAAGCGTGTTTACAGGGGGATTCAACGGGCTTTTCAAGTTGACGGGAATCGGGAAGGTTTTTGCTAAGTTTAAAACGGGGTTTAAAAGGGTTTTGTTGGTTTTGAATGGTCTGAGGTGTAAAGGGGATCTGAGTTCATCGTGGGTTTGATTGGAGGTTTGTGGGGGTTCGTAGTACGTTTGAGGGTTTAAGAGGTTCCTAACGTTCTATACCCTAGGCGGTATAAGTCTGCGGACAAATACTTACCATCAGATAATACTTTGATACTGCGGTGAAATCTGAAAAATAACAAGGCAGTATAAGTCTGCAGATAAATACTTAGAATCAGATACTCAATTCCTACACCATTTACTTATACTACTATACCTACACCATTTACTTATAATACTATTCTTTCACCATTTACTTATACTACTTTTCCTACACTATTTAATTACACTACTATTCCTACACCATTTACTCATTCTACTATTCCTACACCATTTCCTTATACTATTATTCATACACCATTTACTTATACTACTATACCTACACCATGTACTTATAATACTATTCTTACACCATTTACTTATACTACTTTTCATACACCAATTAATTACACTACTATTCCTACACCATTTACTCATTCTATTATTCCTACACCATTTCCTTATACTATTATTCCTACACCATTTACTTATACTACTATTCCTACACCATTTACTTATAGTACTATTCCTACACCATTTGAACCACGCTTAAACCCCCTTTCGGCCCTCTCGAACCTTTGAAACCCATTAAAACCCCAGTAGAGCGTCAGAAAGCTCATAAGCCCTCAAACCTTTTATAAACCCTTCACAAACCACAAGTTCCTAAAACCCTCGTAAAACCCATTTTAAGCCACTTTTAAACTCCATGCGAATGTTCTTCATAAAGGTAATCCTCTGGCAGCAAGGAGACCTCTCAAAAACACTCCGGACTCTTCGAACCGCCTTTAAATCTCTTAAAACATTGAAAAGTACTCAAAAGCCTCATAAACCCATTCAACCCCCCGTGAAACCTTACCAGCCGCTGAAACCCTTCAAACCCCTCTTAAACCCATTTGAGGGTATCCAATCCCTTGAAACCCACGCAGAACGTTAAAAACCGCTTAAAACCGTCCAACCTATAACTACCCTTCACAAACCACCCATCATACGCACGACGAACTCAAAACCCCTCTTAAACCTACGTACTTTTAAACCCGTCCCGAATGTTCTTTGCAAAAGTAAACCCATCTCTCAAAACTCTCTGAACTCTTTTAACCCCCGTTTAAGTGTCTGGTAACTTTGAAAACTACACAAAGGCCTCAGAAAACCTTTCAAAAACCCCGTTATACCTTAAAAATCAGCCGAAACCATTCCAACCCCTATTAAACCCCTTTGGGGACACTCAAACCCGGTAAAACCCCTTGAAACACACGCAGAACGCTAAAAGCCTCTTTAACCCTCAGACCTATAGCAAATAAAAGCAAACCCACACAAACCTCCTATCAACCCCACGACGAACCCAAAACCCTCTTTAACCTATGTAGGCCCATTTCGAAACCCCATGCAAAACCAAAACCTAACCCTAACCCTAACCCTAACCCTTAACACTGTAAAGGTCATTTTGGAGACGCTGCTTCCAATTTTGTTGGACTTTTACCCGACATTGAGATGAAATGACATCTCAAGCCCTGTCGCCCAATGAAACGAATAGGGTTTATCAGCATGGACCGTCCGACTCGTGCGCACCGCTTTGCCTGGGCAGGCGTAGATCCTTAAATCGGTTTACCAGTACTCGTTTGCGGGTCGGATTCAGCTCTGCGTGGAAGCATCATGCAGCCCATATATTTCTTCAAGCCCCGTTGGGCGGGGGCCGAACACAGCTATGTAATTTTGACCCCCCTTAAACCCCACTTCTAAATAGTAAAACTGGATTTAAACCCCACTTCTAAATAGTAAAACTGGATTTAAAGGCGTATGCATTATTTTTTCTCATTTCTGCTCGAAAAACTAGATTGTTGATATTCGTTAGAACCGCCTCCCCATGGTAGTTCAAACGAATACCCACAACCTATGTGCGGGGCGTTTATAACGAGTATTCGCTGTTTTCAGCAGATACGTGTTTTCGTATTGGTGTGCTAAAATGGCGTGTTTTTTTTTTGTTTTTTTTTTTTTTGTTTTTTTTCCCGTCTTTCGAACTAGTTTGTTCATATGTAAATGCACCATGTTACGCAATAATTTTCGTCAGAATCCTCTTTTCAAAAAGATAATAAAAACAAAAAAAAAACAAAAAAAAAACATAATATTACATCTGACAGCATTTTAATGATGTAAGTCCGAATTAGAAGTTCAGAAAATGTGACATATAGCAATACGATAACATGCTCATTAAACAGGAAGTGATGTTAGATAAACTGACTGGCCCGATATAACCCGAACAGCGTTGACCAGGCCGTTTAAGTCCAAACACTTAACCCGTATTCTATGTTCATAACTTAGAAAAAAAGAGAAAAAACGTCAGTGTTGTGTAAATATTATATGAAAAAGTTGCGACTTTCTAAATCAAATGATAAATAAATAAATAAATAAAAATAAATAAATAAATAAAAATTAAAAGTAAATACATAAATACGATATTTTTCTTGCTGGTTCATTTTGCCGTTACGCGCCTCACTTTATTGTTTGACACATCAAACTGTGTATTGTCAATTCGCTGCTTTAAGCCCTGCGGCTTAAAATTAGAGCCAGCACATCTGAAGAAAGGCCGCCAGCATAACCCGTCATCAAAGACGCTCCTGTTTCGAGCTAATATCCCTTTTAAACACAAATTTAACCATCATTCAACTTACGAAAAATGGACAGGTAAAAAACAAAAAATAAAGTAAATTTATAAATAAATAAATAAAATAAAAATAAATAAATAGTTAAACACTTTTTGATTTAATAGTAACTTATTCTTAAGATTAAAATGCGCATTGTTTTTAATTATATTTCGGGATGCCAAATGTAACCAAATTAAAGCATGTGCCACTTTTTTCCACATGTAAACTATTTTGACATCACGTTAACAATTCCGTTAAAACCCTTTGTGTTTATATAGAGAAAAGTGAGGTTTACAGGGTATACACTTCCTTATTTTTCTTGAAAACATAGATTGTGGGTACGCGTTAGGACAGCTTCAACGAGGCCGTGTAGTCATAATCTTTGTTTGAATAATAAAAAATATCTCAAATTTACTATAGGAAAAATTGATATTTCTTTTAGTTTCGCGGACCTTTCAATACTATTTCACTCATATCGGGCCGATCAATGCTCAGCGGTGGGGGATAACAGAAATTCCCGAAGAAAAAACGCCTGACCTTCCTGTGCAGAATTTGGCGTCTCTCATGTAACCCTAGCCAGGCTCGAACCCACAGCGGTGAGATACCTAGTGATTAAGGGTCAGTACTCTTATCCACTAGGCCACGGGGGCCCGTCTAACCATTTTAAAGTGGCTGCAGAATGCACCATGCCGCACGGGTGTTATCGAAATGGTATTTGTCGGGTGCTATTGACGCTCATTGATTTGATTACGCGTATATCAAGTTAACAAGTCCGTGTAATGAGCACACCTTTAAACTGCACTCTAAATGTTCATCACGAAAACACGTCTATATAAGTTTGACCCCCTTGAATCCCACTTTTCGAGAGTAAAACTGCGATTTACAGGGGAAAAAATAGAAGTGAAGGCAATGTTCAGGAATCGATACAATTAACCTTATTTTTGATATTTCTGCTCTAAATAGAGATTGTGAGTACTCGTTAGAACCGCCTCGATTAGGCGGTTCTAACGATTACCCCTAATCTATGTTTGAACAGAAATAAAATTCTCTGCTCTAAAACATAGATTGTGAGTGCTCGTTAGAACCGCCTCGATATGGCGGTTCTAACGAGTACCCACAATCTATGTTTGAGCAGAAATAAGAAAAATATCGCAGTTTTTAATCTTAAAATTCTCCCCTTTTCCGCAATTCACACTGTATTTGTATAGGCGTGTGTTCGTAATGAGTAAACTGGGTTTACTAGTGCATTCGTTATCTTCCTTATATTTGCCCTTTCATTTGAAAAACGATGTATATGCAATATCCGAAACGGATTTTTGGTCCTGGCTAGAACTGCTTCGGCGGGCCGATTCTTACGAATACACACAATCTATGTTTTTAATAGAAATGGACATTTAATGTACATCCCTGTAAACCCCAGTTTTACTATATAAAAGTGGGGTTAAAGGGTTCTTAAGTATAGAACCTTATCAGCTTGCTAAGGCATGGTTACGTGTTTGAAACGGTAGCTGTATATGGGGCTGAAAAAAATATTCACGAAAAGATGAAAGAAATCGCCGCACGGTAGCAACATTCTTAGTTGGGCGGGGGCAATAAACTCAACAGACACCCTTTCAGGTGACCAGCGCCGGCATTATAGGTCTTATTTGCTTTGTGACTTTCAAACCCCCGTAAAAACCTTACAAGCGGGCGGAAACCCTTCAAACCCCCCTTAAACGCCTTTGAGGGCATCCAGGCCCGGTAAAACCCATTGAAACCCACGCAGAACGTTAAAAACCGGTTAAACCCTCCAACCTATAACAAACACTCACAAACCTCCTATCATACGCACGATGAACTGAAAACCCCTCTTAAACATATATACTTTTAAACCCCACTCGAATGTTCTTTAGAAAGCAAGAGCACCTCTCAAAACGATCTGAACCCTTTGAAACCCCGTCAAAGTGTCTTGACACTTTGAAAACTACCCAAAGGCTTCAGAAAACCGTTCAGAACCCCCGTTTAACCTTACAAGCCAATGAAACCTTTCCAAACCCTATTCAACCCGGTAAAATTCCTTGAAACACACGCAGAAGGTTAAAAGGCTCTTTGACCCTCAGACCTATAGGAACCCCCCACAAACCTACGATCAACCGCACGACGAACTCAAAACCTTCTTAAAACCATATAGGCCCATTTCGAAACCGCATGCGAAACCAAATACTCAAACCCTTTCAAAACCCCTGCTTAATGGTTTCAAAAACCTTTCCGATATTCCCGTAAACTTGGAAATCCGCGGAATCCCCTGAAACCACATTCAAACCCCTTTTCCGTCCCCTCTATAAACTTTGAAACCCACTGAAACCCCAAGTAGAGCGTCAGAAATCTCAAAAACCCTCAAACCTATTAAAAATCCTTCACAAACCACCTTTCAATTCCTACACGTTTCTAAAACCCTCTTACAACCCCCTTTTTCAACCCATGTTTATACTCCATGCGAATGTTCTTTACAAAAGTAATCCTCTGGCAGCAAGGACACCTCTCAAAACACACTGAACTCTTTAAACCCCCATAAAATCTCTTAAAACTTTGAAAAGTACTCAGAAACCTCAGAAACCCATTCAACCCCCGGTAAATCTTACAAGCCGTTGAAACCCTTCAAAGCCCCCTTTAACCCCTTTGGTGGTACCCAACCCCGGTAAAACCCCTTGAAACCCACGGAGAACGTTAAAAACAGCTTAAACCCTCAAACCTATGACAAACCCTCACAAACCTCCTAGCATACGCACGATGAACTCAAAACCCCTCTTAAACGTATTTACTTGTAAACCCCACTCGAATGTTCTTAACGAAGGTAATCCCCTGGAAGCAAGCGTAGCTCTCAAAATACTCTAAACTCAATTAAACCCCGTTAAAGTCTCTTGAAACTTTGAAAACTACCCAGAGCCCTCGAAAAGAAAACAACAACTTTAAAAATCCCCGTTAAACCTTACAAGTCGCTGAAACCCTTCAAACCCCTCTTAAATCCCCTTGAGGGCGCCCAACCCCGATAAAACCCTGGAAACCCACGCAGAACGTCGAAAACCTCTTAAACCCTCAAACCTTTAACAAACCCTCACAAACCTCTTTAAAGCCTCGTAGAGCCCATTTGTAACCTTCTTTCGGAATTGAGGTGTGTCACCCTTTTTAGGAGGGGTTTATAGAGGGCGCTTTAAATGGTTTACCAAAGGTTTCATGATGGCATCGGTCACGTGTTGCCGCCATTTTATCTTCTTCAGTTTCTGTGGTTGACAGTTGTGCCTCAGCATTTCAGCTGTTTTTCTTGCGACTGTTTTAGGACTACCTGAATACTCAACGGTAAGTTGTTTAGTTTCGAATATTATTTCATGTCGGACTGCGTTTCTGACGTGTATTTATCCACCCAAAGAACCAGGCTGCATTCTGCTCGTATGTAATTAAAATGTTGAATGCTACGGCCTTCATTTCGGTAACACTCCCGTGCGATATAGTGCATTTTTCACATCTTCGAAATGGTAATACGTTTCTTATTAATACTGCAATCATAGGCTTTGGGTGCCCGTTAGAACCGCATCATTGAGGCGGTCCTAACGAGCACCCACAACCTATGTCTTGGAGCAGAAATAAGTAAAACACTGTGTACCTCCGTAAACCCCAGTTTTAACTCTATAAAGTGGGGTTTAGAGATTTCACGGACTTGTTCACGCGATGTTGAAAGGGCGTTGCCTTGGCTGGGATTAAGGTAAGAATGAGGGTTAGGGTTAAGAGTTAAGGGTTAGGGTTGGGGTAAGGGTTAAGTCCGAAAGGGTTAGGGTTAGGTTGGGTTAGGGTTAGGGTTAGGGTATTGGGTTAGGGTTAGGGTTAGGGTATTGGGTTAGGGTTAGGGTTAGGGTTAGGTTAGGGTATTGGGTTAGGGTTAGGGTTAGGGTTAGGATTGGATTTAAGGAGTAGGTATTAAGAATAGAAACGAGCATCATACCGGTATGGTCCGTGTCGCCCTTGTTATATATTGCTGGAAAATGAACACTGTTTGGTGTAATACTTTATTTTTGTTATGCCCCCGCCATTCGAAGAATGGTGGAAGGGCATATAGCATTGCCCCTGTCCGTCCGTTCGTCCGTCCGTCCGTCCGTCGTTCGTCCGTCCGAAACTTTGACGCAGTCAATACCTTTCTTATTTCTAGATGGATTTTGAAATTACTTTGTACAAATGTTAACCATTATGAGACGATGTGTCATGTGCAAAACCCAGGTCCGTACCTCCAAGGTCAAGGTCATACTTAGAGGTCAAAGGTCAAAAAAGGGCCCGATTATCATACCTTTATGGTCCGTGTTGCCCACGATTTGTGGCTGGAAAATGAACAATGTTTTGCGTAGATCTGTATGTTTGTGTTAACATAGCTTGTATTGGTTGTGAACTGAAACTAATGACGTTTACTGTCGTCATTTAACCGTGTCGTGCTATTTTGCGATATCTCCTGATTTTGTTCGTTTCAGGTGGAGAGATGGAAGACGCTGACGAAGAGGGCCTGATTGAAGTCGCCAAATGTAACAGCAAAGCTCTCAACGACGTATTTGCACGGGCGCCGACGTTGAAAGAGTTTCTAACGGACGAGGATGGTCGTGTTATCGTGCACTGCATTAACGTGACACCGGCCGAGCAGGACCTCTACCTGGAAAAGTCCTATGATATCGATGGCATCGTGGTTGAAATGCGTTCCATAGCTGCAATCAGCAGCCCTATATTCTACCTGCTGCTGCCTGAAGCCAACACGATCCCAATGTACCATGTTTTGAAGAAACACATTGACATGAAAGCGTACAGCGCTAGTGGCTTGAAGTGCCTTACGAATGCCCTGGGAACGAATGTTGCCTACACCCTAGGCTATCGCGTAACTGTGTGCATTGTGCCAACAGCGAACGGGTGTGCAGCACTGCAAACCAGTGAAAACGCGAGACTAAGCTTCGTGAACTTTTTCAAGTGTGCTCGGACCACGTTTGTGCATAAGCTAAGAGGTCTTCCTTCGAGTGACATGGCGAGACCAAGCGTTCAAAAGAACGCCCTGTATGACCCATCGCATCTCAACATTTTGCCTCAGGATCAAGCTTTCATTTTGTCAGTGCTGGGGGATGCCCTCCAGGAGACCGCTTTGCCAGAGGGCACAGAGCTCTTGATCGTAGCTTCCCGGTTCGGGCAGAAGGAGATTGAGCCGTTGTCACTGGCGAAAATCTTCCGGATGGACGCAGTCAGAAGCGTATCAATTCATACGGCGTGCACGTTTAGCTGTGCCGGTTTCAGGACCCATCTTTTCTGGGCTCGAGCAGGTGTACAAGAGGTTATCGGCAGGAGGGGGAGTCTTTACAGTTCCTTGAGTTTAACTGAGACGGCTAATTTTCAGACGAATCTTGACAGTAGGGCACTTGACATTTCAGGCGACTTAAGGCGTGTGAGTGCAGTGCCCGGCAAGCTTACCTTTCTGCAACTTTACGCTACAACGCCTCACCGGAGAGATGAAACAGCGTATGCACACCCTGTCAGTGGTGTTATCACAACGTGCGGGCTCCTGCATCCTCAGAGCAATCGGGCGATGAAGAAGCGTGCCAACAACTACATACAAAATATTGTTGATAATGCACTTAAGCTGTGTGATATCATCCGATGCCGTCTGGAACTGGTGACCCGGTTGGAAGCGGACACCGACATGAGCGGCAGTGGCATTATTTGTGCTGCGGACTTCTTCAGCGATACGGGTATCGACGAGCTCCTCTCTAAGCATCCAATGCTTGTGCCATTTTATGAGGTATGGGAAGAGGAGCAGAGGTTCACCAACATAATGCAAGGCATCCCTTACTGCTTAGTCGAGGAATTGCAAAGGCTGCACGAGAAGAACGAATCTAAAGGAAGTTTTCTCGAGTCATGGCGGGCTTACCAGCTGGAGTTAGCCCTCGAGGTATTCTTTTGGGGACAGCCCCTGGTGAAACGCGACGAGATCTACTGCACCAATTTGGGTCCAGGTATCAGCAACGAGAGAAGTTTGACGTTTCGACGAGGACTCCTTTGTCTTGACCAATGTAACAGTGCAGTGAGTACCCAGTGCCCTCCGCCTTTGTATCACTGGGTTAAGAGTGAGGAGCAGCGGCGCAGAGTCGAACGTCTGTTCGGTTTTAGCGACTGCTTTGATGCAGGAGATATGGTGGTGGGTCGCAACCTTCTTCAAATTGTGCATATCCGAAACGGATTTTTGGTCCTGGCTAGAACTGCTTCGGCGGGCCGATTCTTACGAATACACACAATCTATGTTTTTAATAGAAATGGACATTTAATGTACATCCCTGTAAACCCCAGTTTTACTATATAAAAGTGGGGTTAAAGGGTTCTTAAGTATAGAACCTTATCAGCTTGCTAAGGCATGGTTACGTGTTTGAAACGGTAGCTGTATATGGGGCTGAAAAAAATATTCACGAAAAGATGAAAGAAATCGCCGCACGGTAGCAACATTCTTAGTTGGGCGGGGGCAATAAACTCAACAGACACCCTTTCAGGTGACCAGCGCCGGCATTATAGGTCTTATTTGCTTTGTGACTTTCAAACCCCCGTAAAAACCTTACAAGCGGGCGGAAACCCTTCAAACCCCCCTTAAACGCCTTTGAGGGCATCCAGGCCCGGTAAAACCCATTGAAACCCACGCAGAACGTTAAAAACCGGTTAAACCCTCCAACCTATAACAAACACTCACAAACCTCCTATCATACGCACGATGAACTGAAAACCCCTCTTAAACATATATACTTTTAAACCCCACTCGAATGTTCTTTAGAAAGCAAGAGCACCTCTCAAAACGATCTGAACCCTTTGAAACCCCGTCAAAGTGTCTTGACACTTTGAAAACTACCCAAAGGCTTCAGAAAACCGTTCAGAACCCCCGTTTAACCTTACAAGCCAATGAAACCTTTCCAAACCCTATTCAACCCGGTAAAATTCCTTGAAACACACGCAGAAGGTTAAAAGGCTCTTTGACCCTCAGACCTATAGGAACCCCCCACAAACCTACGATCAACCGCACGACGAACTCAAAACCTTCTTAAAACCATATAGGCCCATTTCGAAACCGCATGCGAAACCAAATACTCAAACCCTTTCAAAACCCCTGCTTAATGGTTTCAAAAACCTTTCCGATATTCCCGTAAACTTGGAAATCCGCGGAATCCCCTGAAACCACATTCAAACCCCTTTTCCGTCCCCTCTATAAACTTTGAAACCCACTGAAACCCCAAGTAGAGCGTCAGAAATCTCAAAAACCCTCAAACCTATTAAAAATCCTTCACAAACCACCTTTCAATTCCTACACGTTTCTAAAACCCTCTTACAACCCCCTTTTTCAACCCATGTTTATACTCCATGCGAATGTTCTTTACAAAAGTAATCCTCTGGCAGCAAGGACACCTCTCAAAACACACTGAACTCTTTAAACCCCCATAAAATCTCTTAAAACTTTGAAAAGTACTCAGAAACCTCAGAAACCCATTCAACCCCCGGTAAATCTTACAAGCCGTTGAAACCCTTCAAAGCCCCCTTTAACCCCTTTGGTGGTACCCAACCCCGGTAAAACCCCTTGAAACCCACGGAGAACGTTAAAAACAGCTTAAACCCTCAAACCTATGACAAACCCTCACAAACCTCCTAGCATACGCACGATGAACTCAAAACACCTCTCTTAAACGTATTTACTTGTAAACCCCACTCGAATGTTCTTAACGAAGGTAATCCCCTGGAAGCAAGCGTAGCTCTCAAAATACTCTAAACTCAATTAAACCCCGTTAAAGTCTCTTGAAACTTTGAAAACTACCCAGAGCCCTCGAAAAGAAAACAACAACTTTAAAAATCCCCGTTAAACCTTACAAGTCGCTGAAACCCTTCAAACCCCTCTTAAATCCCCTTGAGGGCGCCCAACCCCGATAAAACCCTGGAAACCCACGCAGAACGTCGAAAACCTCTTAAACCCTCAAACCTTTAACAAACCCTCACAAACCTCTTTAAAGCCTCGTAGAGCCCATTTGTAACCTTCTTTCGGAATTGAGGTGTGTCACCCTTTTTAGGAGGGGTTTATAGAGGGCGCTTTAAATGGTTTACCAAAGGTTTCATGATGGCATCGGTCACGTGTTGCCGCCATTTTATCTTCTTCAGTTTCTGTGGTTGACAGTTGTGCCTCAGCATTTCAGCTGTTTTTCTTGCGACTGTTTTAGGACTACCTGAATACTCAACGGTAAGTTGTTTAGTTTCGAATATTATTTCATGTCGGACTGCGTTTCTGACGTGTATTTATCCACCCAAAGAACCAGGCTGCATTCTGCTCGTATGTAATTAAAATGTTGAATGCTACGGCCTTCATTTCGGTAACACTCCCGTGCGATATAGTGCATTTTTCACATCTTCGAAATGGTAATACGTTTCTTATTAATACTGCAATCATAGGCTTTGGGTGCCCGTTAGAACCGCATCATTGAGGCGGTCCTAACGAGCACCCACAACCTATGTCTTGGAGCAGAAATAAGTAAAACACTGTGTACCTCCGTAAACCCCAGTTTTAACTCTATAAAGTGGGGTTTAGAGATTTCACGGACTTGTTCACGCGATGTTGAAAGGGCGTTGCCTTGGCTGGGATTAAGGTAAGAATGAGGGTTAGGGTTAAGAGTTAAGGGTTAGGGTTGGGGTAAGGGTTAAGTCCGAAAGGGTTAGGGTTAGGTTGGGTTAGGGTTAGGGTTAGGGTATTGGGTTAGGGTTAGGGTTAGGGTATTGGGTTAGGGTTAGGGTTAGGGTTAGGGTTAGGGTTAGGTATTAAGAATAGAAACGAGCATCATACCGGTATGGTCCGTGTCGCCCTTGTTATATATTGCTGGAAAATGAACACTGTTTGGTGTAATACTTTATTTTTGTTATGCCCCCGCCATTCGAAGAATGGTGGAAGGGCATATAGCATTGCCCCTGTCCGTCCGTTCGTCCGTCCGTCCGTCCGTCGTTCGTCCGTCCGAAACTTTGACGCAGTCAATACCTTTCTTATTTCTAGATGGATTTTGAAATTACTTTGTACAAATGTTAACCATTATGAGACGATGTGTCATGTGCAAAACCCAGGTCCGTACCTCCAAGGTCAAGGTCATAC